>JALPQD010000304.1:1943380-2543380 GCA_023101885.1 Typhlomys cinereus | reverse complement strand
AATATATATTGCAAAGTTAAAATCTGAATCTGAATTAATATGAACCCACGTCCTGCCCTCACCACATGAAGATGAAAACATAACCTTATGGGGTGGATGGCTCCATTCACCTAAAAGCCTCAACTTTTTTTTTCTCAGAACAGTGGTCAGAAGGACCACTAGAGGAGAGTTAGGTGGCAAGGTGAGTGTGCCAGGCCTCCTAACTTGTTCAAACAGTGATGGTCAGGTTTCAGAGTTGATGTTCAGTGGGGTAAAGTCTTCTGAATTACAGAACATAAATTTTAGGGAGGTGGGAGCAGAATGCTTGGGTTTTATAATGATAATGTGCCTCAAGATTCTTTAATTTTAGACTATCTGAAATGTGATCATGAGAAGAATGGGAGGACTCTGGTGACAGTTGCATAATGATTCCATTGGTGTCTGTCATACTTTGAAGATAAGTTGTCCCCAGAAGACTCATGTGTTTGAGTCCTCAGATGCTTTTGGGAAGATGTGACATCTTTAGGTGGTGGAGTCTTGCTGGAAGAAGGTGCATCACCAGAGGAGCACCTTTTGGTAGTGTATCCCTACTTCCTACAATATTTTTCTTTCTCCCTCTCTGTGAATGACAACTGTGACCTAAATGGCCTCCAGCTTCTGTTTCCCACCATACCTTTCTGCCATAAAGGATTGTATCTTCCCTCTTTAATTGTACACCAAATAAATCTCCCTTTCTTCCGTTAAGTTCTGTCTGAGTGCTCTCTCACACAGCAGAAAGAGTAGCTACAACAGTCTCTTCAGGAAAGGTGCATCCAAGAGTTTTGCCTCTCACTTTGCTATGGTAGAACATAAGAGGGCTGCATGCAACTTGGAACACAGTATGCATCAGAACCTGGCCAAATTTGCAGCTCCAACTTTCATTTCCAGTCTCTAAAATTATGAGAAATAAATCAATATCTACAGAAGCCAGCAGTCTATTACTTTGGTATAGCAGGCTATAGCAAGGCACGAAGCATGCCCAAGAGCAGTTTTGAGAAAATTCACTGCTATGTCCTTAGATGAAGTTATTCTTCAAATATTCTTTATAACACCTAGTTAGTGATAATTACTCTATGTCAAAGAGTCTGTGACATCTGATAATCAACTTCATTTACCTATCAGAAGTTTCTAGATTGGTATAACTGAACTTCTATACAAGTTTCCTTTTTATGTCAGAGTGCTATTGCCCACACTCAGCCTCTGTTCTGAGTAGATCAGGGAGCAGCTTTCTCTTGCTGGGAGGCTCAGATACCCTCATCATTGAGAGTCCATCTCTACCAAGACCCCATGGCACACCAGAAGCTATTTCTCAGAAAGAGTCATTATCTGTGGCAAAAGGCAGAGCTCTGTTCTCAGATCTGTTTACAGAGACTTCTTATTGTTATTTTCTTTTCTTTTTTTTGTCATTAACACGCCAATGTTATCATTTGATCTGACAGATTTAGAGATAGTTGCTGTGGGGCAGCTAACATTGCTGTACGACCTTCTTGTTCTCTGATGTCCATATATAAATATCAGCCAGATGGGTTATTTTTCAGACAGCTGAAAACTTTGTACTCAGATGTATTATGTGTAGTTTCAAAAGCTCAGAAAGGCCTATCATGCATTAACCTTCTTTCTAGATGATAAATTAGCCTTTTTTGTTCTAGTGGCCATTATTGGATCTAGGGTCCTATATTTGCTAGATAAGCATCATATCTGTGAACTCTACTCCAGCCCCTACAACTTATTTTGTATCTTGAGAGCTATTTCAGTGTACTTCAACTTCATTGAGGAAATAGAAATCATGTATTCTGGGGTATATTTTCCATTTATTTACTATTTACTCTCATGGTCTAAAGAGACATGTAAAGAAATAAATTCTTATTTTCTGCTCTATAGATTCAAACAAGAAAAGGATTTTAATGTTGCAAACTATGGTAATGTTGACACTATCTTGAAACTCTTCAGACTATTTTTGTAGTAGCTCAGAAAATTATCCCAGAAGCAATATGGTAATCGTCTACTATTAGACCAGACAACAGATGGACCTCATATTGAACTGCATATAGCATTATAAATAGTACTTCTAACTGGTTCACTAATCAGTGAGTTCAGATAGATGAACCCTCATTTTTGCCTTGTTCCTAGAGTATCACCCATTCCTGCTTATTCCTTATATTGCTTATTCCTTCAAAGAAACAATAAATTTGGTGTGCAAGGCATTTCTTCTTGGCAATATCAAAGAGATTTCATTCTTGATGAATACTGAAATCTGATCCTGCTTATCAGTATGATGTCAAGAAGAAATAATCATTCTTGAGATTGATTCTTACATCCTCTTTAAAAATGTTCATTCTACATAAACCAATCATATGATTCCAAGAGGAATAAAAACTAAAGTAGCCTATACAGGTGCTGGAAAACAAGCTGCTTCTAATAGTATAGGTATATTCAAGTGGCAGGAGATTGTCAGTCTCATATATATACAATAATAAATGCTGGCATCCCAAGATTAAGAGGCCATTTTTCCATCTTATATCTTAACTTTTATACAAAAACAATTTTTCAGGGCTGAGAGTTCAAGTGTCATTGCTTTATAACAACACAGATGATTATATCAGGAATCTGATTTTTGACAGCATCAACCAGTGGGTTTAAGAAGAACTTCATTTAAACTGTTATCAAGGTGCCCTGTTTTTCAGATAGTGATTTGAACTGAGAAGTAACAGGCTTGACTGTGTCATTTTCTCCTTTTCATCCTTCCAGGGCACTTACTTGACAGTCCTTACTGTCCTCTTAGTCAAGGGCAGCAACCAGAGGGATCTGTACCATATGTGATTCATGTAAAGATTCACAAACTACACCACAGGTATTCATTCATCTCTATATTTGATTCATAAATATATTTGAAAATTTTCATTGTTAATTACTTCTGGAATTGTTAAATATTTTTAAAATACTCTTGTGCAATGTTGTCTTGAAGAAAAATTCTGGAGCACCTATTACAGAGTAGATTTTTTTCAAGCCCTTAAAAAATAATTCCTTAAAAGTGCATTATATTTCTGAAATTTAGAGCACTTTTTCATATTCAATTCAACACAGTCTTATTGAATTATAAGGGATCCTCTTCAAAAGCCAGATTGAATTTTAGTAAGATTAAAAGATACTAAAATATTTCTTGCTTCAATGATAAATGTTCAATAAGCTAAATGTTACAGAAATTGAAAATTGATTTTTTTTAATTCAATTGTGTGTGTGTGTGTGTGTGTGTGCGCCCGTGTGCGTATGTATGTGTGTGTGTGTGTGTGTGTAGAACCACGGACGAATTCAGAAACCACCATGGACCGCATCCACCTCCTCCTTTTTTTGCTCTGTCCCAGGATTCACAGGCTCTGCCCTATCAGGACCAGAAGCGTAGGCGCCCCCGCTTCCAACCCGGCTTCTATACGTGGGGTCTTGGATCGGAACTTAGGACCTTCTGCCTGCAAGGCAGAGGCTTAACCCTTGAGCCGCCTCTCCAGCTGAAAATTGATTTCTATCAATAAATTTAATCAGTTTTTTTGTGTGTGGTAACTACCAAGATTAGAAAAAATGCAGCTCTAAAAGCAGTTGGTGGATTCGTAAGTATTAAAACATTCAAAAAAATGGCTAATATCTATTTCATCTTTATGTACATATATTGTACAAAAAGTCCTGGAAGCACATTGTTCAGGTTATAATTTAGCAATGTTCCACTCATTACTCCTAAATAAGTAAAAGGCTGAAATTCAGGAAAGTACCCAAATAGTTTAAAAATAAAATGAAGTTACTTACAGTTTTAGAGAACAAGATTATTAAACAAAACTTACAGAACAGACATCAACTTTGATCAATACAAAGCATTGTTTTTATATTCAGATAAATAGTTTGCACAAACCCATACTGAGAGAGCACTTGATGAAGTCATATTTCGTATAAATAGATTTTTGTAAACTATTAGTACAATGTAAAGTAAAACATGTTGAACATGCTGACTGACATAAATATAACAAGATGTAGTTTGGGAATGCTAAATCCTAGGAAAACTTTCTTTTCTAACAGTTAATCAATCATTGAAAACCAGTGGAGAAATGTAGCAAAGAAATATAGAAAAATGATTTTTTTTTCCTAAGCATGGGATGAAGTTGATTTACTCATGGTGGAAAATGTTTGGCAGGACAATGATGGTTGGATTACTTATTTTCTTGTATCTTCGACCAAGTGCTTGACAAGAAGAAACTTAAGATAGGAGAGGTTAATTTGGGCTCATGGTTTCGGGGGATACAATCCACTGTGGTGGGGAAGATAGAGTAAAAGTGGCTCTGAGAATGTGGAATTGTGTGCCAACTGCTCAAATTTCAATGTACCTGTATGATAAGAGGGATTGACAGGCAGGTCCTCAGTGACCGCTTTCTCCCATTAAGTCCCTTCTAAAAGTGGCTGCAAAATTTTGAAAGTGTACCCAAATCTGTACAACTAGCAGGTTACTAAATGCTCAAAAAACTGAGCCTGTGGGGATGTCACCTCTGAGCTTTAAGGACAGTAATCATCAAGCCTTTGAGTGACTATCACATGGCTCAGAGACAGTGTTATCTAAATATTCAGATGCTGTGCTGTGCTTGAGATACTAGGCCAGCACCACACAGATTTCATTGTAGTTTAAATTTTTATCAAGATAATAATAGTCATTCTTGAAAGTGTTTCAGAAAAGACATTGACCTTTTGGAAAGATACAATACAGGGCTCTTTCTGTGTTGGCTATGAGATTGGATTGGAAAAGTTAACTATTCCCTTGCTTGTTTTAATTCACACTTTTAATACAGAGGTGAACCTATTAAGAACAGGAAGAATATTATATGAAGATGACTGGGGAAGAAGGAAATGCCTGACCTTGTATCCCAGTGCTTTTTATCAAGTATAACAGCCCTGGAACTGTAATCAAAAAAACAGAAAATTCAGAAGAGTAAAATCTAAAAGGAACAAAGCAATTACAAAACAAAAATCCAGCATATATTCTTTTATATTACATAGATATGTCCTTATTTTCTTATACCTATTGCATTTTTTCTGTACTTAATACTTAAATATAAAAATATTTCAAAAAACAAACTATAATCAAGCATATGCCTCAAATATATGTGAAATCACATTAACTAAAATATACAGCAGAATCACACCATGTTTAATAAAGCAGACATCAGTATAAGGCATTATCTTTAACTACAGTTTAAGGTAAAGAAGGTTTATTTCTAGAGAAGCAATTTCCTGCACATAAAAGCAACAAAGAAAAGATCTAAGTTCAGTGCACCATATCGACTTTTGAGACTGAGGGGTAACTCTTACCCAATTTAATCAGTCAGCTTTGCTTACAGTGAGACTCTAAGTCTTCCCCAAACTAATGGTGCTTCTAAGATAAAGCGCATCTGCCCGTAAGGTCCTTTAGAACCTCAGGCCAACATTTCTTTAAAGAATTGTTCCAATAGTGTCAGATTAAATAGAGAGAGAGAAAGTACACCAAATCCATGCATTAACAACTCTCTTAAAGATATGAAATGAATAGCCATAGTTACATTAGAAATAAGAAACTGCTTCTTTTCGTGTCAACTCTCATGATCTAAAACAATTTACATTTTAAGGAACTAGGACTTGCTAATGTTTGTTTATGGCTGCTGAGTAAAACTGCTGTGAAAATTATGGTAACTGTGAATTGAAGAAATTATTTCTGATTTATATTAGCCAAATGTCATCTCATACTCAGCCCTTCTGTACAATTATTATGTTCATTGTAAGTTTTTTTAATACCCAGATAAATTTTCAATGTACCAGCAATCAGAGAGAGGTTGACTATAAATAGTACAGACTGGAACTCTCCAGACCTGTCCTGAGTGATCCACTTCTTATCATTAGATTCCAGTTCCAAAAGGTTCACTCTGCTTCTTCCCCTTTGGAAAATATTCAGATCACATAGTATGCTAGAGCTGGGATTTAAACCATGGCTTGATCTAATGCTAGCTTTTTGCTGTGACCTTGAGGTATCCACAGAGCAGCTGAGGCACTGCAGCCTCAGACCTAAAGTCCTTGATAGATTTGGAGTGTTCATGACTGTTCATAGTGCAACCATTGTCCCCATTTCACAGAGGAGTTAATTGTGATATTATGCAGTTATATTATATCAGCCTTTACATTATTTCCTGAAAGCTTTTCTAAGAGTTAAATGCAGTGTCTCTTTTTTATTTAGTTTTATTTTAACCGATACATAAAGCAACAAAATCTTCATATCAATAGAACATCATAAAATATTTCAATTCATGCATGAATTTCAAAACATTTGAATCGAGACACATATGTTTATCATTTCAAACATGACAAAACCTTTTCAAATCAAATTCTAAAAGATGTTGGAGAATCATGGATTATGCTTTGAAAAGAAAACTGGGTCCAATCCATTCAAGGGTTGGGATCATTCAGAAGCATTTGATTACATTTTCTCAAATGTGAATTCAACAACCTTAATTACACATATGAACAATTGTCACTGCAGACCACTGGCACAATGTAGACAAGAATCTTTCCCAGAAGTGAGTTTGCAACTTCTTAATCCTAATATCAGTGAGCTGTCTAAATAGTAAAGGGCACTGACATCATTGTTGATATCCTCATCTACTGTCAACTTTGAAGAAAATGACATTAATTTGATAGTCTTCTGACTCTTGGTAGCAAACTTTCTCTTCCAGTCTATTGACAACTGAGTGGGGAAGAACTTTGCCTAGAGGAATTGGCACCAGCTTGATGACTGATGACCATGCATGTACTACTGCTGCTCCCTTTTCTATTCCAGGACAGGCACATCCCATTGCCACGGCTTAATCAAACTAGTCTCTATCATGTGGAAATAAGCAATTATCCATCTTCTGCCACAAATTAATCATTCTACAAACATATTTCTACTGGTTCTGATTTGTGAGACTTACTGACTCCAGTAGTGACTCCTTCCCATCAATCAATTGCCTACCTGAGGAAGACACCTTTTACTGCACCCACACTGAACTTGGCTCCTTGGCTTTACTGAGACAATTTTAAATTAATTTCTTTTGAAGAAAAATTCTTGGATAATAAAATTCTCTGTTTAGCAACTTTTTAAATTTAATTTTTCTGTCATGCTAAGATCATCTACTTACACACACACACACACACATACACACACACACACACACACATCAAGCTAGTGGCTTTGAGTTTTACTCAACTGCTTTTTGCTAATTCCTTAGCTCATCAACTTGTTTTTTGATGCCCTGAATCTGAATGCTAATAAAATATAATTTTATTAACATTATTAACAAATGAAATGTACAATGAAGATTATTAGTTTATTATAGTGAAAATTTCAACTATCACATTAAAATCTTAATATCCAAGTCAACAATATTAGGAAGTGGGAATTTAGGAAGAGAGTCCTTAGTAGTAAGACTAGTTTCTTCATGGAAAAGAACCCAGAGATCCTTTGCTACTTCTACTGTGTGGAAACACATCAAAGGGGGCTTATATGAAAGCAAAGCTAGCAGTTGGATGGTTGTGTATCTCCCATATTCCACAACTTTGAGAAATAAATACCCATTTATTTAAAGATTATTTATGACTGGAGAGGTGGCTCAGGGGTTAAACCTCTGCCTTGCAGGCAGAAGGTCCTGAGTTCGGATCCCAGATCCCACGTATAGACGCCAGGCGGAAGTGGGGGCGGCCTGCGTTTCTGGTCCTGGTAGGGCAGAGCCTGTGAATCCCGTGGCAGAGGAAGTGGAGGCGTCCATGGTGGTTCCCGAATTCGTCCCTGGTTCTACACACACGGACACGCGCGCGCACACAAACATATGCACACACGCACAATTGAATAAAAAAAAATTTTAAAAAAAGATTATTTAAAGATACTGAGATTATTGCATTTTGTTATTACAGAGTAGAGAGAAACTCAACTCCTTTACTCTTCTGTTGTTCACCAAAAGCCATCTTGGCTGGCTGGATCTCTACTCAGTTCACAAACTCTTGTAATCACTAAACTCTCAAATACATTGCTTGGCTGCTTTCTATCTTCTCCTGCAGAGGAAAAGTCTGCTGCTGGACTATTCTTTTTGCAAGTCATTTTTAGCTTTGAATGAAAACTTGAATTGTTTCCTTAGAGTTGAATTTTGAGAACGTTAGCAAGATGAATGATTCCTCTTGAATTCAAACTTTTCTACAATCCTTTCAATATAATGGAGGAGACTCAGGGAAAAAGATATCTACTCTTACTGATTTTTCTGTATTTTAAACATTTTCTTGAACCATCTATAAATCAGTGTCTTGAAATTTCATGCCTTCTGATGTTTATTGATCCATATGTTAACCGTGTGTGTACATATATACAAAAATATATATGTGCATGTCTTATTCAAGGTCATATGTAATAATCCTTAGCTTCAGTCATTCCATCTACTTTATTAATTGAATTTTTATATTAAAATCTGTTTTGTCATTTCAATAAAAGAATTTAAATGTACCAATCATTTAATTACTATCCAGAGCTGAAGGATGGCTCGGGTTGAGCCTTTGCCTTGCAAGCAGAAGATCCTGAGTTTAGATCACGAGCCTCAAGTAAAAATGCCAGGTAGAAACTGCAGTGGCCTGTTTCTGGCCCTGGTGGGCAGAGACTGGGAAATCACCGAGCAAAAGTATAAAGGAGGTAGAAGCAATCCTGGATGATTCCCAATGTCATCCTTGGTCCTCTACAGGCATACACAGTACCCTCTGATACACATGCACACAAACACACACACAAAATAGATAGATAGATAGATAGATAGATAGATAGATAGATAGATAGATAGATAGATAGATAATGCAATTACTCTCCAAATATTGTTTTCCCTAGTAGATGTCCAGGGTAGTAAGGTGTTCTTGTTTTCCTCTAGTTCCTTGATACCATTTATGAGCACTTAGAAACACAGTCATATTGTTAAGAGAATCAGCCAAGTAACCTGTAGTGTCAATCCCCATGTAAGAGGATATGTCAGCTTACAGACCAGCCTTCTGCTCATGGTATTAGGAAATGTCTCTTCTTTCAAGTTTCCTTGCTGCCAAGTTCAGCCTTATTGCATTCGAAGGCCTGAAGACATTCAGATGCCCTGTGTAGTCATTTCTTAAAAAAGAGTTTGTCAGGGACAGTGAGATTGTTCATCTGGTAATGGTGCTTGCTGTACAGGCCCGATGACCTGGAACTCAGGTCAGAAACCCATATAATGTGTAAGAGGAAAATGAACTGCACAAAGTATTTCTCTGACCCCCACATGTGTACACCCCCAATATGAATAATACACATACTAGCACAATAAAAACTTTCAATACTTTTAGGACTGCCCAGATAACAGTGATTGTCATTCCTTTCCAGAAGCCTCATTTCCAGAAGTATATTCTGGGTATCTTGAGCTTTTCTCACAGACTATGTTCTCAAAACCACAGACTATGTTCTCAAGAATTCTATGTCATCAAGCTGTAGTCATTCATGTTGTATATATACTGACAGGGTCCTTGGCTTAAGACCTTTACTTAATATGTCCAGTGTCTAATCCCTTTGAAAAAGTACCATAATTCTATTATGGGATAGTTTCCTGCAAAAATAAGTAACTTGGAGATCTTGGTAAAATACAGATTATATTTCTGATGCAGTTTTTATCAGACTTTGATCTGAGTATTCTCCAGATAAGATGTCCATCACTGTTGTGAAGATAAAACTCAGAGGGAAACATGAGTATAGTAAGTAGAAATTTACAAAGGGAAAGTAGAAGTTTGGCAACTTCTACTAATAATCTACTCTCTATGACCATAGTCATATGGCCTTTTGGTCAGATATGGCCTTTGTCTATAAAATGATTCTTTGACAAATATCAGCCTCATTTAGAGCTATATGACCATCTATTTATTTATTTATTTATTTATTTATTTATTTATTTATTTATTTATTTATTTTAATCTATAGTCCTGCTATGAAGACCAAACTGAATGACTCATGATCATCCAACTCTCAACTTTTTGGGAGCTGGAATTAAAGGAGTATATCATCACATGTTGCTTATGTCAATTTTTAAATAACGTTTCAAAGTATATTTCTGTTATCACATTTTCTGCATCTGTTGACTGTCTAATTAACAGCTTTTCAGAATTCAATTATTTCCTGACCTTTTGATGTTGTTCTTCCCTTTATCCTCTCCAGTTCTAGGTCTTGATTTTTATGAGTTTGTGGAAGGTGTACTGACAAACTAGGCAAATAATAAACCCATGAGCACAAGTGACAAGTAAGCAAAGCAGTGTGGAGAAGTGCCTCAGACATTTAGCTGCTTGTTCAGACAAGATACGGTATAGAGCAAAATATATAATGGTTTATAAATTGATCAGTGTTATCATGTATAGAGTGTTGTTTACCAAATCCTAAAGGAAGCTGTGCCTTATAGAACAAATAGTTGTTTAGCTCATTAAATTAGCAAATATACACTGGCTGAAAGAACACCATTTATCAAGCATTGTACAATTCATTTTATCATATTAAGTGACTTCATTGGATTAAATGGTGTGTATAGAATTAAATTTGGTTGTTGTATATGATAAAGAAACAATTTCTCAATTATACTTACTTTGAAATGATTTGACGATTATGTTTATAAATGTATTATAAATATTAAATTGGTGACTTGAAGAGAATATGTGCTGATTAGAATTGTATATTTCTGATACTGGCTCATTTGATAAAGGAAGAGAGTATGAGGAAGAGAGAGAAAGAGAAAGAGAGAGAGAGATCAGGTAATACACATGCTAAAACATGTATGTAGAGGTCAGTAGACAAATTTTGAAAGTTTCTTCTTTCTACCATGTGGGCTACAGGATAGAACTCAGGTCAGCACCTTTATTCACTGAGCTATTTTGGTGACCCTGAATTTTCTATTAAAAGTGGAACTTATTAGCATTGTTTCATTTTCCCACTAAATCAAATCTTAATTTTCCTGGCCAGCTACCCTAATTCTCTTTATGCAAATGGCATGGCCTTGAGAGAGAGTATCTGCAAATTAAGAAAATATCAGATAGGACTGAAACTGCAAGACAGCTGGTACACAACTAGAATATAGTCTGGTTAGGGTTCTACTGTGTGTGTGTGTGTGTGTGTGTGTGTGTGTGTGTGTGTGTGTGTGTGTGTATCATAGGACACTGTGTTCTGTGTCCAAGGGTAACATTGGGAATCATCCTGGATTTCTTTACTTGCTTTTAGTCTTGCTCTGGAAATTCCCAGCCTCATACTTCCAGGGCTGGAAGTTGAGGACTCTTTCATTTCTACCTGGCTTTATTAAGTATGATCTGGGATCTAAATACAGGTTCTTATGCATATGAGGAAGAGTCTTAAATGCTGAACCAACTCTCTAGCACCAGAGTTCTACTTTTAATGATTCATGTGAGTTCAGTATATGGGCAAGTATTTGGAAGTTAGGTTGAATCATAGCTTCTGAATGTTCGCTTGATCAGCAACGAGATGGTAAAAGAAAAATGTATCTACTAGAGCCTAAGAATCTTTGATTTTCATGACAATTTAAAATAACTTTATTTTATACATTTAATGTTTCTGGTACTTTGAATTACATGTTTAATATACATGTATAGTAAAATAGTAAGGCTGTCACAGAAGCAAAAAGAATGGCTTCTGGTAGTTATGACCAACGTTTGCTCTCTTTTCTCACTTCTTTTCTCCTGGCTGGTGTGGGTTCCAGACAAAGAAGGATGTGCCTCACCTGATCATGCTCCATGACAAGGGACTTAGTTGGAAATAATTTATAAGCTAGTACTCCCAGGATGCATATATATGGATATGTGTGTGTGTGTGCGCGCGCATGTGCACACACACACACACACACACACACACATGAAATATATGCATACATAGTGGAAGTGTCAGAATGACCTCAGAAATCATTCTGATCAACATGCCATCTGATTATTATGAGTCTATTTAAACCCAGAACAAGCCATGGACTATCCTGGAAATCCAGCTTAATCTGGGGATTCTTAGACTCCAACTTCTCTGGCTAGATTGTAAGTAAGTTGCCTCAATAGCTACATTCCATTTCTGGTCATTTTACTTAGGCTTTAAAGTCTTCAACCATGGAGCATCTCCCCAACTCTAATCATCTTATCTTGATTCAAAATTCAGCTAGTTTCAGATGTCACCAGTACTAAAATTTATCTCCACAGCATTACCATAAACTAAAATTGTTTTGACTGCAGAATAAGATAAAAAATTTTAAGGAAATGATAACTTTCTGGCAAATAGAACTCTAGTTTTAAGGGAAAAAGTGTTGTTGGAAATAGTTATTCATAATCAGGATGCTGAACTGATAGGGAATGTCAAAGCGGATTGCTTAATAGGGACATCCACTCCATGGAAGGTTCTGATCACCACTGCTCTTTAGTCAGCCCATTTAGTAATTATATTTCATTTAATCCATTTCATTAAGTAATTACATTCAATTTGCCTTTTATATGATGATATTCCTTGTACTCACATTATTAACCCAAATGTCTCAATTTATCAAGCTAAAACAATGATCATTTAAATGAAAAATGAAATCATTGTGAAATTCAAATTTATCCTTACCATAAATGTTTTTCCAACAGCTAAATGGTTTATATGTTGTTATGACTTCAAAATTATGAGAAGTAAATAAAGCATGAAATGGTATTGTTTCTTCTTTTTGTTTTTGTTCATTAGTTATATTTTATAGCTACAAAACATCTTTTGAAATTCTTATTTTCTCTTCAAAAATTCTATTATTACTTGTCTATGTATAATCATTTTTATTGCATCATAATTTCATGATTTTAAATAATTCTTGTATTAAATAGTAAAATCTGTTTAATAATACAAGTTCCAAAATAAACAGAAAATAAATATCCTATTACTAAAACTAGTCACATACAAATATTAAAGTTTTCTCTGTTTTTTATACAAATCCATAGAAAATATCACTCAATAACATTTACAGAAGTGTTAGATGATGAAATACACAAATGAGCATAAGATGATATTTGGGTCTCTGTTAATGAAGATTTAATTATTTTCTAGAAACTGATAATGGCCTGAAACTGTCATTAATGCTTAATGGGATTATTGTTTTATTTATGAGTTGATGTTATTGTTGATTGCTGCTGAATTCCTTCACCGTCTCAGTCCTGGACAAAGGGGCAAAGGCTGGTGACCTACTTCAGAAGGTACAGAGTGATGTGTTTCAGGTGCAGCTGAACCTGAAGCTGGATGCCAATGACAAAATCAGAAAGCACCAAAAGCAATTACAAAGGACAGTCCTCACTGAAATTTATAGCATATGTTGAGAAACTACATCTGCACTGCCTAATTATCTCTGTAGGAGAACTTGCATCTCTAGTGACTAGAAATTTTAAATTCAAATTTCAATATATATAGGCCAACATAAATCCAGGAAAAAACTTGATAATTGCAAAACTGGGAGATAAATTAAACCAAGAGTCATGATTTCAGCTAACAGAAATAGTACAGAAGTGGTTCGGCTAACAGAAATAGCAGCTATCATTCCATAATGAGTTTATTAAAATTGCCTAAATAAGAGACAAAAGACCTGCTTTCAGCTTTTACAGATAAAATGTGCAAAAAGAGTACATAAATGAAACAACTAGGACAATTCTCAGGGAGGCATTTCTCTCCTTGTAAATGCCAAATTTATAGAATACCTATGCACTGAAAACTGCAAAAATCAAAACATGCAAAAACGTAGTAAATTAATCTATTTAAATTCTGTTCTGAGATCCACTGTGTTTTCAAGTTTGAACTCATAAAATAAGTATACATTTTGAAAGTACTATTTTCTGTAACAAACAGGTATTTATAAAGGAAAAGTGCGATTTTTGCCTCCTCTGAGTTTGAAGGCATATCACCAATATTATGCTACTTAAAAATGTATGAGAATAAAAATAAGTATAGAGTCTTTATGCTTACAACTTAAACAACTAAAAAATGAAAATTATATGTAAATGAAGTGGAACTACAACTGCAATATCAACAAATTCAAATGGTCAGTATCAATTTAATGTGATTGATAAAAGTGTATTATGACATTAAATAAGTTTACCAGATGAATATATCTGCTGTAAGCATTCTTGGACTTCTACAACATTTTATACACACAGCTCTCCTTTTTTTTTTATTATTTATTCAACTGTGCAGATGCACATGTGTATGTGCGCGTGCGCGCGCGCGCGCGTGTGTGTGTGTGTGTGTCCATGTGTAGAACCACGGACGAATTCGCGCACCACCATGGGCGCCTCCACCTCTTGCCCCGGGATTCACAGGCTCCGCCCTACCAGGACCAGAAACGCAGACCGCCCCCCGCTTCTGCCTGGCGTCTATACATGGGATCTGGGAACCGAACTCAGGACCCTCAGCCTGCAAGGCGGAGGCTTAACTCCTGAGCCACCTCTCCAGTCCCTCTCCTTCTAATACTATATTATATGATTTTAAATTTATTATATAAAATTGTCCTTTTCTGGATTATTTGAAGTCATGTAGATTTTAATTTCACTCAAATATATCATTGGACTTTCTATCCACATTTGTTCTTTTGTCAGTAGGCCAAGGAAATTAGAGCAGTATCCTTTAATGAAAACTTAAATACTCTAGCAAATAATAAATTCAGTGAAGAGTGACAGTTCTATGATAAACACCAACTTTGACTGAGGAATGCAATTTCAATGTAATTACTCACATTTGTTGTTCATATCATAACACCATATATACTTTTATATGGTCATAAGGAATGCAGAAAATTTAAGAATATTCTTGAAAATAATTTTCACCTTGTGATATAAAGCAATCTCCAGGATATAATGTAAGGCATCCAGTCTAATTCCCCAGACTGAACCACTTTCTCTGCTGGCAGACTCCCATTCTTCCTTTTTTTCCCCACCTAGTAACTAGTGATTGCTTTAAGTCCATCTCAGGCCTGTCCAATCAAGGAGAAAATTACTATGATGAACACATGCGAAGTAAGTCATGGCTTACATAATAAATGTTTCCATTTATATAGACATTCTGCATAGAGAAAACTATGCCTCAAAATGATTGAATTTCTGTCACCTAGTTTCACAGGTCAGGATATGTATTCACAAATAAGCCCTTTGTTGGCATCAGAATAACAAAACTATGCTGCATACATATGTTCTGTCTATGTCAGATAAAAAATGCCTTTCTAAAATACCTTTCTGCTTTCCACATTCATTAGAAAAGATCACTGAGAAGTTTGAGTTTTTACCATAAACATAAAACCAAAGGTCACATAAAGAAAGCTGTGATATACTTCTAAATGACTGGTATCAATTATGGTGTATATCATATCAACTAACCCCTAAGTATCATTGAGCTTCATACTCATTTTTCATTAGATTTATGTCTATTATGGCAGATTCATTGATATGTATGTGGGTTAGGCTCCATTGATTGTTGAGTATCTTCTTGGAGACAGTCTGAAGGAGCATTCCTGTCCAAGATATGACACCATTAAACCAAAGTCTCTAGCATATAGGTTTTGAAACTGTTTTGAAATTTCTCTTTGAAATGGTTCATGTCCTGTGCATTCATAAATGGTTCTCCAAAACAATTTTTCACAAATACAATGGTTAATTTCAATAACTTCATGAGATCTACAACATTATAGAAGGCAGGGCTTTGGGGATTCTTTTGCGGGACTTTTGTAATTAGGTGCCACCGCTGTGGGTGGCATCCTTCCCTGAGGCTGGGATCCTGAACTATTAAATGAGGAGCTTGTGAACTGACACAAACATTCACTTGTCCTTCTGTGCTTTCAGGTGAGCATGCCATGTGACCGCTCCTTCAAGCTCCTGCTGCCCTAGCCAGGATGGACTGTAAACTCAAACAATGAACAAAAATAAACCCTTCCTGGAGTTCCTTTTGTCATGTTATTTTATCACAGCAATAGGAAATTGTGATAATAGTATGACAAAAAACTCGACTAGCAAGAGTCATGACAGGGGTATCAGATACTTAGACACAAATGTCACAGAAATTACTTTGGTAAATGATACGGTAGTCTCTAGCAAATAAGCAATAGAGCTATATTTATGTCTTTTAGTCTCCTAGTGTGTGTAAGAGCTCATTCTTTGAAATTAAATGGCCATAACGGTTCTTCAAATATGTCAACTAACTTTGAATTTTAACAAATCCTCTCTTCCTTAGTCTATTTATTGAACAGTAATAAATTAAAAACACATGCTTCACAGTATAATCATTCAGTTTATGTACTAAATAGGAATCTCCTAGAAATCTGTTATTTCCTTTTCTCTCTTGTTTATAATCTTCTTACACTAGCTCCCAGTTTTGTTTTATCCTGAAAAGTATTACTGTAAGCAATTTAGATTGTCATTTTTAATAATGTTTTCCATGAATCACTCTTATCCTTAATGAAATTAAATGACCTTATTTACATTTATCATTTGTTACATTATGCCTGCAGATACACATGAGTCCAGAAATCACATATAAACATGTTAGAGGGAAAACTTCAAGCAAGCAAGCTGTTCTAATTTTCTGATGATCTTTCTAATATTGATGATCCTTACATTACCAAACTATCCAACATACTAAAAATTAGAAGCAGTATGGTAATCTTTGCTTTTTTTCTCATGCAAATCTCTTCATGATATTATCTTATTCCATTCTAAAACTTACTTCATAGATCGATATTTATACACCAAATATTGGAGTATTGGGCTAAAGAGATAGCTCAGATATTAAGCCTTTGTCTTTAAAGCAGAAGGACCTGAGCTCAGATTCCTGACCCTAGATTCCATGTAAAAATACCAGGAGGAAATAGTGGATGCCTGTACTCTAGCCCTGGAAGAAGGAGCCTGGGAAAACCTAGAGCAAAACAATAAGTTGATAGAGCAATCCAAGGTGGTTCCTAAAGTCACCTTTGGGTTACAAGTACACAAAAAGTGTCTTTTTCTATATACACAGTGTAATCATTCGGTTTATGTACTAAATAGGAATCTCCTAGAAATCTGTTATTTCCTTTTCTTCCTGTTTACAAGTGAAAAGAAGCAAGTACATGTACACACACATGTACATACCAGTACCTATACACATACAAAAATTGGAGTATTTAAATTGAGATAATGTCAGATGCTATAATGTTGTTTATATGAGATAGGAGCAATACAAAGAGTCTTGGGACATGAAGTTTTAGAAACTAAATATGTTTATAAAACCTAACAGGAACCTTAGTTAGTATAAAATAAATACTTCTTTACAAATCTTTCACATGATGTTCTTACATACTTTCATGCACTCAGATATCCAGGTTTAGAAGAAGTGGTTCCCATCATGCAATGTTGTTGAGTTGTGAAAGAGAAGCGAGTACTCCTTGCCCCAGTGGATCAGCAGAATGCAACAGTCTAGTGAAAAATGTGAAAGTTCAGCAAACAAACGTAGGTGTAGAACGGCCATTTGCCAGCCAGCTCTCATTGATGTAGAAAGCAGAGATGGTACATTCTGTCATGGAAATTACTGAAGGAGCAGAGAAGTGCTGGGCAAACACTGACAGAGGAGGTTGCATGTTATATAATCAGACTACAAAGGTAATACATGGTATAAACTCAAAATTATATTTGAAGTTTTTCAAAGAGCCTGAAGATAAACGTATGACATTTTTAAGAATTGTCCTCATTTTTTTGAAAGAAATATTTTTTTAAAAAATCTTCTAAGACAGTTTTTCATGCTTGTAATCCTAACTGAGGTAGGAAATTTGCCCCTTGGAGGACAATCAGTAGAGCAAGACACTATTTATTGACTAAAGGGAAAAAAATCAGGTTGAAATTTATTTATTTGGGTTTATTTAGGATGATTTATCCTAGGAATACAAGTTCTTTGCATATGAGGAGCTATTGAATGAGGGAGAGAAGAGTTGAGATTTGATCTTCAATGAGGATCTTCTGCTAAAATAAAGGGAGAAAGGTTCCCAGGAGAGATCATGAATCTGGGGAAGAGCAATGCAGAGATGACCAGAGTTCCTGATACTCTGCATTTGCAATCCCTTTCATATTTGTTTGTCAATGGTTGGAATATTTTGATAGTTCTTAATATTTGGATTGTTAATTTGAAAATGGTCCTTGCAGAAATACTTTGCTCTTGGATTTATATTATATTATAATATTTATATTATACATATTTTCATAAACTAGAAACATTATAAAAGTATAGTCATCTTGATGATTTTTCCTCTAAAGAATATACACTAAAATTTGAGAGAACATATTCAACTTACCAAATACATTTTTGTCATAAATGTGTGATAATCTAATTAGCTTAAAGTAAAATTTCTGAAATGATTTAACAATAAAGCATTGTTTTTCAAGTATGCATAAGTGTCTGTCAGGTGAGATTACTTAATTTTGGTAGGAATTTTGTTGTTACAAAGTTATTATTGCATCATGATAATCATGTTTCTAAAAGCAATCTATTGTTTCAATTCATGTGAAAATTAAAGAACTATGAGAAAATCAACTTCTATCAAGAATGTGATATGCTACATGAACCCTTTACTTTAAAAGCTGTTTCTAGAGCTTAATTTCATACTCTAAAATATTTTTTATAATACTTATGTGCATGGAAAGGTGATTCACCTTAAAGGAAATTTTTTTCTACAGTAATTACCTTTTTGCCTCCATGATTTTGTGCTATTAAGTTAGCAGTCTAAAATATCTGCTAACACTGATATGTCTATAAGAAACTGCTGGTGGCAGCGTAGGCCAACTACATTAAGTTATTTTAAAGATCCAGTGTCACTTGTGCTATGATTTTACTTGATTTTATTAGATAAGTTTTATTAAACTCCCATTCATATCTCCACTCTGGCACACAGGTCAGGAAACTGCTAATTTTCATGATATCCTAAGTACTTTACAAAAAGTGGCTCCTTTTCCTTTTAGAGATTATTAAATAATTTTAATATTTAATTTATTTAGGTTTTTTTTGTATGTGTGTGTGTGTATGTGTGTGTATATGTATCAGAGGGCACTATGCATCCCTGTCAAGGACCAACTGTGACTTCAGGAATCTTCATGGATTGCTTCTATCTCTTTCTTGTTTCGTTCTGGGTTTTCCCAGGCTCTGCCCACTAGTGCTGGAAGTGCAAGCTGCTACCATTTCTGCCTGGTGTTTTCATTTGGGACCTGGGATCTAAACTCAGGACCTTTTGTTTGTGAGACAAAGTCTTAACCCCTGAGCCATCTCTCCAGCTCATAGAAATTATTAAATAATTTTAAATATATTTTCTGAGTCTCTTCTCATTTTCCATTATGCTTTTTTTTCACTTGAAAATAATTTGAAGTGTGTGTTTCAGACCCCTTGCAGGGTAATATGAGAACTGTCATGGGGAAGTATAAGAGTGCTTAAAGACATGTTTTTTGGGGCACGGTCCTCTCACTCAGCTGTGCAATAAGGAGTGAAGTCTTCTCTTTAGAAAGTCCTTGTAACTGACCTATACTTAACATGTATCGATTAAAAATTGTAAAATTATTTTCCATCTTTTAACAGTAAAATATTTTCCATCTTTATTATTAATTTAGTAATATTTCCCCTTTCCTGTCATCAAGTTTGTGGGTTGTGCACACACATGCGTGCGTGTTTGACTATGCTGTTCTTCCCTTAAAGCCCTTTCAGTTTTTAAACTATTTATTCACTAGTTCTGTGTTTCTTTCCTCTCATGATGAAATTTCTTAAATACAGTAATTTGTGACTTTCAAATACTAACTATAAAAGCTTAATAGAAAGATTTGAAGCTGGATGCTGGTCATCTAAGTGGTATACACGTGAAGCTGTAACAAGAAGTTAGCAGTTGAATGTGAAGATCAATGGGTTTGCTAGCTTTGTATTACTGTAGCAGTAATGGAAACAAAGTTTTAATTTAAGCAAAGTTAAAAATAACCTAATTTTGTTTTGGCTTATATTCTACAGATTTTCGTTGGTCTTTTGTTTTAGTCTTTACTAAGGCACGGAAGGGAACATGTGATAGTGAAAGCTGTTTAAGAGGACTTAGGTGGGATAGCATTCCCATCTTCCCTTTACATTTTTTTATTTATTCAATTGTGCGTGTATGCATGTGTGCGCGTGTGTGTATGTATGTGTGTGTAGAACCACGGATGAATTCGAGAACAACCATGGACGCCTCCACCTCCTCCTTGTTTACTCTGCCCCTGGATTCACAGGCTCCGCCCTACCAGGACCAGAAGCGCAAGCCGCCCCCGCTTCCGCCTGGCGTCTATACGTGGGGTCCAGAATCCGAACTCAGGACCTTCTGCCTGCAAGGCAGAGGCTTAACCCCTGAGCCACCTCTCCAGCACCCCCCCATCTTCCTTTATAAACAAGCCTGCAGTTACTTGGCTTCTTCCACTGGGTCTTCTCCCATATACATTCTATTCCTTCTGTACAGGGTCATGTTCCTGCGACCCAGGCTTCAACACACAGGACTTTAGAAGACTTAGGAGGTACTCTTTAGACTGTTATAGTGGGTCTGATTAAGAAGTTAAAGCTAACATGAAGATTCAACATTACATTAGCCATTTTAGGACAATTAGTGAAGATTATGAGATCTTAATGGTGTCAAGTTGAGAAAAACAAACAACTATTAGAACACCATGAACCAATGAATATTAGGATTATGCCTTTAATTTATAATTAATACTGAAAAAAATTAATACTGTTTCTGCTTCTCATGATAAAATTGGCTATTTCACTTTCTTTCTTTAAAAATTGTTAAAAAAAAAAAAAAACAGAATTCGTCCTTGGGCTATATTGCTTACCATTGGTGGCCTCCCTTTGATAGACACCATTGCTTTTTTATTTCATCAAATAAAGATGTATTCCACTGTGTTATGTATAATAGATTAAATTGTTCAACATAAGGTTAGAAACATAATTGTCTTAAATCTATTTTCTTACCTGTTTTCTAAAATCACATCATTCCCAATTCTGCTAAGTTTGAACTAATTTTAAAACCTTCCTCTCACATTTTTCTCATCTGTATCTGGCACCTAAGTCACTGATCTTTCTCTCCTGAAAAGCTTCTCAAAGAGTTCCAAACTCAATCAAATAAAAAGATGTATATATTCTGCCATTCCATAAATTCATCCAGAAATACTCTTCAGTGCTGTTAAACCATGACACTGTTTTCTTTCCTTCTCATAGAAAATACAAAAAGCCAAATTGGTGACAAATGAGTGATTACATAGTTCCTTTTCACATGTGGTTATCATCCCTGGCCAAATCATGGAAGAAATGATACAACTTTATTCCAACAAATAATTATTTAGCCATATGCTAGCTTAGGAGATAGGAATTGAGCTATGAACAAATAAAATGTAGTTGTCAATAAAATCTGTTACTTCCCCCATCCAAAGCTTTCTAGAATTATCTCTTTACTTTTTTAAAGTAATCACTACCTGTCATTAAGTACTCTATATAATTACAGTGTTTAAATGTGCATACAAAGTTTTCTGCTCTTACAAAACATAATGGTGTAATTATAGCAAACAAAAACTTTTAATATTTTTTCACTATTATTCTTCAGCATGAAAGTACAAAGTTAGGGTGACTTTGAATTGTATTGCATAAGAATGTTTGATTATAGAGATTGCTGTTTCTGGACAAAATAGAGAGAATAAATGACTGGGGAGGTGCTTGACCCTAAACAAAACATCAAAATCAACAATAGCCACCAGGATCAGGAAACATTGTGGAAAACAGGACAATAAGAATGCAAGAGTCAGATGTTGGGGAATAGTGTCGCCTGGATATGGCAGAGCTGTCACAACTGTGAACTAACTCACTGTAGCTGTATCTGCTTCCAAGAGAGACACAAAAGATTAGGTCTATAAATATTTCACTACAGAATGGGGAGATCACAAGAGACACTATAGCTCTCTGAGAGACTGCTGAAGGTTAATGTGCTTTCCTCAATTGCATACCCACTGGAATATCACCCATGCTCTAGCAAGGGCTCTGTCACATGCAAATACAGGCCACTCAGGTAAAGCTCACTGGCCATACAGACAAAAGAAAGTGAAAGTAAGAGAGAGAGACTGGGAAGAAGGTTGCCATTTGAAAGAGGGTGATTGGCAGAAAGTAAAGAGCAAAATCACATAAATTAATTGCATTCATATATAAACCTGGCAAAGAATTAAAGAAATATTTTTATAATTTTGTCAATAAAGAGTAGTACTATTTGAATTGTTGACTTGAGTTCCACAAAAAAAAAAACTACTGAATGCATTTTGACTTGAGATTAAGACAGAATTCTTACATATTTTGAAATGAGCTAAACATACGTCTGTGATTTTTGTACCATTAATTTACTTTCACATTCTTCTCTCCAAAACCTGCATCCCTCTTAAACACCAACAAAGCATATGCTAATACACAAATTCAGTCAAGCCAGAGTATTACTATGACAATGAAAGAAGCTCTATTCTCAAATCAGGACCAGCTCGACAGTGTCATTCTTTCCACCAATCGTTAAGTTTATTTTATAACTATCAGTGAAGAAAAAATGGATAAGGAAAAAATAGTCAAAATATGAATCAAAATATATTTTTCATATGAAATTATAATGTTAGAAATCTAGCTTACAAGAGATGTTTTAAGGTAGATGATTGTGGTATACAAAACAATTTAGTACCAAAACAAATAATGAGACATAAAATGGGATAAAATATAAAAACCCATATTTATGATAACAGTGAAAATAACATTTTAAAACATTGGATCCCAAAATTAAAGTTAAAAGCAGATCAGTTCCTCAGACAATTCCTATGCTCATATTCTAAGTGGATCAGTGAAACAAATATAAAGAGCAATAAATGAAATAAATGAAAAGAAGATTAGTGGGGAGTCTCCCAGAATGTGGAAATTTCAAAATTCTCAAAAATATGATTTGAAGAACAAGAGTAGCAGGGTTAATGTATTTAACTGTATAACTAGAAATGCATTTAATTAGATAATTAGACAACTGAAAAAAATGTATAATTTTCCAGAAAGTTAAATGATAAAATGAGCCATTATAAAACATACTGACCACAGATGCAATTGATAATCAGAGACAAACTCATACTGTCTATGTGGCCTTTCAGTGGATAAACCAATAAGCGGGACAGCTCCCCTTCTTTTATCCAGCCCTGCCCCAAAGATTCTCTCTGTTTGTAGTAGATTCCTCTAGTTTTATTCCAGAGCTGACCATGTCAGTTAAGCAACATCCATGCTTATTAGAGATCAAAAACATTTGTTTCCTAGGATTGTTGCCTTCTTCCTTAAGCACTTTAGAGATAGTTGTTCATATCCATAAAGACTCTGACTACACATAATGATCACCAAGCCCTTGAAATTATTTAATTTCACATACTCTACCTTCTAGCTGGCCATGGCAACAGCTTCGTCTTCACTAACAATGGTTAATCACAGGCCAAAAGATCAGTCCCAGTATTTTTTGATTGTACAATTACTCCCAGTCTGAAAGCAGAAAATAGGATTCTGGTTCTGACACCAGAGTCTACTTTCTGAAGATTTGACCCTAAAGCAAACCTGTGCTTTCATGGATATGTACGTCCTTGCTCTGTTTTTCTTCCTTATTATTTTTTTCTTTTTGTGTGTGCACGTATATTTGCATTTTGTGTGTATCAGAGGTCACTTGAATGTGTATGGTCTGTGGAGGTCCAGGTGTCATGTGCGGAATCATCTTGTATTATTCTACCTATTTATTGCTTTGTTCTGGTGTTTCGCAGGCTCCAGCTTCCAGGATTGGAATTGTAGACTGTTGCCATTTCCAATTGGCATTTTTATGTAGTACCTGGAGATTTGAACTCAGTTAATTTTGCTTATGAGGAAATGACTTTAAGCCCTGTACCATCTCCCCAGCCAGTCATCAACTTGTTTACCTTACAGTGAAACAAACAAGGTACAACAGCTGTTGTACTCTGTCCAGGGCGACAAAGTTATTACATGGAGAGCTGGGATCCTAACACAGAAATCTGAGTCCAGAGTTTGAATTATAAACTGCCATCTTCCACAAATAGTGGAAGCTATAATTTATTTTCTGTGCTCCAGCAAAAATAACCTTTAAGATTACAGCATTTAAGAATTTTCTGAAGGATTAATACTCAAGTTGTTGCCACTTAGTGTGGATGAATGAACAGCTAAATTGACTTCTACATTTTCTAGATGACCTGACTTTAGAACACTGTCTGCTTTTTAAAAAGAAATTGTAGCACTTGATATTGAACATTGCACAATACTCCATCTTGTTTTTTTCTGCATTTTTTGATGTTGTTAGAACATGTTTCATGGCACAATTGTCCCTGCTAGCCTTCTTCAAATATATTCACAATTCTTTGTCCTTTAAGATCCTTGATATGCAAAATGAGTTTATTAATCACATTTACATATTGATCTTGCATTTCTATTTTCAATTGCATAGATGTTTTAATCTACAGTTAAAATACTTTCTATAGTAGTAGCCATCATTTTGCTTTATGCTTCACGTTATTTCAAAATGGCAGGAAAGTATATTCTCATGAATGTTCAGTGCTTCTTATGTGTTGGTGAAAACATAATACCATTTCCCATGTAGCACTGAAAGGAAAAGTGTAGCAGGACAGCAAAGGTGAAACTAGCTTCTAGGTAGCTTTCAGAAATCAACCCCAAGATGGCAAGACAGCTTGAGGTTTTACATGTCATCTACATTACATTCAACTTTTTCCAAATAGTAAACAAGAATTAATACGATTTCTCTGTATAAGTGTTGCTTAAGAGTTTTCAGTGAAAGTTGTGATGAAGAAACTACAGCCTCTTTCCTTCCTTTCCCTAATTTAAATTCAGTAACTGAGTCGAATAATTAGTTTTAGAAACATAAAGAATTCTCTTACACTTTCTACCATATGTGGGGCCATGCATTTCCCTGTCTGACAGACCACTGGTTCTATTCATTCTATCTTAGAAGTTTGTTAATTGACATTTGTTTATAGCATTTTAAGTAGCTGTATTTAATTACTGAAAACTTGAAATGTGTTGTGCTTTATAGTCCACGGAGTTCTGCTTTTTTTTAACACTTACAAAATGATGACTGCAGGGATGTGGACTATGGTTGTTAAGCAATTACCAGATACCATGTGTTCCTTGAGCAGTACAACTAAAGATTAGGTATGATAATTTTGAAAATAGAAGTAGGAAGTTGTTATATGTTTGTCTTCATGACCATATGTTCTCCTTTAGCATTTGTCATCTACCTAGCTTTCATTCTTTGTTAAATGGAATTATCTGAACCTTCTACTCTCCATGAATAATATCAGAAAGATAATTGTTTAAATTGTTTGTGGTAGAGTATAGCTTACACTTCTCTAAAAATATTGATCATGGAAATTACATATAAATAAAATGATATCATTATAAGTTATCAATGCAGAATTGCAATATTTATATGCCATAGAGAAGAGGAAAATCATATTTGTACTTCTTAAATGTCACCTTCTTAGTTCTTTATACATCTCACTTATGTGCTATTTAAGTCCTTCCATACTGTGTGCACAGATATTTTTAAAACAAATTTAGCAATCTTCTATATATAGCACCCTAAAATTGATAACCACTTTGAATACTTTTATAATCTAAAATTTGCACGGATAAAATATAAGGAAGCATTGGAAATTTCCTTAAGTAGAGAAATCTTCTACATGAGTAAAACCTTATTATTTTATTTTTGATCTTGGAATCTACCAGAGACCATTCTTCCCTTTTTATTAATTTTTCCCTACTTTTACATGCATATTGAGTAAATGAGCATATGGGCAAAACTTTAGAGTACTAAGGAAAATTCAATGATATGCTAACTCAAACATGTTCAGATGTTTATTGGCAGTAATATTCAAATTAGCTATAGGGTGAGCTGTTTATTTGCATCATGAGAAGTGTTAGTTTTGCTAATCCATTACATTGCAGACATGTAGAAATAGTGTGTTCTTTAGACAGAGGGACAAGCAAGCACTTTTCTTCTTGTTTCACATCCATAGATTATATAAAATTATATAATTGTGTCTTGCTGAATTTGTTTTCTTATTGTCAAATTTTTACAGCATGTATTGCCACACAAATCCCCACTAGGTATGTACACTTTTGAAGAAAGTTTGGCTAGAGAATAAGTTGTCAAAAATGATTATCCTAACTTCATTTCTCCTAAGAATTCTATCATCTGTCCCTACTAGATGTTTAGAGAATGCATCTAATTTGCATGTGGAGGAATATTTGAGATTTTGTGTCTTCCCCAACTGTAAGATTATGCATGCACAGGTATAATCAATACTTTTATTAATGCATCATTAAGCATACCACAACTCTTAGTATCTTTGTTTGAACAAGCATTTAGAAGTAAGGTGATAGCATATATCTGAAATAAAGTAATTGTTGGTTAATCTCAGAACTCATTATTTTTCATTTAAAATGTTTTACTTCCATGAATCTCTCATTTTGTGATCTAATTTGAATGGAGCAGTTAATAGGCAAGAAATCACACCTCCAAAAGTCAGTCTCATACATACATGAAGAAAAAGCGAGCTTATATATTTTCAATTTAATATGCTTTTTTAAAAATTGGGAAACACGATGGACGTGTAATTTTATAGGCAAATAATTTTTTCATGGATTTTTTAATGTGTTTAAGGATTAAAATAAACTCAAAGAAGTGGCAAGGTACAGTCATAAATTTCTCTCACTAGCTGACCATCTTTTATTTTTGAGTCACTGAAATGATATATTTTAGCCTAAATTATGAATTATTGTTAAAATAACATAAATACTACTTTTATATAGTCATCTTGAGTAAAACTTTAGAACATTTCTGAAAATAAAGTTTTTTTGGTATGATTAGTCTAAAATAGTGATTTCTCACGTGTTGATTTTTCTGTCAAAGAATACTTGATAACAACCATGTATATTCTTTTCCCATCATGATTTAGGATATATAGTGGTATTTCCAGCTAAAAGGAATGCTTCTAAATATCCAGCAATACACATGACTGACCCTATCCCCCCAAAGTGACCAAAATGTCAACAATAATAATGCTGAGTCATATTATTCTAAAACATGTAAGATTTTCTCTATATACTTCACTACAGATTATAAAGCAAGTTTAACATTTAACATAGGGCACAGAGCTTCATTGCAAAAGTTAATTTATTGCTAAGAAAGGACTCAGAAAGAATCAATGACATATCTCTATAATCTCAGCACTTGGAATTCTGAAAGAGGGAGATAATAAATTCTAAGCCAAACTGAAACTTGAACTACATGGTGGAACCATGTATTTTCTTGAGAAGCAAAGACCTAAAGATATAACTGAAAGTAGAGCCCTTGTTGAGTCTGGAGTTCAAAGATGGAACATTCACTGATGATGCAACTCAGAAGTGCAGCATTGGCTGAGCCACCATAGCAGAAATAAATCCTCAAGTAATTTCTAATGATCAAACCAAAATTTCATTTGCAGAAAGCCTCATCTATGCCAATACCCTGGATGAATTTAAATTCAATTATTGATAAATGAATGACCAAGTAAATGAATATATCAACAAGGAGGAAAAAAGGGATGTGCACATTAAATGATGCTTTGCCTAAGGAAGAATAGAACAGTAAGTCAAATGAGAAATGGTAAATACAACATGAAGAACAGAACAGTAGGTCAAATGAGAAAGTCCTTTTACACCAATCTTCATTTTATTCATGATACCATCTATCAATTATTTCTTATGACTTGGACTCTTCAGTATGATATTCAATACCCTTCAAAGTCTGGCATCATCTTACTTCATTCACTTTTTTCCAGTAAGCTTGCTTCTTTCACAGTGCTTCTCTGATATTCTAAGCATCAACTTTCATACACCTGGAATTATTTTTTCATTCCCCCTCATCCTCCTGGAAATAGCTTCAAATCTTACTCTATTGTAGAAAGTCAGCTCTCGTCACACCTATAATTGCCAATGCCCCTCTCAATTTCGAGATTTTTGCTTTCACCATTGTGGTTATCCATGCATTTTATTCACTAGAGTATAAAATGTGCACCCAAAATTATATATATATATATACATATATATATATATACTCGTGTGTACACGATTTTCCCACAGCACTAATACTAGTTTAGAAGCTTAAATTAACCATTTGAATCTTTATCATACTGCATATGTAGATAAAGTGCCAGTGTTTCAGGAATACTTCAGTTGTGCATTCTTCCCTACTATCTGAGCATGACAGTTTCCATTTTGTAAGAAAAGAATCATTCTTTGTGAAAAGTGTCTAGCCCATTCACCACTGTATGAGAAACAGCTAACTGTTCACCAAGCATTACACATGTCCTGGTCACTGAGTCATTGATAGGGACTGACTCTGCAGCATCACTTTATTTTGGGTGAGGACAGTGGTCTTGAGTGGGTACAATAGTTCCCATCTCATGCTTGAACTGAAAAATTATCAGAGCACTTCCTCTATGTATGTACCCAGGGGTAGGTTTCAAGGGTGTGAGGAGTTCATGAGGATCTGATTTCACCAATGTGTTCATGAGTTAGTAAGTTCATAAGTTAATAGAAGATGACAAAACCTTGGCAGGCAGGGCATCTTTGTTGGATCTAATCACCAAAGGGGGACCCCTAAAAGATCTATCTTGCCTTATCACTTTCTTTTTTTTATTATAACATTTTTTATTATTATTTCTGCTCATACAAACTTAATAGGTAGACCAGTTCCCTTCCCCCTTCCTCCTTTCAGTCTCAATGGCTAAAAAGTGAGCAACTTCTTTCCTCTGTCACAAGTTTCATGCATTGATATTTTGCTTTCCAAAGTCCCCAAACCATAAAGTCATGGGATCATGGACTACATGGACTACAATCTGTAAAGCTGTGAGAAAAATGAATATTTGTTCATATTTTAGTTGTCTTTTTCTTTGACATTAGAGTGACAGAAAGATGACAAGTGTATAAAGACAGATCTGAATACAGGTTTCAAAATAAGTATGATTCTTAAAAATAGTTACTTTTTCAATATTTGTTTCCTTTTGCTATTACTATGTGACATCAAAAGCACATCAATTATTGCTCAAGAATCATAACTCTGAAAATATCTGAGAAGAAAGACATTAAGAATGTTTATTTTTAGTACATGAGCAATCAGCCAGCATAATCATAGATGTATGAAATTGGAACTGATCTAAATGAGTATCTAGCAGTTACATGATATTGTAGAATAAGAGGAGATTTTGTGCATCTATTAATCTATGAATATTTAGTATAAGATATTTTACATGTTCATTTACTCTTTCACATCATGGTTTTGAGGGGAAATTTTCTCATAATTACAATTAGAATAAAGGTATAATAAATATATCCAAATGATGAAAACTTAGAATCCAAATTCAGTGAATAGTAATGGATGATGTCTGTATTTTGCCATCATTAATATTTAAATTTTAATAAACTCAAAAAAATAACAAATTAGAGATAGATTTTTGGGAAGATTTTATTGTATGTTATGGAAATGATACTTTAACCATTTTTTAAAAAAGAATTAATCATTTCCTAGATGTGTGACAGAAAAGATCTTTGTTCCACAAATTTGAGAACTGGCGCTCAGAGACCCACAATTCAAAAAACAACTGGTAGCTGTGACTGCTGCCTGTAATATTAGACCTCCATAGCCAGCTGGCCTAATTGGTTGTCAAGTTCTGCCTTTTTTTCTGTGTTTAGCTGAAAATACCTGCCTTAATAATAAAAGTGGAAAATCATGAAGATCAGTTTGGGTCTTCCACATACATGCACACAAATGCAAACAAACATTTTACATACTCACATGTATCTACACACAGACACACACACACACAGACACAGATACTTGAATCACACATGAATATGCAAAACATATTTTTTCTAGCTATGGTGATTTTTCTAGGCATCTCTTCTGCAATATAGATCTCAGTGCAGTAAATTTTTCTTTTTCACAAGAAGTTGATAATTTTGGGCTGGAGAAACAGCTCATGGGTTGACTGTCTCTTCCTTGCAAGCATAAAGAACTGAGTTTGGGTTCTAGGTCCCAAGTAAAAATACCAGGTAGAAATAGTGGTGGCCTATACTTTAGACTCTGGAAGGAAGAACCTGGGACATCCCAGAGTGAAGCAAGAAGGAAATAGAAGCAATGATTTCCAAAGGTACACACAAGTGCTGTCTGATACACACAACACACCCACCCATACACCCCCCCACACACATGCACACCCCCCCCACACACACACAGAAAAGAAGTTGATCAATCCTCAGTTCCATGTTAGTGTCAGAAATTAAAGACAATATCCTGATATCCTGAAAAATTAAAAATTCATGGGAAATTAAATTCATTTATGACCAAACACAAAAAATGTTCTTTCTTCATGCACTATATTTATTTGAAATTATGTTCTTCAAATGATATGGCCAATATGTTTTCTTAGGTAGTCAATATGACCTGGCATTAGAAAGAGAAGACAATGGGATAAGAAGAATAATTTTGAAACTATGTACTGTCATGGGCATAACAGACAAGGGGCCGCCTGCCACCCAAATAATCCTAGAGTGCACTGTATACTAAGAGACCACAGTCTTTAAAAACAATAACACAGAAGGATGCATGCTTGAAGTAATGTGGACCTCACTATTAGGTCTAAGAATTCTTTGACTATAGATACAGAATTCACTTGTTAAAGCTGATTTAGCTTGTTATAGTTCAATTATAACCTTTTAAATTCTTGCCCCAATAGGTGATATATTTATCTTATGATTTAAATTACATTCAGCTCAATTTTAAAATTTCTCAAAATCCAATATTAAACTGATGATTTTAATTATTAGTTAAGTTTCAAAATTTTAAAAAGTACAAAATCTCTGAACTGTAAGTTCTTATTAAATGAAAAACAAGTTCAATACTTCAGCACACAGTAATCATTATAATGGAAACAATTGTATAACACAAGGAAATATCAAATTAAAATTATTATTAAGATGAAGCAAAACTAAAGCATTATAAGGTAAATAAGTACCATATCCTGTAGTTCAATTCATCTTCAGTTACTCCTATGTAGGCACATTAGCTTTACAATTTGGGGGGCAATTCCACAGCTTCTGCTTTTATGATCACAAGACAAACAGCTTTCTTTTGGATCATCTCCAATTTGAACTTGCAGCTTTCTTTTGTATATGTTCCATGATTCTGGCATTTCCAACATTCTGCACTCTCTACAGCAACTATATGCTTCACCTTCTTTGTAGGAACTTCATCTTGTTCCAAGCCTAAGAATACCAATAACACTAGGATGGTGTTGCAAGTTCCACAGGGAGGTTGAAATACAGGTTGTCCCATTTGAACCAGAGTTATATCAACTTCCGTGTGTTGATTGTGGAAAAGCTCTTTCCATAGGCAGCTAAAATTTTCTAATGGCAAGAAACTGATTGAACTTAGTCATTATTCCACTAAACAAGTCTGGGTGTTTGGTTTTTTGTGTTTATTTTTTGTCTCCACAAATGAAATTCATTTTCATTTGAAGCACAAAACACTAAGTTTTTCTTAAATGATGTTGATTTTTCCAACAGCCACAGTTACTCTGTCATCTTCCATTTCCTCATCTAAAATGTCAAGGCTGCCAATGAGCTCTCCTGTTTAATAAGAAATCTAAATTTCATCATGGATAAATTCAACTTTGGAAAGTCCTTGTTCCCTTCATCACAAGTTGGGCCTGAACAATTCATGACTCTCTTGGCATTACTATTTTCCAAATGGCATACTAATCTGTATTCAATGGCTTCTGTAGATTCTGTTTCAAAAGGCTGTAAAGGCTACATAGCTAAATTTATCAGCAATACACCACTTCTCTTGTACCAAATTCTGCCATGCTTTGAATGCATGTGATAAATTCAGAACCATGCTGTTTGGGGGAAATGAGGTGGTTTTATACTTACAATTCTCAATTATTTTTCATAGATTAGCTTTGGGAGAAGAGATTACATACAGCACCATGAGCCCAAGGAACTGGCCATACCATATCCACAGGAATTGCAGAAAGAGGACACATGTCATTTTCCAGACTATAAGTCTGCCAAAGTATGCTGAATTCAGTGCCAAAATGTTGAACTTGCTCCCTCCCATTTTACCCACCTGCCTAGGGAATAGTACTACCCACCATGGCTTAGTTCTTATCACATAAATTAGATAATCTCCAACAGACTTGCTTAGAGCTTGCATTAGCTACCAATCCTTCACAGATATTCCAAAGCTCTGCCTTCGTTTATCAAGTCAACGATTGGATCTAACTAACATAGGGACTTTCTTTCTAAAACATATTTTCGACATGTTACACCACAGCTTACAACTTTAAATGGTCCTTGAATTTGACACATCAAAATACAGATTGATAATACTTTCCATTTAATGAATATTAGACTTAATCACATCAATCTACTTATTTTATTTATGTAGCTGTAATTTATACAAAACTTTAAGAACTCACATTAGTATGTTGGATATTTCTTACTACTAATGATATCTAACAACTTTTAAATTTTTCTCTAAACTTAGAATTTTAAAGTTAGAAACACTCTAAGATAAAAAAGATGACATGACTATCCATCATTTAAGTTCAAATAAATTAAGCGCAGATGAAACACTAACACAGTGCCTGCTTTTATCATACAATACAATATACTTTAGGGACTCTATGATATCGTAAAAGGTTTATTTGAAAGTCAAAAAGTCAGGACATAAGCAGTCCTGGAATATGAACCTATGTTCTTGTCCAAGTCCATAAAAGTGATGCAGAGTACTTAAAGCTGAAAGTGGGCATATAGTTTGGAAAGGGAATCTCTTTTCTACACATGGATGAAGAGCTAATTTCCTACACAAAATAACTAGGTACCAGACTCTTACTCGAATTTCTACTGATGTGGGTTAAGGAAAGGTGGTCATGTTCAGATACTTAGCCTGAAAAACAAATCAAATAGCTGTCTCTAAGCATCTGTTTTATACAAGAAAGTCATTCTGCTAAGGCAACAGAAATTGATGAACTAGATTTCAACTGAATGAATAAAATCTTTAACTTGGGTCTGGACAGAATGTGTGGTTAAAATACATGTTCTGGAAATTATCCTGAGGGAGAGTCTAAGAGAAGAGGCACAGATATGATTGTAAATATGAAGTGGAATCTTACTAAAGGCAGTATTAACTCTGTTTTTCAAATTTACCTGATGTCATCATGTTTACACTTTGACTTTGTCAAATTTAAACACTAAATTTTGAAGTGGATATTTATTTGTCTTTGTCCATTGCAATATTATTTTAAAAGAACAGTTTATGGTGAGCTGAATAGAGATGAGAAGCAGGACTCCAGGAGATTATCTGAAATTATTTTTAAAAAGTATTATTCTTGTAGTGGGCCTAAATTAATAATTATTTTATTTTATTTTTTATTAATTTTATTTTTTACTTAGTTATACAAGCTCACTGGCTAAGAACTCTAGGCCCCCTCCTTTTCCCTTCATCTCCTCTCTCCCCTCCTCCATTCTATGCCTCATCCACTCTCTCTCCTACACTTATATCCCCTCCTTCTCCCTCCCATCCTCCAAAACTTCAGCTTATGTGGTCCCTGAAGTTCATTCTGAGTCATCTACTTTAATTTAGGTTCAGAACTCTGTGGCATACTTTGGGGGTCCCTTCTTGGGCTGCTCATTAATGTAGGAACTCTGCTACATCTGTCTAAGCACTTGCTTTTAAGGATCCTACAGCTTGAAGCTGTCTCTCCTGAGGGGGGTTGTTGACATGTCAACAATTGTGCCAGTCAGGAAAGGTCCAGTCATACTGCAATGAGATTTTAAAATAAATATATTACTTTCTTCAAAGACATGTGGGTTTCAAAGAAATCAGGATACAGGAAACAAATGGATTTGGCCTGAATTGACTAAAGTTCTGAGAATAAAATTTCAATTTAGAAAGTAAAAACAAATGGCTAAAAATAATAATATCAAGGTGTAGCAGTTACTCTGCATGTTGTTGATAAGTGAACATGGGGTTTTGCTTTCTTTTATGATCAAAAGATTACAGTACTTAATCCAGCGTGACAGGAGAGTCCCTACAAACAACACAGGTCTAGGGAAATGCATATTCCACATGTACATATACACAGGATTGGTAAGAGAAGAGCAATCCACACTTGTTAGACTAGCATGCCTGGCAGACTATACCAAAGTGTGCCAACTGACCTTTATTTACAATAGAGAAGATGAACAACACAGATATAATTAAAAACTACTGTTTCTTCATAAAGTAAATGTTTTGATATCTATAATATCAGGCATGCACATATATGAAACATCTTATTTGTGTCTTCAGACTATACTTTGGACTTTAATCACATTTTAATGAATTCCATACCTTCCCAAACTTTTATATTTCATCATTATGTAGCTCAGGCTGGACTAAAACCCTGTAGCCTCCTGCATGCTAAAGTTATAGGCATGTGCCACCATGCCTGGCACTAAACATGATTTGGAATTGATGTAATTTGACAACTGAGTATTCTTCACATTAATCTCAATAGATTTACCAGACATTTTATATTGTTTCTTTCACATGATCCTTCAGTTTTATACTTTTGCATACATCTAAATAATAGCATAAATTCAAATACCTCATTCAACTTCATACTGAAGGCTTTGAAAAACATTAGGTAGAATTAGTGGACATACAATGAAGGCAAGAGGCAGCGAAAGCTTAAGCTGATCAGAAGAGCTATTCTGTGGTGTTGAAGCTTGCACAAAGTGCACGGACAGTAAAGCAAAGGGCAGAAAATGAAGAGGGCAGATAGGCACATAATTCTGAAGCAAGAATAGCCATGCATGCAGGAGGCATGCCAAGCAGCCAGCATGACCACAGCAGGGCAGAAAGAAAGAATGGGAAAGGAGTAAGATGCGTTGGGAGTTGACAGAACATTGCATATTCCATGGAGTGTGACTTTTTTCTATATGACCCAGTCTTAGGGCTTTACAAAACAGGTAAAAAAATAAATGTAACTCACATGTAATAAATAAATAAATAAAACCACAATACACCAAATCATTTCCCCAGAATGGAAGAAGCGCAGCTGGGAAATTCTTTCCAAGGTCCTTTGACAAACAGGATTGCACGCAGCAGGCTGGCAACACAGACTGAGAAGGTGGCTGAGTTCAGGATGTGCCCAGAAGAAAAGGTGATGATGGATGATGTTGGGAATGCAGGCAGAAAGGAAGAATTTGATTTCACACCAGGTATTCATTTGAAAAGCTGTATCAGCGGGGATTCCAATCACAGTGAAAGAGAAGTTGAAAGAAGCAATAGTTAGGGGTATGGAAAATCAAGTTATATGGCCAAAACACCTTTAGGGTATTTAAAGGATTTGATGGTCAATTTGAAAAATGAATCTTAACAGGACAAGACATAGAAATTACAGAAACATTGGCAATATTAATTTCTTCACATGGGCAAAAATGAAATAAATTAATTTCTTGACTCTTTTTAGAATGCCAAAATACTGACTCACTGTTTTAATTTGAACATAATTTAAACATTTAATTTAAATTTAAAGCATGACATTTTTCTTTTCCTTGTCAAAATGCAATATGATTCCTGGGACATTAAGCAACATCTCATCTCTGCCCTGAATGAACAGGCATGATATATGAGATTGCTAACTACATAAGAAATAATGAACTGTTTTCTTGTTGTCAAAATATATTTCCTTTTACTATTTTCTGCCCTTTCTCCCCCAAAATATAAAAAATGAAATAAATAAAATATATTTTCCTCTCAGAATAAATGCTACAACAAGCAAGATTATTTTGTTTGGCATATGTCTCCTAGAAGTTACACATTACTTTAAGCTAAATAAAGCTAAATTAGATGCATATTCTTATTTGTCTGGCTATAAGTAAGTTATAAGTTCTATTGAGCAGTCTCACTTGCAAGTTTAAGTGTTTATTGAGAAAATATGATCCCTATATATAAAATAAGAAAAGACATCATGAAAGATGAGTATTCATACATTAAAATTATTTAAAGAAGCAATAGATATTACGTTTTTGCAAGTTTTGTAACACATGCAACCATATTCATACTTATGGAGACCAGGATACTGGGAATCCTTGGCATAGTATCTTACCCAGGGGCTGGCCTGCGATGATCCTGGCGTTTTCTCCAGCCACTGCAGCCCTGGCATGTCGCTCACTCATGTACTGTACAAACGCGTACCCTTTGTGAACTGAGCACCCAACTATTTTTCCATACTTTGAAAAAATGGCTTCAATGTCGACCTTCTTCACAATGGCTGTATTTAAGTTGCCAATGAAAACCCTGGAGTTGATGGACTTGGGATCATTCTTATTGGTAACGTTGCTGGTCTGTGTTTTGCCGGTCATGGTTGGCTCGCCTTGTTTTAATCCTTAAACAAACACACAAACAAAAATAATCAGAAAGCAAATAACTGGATTCATTAGATATCTCTGGTTTTGATCAGAGTTTCAATGTTGTACTCTGGAAGTCTGAAATCACTGAGGATTCTCAGTATGTTGGGAAAAAAATTAGTAATTTTCAAGGTATACATCAAATGGCAAAATCTAACAGAAAAAAAGTTTCATAAGTACATAGCAGATAATTTTAGATAAATTCCTTACTTTTAAATTCATATTCAGCCCTGAATAATATTATACTTTTGATCTATCCATGTATGTAAAATGAAACTTAAAGAATGTGCTATATTATTCTGATAAAGAAAAAAGTAAAAAAGAAAAAGAGAAAGAAACAAAAAAGGAAAAAGAAAGGAGGAAACAATGAGAGAGAAAGATATTAGAGAAGAAAATAAATCAACATGGATAAATTTGATGCTAGTTGGAGGACAGCAATCAGAAATGAAATCACCATTTCCTGTTTTGGTATATATAGACTTCAACTGCATTTTTTGTAAGAGGTTCACATATTATCTATTTCAGCATCAGAACTCTGCTATCATTCTATTACAGGCTGTAGAAAAGGAAGCAAAGTGTTAAAAATCACAGTTTTTTTTCTAGAATATTGAGTATAAAGAAAAAAATTATATATAGTACATCAGTGAAAAGAAAAAAAAACAAAAAAGTGTATAATCACTGTTGATAATCAGAAAATTAATATATGGGTAAATTGAAATTTAATGCTTCAAACACTTCTAACTTCTCTTCAAAAAAGGTTACAATATTGGTTAGAGATTGCTAATTTTTTTTCTTAGGTGGGGAGAACTCTTATTTGTACTTAAATAGACTTAATGAAAATTTCATTTCAATGTACTCCAGCACTTACACCTTTAGTTTGTAGGCCCTAGAGCTTATTAAGCATTTATATTTTGCCAGATGCCTTCTTCTATTTAAAAAAACCATTGTAGTGAAATTAGTTTAAAAATATACTCTGATGTGGATTATCATTGTGTAACAGTGATATCAACTGATATACTTTCCCAGTGATAATTATATATTTATACAAAACCTTTTTTAAAAAATATTATAGCTATTAAATAATAACTTCATCTGATGCCGAATAATCATTTTAAATGACACTTAAATTAATCACTAACCTGGAAGATATCTTAAAGGCATGTAAATTGGATATGCTTGAAAATTCACTCACAGTGCATTTACTTGAAGGACTTTTAAAGCCAAGAACCACCTGCTCACAAATACGTTTTAAATAAAGCTATTCATTACTGTATTGGGGTTGTTAAAGCTTTGAACTGGACCTTCAGTATAATATACATATAATTAACGTGGACTTAATAAGAAAAGCATTAAACCTTTGACGAAAATATGAGTAGGAGGATGATTTCAAGATTATCCTAATACTCGATAAATATTCTTAGAACAATCTCTTAGTTTCTGTGTATCTCGAGATCAATGCTTGTTTTGGGGGACAAATAATTTTCGAAATGTCACATATCTGATATTTTCAAATGATGCAATTCTCTGATGCAAATGATGTGTGCTTCCTTAGGGATGGTGCTAGTTAAGGTGGAAACACAAGCACTGCTAGGTAAGATTAAACAAATAGTTTGTGGAGTTCTTGGTCTGCACTTCAAAGAGGTCCTCATTCATATTAATGCAATAATGTGCCCATGCTCAGAGGTCTTACTATAAATATCAGCACTCTGCCTTACACAACAGCGTTCGTCCTATGAATGACTCTCACAGCTTATTGTAAAATGCCAATGTGTAATAGCAAGTGGTGGCTATTAAGTATTCTGAAATCTGTAGGGCTCTAGCTCACACACAAAGAACATTTCAACTTTCTCTATCTGTGTTTATGATAATAACAGAATTTGCCTTAGTGGGCTATATTAACATTACTACTTTCTGAAAATCAAGCTGTGACTTGATTGGTACTGTATTATTATCGAACTGCTGCTGAACTATTTAGCATGTGCATGTATTACGCAAATTTTCAACCCACTAAGGGAGAGACTGCCACTTGCATCCAATATGAAACAATGGGAACTGAATTAGTCCTCCTGATTCAAAAACATAGAAAAGCAGGTAAAATATAGATGAAGTCTCTTGCTTTCCTAGTCTATTGGTTAAGGTGCAAACATGAAAGTACTAGATCAAAGCATACACAATGCAGAGTTGTGGCATCTGAAACAAAGTATGTAAATCTTGGTTAGTCCTTGCTTGCTGTTTGGAAGCATTTTGAGGTCACATGTGCAGTTAAGAGGAATGGTGGAATGTTGAAAGCAGAGGTAGTGGCCCTCTTAACCCAGGAGATAGACAAATGTTAAGAGTGCCTAAGAATACTAGACGTGATGAGCCATTTTTCTTAAGACAAAAGATCTGTGCAGAAAGAACTAAAATCTGTTAAAGGCGGTCTATTCTTCAAAGAACTTGTCTTTGCAAGATGCCTTTACATCAAAGAATCTATGCGAATTGTAAGATTGATTCTATGCAGTTTAAGATTCTAAATGCATGCTTAAAAAGCAAAAATTTGTAGAAGACTGACAATAATTTCCACAGCAAAATCCTAGAACCTCTGCTGACTCCTGTGATGCTTAGGTTCTGTTTAGAAGAAATAGATCTTAATAATAAGGAGACATGGTTTCTTGATCTTATTCTGAGGTCAACCTTACAAAATAAAACCAAACAGATGAACTAACCAAAGAGATCAAACCATAATAAATAAATAAAAATGACAAGATAATCAAACTGGTACAATTCAAGTGCACATTAGAAAATTGTATAAACTTTCTTTTAAAAATGTAGAGATATCTAAACCAACAGGCACATGAAATAAAGCATTTACAGCATTCAATCAAAATCTTAAAGATTTTAATGATTTTTAAAAATATATGATTCTTGATCAACAGAGAAACAAAAGTTATGAAAATGAATTTAATAGAATTTTTATAAAAGGAAAAAATATCTAATTTCTAAGTCTTGAAATAAAACAATTATATGTATATTAGATTTGATAATACTCTGAATAAGAACATATATGTAAATTTAAGGATGCATAAACAGGAGGTAATAAAAATGTAATATAAAGAGAAAAACACTGAAAAACCCAAAATAACCTCAGACTGAATACTATCAAACTATTTACCATACATATATTTGGAGTTCTGGAAAGCTATCAGAAAATTATCCAAAATATACGATGACTAAAAATCTTCTAAATTTGATAAAAAATGATAATTTCACAAATTTGAGAATCTCAATGATCCTAAGAAGAAAAAGTACAAAGAAAGTCTCATGAAATATATCATAATCTAATTGTGGAAAATTGGTTACAAGGAGCTGTTAGACCTTGGGAGAAAATATCTACATTCTGACAGAAAAATGGGGTATAACAGTCAAAGAAATGCTATAGCTACAAAAGAAATGATCATTGAAAATATGCATTTTTCAGTGGTAACAGTTCTTTAATTTTACTCTAAATTTTTCCAAGGAGCAAAAGGATATGTTTATGTAAGCTGCTGTGAAATAAAAATTTAAGCTTAAGCTAGCGTGCACATAATATTCTGTATCTGCAATACCCAAAAAGGACTTTAATAAAACCACACCTGGATTTTATTATTACTACTGGTGTTATATTGTATGGAAGGTATATGTGTTGTATGTTTATGTGAATGATATGTGTGTGTATAGTGCGTATGTATGTTTATGGTATGTGTGTAAAATTTGTGTGATGTATATATTTTAAGAGTATAACGTGTATGTATGATTTTATGTCTATTTGTGTATGATGTGTATGTGCTGTGTATAAGTACATGCATGTCATAGTGATTTTGTGATGGAGAATAACTTTACAGATTCAACACTTTAACTCCACTTTCGTGGGTTTCAGTGACTGGGCTTTCAGGTCATAAGACTTGCGCAATAAGCTCTTTTACCCACAGAGCCCCTAATTGGCTCCACATGTGACATTTGCATACTTAATTATGAGAAACTTGGAGAAAATTATTCTTTTAATTTTAGCCACAATAAGGCCACATTTTACAATGCTGTCCTGTACAAAAAGTTTAATCAAATTTGGGATTCTGCGTTCTGAGATTATATTTTATTCATATCTATAGAATGAATTTGTCTTCAGACCTGAAAATTTAGGAATAAGGTACTATGAGATATATTTCAGAAAGGGAACTAAGAAATACGTTTTCAAGTGGTCAACATAAGGAACATTTTCAAGTAATAATGATTTTCTTTACCAACAACAGACTGAGGCAGTGAACCATTTGCAAAATCATTAAAAATGTAGTTAAAATTATATAGGCTTTACATTTGTCCTTGATGAGGAAAACTATTCTTAAATCCCAGGAAGATATTAATAAATTAATTAATTAATTATGAATTAAATATAGCAGTAAATGTTATATTGAGGAAATACTTTAAAAGAGACACAACCTAACACATATTTAACTGAGATTTAGTGGGGCTTAATTTTTTAATCTGAATTTTACACATTCAGAAACTCACAGAATACAAAGCAAACAACTATTAGAAAACCTAGTATTCAAGACAGTCACACAACAATATTAATTTTTACAATACTCGAGAAACCAGAAAAAACTTTGAAGACAAACTTGAAAAAAGCATAAGAAAATAAATTAAACTGGTGAAGCTGTGATATACTGTATTCCAGAGCTATACACAAGTGCCATAATATAATGAAAAACTTAACAAATGTTACAAAATAGCAAAACTGAACTTGAAACTTCATAGAAAGGGAGAGGGGATAGAGAAGTATGGGAGGAGTGAAGAAGAAAAATGAGATCATGCTCAGCAAAAAAAAACTTCTTAAATTAGGTAATAATCTCAGTGAACATCTAAACATTTTGTAGGTACAAGGTTACATTATCAGCATATAACAGACAACAGTTGTTATGCAATTTCTTAAAACTAATATACAGGTATTACTTTTTTCCATCAAATCTGTTATATTCTTAATTATAAAATGATAACACAATTAAATCAAACCATTGTATTTAAGCATAGGGTCCATAATAACCAAAAAATTACCACAGATACCTGAATTTGTTTTTCAAAAAAAAAGTCAACATTTAGGAAAAAATTAAATTTAATTCCCTATGTCAGAGATAAATTTTCAGTAGTTATTAATAAAAATGATTTGCTAGAAGTTAAAAAACAAACATCTATAAGAAAAAAAAGTAATGTCTCTTTGACAATGAAGTAATGACAAAGGCTATTTGGTGATACTTGTGCCATTCATAAAATTAGCTATAATGGCTTTTATGAAAATTAAGTCTCGGGTGTCAAACTTATTCCTAAAATAACCAAATATAGCTTTTAAAGATCTAAAAAGAATGTCAATTAAAGGTACACACACACACACACACACACACACACACACACACACAACCTGAAGACAGTTGGTGGTTAAAAGGTTCTTTTTAAAAAATACTCAGAAGAAGGGTATACATCATGAAAACTTCATCATTTCATTATACTGAATATCAGTAAATTTTTGAGCAGGTATTTTATTCTTTTTGTAAGGTGACTATGTCAGATACAACTTAATTATTCTCATGGTAATAAAATTATATCATATTTATTAATATTGTTAGAGATTTACCTCATTTAATAATTTTAAATTTACTAAATGCAAACTTCTAGAATTGACACAGAAATTCAACATGGTGGGTGACATTTATCAGCAATTTTACACTACATTCCATAGAATTTGGGCACAAACTCATTCATGCTATCTAGTTAGAAAAATGTGTTTGGGCATGATGAAAGCAGCTCTGGAACGTCCCCATTCCTATTCCAAAACATTTCATGATTCATAATGTGAGTAGGAATGTATGGACCACAAGATAAGACAGAAATGTTCCAATTTGTAACAGGAAGTTGAGCTTGAGTTAATCTGGGCAGAAACAATATATTCCCCATAGTCAGTGAATTAGTGCTTGGAGATCATCAAACATTTTCCTAAAGTTTATATCAGTATCATCTACCAATATCAAGATTATTATGACTTCTTTTCTTAAATCATACTTATCTAAATCTGTTGATTATATTTCAATTAATTATCTGTATGCATTAAACATTGTGACATCCAATATCATTTATAATTAATTTGAAAGCAATGGTCACTACAAAGACAAATGTAAGTTTGTAAGAGCCTGAAGGTGGGGAGATCCATTGCTGGCCTCCAGGAACTCACTGCTGTGAAACTTATCATTACCAGACGTGCACAATGACTGACATATCAACATTCCTCCATAGACCAATGAGGAACTCAAGAGGAATAACTATACACAGTGGGAACCTTAGGGGCAAGGACTAGACAGGTGAAGGGGAGTGACCCTATCTTTGGGTCTACCCACAGAAGGACCACTTAAACTGCCACAGATTCTTGAGCCTACTACAGCCAATAACCTGAAGGAAACCAATTGGCTCACACAAGCAGACAGGCATGAGGGTGGGAGGGAATAGTGAGAGAAGAGAGGGAGAAGGATGGAAGGAGGGGGGGCAAGGACAGCCACTCATATTTGTACAAAAGGAAAATTCCTAATAAAATATTTAAGAATATAGAATACAATAGAATGCATTATGCTCAATTTTATTTGATAAAGTTAAATTACTAAATCATTGACATTTATAAACCAAAAGTAATAGGAATGTATTAAACTATTTCTTGGGGGAGGAACTAATGAAGTATCACAAACCCTTGTTATTTGACAGAAGGTTATGGTCTACAAGGGACCATTACTTTACTTCATAAAGGGGATAAACATCCAGTGAAACTTTGGCCAGTCTGAAACATATTGGTCAGGACAGGTCAAAAACCACAGATCAAGCAGGAAACAACAGCTTCTTTCTTTGTTTATGTTTCCTCTGTTACTTTGAATTGACATAAGAAACCAGCATTATTGAGCCTCTTGATCAACTGAAGTTTATCTTTCATAGTTCTTGAGACTCAAAAATCCAAAGTCAAGCAGATTTTGTGATTCGATTGTGCTCCTGGTAACAGCTATTTATGACATGCAGACAATGCCCTTTTTTTCAAGGAAAAGAGACAGGTATGGGGAGAGAGGCAGGTACTGTGTGTATGCTGGCTTTTCTTCTACAGATACTGATCTCATTATGGGAACTTCACTCACACAACTTCTTCTAATCAAATTATCTACAAAGGTCCCCCTTCCATTGCTTTGAACAGTAACACTTAAAAGTATGAAATTTGAAGCAATACAAGACCATTCACAAAAATTCATATCTGCCAATTATAAAATAAACTGCTTGTGGATTTGTTTTTTTGGGAAAACAGACAGGTTTCCTCTGAGCCATTAGAGATATTATGGTTGTGTTCTATATCATGATCAGAGATCACAAAACCAATTGTTTCTAATTATTCAATCATTACATTAATAAAAAATTCCAATAAAAGTTTTGCACAGAAGGAAAATTAAAATAATTGACTTTAAATTGGAATGTTAAATATCACCTTACTAATAAAGACTACAAGAAAGAAAACCACCTGAAGTATTCTGCTCAAGAATTATCCTTAAGTGCACTCATAGTCTCTGTAATATGACCAAATTGACATAATTATAGGAAAATTAATGTTAAATCTTTCTCTTTGAAAAGAAAATGACATGTTACTTATAAATGCCAAAGATTCTGATGGTAATTATGCCTCTAGGATAATACTTTCTTGGTCAGCCTGACCTGGTCAGAAGATTATTCAGAGTTACACAGAGCAGAGATAACTGCAATCATGAATGCTCTGGATAAGAAGACCAGCCAGGGTCAGTGAACACTGTAATGTGAGGTTCTTGGTCAATAAAATGACTGTAGGGAGAGCTTGCTTTGGAGTCAATGAGAATGTGATTGGTGATGCATCTTCATTTTCACAAAAAAGAGAACAGAAACACTCCAGGGAGTCTGAATGGCATCTGCTCTTTTATTATCTAGAAAACACAAACACAAAACTTTGAGCACCATTACTTAGTTTGTGAATGATCAACATTATCTAGTATTTAAGAAGATCCTTGGGATTAAGAAGTCAGACAGCTAGAATAATGGTAAAAGTAAGCAGTGTGACTACTACCTTTGTTTTTAACGCCATGATGGTCATTACTTCAAAGACTTCGTGGAGATTATAAATTTTAGAACTGTCTATAAATTATTTAACTTACTTCACAAAACAGTCTGCAAGTTATTGTTCATGCTTATGTCACATTTATTATATACTTTTTGTAGCTTAAAGTGCTTCTCAATATTTGTTAATAAAGTAGTTTTCCTATTATTTCCTCTGGGATATAGAATCTTTCCAGAGAAATGTTTCAAAATACTTAAGGAGGTTACTAAATCTTACAATGAATCATTTAATGAGGAGTAAAGATAGTCAGAAGCTACCTTTGCGTGTGTGTGTTTTTATGCTCAGATACATGTGTGTTTGTGTAGTGTGTGTGTGTGTGTGTGTGTGTGTGTGTGTGTGTAAGAGCATTGTAATGCTTGTAGAGGTCCAAGGGTGACTTGGGGAATCATCCAGAATTGTTCTACTTTCATTTTGCTTGTTTTGGGGTTTCCCTGACTCTACCTTTCTGAGCCTGAAGTTCAGGTTGCTGTCATTTCCATCTTGGTGGTTTTACTTGGGATCTAGGATCTGAATTTAGGTTCCACTTTCGAGGCAGAAGCTTAAGCCCAGACTTCAGAAAGTAATTCTTTGGGTTATGTTGAGATATCATGGATAATACAGTATCTGGAGACTACCCAGAGGTTCTGTTTATAATTTTCCCCATTCTAATGTCTCCAAATCATTTCTCTGAAATATACAAATTAGAAAGCATTTTTCCCAAAAGCAAATTTCATGGCATAGTCTGTGCTATTGACATTCAATATGGCAAGGTTGGAAACACAAAGAGATTACATCATTATATTCATTTCCAACTGATGTATTGCACAATACCAGCAGTGGGCAGATAGTAAGAGGACCATCCTCCTGTGTACAATAGATAAAAATCCCCTGAGTTTTGCACATTCGTTCATTGAATAAAACACCTTCCACTATCTTAAAACTCTCAGACTACTTGAAGCTGGAGTGCAGGAGATAAACATTTCTATATCTGATAAAGAAATTCATCAACTCTTAGTTAAAAGGTCTATTCCATTCTTGTTCTTTTTGTTCAAACTGACAGTTCCCTTGGAAGTTAAATTTAAGCTTCTGAGTTGATTTCATATAGGCTGCTGAGCTGCCTGCAGAGATGAACCACTCTCAGCCATTATTGATGTGGTTTTAGCAGTCTGACTAGGAAGGAAAGGTCTTAAATCCCATACCCAGTTCCCTGATGTTTCTTTGCCCCTCTGAAAAAAATGAACAACCAATTTATCACTTGTGGAACAGCAAATTTACCTCTGAAAAATTTTATGCTTGTGCTTATGTTAATTAGAAAACATATGAAAGAAAATTGAACAGTGATCATTCCTCCACCAGTGTTTTTAGAACAGATACAGTAACCTTACAAATTCATGATGTAAAATTGCTATAATAGAGACACATTGTCCCAGATGACAGCATGTAGCAAAACACATTCTGATTCAGAACCTAAGTCTTAGTAGAACCTATTAGCTTCCAAGTGGATGGAATAGCAATTAATCTTTAGATGGTACCATCTCTTGACATTCTGATAAAAAAGATTTATAGTTAGGAAATGTCTTCACTGATAAGACAAGGTCTCCAAAGAAGAGCTGTGTCTCTTAGAGCACTATGAAACCTGGACATTCAAACAGAAGACAACCCACTGTCTGCACAAGGAGTTCTTCTGAGTACCTGAGGCCAAGGGAAATTTATCCAAATGAAGAAGAGGGAGGTACTAAGATTTCTGCTTGCACATAGTGTCTTCTACCCTTGCTTCATATTCAAATAGGACATAACTGATTTATTTACATGATTTTAGTTTGGTAAAGTCATCATTGAAGACTTTCAAAGGCACCCTTACAGAGGAATTTTCCTTAGAGTATATTATTATGCAAAATGCTACAAGCTGTGCTTCTGAGATAGATCATGTAGCTTCAAGAGCATTTTTTTTTACACATACTCATTTATAGAACTTAACTTTCAGGTCAGTGAGTCAGACACATTTACAAGTGAAGATGGAGAAATTATACATTTAATTTCTAGAGATTTCTTGGGGAAACTTTATAGGAACAAGTGAATTATCCCACACTTCTATGTCTCAACTTGTGCTTATTTTATCTATTTCAAATGTCTTCCCAAGCTAAATGCAGGTATAATGTGTATTGTATATTATATGTGTTTAGGTAATTTAGGTCAGAGTTTGGAACATATTAGTACTTAATATTTTTGAGTTCATGAGATATGTATACATTCTATTAAAAATTAATGACCAGCTATACAGGATTTTACTATTATTATTTTTAGTTTGTAGTGATATTGCAAATTTATACCTAAATTGAATTATATCTATATCACTGTCTTAGCCTCAACCTACACATGTCAAATAGCAAATATATATTTATTTCTTTATAATTTTGGCATTTTTATGCCAATTGTATTCCCTAGAATAAACCTTATTCTTACTGACAATGTAATGTTTTTACTGTGTACTAACAGAAACTGATATTTTGAAGATAGAAAAAAATATTTCTGGCACTTTATTATTACTAAGAGGCTGTGGTATAATTCATGGGTAAGCAAGCAACAGGTCATTCTCCTGTTATGTTACCTGAAAATGTATTACCTCTTATTCAGTGTATATAGAATTTTTGCCTTCTATATAGTGTGTGTATATATATGGTAATCATTATCCTTTCTGGCATGGGCAACAATTTAATTCAAATAGAAGGACTTCTGTACAATAAACAGGTAGAAGAACACAGTTTGGCAGAAATTATTATATTTTGGGAAGAATAAACTCATACTCTTAAGAGTCAACAAGATGTAACAAATACTTTTAACTAGTCTTGACAATGCTCTTATTGTAAACCTCTTTATAAATTTTGTGATCAGTTTTAACATAAATATAAATTCAATATTGAATGAGGGAATATTCTATCCTTATTTCAAATGGAACTCATTCTTTGAATTGCATATATAATAAAAACTCCATCATATAAAAATGTTAGCACTATTATGTATATTATATTCAAACAGGAAAGTGATGCTATCAGAAAATTGTTCATGAAGTGGATCTTTAAAGTGTATGAATGGATAAGGAAAATGTGGTGCATCTATACAATGAAGTACTACTCAGCCATCAAAAATGATGAATTAATGCAATTTGCCGGGAAATGGATGGAATTAGAAACAATTATATTGAGTGAAGTATCCCAGACACAGAAAATTAAGCGCCATATGTACTCCCTAATAGGTGGCTCCTAGTATGAAACTCACTTAAAGATACTCAAAGATAAATCTCTTTAATAACTACAGTAATTGCTAAGATTATGAACAGGAGGGACGGGGAAGGAGGGCCACACCAGTAACAAGGAGAGAAGGGACCATGTTACAGCAGAGAAAATAGACCACCATCAATGACTGCAAGTAAGTAATGAGACATCTGGTTAAGTTTCACAGACTTTCCTTCCTGATCATTTACAACTGATGGGGTATGATCTTACCAGAAGGGGAGGACCTATAGTCTGACAGATAGAAAGTAACCATTTCGCAGATGAGTGATTGACTCCTCCCTCACCAGGGTTTCCTACTTTTATTACATCTACCTTTGAATATACTCCTATAACAAGACTCTAATTTAACAGGTTTTTATCTCTGGCCAGGGAGTGACATCCAATACCCATCAGGGTGGAGCCAAGGGCATTGCAGGAGCAGCAAAACTGAAAAAAAAAATCAACAAACCATAATCCAGAACAACAGAAACTCTATATCAATCACCTGGAACTAGGCTAGCCTAATCTCTCCCCATCCTGAAGCTCAGGGAAATTTGCGGATGAGGGGGCAATAAGATTGTAAGAGCACAAGGATGTGAGGAGCAATGATATGCAAGATACTCCACACAAGTTAGGTACAAAGCAATTATATCTGGACTTTACATGTCCTGTGCAATGTCCAACACACTATTGACCTCACGAAGTCTAGCATTTGATAAAGGCACTAGGATCCTTGGAGGCAAGGGATTGACAGCCACAGTAGTGTTCCTATGCTTAAGGGGAACACAGGAAAGGGTTCTGGGAAATGCACCTGGGTTCTTGCACCTCATTGGAGAGGAGGACCCAGAGGAGAGTTTGGCATGCGCAGTAAAGGATGCTCCGGGGATGGGAGGGGGAGGCACTGGGAGATGAGAAGGGAAGGGAGAGGGGCGGGGAGGGGGGCACAGGGGGATAGGGGGTTGGAGTGAGGGGGGGACCGGTGTACCTGTTAAGTTTGTATGAGTGGAAATAAAAAAAAAGTGTATGAGGAGAATGTCATATTTTGCTAAAGGTACATCTAAGGATAATCATGATCGTTGTATTGCTATTGCTTAGTTTTACTTTTGAAGCATTTTTGGTAAACAAAATTAATGATTAGAATCAAGAAGAAAAGCAGTAATAACCCCAAATTTGTAAATATTTATTTGGAAAAGCACAGATGTAGCAAGTACATAGTGAATTTTATAGGCATGAAAGCCCAGAAATCATAGAAGTTTTAAATGATTCTCTTGGCATGGAGAGATGGCTCAGAAGTTCAGCCTGAGCCTTACAACAGAAGAACGTGAATTTTGATCCCAGGTCTCAAGTTAAAATGCCAGGTAGAAATGGCAGTGACCTCCACTTCCATCCCTGGAAGGTGGAGCCTGGAAAACCCCGTAACAAAGCAAAGAGAAGACAGAACAACCCAGGCTGATTTCCAAAGTTACCCTTGAGCCTATGCAGGTACACACAGTGCCATTTGATACACACACACACACACACAAACACACACACACACACACACACACACACACAAACACACACATATGTAAACACAAAGAAACAATGATATAAAATGATGCTTTCTCACCTCTTCATATTCAGCTGACTCTATTTGTAGTGTTATCTAAATATCCTAGAGGCCCCATAAAACAATTGCATATGATGGCCACTTCTAAAAAACTATCTGCTAAAATAGCTAGGATTCTATAGAAGTCTATCTTGTTAATAACAATAACATCATTTGAAAAAGCATGCCCCTTTCTATGTCGACACACACCTATAGACCACAATTCACACATAACACAAAAATTAAATTTGTGCTCAAGGTACTTAGTGTCTATTATTAGATTGAGACAAAACTAAAGTTGCTATAGTTTGAATGTATATGTTCAGACTTACACCCCAATGTCCTACCATTTAGAGGTGAGACCATTAGGAGGTGATTAAATGAAAAGGGAAAAACCCTCATAAAGGGAATTAGAGACTTTACAAACAGAAGGGATTGGAGAGTGGGCTTAGTTGATGAAGTGCTTGACACATAAACAGATGCGTGAAGCCAAGTGCACTTGCAATCTTAGCCCTTAAAGCACAAAAAGAGGATTGTAAGCGCCTAAAGATGGGGAAGAGCAATGATATGCAAGAAACTCCACATAAGTTAGGGCCGCAGTAGCAAGAAATTCCACACAAGTTAGGGCTGCAGTAGCCATAATCGACTTTGCAAGACTTGCACAATGACTGACATGTCAATGACCCCCCAAAGTCTAGCATGAATCACAGGCACTAGGATCCTTAGAGGCAAGGGATTAACAGTCACAATAGTGCTCCCATACTAAAGGGGAGCACAAGAAAGGGCTCTGGGCAATGCCACTGGGAGAAAGGGAGGGAAGGGAGTGAAAGAAAGGGGAATGGGGGAGTGGGTACAAGGGGGAGCGGGAAGGGTGTAGGGAGGGAGGGGATGGGGTACCTATTAAATTTGATTGAAAAAATAAATAAATAAACATAATAGAAAAAAAACCCAGGAGAATCCATGGAGCTTTTTGGTTAAGTAGTCTTGCCAAACCACTTTTACACATTCGCACACACATAAAATAACACGTGTGTGCAATACACACATATACAACATGCATATGCACACACAGACAATTTGAGAAGAACTGAAGGGAACAAGTTGTGTCCTTTTGTACCTGCATCTTTTAAACAAATGATCATGTCCACGATGCCATCTGGTAAGCAGGACTTGAATCTCATAAGACACCAAACATGTAGTGATAATGACACCCCAAGACACAGACCTATTTTCTTTAGTTATCCTATCCTAATATTTTATTGCAGAAATAAAAAGATGCTAATGGAGATATCAATTTCAAATTTTAAACACAATGATTGTGTTTAAATGTAACATTTAAGATCTTAGCACATCCATAGTTCTTATAGCACTCAGTGCTATTAGAGAGCTAAATGCATTGTATTTGGAAACAGTGGTAAGCTTCCTTACTGTGCAAAGCTGCAGAGAAAAGCTATACGGATACGCTGGAAGCAGCATTAGCTTGAGGATTATTAACCAGGACAAAATGCTTAGTAACTTCATGTTCATGATTCCCTCCTTCCTAAAGGATAAATCCCAACCATAAGAAAAACTATGAAAAAAGATGCTTTTTTGTAATGTGCAGGTGATATACATAGGGCTTGGCATGTGGCACTAGTGTCATGAATGTTAAGGTTCCATAGACGTCATATTGCAGTTCTTTGAAGAAGTCTTTTTTAAAATTATGCTTTATATTTATTTATGTACTGATTTGAAGCTCACAAATTTCTTCATTATTTTCTACTTTGAAGTAGAGTAGTAATGCATTATTGATGCTTTTTTTTTTTTTTGGAAATCAACTAAGACTCAAAAAAGTTCAGCAATACTGATCATAGCTATAGGGCTAAGTTCAAGACCAGCAGACATCATAGATATCTTTGGATTTGAAGAGCATCTTAGTACCTGCAGTCAGGGAAACTCAGCCTTTTTACTTACTTTTGATCTCCATCACTGGGACAAGAGAGTTTCATTTCCTTCTTGGGGTATGTTAATTTGAAGCTAGCATGCTTTAGATTCTTCTCTGCATGATAGTAATTTCTAAAAAAAGTGCTTCTGACATATCTTGACATATCTTTTCAGGTTTCTGTAAGGAAGTACTTAGCTAAATTCTTTGATGTTAACTCTTAGGAGTTCTGGTTGTCTTAGTTTGAATAAGAATTGTCCTCCACAGACCCATGAGTCTTTAGGTGGTGCTGATATTTGGGAAGATTGTGACACCTGTAGTTGAAACCTGGCTGGAGGAAGACAGGTCACAGGTCTTTGAGAATTTGTACCCTGGCCCTTAGCAGTCTGACCTTCTTTCCTCCTCTTGATGGTTGCAGTGACCTGAACCAGACACTTGTTTCTGCCTTAAGTTACGCCTCCTACTGTGTGCTTCAAAGCACAGATAAACTATAATACCTCTGGAATCATAAGCTAAATAAACCTTCCTTTCTCCACTAAGTTCTGCATAAATGTTATCTCATAGCAGAAAACAGAAAAGTAATAGTAACTCTGAATATCAACTTGTAAAGTACATATTTCATTTTCATCTTTATAAAATGTTTAGCATCCTTATAAAATGTTTAGCCAGAGGACACATCTACAGTCTCCTTTAAGGTAACTATAAAATACATTGTTCTTAGGACCTAATTACTGTATAAAATGTAAATTCTTATAAGTTGCTTATAACTATCTATACATACCTCTTTTCAGAGCTGCAGCCTAGAGTTTTCCTCTTTGGCTACAGGCAAGACCTTTTGCATTTCAAATGCCTGCTCTGTCATCCAAGGAAAAATAAACCTCTCCTAGCTCCAAAGTCATTCAGGCTTAACTCCTGTGTCACAGAGCAACAATGGCAAACACAAACCCTATGTACTTAATGAGACTTGACGCTCCATCCTTGATGGCAAATTAATACACTTTGTACTTGGGTAGATCTTTTAATTTCTTAATTACAAGATGCTAACCATATGCCACAAACTGAATTGCAGACAGAAAGCCTCACAATTTATCCAGCCCAGCTGCAATTACTGTAATATCATCTCATAGTAAAGAATTTTGCACTTAAGGAATACATATTTACACATTGGTAGTGAGAATTTAATAATTAATGAGAATAAAGTAGGTCCTTCATGGTCTAATGATACCAAACATTTCAAAGAAAAAAGATCATTCAGTTTTGTGCACATGCACACAATAATGAAAAATTAGAATACTACATTCAGATATATTTCTATACCTGAAATATGAGTAGGCTTTGAGAAGAGCATCTTGGTCAGTGTAAGATTTGCTGCTATTAATATTCATTTTTTTAAAAAAAATGATGGGGCACCAGAATTTCAGAGTAAAAACATTAGTAAACAATGTAAACTCTACCATCATTAGCCAACCAAACCAATATAAAGCAAATCCATAGTGCATTCTACTCACTCCATTAAAAGGACACATTGTCCTTTCTATAGAAATGCATGCAAGCTGATGTTAGCCATACTCTGATAACATAAGTATAAATAATTTTTGTTACATTTAGCTCTGTCTTGTGACAGACTTCAGATGTAGAATCTTATCTTTGTTACGTTCAGAAAAAAAATGTCTGATATTCTGCAATTTTATAGAGCAGATTGTTTTGAAATGATTTCAGCCTTCTTCCACATTGAGTGAGAGGCATTGTTTCAATAGTAAGGCAGACAGTGGTAGAGCAAAACTCGCAGTATGAATACACATGTGTGCACATATGCACATGCACCACATACACATGCCACAAACAATGCAACTTACACAAAAATTGCTAAATTAAAGAGAAAATAAGAAGCACGGAAATACGCGAGAGAGCCCCTGAAAAATGGCAGTATGGAAATTCTATGAGTGGATTTAAAAACACTTGTGAAATAATGCAAAATGTATTTCAGAAAAAACACAAAGAAACTGAAAATTAATCGCTGTAACCTAAAATGATGCTATTTCCCTTAAATTTCAAAATTGCTTTTTAATTCTGTTATTCAAAAGAAATAATTAATAAAGTTTACTTCCATAAGCAAAAGCACTGTTTATTTTAACAGAACTTTTCTAAACCTCAAAAACATAAAAAACAGTATAGTTTGATTATTAATTTCACAAGAAGAGAAAATTTGAATTATGAAGTTCATAATAATGACAAATCAAGCTTTGAAAAATGTCCATTTTCTGGGAGTAAATATGGAAGTAATAAAAGAATGTCTAAAGCTTAGAAAACAGAAATCAAGTGACTTCAGAATTAAAGCATGGCTTATTTCATCTGTGGGTACTTGAGAATATTATTTAACCTAATGAGCTACCAAACTTCCAAATAGGGAATGTAGGACTGGTGATCAATTTTTTAAAAATAAAACCTGCTGTACTTAAATAATGACATCAGTGGAAGTATGGTGGCCATCTTGAATCAGAGTTAGTCCTAAAATAAAATTGGTGATGGTGAAACTAATTGTCAGAGGGTAACATCTTGATCAGTCTGACAATTGTTGAGTTTGTCCCTGTTACCATTATAATTGTAGATATAGTGTTGTCTGTCATTTATGTTAATAAATATAGAAAAGATAAAAATAAATAGAAAATATACTTCTATGTGAGAAATACTGCATGTGTAAATAAACTACACTTGGAAGCTTAAACACATCTTAAAGAAAGTCAGTTGTATATAAATTGGAGGGCTTCATGAAAAACAGTAACAATTCTTATAAATAAAGCACATTCATTGACAAAGTGGATATTCATTATGAAAAAAATGATGACTTACATGCTAAATTAAAGGTTATTAACATGAATCTCCAAAGGATTAAAAGAAATGATGTGATCACGTTTGACAGTTAGAATTGAAGATTATTGTTTTATATCATCATTTCATTCCAAATATTTTAACTCATATGTAAGAGGTTGTATATTTTCAACATAATCTTGTCCACAAAATTAATTCTTTGACAGAACTAATTATTTTGAGATTCAAAATCTACTCAGTGGGGATAGAAATTATACTTTTACATGCAAACCTAGTTCCCAGACCATGCTGCCAGAACACCCAGCCTCATGTTTAATTTCCATTAGTGAGGCCAGCCATTATCCTAATATGATTACACGGTCTTGTAAAATGTCCCATTTTTATGAAAAGCAATTAATTTTCATTTAGTAACATTTTAGATGCCAAGTATTTATAAGTGACTTTGCATAATGAAGTTTTGCTGACGGAGATTCATACTAATCCCCAAATCTATATCAGGGCAAAAATATGAAGTTGAACATAAAAAATTGTATTTAATTGCCATTACTCATAGTATTTTGCTTTGAAATCCTTTCACATATCAGACTATTGATAACAAAAAGAACTCTTCTGGTCTGAGAGCTACAGGATAAAATCTGAAATAGCAGCACTTAAAAATAGTTCTCTTAAAAACCCATCTATATAGGAGTGCAATAAGCGTGTGGAAATGTTTTTCATCAAATCTGATTACATACTGATTGTAGATGTTATAAGTTATTCAGCCTTGATTATCAGTAAAGTTTAACAGATGTCATGAAGTAAAGGGCCAGAAAAAGGCTCCAAGATGAACATTCCTTTTCAGAGACATTGTAAAAGTGGCACTTCCAGCATTTTCAAAATTAGGACTTAAATCTTCATGCTTTCATTTCACACAAAGTAATTTGAAGTATTACATTCACAGTGATGCAGTTGTTTCTGTCTAATGTAATTTTGGATGTGGTACAAAGAAATTAGAAAGCCCGTGTTTTTCATGTGTATGCATAGGTGTTGTGTGCGTGCCTGTGTATTCACATGTATATGTGAGTATATGTGCATCTATGTGCAAGTGTGTGTGAAGGTCAGAGGTGCACATCTGGTGTCTTCTACACCATTGTCTGCTTCATTTATTAATTAAGAAATTATTTTTCAAACCCAGAACATACTAACAGCTAGCCTGTCTAGCCAGCTTGCCCTAGGGATTCCTTGTTTCTGCTTGCTAAGTGTTGAGACTACTGATAGACAATACAACTGTGGGTTCTGCAGGCCCAAATTCTGGCGCTCATGATTGCATGGCAAATAAGCTATCCACTGAACAATCTTCCAAGTCCAAAATTACATTATCAGTTCCCTCTTAAATCAAGAAAATAGCTTTGTTTTTCAAGAAATGACATTGTGTTTTTAAATTTTTTCAATTCATGGAGCCTAGAGTCCTCAGTCCTTTGGATTCCTCCATAGAATTGCATGGTACAATATGTGTCTGTTGTCTCTGTTCAATGCTTAAATACATAACTGACTAAAATCATAATATTGTTAAAATAATTTAAAATTAAAAATATTTTCATAACTCACTAATGACCTTAATAATCTCTCATTTGATAATAAACTTCGCAATGCAAGCATTATTCTCCAAAGTCACCATGTTACTTATGATGAGATCAGATGAAGCATTTTTAAATTAAGCTATTTAATAAGGCTAGTGTCACATTCTCTATGTGCTAGGCCCACTTTAAACATATAAGACTGACATTTTAGTAGGAAAAATAGTAGATCATTAATGAAGCACATCTTGATAAAGAAATATAGAAACATTATCAAAATTTTTATTCACTGAATAAATGGTACTTAAGAAAATCTAGTTAACTTAATAAACTATAAACATTTCTTTCATACTGAATAACATTTTAATTAGTTCTTTTGTAGTTATACATATTTTGCCACTTCTTGTCAGAGATGTCAATAATCAACTTTCATTGTATTGATGATACATGAGAGTGCTGAAAAATACTATCATTACTCTATCCCTCAAACACCATCAGGGGACCATTTCATTTGATAATAAATTGAACCACATTTATATAGCTCTATGTAAGTTTCTACAAAAATTGAAAATATATAGCAATTTAAACTTGGCTACCACTCACTTAATGAAGCTAGTCTAAATGCTGAAGGTCAAATGCTGTTGCTGGCACGTCACCTACTGCTAAGCTCAGGAGCAGAATTCGTCATTAGACATAAATAATGTTTGAGGTGTCATGTTAATAATCCCTAAAAGGAGAGGCCATATCTGAGGTTTTGTCTAAGTAAGCTATTAATGAAATTATGAAAAATAGCTATAATTCAATCTGTCACAGAAAAGAGTAAGTGTGAAAAGGAGGACCAGCCATTGCTGAATAAAGATGTCACAATTTTTTTTGCATGCACGTGTGTGTGTGTATGTGTGTGTGTGTATCAGAAGGCACTGTATATATCTATGGAGCCCCAAAGGTGATTTTGGAAGCCATCTTGGATTGCTTCTACCTCCTTCTTGCTTAACTCCAGGATTTCTCAGACTCTGCTTTCTAGAGCCTGAAGTGTAGGCCCCATCATTTCCATCTGTCACTTTTAATCTGAGATCAGGGATTCAAATTCAGGTCTTTTTGCTTGCATGGCAGAGTCATAATCCATAAGCCATCTCTGCAGCCCCAATTATAATTGTTGTGACCCTGCTATATAGTGGTAATAAGTTGTCTTAGTATGATGACTGCTTCAAAAGGTGAAGAGTATATTCTTCATAAATTTCTAATTTATATGTATGTGGATGTTTCTGTTAAATATTACACTATCTTCTGAGAGACACATAAAGTCTTTAGCAAGTAATGATTACAGAAGAGTGTTTGACTTCCAGAAAATAGGAAAGTGTTCATTGCTTTACTGATTAAAAATAAAAATCTTAAAAGTCAAGTTAAATAACATAATTAAAAATTGCCAATTTTCTTTCTACACTTGTGTATATGACATACAATACTGTACCATAACATATAAATCTTAAAAGTCTGGCATATTATAAAATATAGAAAGCAAATACCATGACTCAAATTCTACACTTCTACTCCCTACACACATGCATTGGAAAGGAATAAACTGGCAATTCAGTTAACTGATCCATTCCATCAGAAGTCAGTGTCTTGTAGATATTGTCATGTACTTATTTCAGTTTGAGGGGATATAATTGAATACACTGATACAAGCCTTACATGAAATCATATAGGTTCCGGTTCCCTATCATTCTGAATGAAAATATTCTTCCAAAAGCAGTGGTCAGAGACAAGTTATTAACAGTTGTGTTCTGACCAGGTATCTCACTCTACTACGAGCAGATGGATTGTAATTTACCGAGGGAGAATTTGTTGGGTGGTTGGAGCTGTGCTCATGAACCTAGGCTGTATGTGATCCGATTTATCTAGAGTTTTTATTTAGAAGATTGAGAACAGAATAGATCCTGGCAAAGCATGCTAGGATTACTAGGATTTCTGTCAGTTACTCCTTTTGTATTTAGTATTCTTTCTGAAATTCCACTGAAAATAACGTGGGAAAAAGGAATCAAAAGACTCTTAATGCTACATTCACTTATTACCATACATATTAAAATGGTAGCAAACTGTAATTGAAGACCAAACTGCAATTATGCAATCTTAGACATAAGTGATGACATGAGTGTCATATTAAGTGATCTTTAAAGTAGAACTAAGATTATTATATTGTTTTTTAAAACATATTCATGACACACATAAGCACAGATATTAGTAAATATTCATAATACATTATTTTATTTTCATAGGTACAGATAACTACATATTTGCAATACAAAGAGTGATCATTTCTAGAAATATGCTGTTGTCTTGACATGATCCAAATGTACAAGCAGTAGTTTCATTTGCCATGAAATTTGTGCTCATCATTTGACTGAATAAGATTCAGTCTCAAGTCATCACAGTTAAGCAAATTCTATCACAGTTCTCACCATCATTCAATCTGAACATAAACATATAATAATGGCATGTGCTGGTTTGTAATTTTTCGTCATGACTATGTTTGTTCTTTCATGTTTGGTTAGTGATTTGACTATTTTCATTGCTCACACAAAGAAAAACTCAGAGTGCAAAAGATTCACTAGCACAGACTAAATCCAAATGGGTAATATGATACTCATTTCTTTACAGAGAAAGAGTCCCTTTTAAAATTGTTTTCATTAACTAAATTCTTGTGATATATTAAGGGAAACAACATCCTTTCTAGAAGAAAGAGTAAATAATGTTCAATAAATATCCATATGTGTCAACATAATAGTTTTCTTATGATATTTAAATATCAAGCTACATATATTTTTTGTGAATTAGAATTCTGAGAAGTTCATTACTTTTTCACAAGCATATAACTGGTGAGTGATGGAATGGTGCATATTTATCTAGAAATTGTTACATATTTCCACTTCAAATAACTAAGTAGGAACTAGAAACTGTTAACACAATTGCTTTATCCTCTTTGCTTCTGAAGATACACCCTGTATGATTACTTAATGATATGGGAGGCAAAGAGTCAAAGGTCCCATTAAACAGATGACAAAATATAAAACCTACCTAATCATAAGGATGTAAACAGCAAGCAAGAATCCCTGGGGATCAAACGCCTTCAGAATGAAGAAAAATGGAAATAAAAGGTCAATGAGATAATTAAAGTGATTTTCAAAAGCCATACTGCTTTTATGAGAAAATGGTTCCTGAAAGCTTCCATGTATCAGGTAAATATAGAAATTTATTCAAATATATGCTTTTTATTTATTTATTTATTTTTATTATTTATTTTATTTATTTTTCTTAAAATAAACTTTTAAATATACAAGACATTTATTAGAGATACGGAAAAAATGAAGATAAAGCAGTAACAACAGAAATTAGTATATTTTATATAAAAACCCTGAGTTATCTCAAAATTAATATGCTATAACTATAAATTTTCAGTTGTCTTTAATATTTTCTCTCTGATGCTGCTTCAGTTCTGAACAGAGAAATCTGCATGCTAAAATGATATGAACTAAGTAATGGAGAGTCCACATTGTAGAATAGGTTTTTCAGCATTCCTGTGATTTTATTAATTTTTTTGAAAGAATTTCTTCCCCAAGGAAGGTGCCGAAATGAAGTTCTTTGTACTGTACACATCAAAGGTGAATGTATGTGTTGTCTCCTCTGGAGATGTGCCCAGAATGAAAAATGGAGAATAAAAAGACCTTTCTGAAAGTATTAAGTTTATTGAAGTATCTCTGTATTTATCATTACAAAAATAAGTCCAATGTAAGAAACTTTTTTATGTTTGCATATATGAATGGGCATGCATTCAAGATGGGACATGAATGTATGTGGCCCAAGGCGGACATCAGAAATCACTTTGGATTAATCTACTCCCTTTCTACTTTGACCTGGGGCTTTCCAGACTGTCTTCCAATACTGCCACCATATCTGCCTGCATTTTTGCGTGTCATTTGGGTATCAAAATCCAGGTCCTTTGCTTAGGAAGCAAAGGCTTTCATTCCTGGTACATTTCTCTAGTCCAAAAGAAATATTTTCTGTGAAGCCAGGTTTATATAAACTCATTTGCTCTGTGAGCAGCCATGGAGGGAGAATCACATTTTCTTCAAGGGATCTTGGGTCTTGCATTTAAATGTGGGCATGTGAAACACTGTTGAAACTGACAGGCACTCACAGATGAGAAAGTGTAAGTGAAGTTTTCTGAAGGCAAAACATGCATAGAAAGAAGCAGTTGGAGATAAGCTGAAAAGATAACTTAAGGCCAGAGTGTGGAGAGTGAATGTTTAACACAGGCATTAGCATACATTCTGAAAGCAAGGAGGGAAGACTGGACTGTTTGCATTTTGCTTTTAGAGTATGGATACAATGGAATATCTATATTTTATCAAGTATTTTGTAATGAAATCTCTTTTGAAAGCTTCACTACAATTCCACAATTGAATTAATTCACATGATAGGTTTCTTAAGAGTTGTTTCTCCCAAAGCTAGAATTTGTTCCTTTTGGAGTTGAGATGGAAAACTTGCTTTGCAAAAAGTACAATATGATTTAACCTTGAAATGAAAAACAGCCTAATACATTATATTTAAAGTCACATATAAATATGCAATATATTATAGTCAATTTAATATGTATCAAAATATATTCAAATACTTGGCAAGTGACAGTTCTGGAACTTTTTTTTAAGTTGATTGTATACAAGTCTAAACTAAATACTAGCATCAGAGTTGTAAGATGACATCTAAAATTTATTTTCTTTGAAATTTGAGAAAAACAAACTTTCATTCACTTATTTCAAAATTTTGAAAACAATTGAGTTTGGGGTTAAAAATACAAGATCGATGAAATGTTTCAATAAAAACTTGCAATTAGAAAATGATCTACAAGTAAACCAAGAGCACTTGTTTCTCAGTTTGAGAACTGATGCTGTGAATCAAGAAAGCAGCATTATCAAAATCTTCCCAAGACTATTTCTGGTGGGAGGAAGTGTTCATTTTATAAAAAATTCTAAATAAGTTTTAAGGAATATCATTAAATAATAGGACTGGTTTTCTCTGGACTTTTATTTGTGGTTCTTGTTAAAGCAAGTGGGGATTTGCAAAGAGGAGTTAGCAAAAATCTCCTTCTAAAGATCTTCCTTTCCTGTCATGTACTCACTCAAGTATTTTAAATCCCTGAGAATACAGGACCTAATCGTTAACAAGATCCTTAAAATGGACCATTCACACGAAGTGAAGCTTTGCTGGCTTGTGGGAGACACGAGATGTTAGAACCTTGGTTAACAGGACAGAGGGTGCCTACCCACTCACAGGCATCTCAGACCTGGACCAGGGTCTTTCATTACAGATGTCAGGTCATTATAACTCATGAACCTCTTGTTCCCTGCGGTTCACCCATGTTCACCATGAATGCCACATGCAACTGTCTCCTCCTTAAAAGGAGTGCCTCCTAATCTCCCTTGTTTGGAATGGATGACGACATCCACACACCCTGATGTTTTTAAACTTTAATTATTTTGCGTGTGTGTGTGTGTGTGTGTGTGTGAGTGTATCAGAGGGCACTGTGTATCCCCATAGAGGGCCAAGGGTGACTTTGGGAATCATCCTGGATTGCTACTACCACCTCTTTGCTTTACTGTGCATTTCCTAGGCTCTGCCCCCACATGGCTGTAAGTGCTGGCCGTCACCATTTTCATCTGGTATTTTCATGTGGGACATGAATTCAGGACCTTCTACTTTCTAGGCAGAGTTTTAACACCTGAGCCATCTCTCCAGTCCCACACACATTATTTTTGAGCATAAGATTGTCTAGGTTTAGAGACCAAAGTAGCCTGGGAGCTAGACATTGGTCAATGGAGAGTAATCAACTTGGAAACTGATATTTGACCAGCCAGAATATATTTATACTTTCGTTTTCCAATTTCTGTTTTCTTTTTTTCTCTTTACTCTTTTCTTTCCTTTCCTTTGCCTTTCCTTTTTCTTCCCTTCGCCCTTCCCTCTCTCCCCTCTTCCCTTCCTCTTTCCCTCCCTCCCCTCTTCCCTTCCTCTTTCCCTCCCTCCCCTCTTCCCTTCCTCTTTCCCTCCCTCCCCTTTTCCCTTCCTTCCTTCGTTTTTTTCTTCTTTCCTTCTTTCCTTCCTTCCTTCCTTCCTTCCTTCCTTCCTTCCTTCCTTCCTTCCTTCTTTCGTTCTTTCCTTCCTTCCTTCCTTCCTTCCTTCCTTCCTTCCTTCCTTCCTTCCTTCCTTCCTTCTTTCTTTTTTTCCTTCCTTCCTTCCTTGCTTCCTTTTCCTTTTTTTCTTTTGTGTCTGTATTTGTGGATGTGTACATGTGTACATGTGTGTGTGTGATATGTATAAAAGAAGTACTGCATATGCCTGTGGAACCCCAATGGTGACATTAGGAATCTTCCTGAGTTCCTCTTTCCTTACTGCCTTGCTCTAGGATTTTCAAGGCTCCACCTTCCACAACCACAAGTACAGGTTACTGTCATTTCCATGAGATATTTTCACATGGGCTCCAGGATTTGACCTCAGGTTCTTTTATTGTGAGACGAAGTCTTAACCCTTGAGTCATTTCTTCAGTCTCTTTTTTTTTAATAATATCATATAACACTTTTTAAAAAATAATATCTGTAGCTAAGCAGTGTAAATGTGTAATTATCAAATTCAAGTTCTGGAATAGTTACTGAGGTGACTTAGTCTAAAGACCTTGTAAGTTGTAGTTGGTGCTCAGCAAATATTTTACTAAAGTTTCTGCTTTCACATGTCCTCACTCTGGTTTTTACCTTTGTCATTGCAAAAAACTTGACAACATTTTGCTAAAATGAATAGGGAGTAACACAAACAATTATTTGGGCAGGTACTATGTTCAGCTGTATTTGTAACAACAAACTTGTACAGCAGGTCACATAACTCGTGATGAAAGGGAAAAACTTGTCTTTTGGTTACAATCATTTCCAGGCCTGAAATATTTGTACCATAAAAATATTTGTCCCTATGACACAAAGTTATAAAGCATTTCATGATAAAAGATGTCCTATTCCTTTACCTTTTATAGATAATAACTTCTCAGTCATTTGTTTCTATGAATGTTATTTTGGTTCCGAACCTAATAATGTAAACAAGCTGATGTTTCAAAACCCCACTCCATGGATATACACGCCTTTTCTCCACTGACTTCACACACATATTAAAAGCTTTGCTGCCTCAGTAACACCTCTCAGTAAATCACTTACTGTAAGCATGCTAACAATGTTAAAAAAGATTATTTTAAAATGAAATTTAACATATACAATTCTCTGTACATGTTGCAACAAAGGAGTTACAAACAATTTTTAAGGAGATAAATAGTTTAAATTTCAGTTTTATCAAGCTACTTGCTATCTCTTTTAAAATATTCAGCTTCCTCCATTATAAGCAAAAGCACTCATAGACAATTTGTAAATGATGAGGCATGGCCTGTGCTCCAATAAACCTTTACTTATAAAAAATAAACTAGTGTCACCAGATTTGACATGCGAACTTTGATTTTATGACCTGTCTTCTGGTAAAATTTGGGAAAATAATTGAACATGACAAAGGACATATACTAAAGTAAAACTCAGTTAATGCAAGCATAGCCAAAGAGTATTTGTGGCATTAAGTTTATGAATCTAGCATTTCTTCTTCTCTCAGAATCTAGTGGCATACTGTTGGTGAGACACAGGGAGAAATCCATAAAGATTCAGAAAATTTAAACTCAGTCAAGAAAAATGTGTTCCTTGAAATGTGAATTGTTCTAGCCACATAGAAGAACAGTAGAATAGAACTCAAGCAAGTAAAACAGATGCTTCTTTTCCAAGCAGAGAACACACCATGCTCATTACAGAGCATGAATGTACAGACTTATTTAACCTTCAAAATTTCTGTGGAGAGTAATACCATGCCTTCTTTCTGGTTTCTCTTCTTCTTATTAATGGCCAAACAAGCACATCAAAAAATACTTTTTAAATGAATGAATTTATGGAGCAGTTTACTTTTCTCTCATTTAAACTGTTGCTTGTTTCAAGAAAAATCTAGACTCAATAAAGGTTCCTTAGAGAAGGGAAACAAATGTATAAAGACATCAAAGTGAATCTTAAATATAAACAAAGTTTATTATGAACTCAGGTAATAAAGTAATGGCTATTGGAAAAAGAAATATATTAAAAAAGAAATGGAGATGGAATAAAATAATAACAAATGATATAAAATATGCTAAAGTAAAACTGAATATTCTATTACATAGTGAGAAATATTAGCAGTCTTTTTTTTCCAACTTTAATTCCAACTCTGCGCTTCACTTAATGACTTTGCAAAGGTTTATAGTTTGTACCTCTCTGTAATTTCTTTACTTAAAAAAAGCTGCATGCATATAATGTGTATTTGCAAGATTGTGTGCAAGTGCAGTCATAGCCAGAGTACAACTTTGGGTGTTGTTTCTCACCTTCCATCTTTTTTTTTTACCATTTTTTTCAACAAGCAACCCCTTTTCTTTTAATTTGCATATTTGTCAGTAGGATTGTATGCAAATTCTTGTCTTATTCATCTGTGTTTGAAATTCAGGCTAAAGTTAAGTCATTTCTTTTTTTTTTATTAATACAATTTTTATTATTATTTCAGCTCATACAAACTTAATAGGTACAGCAGTTCTCTCCCTCCCTCCTCCTCCCCCCATATTTTTTCCTAGTTTCATAATAATGTTGAGTAGTTACTCCTGCCTGCCTTCTTCCCTCTTTCTTTTCCCCTCCTTCCACCCCCTCCTTTTCCTTCATTAATCCATCACATTCTCTCCCACCATTCTGCCTGGCAACTTCTATGGTCCCCAGGATTCCATCTGGCTTATCTACTCTTGTAGTGTGGTTCAGGCCTCTGTGGCATACCAAGTGATCTCTCCCTAAGCTGTCCCATTAACAAGGACATTCTCCTTCACTCATCCAGCCCTAGTCCCCAGTGTTTTTTTTATTTCTCTGAGATCCTAATCTATGGGGGCATGTTGATTTGTCAGTGTTTATGCAGGTTTCTTCCACCTTATTTTAACAAAAGTCTTCTGTTGCTCAGTGCTCCATGCATGGTAGGTTATCTTTCCATAAGCATCTCTGATACTCTTGTCTTAGCCTCTCATCTTATGGTCGGAGTGCAGGAATCTGTCCTATGCTGCTAGCTTTGCATGGGTTCTGGGGACACAAACTCAGGTCCTCATATTTTCATGATGAGAGTTTTATACACTGAGCCATCTCCCCCAGAAAACCCTCTGTCTATTCCTCTGGATGAAATTTTTTTTCCAAACAACCATCTCATCTTCATTTGTTTTTTTCCCCACATTTGAGCAATGATACTTTGGGTTCATTGTAAATAGGTAGTTAAGTGTAAAGACAAAGAAGCATCAGTTAAATAACTTGCAAATATATATGCTGTTAAAACAAAAAAAAAAGAACTGGTATGATGCAATAAAAAATTTCAGCATTTTACCATCCTGCAGGGGTGGCCTGGTTGATCATAGTAACCAGTGATATTACCAAACATCCATCAGCAACTAATACAAAGCATATTCATGAGAAGATGAAGACAAATGTTAAATACTAAGTATAATCCATATCTGATCTTCAGAGGTTAAAAAATCAATATTTGCCTTCTCAAAATATTAGTAGAGATTCATACAATGTCATGTATGTTAAAGAAAATTAAAATCACAGTTATTGGCATACAATAGAAAAAACTAGTTTAGTATCTATTATAAATGCTGAATGTCCATGAATAATTAATTTCAAATCAATAGTTTTCCATTTTTTCAGTTACTATGGCTTAAAATATATTCATTACATTTTGAAGAAGTTGAACTAGACACCAAAGAGAAATATTTTATCTTTTATCTGATGTAACCTGTTAACATAGGCATAAAATCTAGTGTTACTTCTATTTTGTAGCTATTTGAGACATTAATTTATTGACAATCAGTGACTGACAACAACACTATTATTTCTTACAACATTCCACAAACTTTTACACTAGCATCATATCACACTAAAATTTAGCCATATTATAATTCTTTTGATGATGGGTACATCATCATATATCTGTAGGAATAGGAAATTAGGCAGATACATAGGTCCCTGAAGCAACATTAAAGGTAGAAATCATTGAGGTTGACCAGTTAGTTCTTTTGGTAAGCTATCAGCTGCACAAGCATGAGCACTTGACCTCCATGCCTGACAAAAGCCAAGCGTGATGTCAAACTTCTAATGCCAGTTCCGAAGAGGCATAGGCAGGTCAATCCCTGGAGCTTCCTGGCCAACCACCATAGTTACTCTCTAAGCATCAGTTCATCTACTAATTTAAAAAAGTTATACACTGCATAATGACAGACTTTTCTGACACCAGTATAGACTTAAGTATAGGACAGAAACTATTGCATACATAAGCATATGGATATAAATATGTACTAGATCAATATCATCACACAAATTTTCAATTAGCATTTTCTCTTTTTCAGATCCAACAATTTTACATGCATAAAAACATATAATACTTAAGATTTCAATTTTATGAGAAAGGACTTTCACACCTTTCTATAAAGCAACTCCCAAAGCTATATACTGACATTTCTATCAATTCTTAATAACACCTTTCTATAAAGCAACTCCCAAAGCTATATACTGACATTTCTATCAATTCTTAATAACCTTCACCTTCAGACAATTCTCATTTTAACTTCTACCACCACAAAACAATTTAATTTTATAGGAAAACAAATGAATAAAATAGGGATTTTGTATGTGTAGTTTCTTATAGTTTGCATATCCGTAAGATTTATCCATATGGACACATGTATTGACAGTTATTTATTATTGACTGTTGCAGTGTATGAACAGTACTGACAGTTATTTATTATTGACTGTTGCAGTGTATGAACATGTCACTCTTCATATTTATCAATTCAATTTTAAGCATTGTCTTGTAGACAGATACATGTTCCAGGGTTTGGGCATTATAAATGGGGACTTTTGTGACTGCTTATCATAAATTTAAGAAAGAAGTAAAAAGAAATTTTCTTAACCTGACAAAGAAGACCAGTGTAAACCATACAGCTAACTTTACACATAATGAAGAAACATTGCTTTCTTTCTCCTAAAGAATAGAAAAGGATGTTTGAAACAACATTTCTATGTCCACACTGAAACTCCAATCAGTATATTTCCAGAGAAAGAAACAAGAATAATCAAAATTACAAAAAAGGAACTGTAATGTCATTCAGATAACCTCATTGTTCTGAAAAACACCTTTACGGGAAAACTACAAAGCTAGACATCTATTACCTCAACTTTGTGATATTAAAAGATGGATGCAAAGCTGACTTGTAAAGTAATATTTTAAATCCATATGCACATATAATATATGCACAATAAATATCAACTAATTATATACATGCATAGCTACTCTAAATGAATTTAGAAATTTGTATAGACTGTGACAATAGCTCAACAGAAGGATAGAGTATATCACTCAAATGAAAGGATGAGGACTCAGCTACTCAGAGCCCATGTAAACTCCTGGGTAGGCCACATAATATCTACATAATGGATGAAAGAGGGACAGTCCTTATTTGGCAGACTAGAATGTCTTGTCAAATACACAAAATGATGTCAACTTTCTCAACCAGTTGCCTCCATCTTATTCACCTGCCATGGGACTAGTCCTACCCACAATGGGCTGGGCCTTCCACATCAACTATACAGTCTCCAGGAGGTTCATTCCGTATTTAACTCAGCTATTAATTCTCTACATATGTGCCCAGAGCTCAAACTCCCAACTGTCAAGTTGACACCTGTATCTAACTGTGACAGTAGGTGTGATGGTCCACCTATAATTACAGAATTAGAAAACTGAGATTAAGAATCTGTAGAGCAAATTGGCTACCAAGTATCTGCAAGCCTGAGTTTGAGTAAAGATTCTGTCTCAAAAGGAATAATATGGAAAAATGATCAAGGATGATTCCTAAAGTCATCTTAAGCCTAATATACACTCACTCAAACACATGCAAATACATACACACACACAAACACAAATGCCCAAACACGCACACACACCTCCGCACACTTAACTCATGAAAATGGAAAAAGAAGAAACCTATAATTTACAAAATCATATAAACTTCTTCAAGTATCTTTTTCTCCATTCCTACTATCGTTTCTATGTGTTGTTGAGCATGATATCTAGACTTTCCTTTTGTCTGCACACAGAATTCCATTTCTGTTCCTCGTAATATTGAGTTTTGATAACAATGAATGTTTTCTCTAACAAGGATATTTAAACATTTGTTGTCAGACTATACACAACATCATAATACTGTAATAACACTTAAAGACTCTAGAAATTTCCTGTTTATTTTAGGCAGTTTCCCAAGTGTCAGCATTTTAGTAGCTGTCCACATTTTTGTGTCACCCATCAATGGCAGAGGAGATTAGTTACAACTGAGATTATTAAGTCAGCCTGGGGCGTTTTCAGAGCTGTGTTTCAAAATCATAACTCTGTAGTGGTGTAAAAGTCATTTCTGCCATCACACATCTTTCTGCCTTGTCCAAACATCCTACAGAAAATAGTTTCTGTTTTCAGCAGGACAGGAATACCAAAACTGTACCCTGGCTTTAACAATATATCTCTTGACTTTTTTTTTTCATTTTTTTCTTGACATATTTATCTGCAACCTCCAAAAATCCCTTTCATTTTTTCCCTGTAGTTTTCCCTATAGGCATTTTAGGTATCTGTTTTGCCCAAGCAATCTAGGATATGAAGAGTCTTCACAACTAAGAGCCTTCATCAAGTGGGGTTGTTTAGGAAAGATGGCTGTCTTTCTTTCTTATTAAATCTTTTGGACAGTTCTTAAAATGAGAAAGTTTTTTTTCTTTAAGGAAAGATAATCAGAAACATGGTTGCTGTAGCCAGATGTCATTCCTTTAAATTCTACAGATTCCATTCAGTGGTAACCAAGAGTCATAGTAGTTACTTACTTAAAAACATAATAAAACTCTCTGATTTATAATTTCCAGATGTATTCATTGTGTTCTAAATTTAGAATATAGAGAAGATTGATAACTTCTACTATTTTACTTAATATTATTTTTATATTTAATTTAAAATATAATTAGTTAAAATTAAAGCCCATCTACTTGTCTTCAATTTAGGTGAAGAGTAAGCGTTACATTCTACAGTTCTACCACTTTCATGTGTAATTAATGACTAAATTAAGAAGCATAGATCAATTAGGAAATTAGTAGCCATGACTGAAGTGATTATCATTTTATAGAAGCTTTTTTCCTTTTGTTTTTCTTTCTCTCATACCTCTCCCCATCATCTCTCCTACTCATTCTTTTTCTTCTCAGAAAATCCTCAGTAAAGCATATTTACTACTCTAAAACTCAAGGACCTCTGTAGAGGAAGGAGCAGAAAAGCTATAATCATGAGAATATAGAAAAAAAGATTATGAAATTCTGTCCTCCATAAACAACACAATCATGGAAACTATGAGTCTGAAACAGAAGTCATTACATAGAGACCTATGTGATCAATGATAAGCTATAAACTGAAGAGAAATCCATGGGATCGTGCAGAGTACTAACCAACAATGGGAAACAGCAGATTCAGGTCTGGGGGACAGAAATATCCAGTGTGTGCACATGGAAGTAATATCCTACTCTCCAATGGAAAATCACAAATCTGGAATCATATGTGTTGTTTTTAGGAGAGAGATTGAATCTAGGGTATTCAAAACACAGCAAAAAGACATGGATATAGCAGAAATACTTAAAGGGGGGAGGAAATCATTAGGAGAAGGGAGATGGATAGAGGGAGAATAAGCAGATTGTCTTGTATATATAAATAAAACATTCAGAGAGAAAAATTCATCAGTGAAGAAAAATAGGAAAAAGTGTTTTTTCAACACTACCTTCTTCTATAATAATATTCATTGTCATCATTAATTGCATCAACAAACGTCCCCAAACATAATAAGCCATCTTATATATACCAAGTAAAATGAATATGAATGCGTTCATTGCTTTCAAAAGGCAAAATTAGTCCTGAGTTTAAGAATATCATAGCTATTAATCATAAACACAGGTATATAATCATTTGAGGAATATAAACATGTACAATTTTATGGTTAATAAAATGGTTGGCATAATTGTTCCTATTCTTATATAAATGTTTATGCTTTATGGCTCACCTTTGATTGCAGTATCTATAGGAGGAAATGTAATACTTATTTCTGTATTCAAAATAGGAAACTTATTTAATCCATTCAATTTCCCAGTAACATTTGTGTATAATGAGAATAAACAGTTCTGATTTTCAGGAAGAGCAAAGGACATATACTTTAGGGTAATTTCAGAGAGTTTAATAAAGGTATTATTTACAAGGGCATCTAGGATTAAATGAATCCATAAAGACTGTGTAGAATTCTGCGTGAAAAGACTTAAGATACTATACTCTTGTAAGAGGATCTGAGGTGGGCTGCAGGTATTGCCCCAGAGAAAAAGAGACAGAGACAGACAGAGACAGAGACAGACAGAGGTAGAGGGACAGAGGAGAGAGAAAAACAGAGAGAAAGTGCGAGTGAGGCAGAGGCAGAGACAGAATAAAACACTATAGTAGAGGGCACTAAAACACAATCTCTTATTAAGATCACAAACAAAATAATATCTAGAGCTTTTCTAAAATTGTGGAAGCACAGAGATTGTGCCCAGAAATTCTAATTTGCTCAATTTACTGTGGGCATGGAACTTTGTAATTTCAAAGCTCAAATACATGCGTTTTGGCATGTGGAAAATATTCATTAACTGCTTTATATTTTGATATGAGTATGTGATCCCCATAGGACACTGAATGTTACTAGGTCTTTACTTAGAAATTTGATTACACTTCCTGTTCCAACCTCCATTTCATTACAGTAGCTCCTTGAGTTAGACAGCATACTTTCAGGGACTTGATTTATGTCAGTGTGTTTATTTTTGTCTTTGGTGCATTTGGCAAATATATCGCCACCTTGGGAAATATTTTACCTCTTTTTTATTATCAATTTTAATTTGTTTTGACACTTTCATAAATAAATACATTGAATTTATGAGTTTTCACCTCATCTCCTTCCTATCCCACTTTTTATTTCCCACTTAGTCCCCACTCCTACTTTCAGGATTCAATTGGAATATCTGTCCTGGCAACTGTCTGAGTATTAGCTAAGGAATTGATGTCTCATTAGTGGGTAAATTATTGTATAACGAAGCTCCCTTTCTCTCATTTTTCATTAGTTTTAAATAGTATCACAGGGAGGTATTATGTTTCTTGATATTTTCCTTCAACTATGGTGAAATCCTGATAGGCCAACTACTGTGAAGTTCTAGTGGATATTACTGCAATGAGTTCTTGGATACAACATCTCTGACATAACCAGTGGATACTTTCTGGCAATACCACTGTTCATTCTCAGGCTGTTAAATTCTTATAACCCCCATTTCCACAATGTTCCCCCATGCTTTGTGATGGGAGATGACTGCAATATCCTGCTTAGAGATGAATATTTCACAGTGACTTATTCTCTGCACTATGTTCTGTTTTGATTATCTGTATTACACATTTTCCATTGCAAAAGAATATGTCTTGATTGAATGGCCAAGGGGTTCTCTAGTCTATGATACTTTCACACATTTGAAAGAAAAACAGGATTCTCAGGCAGTGTATTCTGTGTGGGTGGGTTATGCAAAGAAACCAAACAAGGGATATGACACCAAATATCTTACTTGGTAACTTAAAATATTAATATATAAATATATAATTTATCACAAATACTGCCATTGAAACTTCATGCTTGAAAAACTGAGATGTCAATTTTAATCGTGAACATTATAGTACTTTTATTTTTAATCTGATAACTGCCTTATTCGTTCAACAAATATTTTAGTTAGGGACATTGCAATTTCATGAACATGATTTGGTACAAATGATACAAAAGTGTTTCTTTTTCTGATGTTCTCAAGCTTTACTTACATGGTCTCATACAAATATCATTTATATGGACTGGACAGGAATCACACCTTCTTTTGAGCAGTGAAACAAGTTAAGGATGTCATTGATAGTCAATTTATGGAGAATGATGCTGGAAATACTGAAGGTTTTGTGCCAAGAATCAAGTTAAAGTGCTGAAAATTGTTTTCTGTGATGCTTTGATCCTATTCTTTTCCCTGAAAATTTCCTTTCGAAAACTGCTGCTTGTTGTTCCATTATCTCAAGAGATGATAAAGAGCAGACCATCAACATTTTATGTGGATACACAAATGGAGCTTATGATGAGAAAAGTTGTCTTCCAACATTGACAATTTGGTTAACAGAAATAAGACATGACTACATGAATGATGTAGATATATGTATCACACATAACTTAGCAGAAATAAGATGTGACTATGAATGAGCTATATATGTGATCACGTGACTTAGGTGAATATGACATTTATAGCCATTTTGTGACAAGAGTACAAAAGAGCTGAAATTTAATCTATATCATAGTGTATAGATCAGACTAGAACATTACATAAAAAGAACAACTCAGACAGACACCAAGGAAGTGAGTTAGAATCATCCCAACTTTTGCATTACAATGTTTTTACCATGTATGTGAACCAAGGATCTCATTTTGGTGGTTCTTTCATTCCAAATAATCTCTTAATCAAATCTCATCTTCCAAATTCACTGTATTTGTTGCTTTTCCCATTGTCATGAAAAAAATAAATAAAAGAGAAGCTACATAAAAAGCATAATTTTTTAATTCACTTTCAAATTTTAGTCCATCATGGTGGAGAAGTTGCAGTAGCAGAAGCTGGTCGATTTCCATTAGTGGGAGCACTAATGAAAAGAGAAGTTGCAGGATAAGAAGCAGGACTCCACTATAAAACCTGTAAAAGTCTAGTGTAAAAAGAACCACCTATAATAGCTCATCTATCGAATGCTCTACAACTTCCTCAAACAGTGCTATACCCTGGGCACCAGGTTCCCAAACACACTGGCTGGTGAGACTTTCAGAAAGAATCCAAAACAATCATTACTCGGTCTCCACATAAATGTCAGTTGCTATAGAAAGTCTTTAGTTTCAGATGTACCGATATCTCCAATTCAGGTTTCTACAAAGAGCTCTTGGATTTCTTCTAGCTTCAAATAATCACCAGGAAGTTAAATTGAAACTGTTGTTTCAATTCATACTGTGTTCTTCAACATTTCATTATTGCATAGAATTGACAAATCTTTTATACATCTGGAAATGCATGACAATGATTTTTTTTCTTTTTAATCCAGTGATATTTTTAAAATGTGTTAATTATATATGATAAATTTGATAGTCAGGAAATGCAGATACTAATATTGCTATATGAGATAAAAAGAGCACATGGGTCAGGGAACATAAAACAAGTATTTCAAGATCTTAATGAGTTTGTCAACAAGTAACATTTCTGTTAACCTTAAAAAAAGACAGCAAATGAGCTGAAAATATAGAAGATGCTGAGATCAAAATAAGTTTAATAAAATTCTTCAGTTTTCCCTGAGTTGATGTTTGTAAGAAACCAACATAGATTTTTCACAAATGTCAAACCATTGTACATGTGATGGAAGGCATTTGACTATTTAGATAAGTTGTTGGTATAATAAAGAATACTATCTATATATGATTGAAAGCTGGCTTTTTCTTCGTATGTGTAATTACTTAAAATTTTGAAATACTATTGTATGACACTAACATACTAATTAGCATTTGCTTCTTGCTTTTGTATCTAGATTTACAATTTCCACTTAAGGTTTTCCTATTATGAACCTGTCCTACTGGAAAATTTCCATCTAAATGTCCAATAAACTTGAATTTCTTCCTCTAAACCATCTCTATATCAGTACAACAGAATTTCAAAGGCTGCATCCATTTTCATTAATCAGTTTACCCCTGATAAGCAGCAAATGACTCAAACATTTGCTGATTGAGTATTTGCTATTATTATTGCAATTCACCTCTTAAGCTGACTTGTCAGTTATCCTGTGTCATTTAGGTAACATTAATACCAATCAAAAAATCTGCTAGATTATAATTTTCTTGACTAAAAAGTTGCTGGTTTTGTATATCATCAACTCATCCTAGAATATCCCAAGGCAATTCAATATCTCATAATTGTCACAGACTGCATAGACTCACTTAAGAGTAAGGAGATAGTGGTCACTACAGGGTGTTAATAATGTCTACACATGGATCATGGGCAATTTTATCAATTGAGTGAACAAAATTTTCTTTTTACTGGAAATCTTTGCAATATTAATTGTTTAATCTGCTACCAATTTCTTACAATTCAAACTCTTCATGAAAGAAAATAATAAATTTTTCATTTCTTCAGTATATGTCTAAATTCTTATGTCTGTCTTTTAGACCTTCACTAACGAAACTCTACTTCCTACAGAAGTTTTAGAGACTTTTCAAATCTTAGTTTACTGTGTATCCAAATGTTTGTAAAAATGAGTGAGTACAATTGTTACAATATTTCCTAAAAGCTGAAAAATAGATATTATAATGTGTTATACATCACAATTAAAAAAACTTAGAAAAAATGTATGTTGCTTGGATGTCAATCTTTCTTAATACTTTTTTCTATTTTCTTTTTTTTTAATTAATTGATTAATTTATTTTTCCACTCATACAAACGTAATAGAAAGTTTCATTTTCCAGGCATGATTATATTGTCAGGAGATAGAATTTTTGCTGTCAAGACACCATCAAGATAAGGCCTAAAAGATTATCATATGCTACCATCAAAAAGATGTTTATAAAAAGATGTTATGGGAGAAAATAAGCAAAATTTATTTTTTCTAAATCGTATTTACAATTTATGTAACAAGAACTTTTGTTGTTGTTGTGCCAAATTTCAATGTTGCCTGTGCTTGCTTACAGGAGCTTGATGCCACAGTAATGGAGATCACACAGCTTCACAGCCAGGCTTCTCTTGTATATTAGCCCATCTGTCCTAAAATATCCATCAGGATAGCATTGGAAAGTAAATCTTCATTTCTTAATTCATACTTTGTAATAAAATGGTGTCTCTAGTGGTGAAACTGTCAATAATTCAATTCCTAAAACATAAACAAACCCATCTTTTGTCATCAGACCTTGTAATAACCCATCTTTTGTCATCAGACCTTGTAATATTATGTTTGGTAGCATAATAAAAGGATTTCTTAGGTATGCACAAGAATTGTTAACATCTTGAATAGGAAGTCATGTTAAGTAATAGGGATTACTATCACTAATTTCACAATGACTAAATTTATTTAGATACAGACTTAAGAAATAAGGTTATAATGATTAATAGCATTATTATTTAATACAATATAAATGCTAATAATCCAACTTTTTAAGTTTATTTATTTATTTTGCATGTGTATGTTCATGTATGTGTATAAGAGGGCACCGTGTGTCCCTGTGGAGAAGCAAGGGTGACCTTGGGTATCATTGTGCATTGCTTTTACCTCTTTTTTGCTTTGCTCAGGGATTTCCCAGCCTCCACACATCAAAGCCTGAAGTGCAGGTTGCTGCCATTTCTGTCTGGTGTTTTAAGTGAGACCTCAGATGGGAATTCAGACCCTTCTGCTTATGAGGCAAGGTCTTAACTCCTGAGCCATTTCTCCAGCCTGCTAATTTGATTTACACAGTCGCCAGGTTTTAAGTGGTAGATTAGCATAATAAATGTTAAGTAACAAGATCTTAAAACCTTTAAATGTATGAATATATCATTTCAGAAAGTAGCACTCAAGATAATGTTTTCCAATTTTTTCAACATAAAAATATTTGTAATTGTTACCTAGTAAAACTTTGAAGGATGTTTGCATAAAGTGAACATAAACACAATTGTTAAACATATAAAATGTGGCATCTTGTATTCATAATTTATGTAAAAAGTTAGAAAATTAAGCATAGATAAAAGCTAAAAATATAAATTGTTAATTTTTAATAACATTCGAGGATTGTAAGCCCACTTAAAGGTTATAAGATAGTAGAGCCTACATTTAAATAATTCACATAAAATATTTCTAATTCACCTTTTTTGTTTAGGCTTTGGTAAGAGGCTTTCATGTGTTATTTTTGACACATCTTCTCTTACAGATTTTAATGAATTTTTATAATTTTAGCAAACATAGATTGAATGCTCTGGCATTCTCTCACCTACCATTGCTGGAGAACAAGATGTGCTAAATTTCATTTTTTTAAGTAAGCAATCCATGTAATACAGTTGCTGAAAGTTTTCAGTATCCATTACATACATATTTATGTCAAATATTCAGCCTTTAAAAAATATAAGTCAGTTCTATAAACCAAAAGAGGGCAATGCAAGTCAAATTCGATTACATGAATAACTTTCAAGAGACCTAAGACTACCTACTTTTTGCCCCTATGGGATTTCTTAAGAATAAATAGCCTACAAGGAATTCACTTAAAATTTCCTTATTCCCATATTGCTGCCTAATAGGATACTTACTACAGCTGAGATTCTCTGATGCTAAGAATTTTGATATTATGACTTTAATAGGAAGATATTTTTATAGTTTCTTTTAATTCCATATAAATATCCTTGAAAGAGAATGAAGTAGCAGACAGTGCACCTAGAAGAGTTTCCTGTGAAAAATAATGTTTGGGGGCAGTTAGAATAAAGAGGTACCTTAAGTAAATTTAAGATGAAACCAAAGAGAGCTTTCATTCTGACTCTGTCTCAGGATGGTTTGGGGTCCATTAAAAGATCTAAGCTCATTCACATTGTATCAGAAATGAGTACATACATATTCTAAGATCCATGAATTAGGAGCAAACAAAACAAACAAAACAAAAAGTCTTGCTTTTGGATTTACAGCCACAGGTTCCAGAACTCCAGCTGACAATTCTGCTGGTGAAGCCTGAGAGCTACTCCCAAGGACCACTTAGAAGTCACCAGGGAAAATAAGCAGCACTCACATCCAATGTGCCTTCCAAGATGCCGGCAGCCACAATGTCAGTAAAACATCACATTGCCAGCAGGATTTCATGTTGCTACTAAAATCTGAAGTGTGCAATTACTTTAATTTCATACCTTTCTTGTTCAGCTCAAAAAAAGTCTATTTTTTGGCAACAGAAAAAAAAAAAAAGCTTACACAATGAATCACATCTCGGCCTTTCAATCCACATGTTTCAAGAAAACCACCTCCTGTTTTTAATTTCATCTCAAACTATGTGACTACCAGGAGTACAAAGTTACATTTTTGATAACTATGCCTCAGAGAATTCAGTCTCCATCTGAGAGAAATAGATTAAATATTTTCAAAAATGATGGTGTATGTAGGTTTTCAGAAAATGAAATACTGCTGTTTACAATTTATACAAGTAGCTGTATATTTTTAACTAATGCAAACATTTACTCCACTGGTTTAAAAATAAATTTGCTTCCTTTTTCTGAAATAGTTTAAATGAATGTCAATTGAATTAAAATTCCCTTTTCTGTCACAAAAAGGAAGCAGCTACAGGTCATCTATAGCCCAATGCTGTTTTATGCATAATTTTTCAATAATGATGAGAATGTGTCATATGTTCACTAGGAAATTTACTTAGAATTCTTGATGCTAAGCTTTTCCTTGGGCTGAGATATACAGACAGATATACTACAGGGAGTGGTTCATGCCTCCCAGTTAGCCACACCATGACATGGGTAAGCCACAATTACTCTACATCATACTACAGCTAAGTGATGATGTTCAATATAAACTACATAAAGATTATTGTCAGAATGCACGGTCAGTTTGAGGATAAATCTCCATCAAAATCTAGAATGTATGTTTGTTGATGAATATGGCAATGTGGAACAATCTCAAAGAATCGTGTGAAGTAAAAGGAGCACTGTCCAATATGTTTATATTTATAACTGTTTAAAAATGTGATATTAAAGGAACACTGAGCTGATTGACAAGATTGAGCTAGATAACAAAAGGACAAGTAGGAGAATTGGGGGCAGTTGGATCATTCTGTATCGTGCTTAGATTACATGACTATGCCTCTGTCAAAATTTATAGGACGATACCATAAAATATGTAATATTCATAGATTGTTCCCTAATAAATTTTACTTAAGATTATTCACATATTTCCAAACTTATTATTCAAATATGTACAACAAGTATTATCTTTATTATTTTACAGAATAACTTGATTCTCCAAAATGTTAAATAACTTACTTAAGGATACTTAGTATATCTAATTGAAATTCTCCCCAAATAATTCCCTAGTATAGTGCACTACCTCTGAGGGTATCTTCTTATAATATTTCACTAAATTAATGTTGGTTAATCAAGGTTAATCCCCCTCCTTTATATTCCCTCAATGAATCTCACAATTGATAGGGAAACAGGCCATTGGTAGTAGGTAGTGAAGAATGTTATGTTAAGGTAATTAGGATATGTGGTTTGTTTACAGAATCTTTACATTCCAACCGGGAGGATTTTCAAAATGACTAGGCTTTGACTAATAGTTTTCACAAAACTTAGTTCAAAAATAAGTACACGACCAACATATAGAATTCAAAACTATGAAACTAATAGAGGCACCATAGTAGAAAATTTAAATTACCTTAGATTAAAAATTAACAGCACAATAAAACTAGAAAGAAAGAAAGAAAGAAAGAAAGAAAGAAAGAAAGAAAGAAAGAAAGAAAGAAAGAAAGGAAGGAAGGAAGGAAGGAGAGAGAAAGAGGAAGGAAGGGGAGAGAAAGAAAGAAAAAAAGAAAGAAAGAAAGAAAAAGAAAGAAAGAAAGAAAGAAAGAAAGAAAGAAAGAAAGAAAGAAAGAAAGAAAGAAAGAAAGAAAGAAAGAACAAAAGAAAAAGCTGGGTTTTTTTCAACTATGTGTGAGGTCTACATGGCCATTAATGAAGATAAGCTAACAGGAGGGAGAAGATTAGGAAATACCTGTTTTATTATAATTGAGGGCTTGGTGGCCAAAAGAAACCATGAAGCCTGAAGCATTAGAAAGGACTTTTCCAAGGACCGCCTGAAGGAAGATTTTGCAACACTCCCCCATCAGAAATCTGATGAGACCCCAGACAAAAGAAGATATCTATTTTTTATAGCCTTCAAATGTTGTTAAGGAGTTGCTAAGGAAATAGGGCAGTGGGGGGAGGGGTAGGAAGTGAAAGAATGCTCATCATAAGAAATTTCTTTCTCTAGGCCATTGGGGAGGGAAGGTCAGAGAGGAAGTGTGGTTGGTTCCAGAAACAGTAGGATCCTTAGAGGCAAGAGATTGAACAATCACAATAGAATTCCCATACTAGTGGGGAGCCCAAGAGGAGGCTGTGCCACTGAGTCCTGAACCCTCACTAGGATGGAGGCCTCAGAGGAAGGTTTAGCATTCACACAAAAGGATGCTCCAGGGAATGGGAGGTAGAAGGGGGAACCACTGGGAGAGGGAGAGGAAGGGAGGGGGTGAAAAGAAGGGGACAGGGGGAGAGTGCAAGGGGGGATGACTGGGGAGGGGAAGAAGGAGGGATAGGACAGGGATACCTATTGAGCTTGTATTTTAGGAAAAAAATAAAATGTGGGAGAAAAAAATTTAAATTTGTTACATCAACAAATTTAAACATACAATACCCATCAGGATGGAGTGAAGGACATTGCAGGAGCAGCAAAACTGCAAAAGAAAATCAACAAACCATAATCCAGAACTTCAGAGACTCTATATCAACCCTAGAACTAGGCCAGCCTAATCTCTCCCAACCTGAAGCTCAGGGAAATTTGCGGAAGAGGGGGCGGTGAGATTGAAAGAGCACAAGGATGTGAAGACAATGATATGCAAGATACTCCACACAAGTTAGGGCTGAAGCAATCATAATTGGACTTTGCATGCCCTGCACAATGTCCCACACACTATTGACCTTACAAAGTCTAGCATCTGCTAAAGGCACCAAGATCCTTGGAGGCAAGGGATTGACAGCCACAGTAGTGTTCCTATGCTTAAGGGGAACACAGGAAAGGGTTCAGGGAAATGCCACTGGGTCCTTGTACGTCATCGTCATCGTCATCGGAGAGGAGGGCCCAGAGGACAGTCTGGTATGCACATTAAAGGATTCTCCGGGGATTGGGGGTGGAGGCACTGGGGGATGGGGAAGGAGAGGGGAGAGGAGAGGGAGCAGGGGGTTCGGGGGAAGGAGGAGGGAGGGAGGGAACCGGTGTACCTATTAAGTTTGTATGAGCGGAAATACTAATAAAAAATGTTAAAATTTTTTTAAATAGTAAAATGCATAAAATATTCACACAGTGAAATGAGCATGGAAACTTTCTCTATGTCTGTCCTGCTATCCTCCAATGCCTCTTTCACTTGTGACAAAAGATTTTATTTTATTATGTATTCATCTAAATATGAAACCTAAGTTTTTTTTCTCTTTTGCATAACACATAGTTGTGGCCATTGTGTCTTTCTTTTTAAATTAATTTTGTAATATAAAAAATCTTTTATGTCAGTGAAGAGTTTCCCATGTACAGCTGTTTTGCAAAAAAATGGCAACAAAACACACTGTGCATTGTTTGCATGAATAAAAATATATGAATAGGACTAATGAGAGAAATGGAATTTTTCATATGTAATCATTTGCACTTGAAATGCCTGGGCAAAGCCATTTGGCATCCATAAAGGTTCTGTTTATGTTTCATTCCACATGTGTAGACTTAGCATGATTTACAGAAGTCTTCTTTTTTAATTGCAGTGCTTAGATATTGGCAATTGTTCATCATTAATTTTAAAATTTTCATTCAAACTTCAGCTTACTTATTAATATTTTTAAATAACTTGTTTCTTAGAAACTAAATGCTAGAAATAAAAATGATGGAGGCTTAACTGAATCATCTCTCCAGCCCTCTTAAGATTCTGATAATTGAAGTCAATTTACAATGAGTTCTCTCACCAATTATTGTTTCATTTTTTTTTTTAAGTTGACATGGTCTTTTGCTGAAATCCTACACAATTGAACACTTAAAATCCAATGTAGCTCAGTCTTCCAGGTCTTAGTCCCTAGTTACTTCTACATACTCCACAATTCTAAGATTCAGATGCAAAATATCTTCACTCCATCCTATTTCACTCCCTTTGCATTTATTCAGGATCTCATGGTTTATCATTTTGACTATCACCAAAACCTAGCATGAGATTTCTGTGCTTTAGATACATGGTATTTTTTGCCTATTATTAGTATTATTCTCAACTTCCACAAAAGGAACAAAGAAATACATGAAAGCTTGTGCTCTCAACCTGAATAGGAAGCTTAACACAGCAAGCAGTCATTCTTTTGACCATTACTAGACCAAGTTCTGTATTATTTCCCTTCAGATGCTATTTTTAATCCCTCCACTTGTACTAAACACCCTATACTACATGCTTCTTGCTCACTCATGAGACATTATTTTATTTACAGATAAATTGAAGGCATGGATGTAAGGATTCTGTCTCCCCTTCCTTTTCCCATTTCTTGATACTAGAAATTTCACTATGTGTACCACAGTTGTCTCTAACAAAGGACACAGAAGACACTGGCATCACTGCTAGTCCTTCTTTACTGATTTTTGTAGGATTTTTTTCATCAGCTTTAAAATGACTATATTGATTTTAGTCTCTTGCCTCCTTTTACAAGCCTGCTCCACTGCAATTACTCAGTTGTGATATTTATACTAATCTCTTAATCAGCAATTAGGAGATTTTTTTAATTTACTAGATTAAGTTTCCTAGCTTTTTGAAACTCAACTGATTGCAATAAATATTTTTAGAAAGATTTCATGGACATTTCAGTCTTCTTATATCTTTCATGATCTCTCTCACAAACTATTTATTATTATTATTGCTGATTATATATTTCAACAGTGATTATATTTTTCAACCAGGTGATAGATATTCCCTTTAGTAAGGTGCTTACTCAAAACCTGACAACTTGAGTTCAATCCCTGGAAGCAAACATTGTGGAAGGAGACGCTAGCTTCTAACATTGTCCTATGAAGTCCATTCATGTGCCATGGCATGCATATTCTCTTTCTGTCTCTACCCCTTTTTTTCTGTCTCTCTCTCTCTCTCTCTCTCTCTTTCTCTCTCTCTCTCTTTCTCTTCTCATTTCTGTCAATATAATTTTTTTTAAAAAACAGCAAACGTCTAAACAAGCATAAATATCGCCTCTTTCATTACTATATTACAATTCATAATATTGATTTATAAACATCTGGTCAAAATTAGCACACTTTTCCTCAGTATTTGGAAAGAATAAAGCAGTATAGTCAAGGTAATTTTTATAGGTTTTTACCCTTTATTTTTATGAGTTTAAAATAGAAAATAGCAAAATACCACAATTGTAATTGGATAGAAAATACATTTGTATCTATGAAAATATGGGTTAATACTCAGGCTAAAATCACTAGGAATAAGCAGTGAGCAAATTATTTTCATAACTGGGTTAATGAAATAAAGCTGCATAAATATAAGAAAGTATGAATTACACTTAAATAAATACAGAGTGTTGCTAGTTTGCACTTACACTCTGCAACTAAATTGTAATGTTATTCTTTTCTTGTGAAGAACTGCTTCTAAATATGGAAATGTACAGATTTGCATGTCTGGAATATAGCAAAACAACGTATTGTGTGTGTTCTGAATTTGTGAGAACATTTGGTAGGGTAAACAAGTGTACTAGATTAGAGTTAAGGAAAGGAAACACTATCAATAAAAAGAAAGCAATGGAAATCATTCCTGACATTACAGAAAAGCATTTAAACATGTAAAAGTCAACTGAACTACTTATATTACAGCTAAGGTTAGAAAAGTAGCTGTGGAAATGCCATCTTGTGAAACCATTTATCTGGTCTATGAGTTATTGCCATGTCATTTATAGATGAGAAAAAAACAGCTTTTATTCCTCTTATTAATGCAGAGAAAATACAGCTTCCAATGTTTGCATTCCATTTATTCTTCAGAATGTCAGTTGGTAAGGAAAGTACAATCTGGAAGTGGTGTTTGGCTGACAAGGAAAATGAATCACATTGTTTTGAAATAAGCATATTCTTGTCCATATAGAAAAGAGGAATAATTTTAGATTAGTCCTTTTATTTTCAGGAATTTTCAGAAGCTCAATTTTGAAAAGAAATATATAGATGCACAAGATAACCCTTAACATTGAGTGTCCATGAAGGCGAATCAGGATAATTCACTTTAAAATATATTTTGATAGAGTTATGTACATAAATGACAAAAAAGATAATTTGAAACACTATTGGCTAACATAATGTTACTTAATTTAAAATGATGCAATACTGACTGAAATTTTCCTTGATGCAATGAGAATCCATACTTACACCTTTTTCTGCCTTAATGACTAGTCATTTATCATCAGGCAGTATCTTACTTTCATTTATTAATTATATATGTTTGGAAAAAGCAATTTGTTAATTATTTGTAGACTCAATTAATACAATACAATAATTAATAAATACAAGATCCATGACCAGCAATAATATATATTCATTCATTCAGGATTACCTTGAGACAATGTCAATAATCCAATAACTTAAAAAATATGGAGAGATCGGAGAACAGAGCTTAGCAAGAAAGAGTATGTCATCTGTACGGATATTTAGAGTGAGAGATAGCATTGGCCTTATTCCATTTATTAACTGTGTGAACCCAAGAAAAGTGATAATCTTGTTAAGCCTTAATATCTTCTCACCTTCTTCTTTAGTAAAATAATGACACAAAGTTCATATGAATATTCTCTCTTTCTCTTTCCCTCTCTCTCTCCCTCTCCCCCCTCTCTTCCCCCCCTCTCTCCCTCTCCCCCCTCTCTTTCTCTCTCTCTCTCTCTCTCTCACACACACACACACACACACACAAACATGCAAAGAAATCTTTCTGTGAAGCTCAGGCTGGCCTTGTACTCATGATTCTCCTTTATTTCTGCTTATTCTCCAAAGCACTGGGATTATAAATGTATCATTTTTCTTTAATGAATTCAAAACTTTTGGGAGTCTGAAAAGGCTCAGAATCTATACCAAGTACTGGGACAAAGGATTTACACAGCCACTGTTTCTGTTGTCAAATATTTCTCTTTGCTGCTCTGTTTTTTTGTGACTCTCTGTATTTTAAAAATGTGTAAATTTTTTCTATAAGAACAGAAAAAAAAAAAAACCCTAATCTATAAAGTGCACAGGAAGAAGAGTGAGAGTATTTGGATAAGCATGGGTTTCATAGAGTGGGCTTTGAAGGTGTGGTTCCCTGCACTAAACACCAAATGAATGAACACAGATTGGAATTTAGATGACTCTTGAGTATCCTTGAAGCATCAAGCAAGATGAATGCAACGTTCCTAAAAAAAAAAAAATAAACAAGCTAATATGAAGAAAATAAATTTTTAAAATGATAAGGATTCTGGGGGTTGGAGAGGTGGCTCAGGGATTAAGCCTCTGCCTTGCGGGCAGAAGGTCCTGAGTTCGGATCCTGGAGCTCACGTATAGACGATGGACAGAAGCGGGGGCGTCCTGCGTTTCTGGTCCTGGTAGGGCGGAGCCTGTGAATCCCAGGGCAGAGTAAACAAGAAGGAGGTGGAGGCGTCCATGGTGGTTCTGGAATTCGTCTGTGGTTCTACACACACACACACACACACACACACACACACACACACACACACACGCACGCACATATGCACAATTAAAAAATAAATTTAAAAAATGATAAGGATTCTGATAGAACAGATAAGAAAATTTATGTAAAATTGGTTTAAAGATTCTTCCAGGCTCATTAATTTAGAACTTCTAAAAATCAGAGATTGAATAACTGAACCACATTTTTGATGTCAAAAAAATCCAAGGAAAAATAAAGAAACATAAAGATTCTTCATTGATTTTATGTTTTCAGGAATGGGCTCAATTTATTATCTTAAGCTCTTAATGATATAATTCTTTGGGATGAATTAAATTCAGCAGTGCCCTACATATGATTGTACTTAATCTAGTAATAACAAGATATTAGGGTATTTTTAGCCAAACTCTGTTCTCTGTGGCTAAATCAAAGATTTATTATACTTTATCTTGTTTTTCTGAATAAAGGGATTACTTCTCTCATTATGAATTTGTATTTTTTTGTTTTCTGTTGGAAGAAAATAATTCCTTGTTTCTAGTTTTCCATTCTATTGTAGATGCCTTATTTTGTACAATTTCAAAAAGTCTTATCAGTGATAGTACCCTGAATAATTTCAATAAGAAAGGAAGAGTCATCTGTTTAGAAGTGACTTTAGTTGAATGAACAAGGGTGACCATTGATTCCAGTCAGAGATTTTCCTGTATTGTATATTTCTTCTGTAGAATTGTCTTTCTTTTTTTTTTTAAAGGAAAAAGGAGTTTACTTTTGTACAATAGTTCAATTACAGTCTGTAGTCCAGCTTGATGGGAGAGCACACACCAACACCAGGGCCAAGGGAACTGGCCACACCATCTCTACATAATGGCTGAGAGAGGGATGATCTTTACTGGCTAGACCACAAGTGTACAGAAGGATGCTAACTCTCTCAACCAGCTGTCTGCCTAATTCCACCCACTGTGAGTTGAGCCTTTCCCATCAGCTAGACAATCTGCTGCAGGTTTGCTCTGGGCCTAACTCAACCAGAGCTCAGAGTCTGAGCTCTGTAGAATTGTCTTTCAATTAACATTTCTAGATTTCACAAAGCATTTGGCTGCATTTCATTTTTTTTCCTTTAAAGGGGACTGCATTTCATACTTCATGTGTTTATCCCAACTCATGCCACAGGAAAATTATATCAAATACTATGAACCTTTTTATACATTTAGTCTTTCTGGAGCTGTGAATATAATTCTTTTCTTGAGTTTCTGAAATATATCAAAACCCACTAAACACAATGTATTCATTCATAACAATTTTCTGAACAACTCTATATGCCTTGCATTGTGTTGGGGGCAGTGTTTCAAAAATGTATGAGACAGTGTATCCAGTATTCATAGAAGGCATTTGGGGGTAGATGAAAGTACCTAATAGAAAATGTTTAACTTTCTGAAGTATTGGAGGAAGTAGATGAACATTCCAGTGAGGACTAGGACCAGTGACATGTGAACAAAGATTCAGTTCCAGGTTCTGGCCAGGTCTGCTGAGTGACCACTGATTCCAGGCTCCTATGTGTAAGGAAGACTTCACCTTAAACACAAATCAGGCTGGTGTTAGATATGAAGCTCTTTAAAACAAAGTGAAATGCCCACTCTACTGCTCTTCTTTCTACTAACATTACTGATCCATAACCCAGTGTGAATGTGTGTGTGTGTGTGTGTGTGTGTGTGTGTGTTTGCATGCATGTGTGCTTTTTTAATGCTTATTCTGCTTCCACAGACTTAGAACTTACAGAATTAACTTTAATCTATATGACAGACCATCAATGATCACTTTCATCCACTTGTACTCCTATATAGGACTCTAGTTTAAATAGGCTCATTCACCCCATCTGAAAGATGCTATCACTCCTCCTGGATGAAATACATTTTGTAATCCCATAATTTACAGTATGTGGACTTTATTTTTAAGTATACCCAGGATCCTTGGACAATAGTGTTCTTTTATGTCTAAGACTTGAATCCTGGAAGCAGAGGAAATTCACTGATTGATTATTATACTAAGCATGATTTTATTTCTGAATAGTATAACTATATTTGAGATTATGTTGTCTACACCTAAATCTGGCAAAAGTAAATTGCAAGGTAAAGAAAAATAATGACCATGATTTCACAGGTTCTCAGAGTATACATGGTTTCATAATTTAAGCTGCTAATGTTTGGATCTTGAATGTCGCTCAAAGATTCATGAGTCAAATGCTTGGCCACAAGAAGGTTACGACTATGGAACAATCTTCAGATCATTGAAAACATGTCCTTATTCTTCCTCTTAAGCTTCCTAGTAAGAAAGTAAGCAGTTCTGCTCTGTCATGATCTACCAGAAAAACAGTTTATCTTTGAAGTTTTCAACTGTGTGAGTCAAAAGCAAGCCCTTTCACTTCATTATTTGATTATCTCATGTATTTTGCTATATAATCAAAAAATTAACACCTACCAACATAAATACACTGATAGAGACATCAGTAATACCATAAAACTGTTTATTTATGATTAAGAGGCTTTCATGTCACTGACAAGTTTAATCTGTCCTTGAGAATGATACAAAACTAAAATAAAAATATGCAGTTTTTTCTGTGATGTCTAGCATTTTAACATATTCATTTGATTGCAGATGTTTTTCCTTATCTGTTAATTTCATTTTTTTTACACTTTCCTGGTTGGACTCTGGTTGTGCTCAGTAAATTTACCTGGATAAATTACTCAGCAATGCAATGCCTTCACACACCTGTCATGTTCACACTCACTCCTACTGAATCACTCTTCTGTCCCAGACAACGTTTCTTAAATATTCTGAAGAGTATATAGCTGAGGTTGAACTAAGCAACTCTGGATACAGAATTATGTATGTAATTGGATATGTGATCAAGGACTCTATTATGTATGTATATATGCATATAAACATAGATATTTCATAAAGTTGACTAACTCATGCAAAATAATTCTACATATTTAGTGAAACATCAGCTGACTGAGATTTAGAGCAGATTTCTTCAAAAATGTACTGTCAAAAATTCATTTATCATTATTCTATATATAATATCAATAATCAATAATCAATGCTGTACATTATATTAGTGAAGAGAAGATGAGAAAATTCATAATATATTAAGTTTCATAATCACTATAAAAATAGAGTCATATGGAAACAACAAAATATTTGCTGATAACATTTATATAGTTTATATTGTGTATGTTTTTTTCTTGAAGTATAAACTGTTGAAACAACTAACAGAGAATGAAGTTGGAATTGCAGAGTGTTGTCTCAAACTCTGGAACACTAAATTCTGTTTAGGCTCTAGCTAGAAACCAGAGAAAAGAAGCAACAATAAGCTATTGCCCTGAACAAAGTTCAAGAAAGCTCCAGATGATGCTTTGATGGCCAGACAGACTTCTTTCTGAGTAAGCATTAAAGGAAAGAAGCATTTATGGGGAGAGAAGCTTCTCTACCCTATCTGTGGGGAACCATTTATTAAATGGGTCACAGAACACATACTTCAGGAAAGACTGTTAGCAATAAAGGGCACAGATTCGGTCTGTAATAAACACTGGCCTGATGTTCAGTGAAATAACATGTTAGGAGTGTCCTTCAGAACACTGATTCAAGAATGAAAGTGTGAAGCCTACATAAAGACATGATTTCAGATCAAATCCTAAGTCATAATACAACTCAACCATTTGAAAAATATGTACAAGATACATATAAAAATAGATATTTGATAGAAGAGCAATTTGTTGTGTGAATTTACCTGATCGATTTGGTGTCATGTTGCAGACCTAATATTAAAGTCACTAAAAATTTTGCAACATTACACTTCTCACTCTCTCTTTCATAAGTGTATTTTGTCTTTTATATCACTGTGTGAATATAGGGAATAATTTTTAAAAACTGGTATGAATATAGAACTAAAATAATTGTCTATAAGTGATCTAAATAATTTGATGCAATGCTATTTTTATTTATCTCAGAACAAAATATAGTGAGTTAACTAGAAAATTACAGGACATAAGATAAATTCAAGAATATATTGATCTGAGGTCAGAGTTGAGCCCTTAGCAATTCAATTCTTCTTTCTTCAACCAGGGGGCCACCTCATTAACTCCCAACAGGAAGTGGCAATGACTCATTGGAATTTTGCTACACATTTTGACAGCTGCCCATGATAGGTATTTGAGCATCCATTGAGCTGGGTTAGATATAGTGCTCTCAGTTTGATACTTCAGATACTGAGAAAAGAAGACCTGGCCTATATCAACCAAATTCATGAAGCAGAAATATCTGAGACAAGAAAAAATATTAAGAATGTTCATTATTCTTTTAATATAAGAAAAATATTGCTGTTAAATTGAATTACTTGATGGAATTTTAAAGAAAAGATTTATCTACTTTGTCCAAAAACTGGGCAAAATTAACCAAAATTTATAGGACTTAATAAGATATATAAATTTAATAAAATTTCATAATGTACTTAACTTTCTTTATGAAATGCATGTGGGGGAAATGTGAGGATATTTGCTTTTTTATAAGCCTCCAAAAAAGCAATTTGAAATGGAATAAAAAGGAAGATATTTATCTGAACTGTAGGTATTGTGAAAATTGTGCCTTGAAAATTAAAATACTAGTTTGCACCACAGCCATAAATTACTAAACTAATTATCTAGTAGCAGGCATAACTGAATCACTCAAAGGGGTAATTAGCAATCAGACATAATGAGTACTGCTACTATTTCTTGTCATACTGTATTTAGCTTCCACGCAGCCTGGGGGAACTGAATTATTTCCTATCCTTGCAGAGGGCATTACTGTTACATTGAGTGCATCGGCCCATATTATTACTCCCCGTAGTTTAATTCTTCACTGGACTGCACATTTCTGATTTCCCCTGTCAAAAGTTTCCCAGTTCTCCCAGGCCTTTTAAAGCAGTCATCATCTTGGCAATCACTCCTTAATGTATATGTAAACTGCATCAGAGTGAAATTATATATTTCTTTTATTAAGTGCTAAGGAATTCAAATATGGTAATATGCATGATCTTTTAAAATAATATTTTCTGGGTACTGTCTATCATATATTTTATATTAAACAAAATACTTCAAGGACTTTTCACACTAATCTTAAGGAAAATAATGAATTTAGCCATACATCATTATTGTTGTTGCTGCTGTTTTTTTTCACTAAATGTCTTTATGAGCTCAGATATGAGTATGAACCTGTGCCCTTGGGTCATTATAATCTGTCATCTTCCTGAGTATAAATCTCACAATGACTTGGATATTTTATTACCATATGATTAGTACAATAATGAGGCAAAATAACTTACATGAATTAAATACACAGTGATGTGCTATATTCTCCCAAAACCTTATCACATCGTTAGCAAATTCAAAAGATTATTCAGGGTTGAATAAAATTAATAACACAAATCAGTTAAAGAATAAATAATATTTTAGAGAAAAATTAATTAAATGTGCTGTTTGTTCCTTCTTGGTTGAGAATCATTGAAACCACACTATTAAAATGTGCACTGATTTTGATTCTTAGCTTAAAGTTAAAGATTCCAGAGATAAAGTTTAAAGTTTCAGATTCAGACACTTTTTTTAGCAGAAGCTTCTAGCAGCTGAGCAAAGGAGCCAGACCTAATAACTAGTGTCTATAAGCTTTGAATTGTTAAGGGAAGCAGATTTTTTAGTCTTTAAATTTTTAGTCTTTAGATTTAGTGAAAGAATATATTAGAGACATTATGGTGGAAGACTTAAAAAACCTTAAAGAAATGTCTGTGAGACTCAGGAAAGAGCTTCACAAGTAACATATAAAGAGGAATAGTGGCTTTTTCATCCCAGGAATCCTAAAGAAGATGGTGTCCTTTGTTCATCTGCTGTGGAAGTTAGTAACGTAGAAGACCTCCCCTTCTGAGGAGGTAGCTGGGCTCCTGCCATCTTGTTCTGTTCAGCATTAAAATGGTATTAGTAAAGTGGATGTTTTATAAATATTTAAAAGAAGCAAAGCTGTCTCCTTAGGAGATAATGTTAAGTCTTCTAAGAGACAACCCTGTGATTATCATATACAATCACTCCAATAAGAAAAGTCCCATATTTCTCCAAATCCTGTGTGAGAATTGGAGCTTGTTGCTTTCATTCTGTTCTCTGAATAGACCTGGTCACTTGATCATTGTATTATATTTGGATTCCTGATCATTATATTATATTTGAGGACCTTATGTTCTATTGTGGCTGAGTTTCCTAAAGAAAAATGCAAAATAATCAAAGAAGAACCAATTCAAAAACCTCCCCAAAACCAAGCTCAATGTTAGGAAAGCACAGAGATATTGAAAAATATATTAGTCCCCAGATATGCAAGCTGTAAAGGAACAAATCTCAAGCTGGGAAGATAGCTTGGTGGTTAAAGTGTTTGCATCCCTAGAATCTATATAAAGCCCAGTGAATGTGATATCCCACCTGAATTGTAGCCTGAGAAGTTGAAACAGGAGGATCATACCTCACTGGAGTAAGAAGGTTAAGGAGACTAACTCTATAGTTATGCTCTAGAATTAATTGTGAGAGCCTATCTCAAGGGATAAGGTGGAAGAGTGAGAAAGAAATATTCTGAAAATCAACCTCAGGCTGCCTTGCTCATGTGTGTCTACACAATACAAATACACATTCATACACATGTACAAAGTACATCCACATGAAAGCAAAAGATAAAAACTTCAATAATTAACTTTTTAAACACCTATTTTAAAAAAATCTAAATATTAGTAAAGGTTAATTGGATTTAATCCCACAAAGTATGAATTTTTGAGAGTCAGTAAAGTAACTCTAATTGTCCTATCTCTATTTGGCTTTTTGTCTCAGTAGAGTAAATGATCCACAACTCAGAGTTGCAGAGACCATGCTCCCTGAAATAAATGTCATGTTGCAGTAAGAACTAGATTCTCGGGGTGCTTTTCTATGAGACAGAAACTTCTTTAGCAGTGGTTTGATCTCATCTCCCTATGAACTATCTGATGACTAGGTATCAGAAAGTGGAATTCAGTCCAAAAAGGAAGTGAAAATGTGTTATCCAAAAAGTAAGTTTTACAAACCAGTCAATGGGAATTGTCCATGAATTGCTTCCCACTTCAAACGCATCCATAAGAAATCTGAAAAAACTCCTGAACCTTCTGATGTAGCATGGATCCAAGAGTGCATGCTTCAGGAGAGGTGCACATGCACCTAGCCACAGGACCTTTAGAATGAGGAAGGATTTTAAGAAGTGTGGGAGGGCTGCTCTTTGAATCCAGCTTGTTGCCACTGAATTTCTTGAGAGGCCTGGTCCTGACATCACATTAGATGGTTGATGCATTCTCTAAGATGGTTTTGAGTTATGATCCTCCCTTGTAATGGCATCCATGGGATTTCATGTGAGTGAACTAATTCTCACTCAAGCAGGCCTGCATTACCTACAGAGTGAAAAAGTTGCACTGCCCTTGCTTTTCTCCAGCATCCTACTGGCTTGTCTATCTGTCATGTGAAGCACGGCTCTCACCAGAAACACAGCAGATACACGCACTCTTCTGTCAGACTTCTCAGCCTCCAGAGCTGTGGGCCAACATAGACTTCTATTCATTATTAGCTTCTATCTTGTTTTGTTTATTGTTGTTGCTGTTACCACAACAGAAATTGGAATGAGTCAGGTAGTGACAGAATAGTGCCTAATGACATGTATATTTCTTTTGTTAACTACAACTATATAACCAGAAAACTGGCATTGCCTTTGGTAACCTAAGAGCAAATGGACTAGTTGGTAAAACATGTGGTCTAGCACTCAAACTCAATTTTTCTCAGATTAATCATGAAGGAATGAAAGTTTCTTACCTCCTCATTCCTTTCCTCACCTTTCTCTTCCTTTCTCTTTTTTTCTTAGGTCTCTCTGTCTCACTTACCATAGATTCTTATCTGCACTGAAATTTTATGTATATTATACTGTGCTAATGTTCTTAAGCAATCCTCTACACTGGAATTTTAAGACAGGACTGCACATGGAGAAAGAAAACTGGTTCAATTTAATAACTAAATAATAAATACTAATACATTTCTTTTTCATAAAAGTATGTCAAACAAACTACAATATTATTTTCCCACATATTACTGAGAAATCAAAGTAAGATCTTTTTCTCGAAGTTCCTTTAATGTATCCTTATCTAATCTCAAATTTATTGAACCAGAAAGGTACAATTTTCATTGTCATTAAATAATATATCACTATAAAAAAGAGAATAAATGGGTGATGGTGTTTTAAACATGAGACTTCAGCCACCCATTCCTGTTTATCCTTAGCTAGGTATATGTTTAAAGGAGGGTCCAGTCTGTGGGTGACCTGAGGTACAGCAAGCAGAAATGAAAGTGAGCTCAAGGCCAGTTATCTGCCACACAGATATCACATTAAAGGGGAGAAATTGAATGGTTAGAGACAGAGGAAAAAAGAATTGTATATAGAAGGTATCAAACTGATATCCATTTATATGTAAAGGACTTGTTCACTGTTCTGGAGGGCAGCCTGCTGCTCAGTTCTCACAGTACAGTGCCTCAGTGGAAACAGACTAGGACATGTTGATGTGGATCACAAATTAGAATGCATCTGGGACCCTACAGTTACATAGGTCAGAGGAAAGTCAGAAAGAGCATGTGGGTCGATGGACCCCTAATGGAAAGAAGAGCTCTAGCTTAATGTTTCATGTTCTTTCAGACTTCACAAAAAATGCTGGATTGTGGGAATTTATATAGAAAAGGAGCTATAAACTGTGTTGTATATCCACAGAAATAACATTAAAAATAAATGAACAAGTAATACATAAATTATATTTCTCACTAACTGGGGAGATTGCTCACTAGTCAAAACCTTTGCTTCACAAGCAAACAGACCTGAGTTAGGATTCCCATAGTCCATAACATTGCCAGGTAGAAATGCCATTAGTTCTGGAAGGCAGAGCTTGGGAACCCCAGAGCAAAGCAATAAGGAGTTTAAAATGATTCAAGATAATTTCTGAACATACATACACACACACACACCACATATATATGTATGTATGTATGTATGTATGCATCTATGTATGTATGTATTTCTCATGTACATTCTTGGATCAAGAAAATACTCCAATATTCCAAATATTTTGTGCAAGTGAGAAAGCTGAGATACCTTGAAGAATTAAAGCTTCCCCACAGACATCTGATCAATTCACAGGAAAGCTAAAGTGTGAAACTTCTAATTCATATTGAGATGCTATAAAAAGATCCATTCAGAGCTAGAACAGAAGAATATAAACATTCAATTTTCTTCGCTGTCCCCTCTGTATTCTCTGAAGAGAGAGAGAGAGAGAGAGAGAGAGAGAGAGAGAGAGAGAGAGAGAGAAAGAGAGTTTTAAATGCTTTCATTTTTATAGGCATAATCTTTCTTCTCTCATGAAAATTCCCACAGCTCAATGTTCACAATCTCTTTTGAAGAAAATGGACATAATGCACATGAGGGGAGTAGAACAAAACTCCACGTACTTCCAGAGGTGTTAGCTTGCACACTAAACAACTAGAGCAACAGTAAACATAAAGTCACTCACATTCAGAGATTATCGTATAAGCCAAATCACTTCAAGAAATAATACTTTCATCTCACAACGTTCAAAAGATTCTAATAGCACAAAAAAGGCACAAAAGAACTGAAATTTTTCTTTCCTCTTCTATTAGATATTTTCATATGACTTGGAATTTCAATGATATATATATATATTAAAATGAAAATAATTTATGTATAATATTCTTACAGGGATAACTAAGGAGCCATAGATGTTTATTTTGCTACCAAAAATTATAATCATTGAACTGTCACAAGAGGGAGCCCATGTTTTTCAATTAATATGAATATGCTAGGAGGAAATAATATGAGATCAATTCATTATTGACAAAAATATGAATTAATATAAAATATCAGTATTATTTCTTCTTTCTGTTTGATAGGTGAGAGCTTAATGATTTATTTCATGAACAAAACTACACTGAAATGTGCAGGAAGGAAATACAGATGTAAAGACATTTTAATACAAAAGTTTGAGAAAATCACTTAAAAATACTTTGTGATAGCATGCTACATTAAAATATATATATATATACTTTTCAGTATGGTACCCAGAATGGTACACATGAAGAAAAGGGAAGGAAATAGATTAACAGGGAAGGCAGCCAACAGATAGGCAGACAGTACATCAAACTCCTCTGTAGACAGCTGTTATTATACCCATAGAATGTTGTTATACTCATAGAACAGTCTAAAGCTGGATGAATGAAGAGAAATGCATATACCAGTGGGGTGGACTGAAGAGAAGTAACTTATTACACTACAGAGGCCTGAACCCACACAGGATTAGATAAGCCAGAGTAAACCCTAAAGTCCATAGAAGCATACAGGCAGAAGAGCGGGACAGAATGGAGGGAAGGGAAGGAAGGGAACAGGAGGGAAAGGAGAGGGAGGGAAGCTGGAATGAGTATTTCACATAGAAAACATTAATAAAAAAATGAAAAAAGAATAAGGGTTACTTATTTTGTGGTTCACAATCATACATTAGATTTCTACTAAATTAATGTATATCTTTCTAATGTTGCTGCAAAATGAATAGCAAAAAAAGAAAAATACTCATTATAATGCCATGTGGCTTCATGCAATATATATCTACTGGAATCTATTTGTAATTTAAAACGAAATGCATTTAAAATGAATATATATATTTTATTTTTGTAAACTGGGTTTTTTGCATGTATAAGAGAAAGATATTGAGTTACCCCTCAACATGATCATGAAATTTAAGGAGACAACCTATCAATCCTTAGATGCTGGGTGAATATTAATAGAAGGTATATTCTTCTCATTTTATAAGATCCCTTATAACAAATGCTTTGTTTCATAAAATTAATCTCTTTCCTATTAATTTCTTTCTTCTCACAAATGTTCAATGTTTATCATTTTCATTCACTTGCTAGCTTTTCTAAAGAGTAGTGTGCATTGCCAGCAATATTTTCACTCTTCCAAAAGCTCCCTGTATTCAGTTTCTGATTAAATGCAAGCTTCCAAATATAAAGGATTTTCTTCAGTCTTTATCTTAGAGGATTCCTTTGAGGCTTGAGATGCTTCTTCTTTTTTTTTTTTTTTTTTTTTTTTTTTTTTTTTTTAGTGTGCGTGTGTGTGTGTGTGTGTGTGTGTGTGTGTAAAGCCACGGACGAATTCGGGAACCATCATGAACCGCCTCCACCTCCTCGTTTACTCTGCCCCGGGATTCACAGGCTCCGCCCTACCAGGACCAGAAACGCAGCCCCCCCCTCCCCCCCGCTTCCGTCCAGCGTCTATACGTGGGGTCTAGGATCCGAACTCAGGACCTTCCACCTGCAAGGCAGAGGCTTAACCCCTGAGCCACCTCTCCAGTCCCTATGTATGCATTTTGACTGGTTCAGATACCCTTGGTTCATGTAATGTTTGGCATGATTATTTTTATTGAAGTAATCTGGTAAATGTGAGATAAAACAAAAAAATCTATTCATATTGCATTTGTTACAAATTAGAACACTGACAATTCAAGTCACCAGCAGTGAACAGGATCCTGCTTCCTGACTACCTCAGTCTTCTGCATGTGCCTCCTCACGAGCTTTGAGATTCTGTTTATCAAGTACTCATCATTTTATTTCTGAGAATAGAAATTAAAAGAATGTGAAACACTTATTTTTTGTGTTGAATATGCTTATGTGTGGGTACACACATGTGCCCATTTGTATAGATACCTGAGGTTGATGTAATGTATCTTTCCTGATCTCCTTCTACTTTATTTTCTGAGGCAGGGTCTATGCCTAAATCTGAAACTCTCCAGTTAGGCTAGTTTGATACCCAGTTTATCCAGCAGATCCTCTATATCTGTCTCCTAAGCAGGAATACTGAAATTATATTGGTTCACCTGCACTCTGCCCAAAAATTTTTTTCGTGGATTTGTAGAATTTGAACTCGTATTCTCACCCCTATGCTGCAAACCCTTTATCCACTGAACAGTTTCAACAGCCCTAAACAATTATTGTATCACACCTGCATCAAATTGAGTCAGACAAAGCCATAAATAGACTTTGTACAATGAGACAATTCTGTGTTTTAAAAAAAATCATCTGAAAAATCTTAATGACATTAAGCTGTTTAGCAGCCAGACTGCATGAATGTCACAGGTGCTGAGACATGATCTGAGACTGTACTCCAGTGCCCATTCTACCAAGCACTGGGCTAGGAGCTGTTCACAAAGAGTCAACAGACACATCCAAGGTTTGTGTACTTCAGACTCATCTTTTGTGATGAAAGCCCAGGTCTACACTGAAAACACAAGGCAAACAGCCTTCTTAACTGCTCACTGAAGGAACAGTCAGTAAGTGAAAACAAAAGGCCCTCTACTAGGACAGTATTCAATGCCCCTTGCCTTTGGGACTTTTGAACTAATGAGGGTCACTTATTCTTTAACCCACAATCATGGACTGTACTCTCCATGATACTTACTTAGTGCAGAAAAAGTTGAACTGTGATGAAACATTATTAATGATACGATGAACTCCCCGTGAAATATGAGGAACATGTTCCACTTGATCCCTTTAATTGATGCTGTTCTGTTAAGTAAGGCGTTAATGTCAACTTCATAAACTACCTCATAGATACAGGAGAAGTCATACTGATATCAGAAGTGAAGGAAAATGGCCATTCAATATCCATGGGAAGAGCAAGGAGGGGACATTTTTTTTCTCACTTGCTAGAATGTCTTTATGCTAAAATAAGAGCTAACTCTCTTAATTGATCCTATTTGTAATCCCTTCTACTATGGGCTAGGTGTCACTACCATAATCAGAGAATCTCCCTCTTGTTTGGATCAGAGCCTGAAGTAATCAAATAATTCTTCATAGGTGTCCTAAAGCCCAGCCTTCAATTGTCAAGTTAACACCTATATCTAACTGGCACATTTTCTGGTACTGGGCACTTGCATCATGGTGATGTCTGAGTTGGATCGGCATCGGCCTGCTTAGCTTTCATGGCTGACTTAGAAAAACAGGCTCTTCTGTATCCCCTGCCTGAGTGATGAGAAACCCAAAGAGAAGAGGAACTCAGCCAGAAGAGAAGCTTGAGAATCAGCAATACAATCGAGGCAATGTCTTTGTATTAGGAACTATGCTTTACTTGATTTCAAGTCCTTAGAGTCTCCCATAGTTCCTGATATGGCTTAAAAGATGAACAACATGGCTTTCATATGAAGAAAAAGGAAGTGAGCATGTAATAAATGTCTTAAGCTCATTTCTGAATACTGGGGAAATAGATTTCATACATGGAATTTAAAAGTCTGAAGCATTTAATTAGATTCAAATTGTAAAAGCTAAAATGAACTGATCCTAATTTAAAAGCAGAACATCCATAAACTATTTTGTTATGATTTAAACTTAGCTGTGTCATCATAATGATGCATATTTACAATCATTTAATATTTGTGCAACAAAGAGCATGGCCTCACAGCTTGGAAAAGGAAAATCATGAAGGATAATAATAAACATACCAAATCCATTTCCATTGCTTTCTCTCTGTCTCTTTCGTTTTTCTCACTCTTTACTTTGTGGCTAATAACCAAGGTTATAGAATTTGGCTCATTAAAATTTTATTGCTTTCACTTTCTGTTTAATATTTATGTTCTGTTCACTTTCATGAAGTGAATAGAGAAATACACTAGCTATGAACAGAATTCTGGATGACACAAGTCTCAGAACACTTCTATAGGACCCAAGCAAGCAAATGCAGCACAATTCTGAGGAAATCAAAAGCCACCTGTCCTTTAAAAAAAAAAAAAGGAGCAGCAAAACTGCAAAAGAAAATCAACAAACCATAATCCAGAACTTCAGAGACTCTATATCAATCACCTGGAACTAGGCCAGCCTAATCTCTCCCCATCCTGAAGCTCAGGGAAATTTGCGGAAGAGGGGGTGGTAAGAGTGTAAAGAGCACAAGGATGGGAGGAGTAATGATATGCAAGATACTCCACACAAGTTAGGGCTGAAGCAACCATTATTGGACTTTGCATACCCCGAGCAATGTCCAATACACTATTGATCCCACAAAGTCTAGCATTTGCTAAAGGCACCAAGATCCTTGGAGGCAACAGCTACAGTAGTGTTTCTATGCTTAAGGGGAACACAGGAAAGGGTTCAGGGAAATGCCACTGGGTCCTTGTACATCATCGGAGAGGAGGGCCCAGTCTGGCATGCACATTAAAGGATTCTCAGGGTATTGGGGGGGGGAGGAACTGGGGAATGGGGAGGGAAGGGTTAGGGGAGGGGGAGCAGGGGGGATGGAGGGAGGAGGAGGGAGGGAGGGAACCGGTGTACCTACTATGTATGAGCGGAAATAATAATAAAAAATGTTTAAAAAAAAGTAATGCCTATCATGAAATATGTGGATCCCAGAATATTGAGGTGGGATTTGAATTAGATCAAATTTAAAGAAAATTCTTTAATTTTTGTATTATATAAGTGTAAGTTGCAAGAAAGTAAAATACATTATATCTTAATCACTAATACCATTATCAGTCACAATGTGAAAAATTTGCCAGTTGAACGCTTGTACAATTCATTGCTTTTTTTTTTTGAGGCATGGCAGGGCATTTTGATTATTTTTTGCCTTTATTTCTCTCTAGTCCCTTTTCTACGGATGTGAAAAGCTTCACTGTGTAGGTGTAAGGTTTCTAAAATAAATTGAAGTCGCTTTAACTAACTCAAAAATGAACTTGGGTTTTGAGACTCTAAACCTGACCTTTCCAAGCTTTCTTCCACTGTGTAGCTGTGAATAGCACAAATGCTTTTCTGATCAGTTCTGACAAATGCAAAAATGTCACCATTTTCTGCTGACCTGAGCTCTAACCTTGTCTTCAAGCATCCACCCCAGTGTTTCATACAGTTATAAACATCTTTAAAGCAGTTTTGCTTGCTTACTTACCTACTTACAGAATTTTAAATCTGTGGAGCTCTTCTATTACCCTATCAGACTCCCACAAAAAGGAAAAACAACAACATACAAACTTTTATCCTTGAAATGTTTGGAAGAAAAAGTAAAAGTCTTCTTAAAAGAAAGTGCACAATTCAAATTCCTATAAAACCTGAAGTATATGTCATTGTTTAACTAAGCCTTAAGTATATACACATTTTCTGTTGGAATTTTTTATATGTTTTGTGGCAAGATGAAGATACCCACTTTCACTTTTCATTTTATTCAACATATACTGGAAATCTAAGAAAGAAAATAAGGCATGAAGAAGGAATAAATGTCATCCAAATTGACCAAATTGTCCAAATTGACTACATGATCTTGTATTTAGAAAACACTAATATTCTAGCAAGGATTTGTTAGATTTGATGTAAAAACTCAGATTACAAAATTAACTCACAAATAAATAGGACTTTTATATATAAATGCTGAGCTTTCTGATAGGGAAACCATTAATGCAATCTTGGCCATAACAGTACAAAATATTTAGACATATTTAACCAAAAAGGCAAAACATTTCTGTCCTGAAAACAACTGTGCACTTAGGAAATGGAAGAAGGAAGCCCAAAATGGAAAGGAACTTGTGCTGACTGGCTGGAAAAATTAATATTATTTAAATGCCCATGTTATCCAAGTGGTGCATAAATGCAATATATTCCCTATCAGACAGAAATCACATTCTGCAAAGACCTAAAAGAAACAATATTAAAAAGTCTGTGGAGCCACAAATGACCAAATAAAGAAAATAATTGGATGTTAAGAACAAGACTGGATTCACCACTCTCATTGCCTTTGAGGTGTGTTCCAGTAGGATCAAAACAAGGCAGTATGGTCATGGTATGAGGAGGACATGCAAGCCAAGGGAAGAAAATATAGAACAATGAAACAAATGACCACATTCACAGACAACTGATTGTTCATAAAAGTGCTAAGAAGATACAGTGGAGACAAAACAATCTCTAAAATGTTGCTGAGAGAACTAGAGAGCTACACACAAAAGAGTGTATATATTTTGACCTCTCACTACATGCAAAAAATTTTAAAACATGGAGATATTTGGAATTAATATTGATTCAATCACAGTGCTGTTGCAATTTGTCTGTATGTTGCAAATAAACTCACAACAAGTGGCTTATGGTAACAAGGGTTTTTATCCTCCCATACAAATGTTCAGCTACAGTTTTTAATCCAGTTTTGCAGAATAACACACAATAATACCAGGGGACTAGGGAACTGACCATTCCATATCCGTATATCCACAGAACTGATGAAATGATCTTTACTCGCCAGACCATCAAGTTTAACCAAGTTTATAGAAAAACACCAACTATTTTAACCAGTTCCTTCCATCTTATTCATCTCCTCAGGGACTAGTATCACCCGCTACAGGCTGGGTCTTGCCTATCAGTCAGACAATTTTCTGCAGGTTTACTTAGGGCTTATCTTAGCTATCAATTCTTCATACATATGCCCAAAGCTCAATCTGCAGTTTCTCAAGGAGACACATGTATATCTAACTACCACCAAACTATATTGATTTAGACATTTTTTCTAAAATTAATTATTAATGTGCCTGTCACTTTATGTGAGAGTTTTTTTTTAAAGGTTTGAAATTTGGACCAATGGGAAGATTATTGGTATGTATGAGTGAAGGTTCTCAATTGTAAATGCATCATAACTAATCAAATAACTTTTAATAATGAAGAAATCCAAGTACGAACACACATGTAGAAACATTTGTCTTACATATGGCTATCAGAAACTGACAAATTCAGCTAAAAAATGTTGGCCTAGTGGTTGTATTTTAATTATTAAAGCAAGAGCATAAATCAGTGGAGAATGTGAACAGCATATAATAAAATATAAATGAAAAACAACAAAATATCAATCACCACTAACAGACTCTTTCAGAGAGGAACAAAATCCTCAAACAGAACTACAGATGGCAAAGACACAAAAGAGAAAATAAAGAAATAAGTAGATCAAAGAATAGATCAAGAAGGATGCATGGAAATGTAACTGTTGGTGTGTTATACTAGGGGTGACACTTCCTTATATTTGCATGCATGTTTGTGTGAAGCAGGAACATTTTTAGCCACAGAATTAGGGAGGATGCATCAGAGGAAAGTGGGCAATATTGTCATAATCATGTCTCCCAAAACTGATGGGAAGACACTTTAAGCCCTCCATAATCATGTTCCTAGAGAAGAACGAATTCTTCTCCCTAACCAAGTGTCTTATTCAGAGGTCAGTAACAGGAAGAGAAGGTAAATGAAAAGGCTGGATTTAGGGACTAGGCTACAGTTCCATGGTCTATTCCCAGTGGAAATGGCTAGTTTTGGAATTACTAAAGGGATGTGGGGAAGAGAGATGACTTTTTCTTTTCTTAGTAGGGAGAGATTTTCCTGATTTTAGCTCAGAGGGAACAAAATGTATGGATGAAACTCATATAAAACAACCTTGTGTTTTGAGCAGTGAGTAGTAATCAGGGGAAATCATTTAGCAATTTATATTATTGTACTTGCAAAACATCCATTATCACATTCCTTTAGATAGTTTTTCTTCATTTTTCTTTAAAAATTTGCATCTGCAAATTATTTAGTCTCTGTCTTTTCAAAGAATATCTGATATGTACATTAAGAAAACCTTTCATCCAAAATTTCCGACATCTCCACTAATAGTAGTTTGGTGATATTGTATCTGTGGGAAATGGGTAGTAAAGAAGGAAATCATATTCCTCTCACATACAGAAATAAAATGGAATCACATGTAGCTGTGAATTCTAATATTTCTACAACAAAATAAAAAAATCAGAAGCCAACTATCACAGAATCTTCAACATCAAAGTTTGTAAATGTTTTCTTCCCATGCCAGCTGTTTTTTTGTCCTCTGAAGTCACCAAAAGCCATAATATATCCTTTAGGACAATGATGTGTTCTCAATCTCCTGAACATTGGGTAACTGCAGGTGCTGCTGCATTGATGTGTGAGTGCCAGCATACACAGAACCCCTTTCAGACACTATTATGTGGAAATAATAAATATTATTAAAGTAAAATATAAACCAATATTTCTAATGTCATCAGATATTTTAAGAAAATCAACATTCATCTCAACAAACAAATCTAATTTTGATTCTTTTCTCAAGCAAAGTGATATATGTCAACTGTGCTCCAACAAATGTCCTGTCATCTGCAACACATATGAAACTAAGCAGGCTACACATATACATGTATGTGTAATACAGACTGAATGGAGGAGGGTACATGGAATAAGGTAACATAGGGTGAAAACAACTTAATGTTGTGGTATATGTACATGAAACTTTCAAAACGAAAACACTAAAATGTGCATAATAATACATTTCACTTTTTTTCTTTTAAAAATAGACTTGTGTACAACCCATGCTGATCTCAAGCTATCAGTACAGTAGAGGATGAACAGGAAGTCCTGGTCTTCTGCCTCCTTCCAAGTAATGTAATTGCAAGCATATGTCAACCACCATGCCCTTCTGTGGTTAACATTCCTTTATAAGTTTTTTTTTCTCGTGTGCTTGGATCAAACTCAACCTCTTATAATACTACTAAATTGCATTTTTAGTACTAACATTCTTTGAGCTATCTTTTATAGAAAAATGCTATTTTGTTTTAATTTTTTGTTATTATGGTATAATTAAAAAGTACAGATTACCTATTTAATTTGTGAGTGTGATGTTTTGCTATCTCTAGCATTGCCTCCTAATTAGCTGCCTAGAAGAACAAGGACTAGAAATGTAGGCCTATAATGACCACGATCAGTGTGAAAAATGTGACCTGAGTCATTTCTTTGGCTCTGGGAGAAGACGTGACATCTTGAACTGCCCAGAAGGTGATTAATGGATTACTATTTAAACCTGGCTTAAGGAACCCTAAATCTTACAAGGTTACTGTACATCAGGAGGCTTTCTATTGAGAGCAAAGATATAACATTGCCCCTTCCTGCAAGAGTCAAACCAAATGGCCTGTCAATCACCTGTACAGACCAAAGATTTTGCTTGTGCTAGAAACTGTAGAAATAATTTAAAAAGCCTGCCTAAAGTATGAATGAAGGTGATGGTCCTTTGGTCCATCGTCCAATTATCTTGTGAGAGCATTCTAATTTAATAACTAAAATAACTCTGCCTGTCTTGTACATTGTACTCTATATGTCTCATCTGAATTCTTTTGACAGAAATCACAAAGACCAGCAAGTCAAAGAATATCCAGAGTGAGTTCTAAGTGGTGAAATGATTTTCTTACATGTTCAAAATATTTTTGAAAAGGAACTCAAAACAACTAGCATCTTTGAAAAAAAAACAAATTGCATGTTTACTTTAGATACGTAATAGGGTGTTTAATAGGGTGTTTCTGAACTCAAGCTCTGACTGCAATGGCAATTCTAAGATTAAGCATACATCCTCTAATATCTAAACTTCTCCTAAATATACTTTTATAAATTAGACTTGTATTTTACACTGCAGCAAAACTCCCATACTTATTGTGGTTCTTACTGCATGACAAGGCTGCTTTCAGATGTATGACAAAAGTATTTCTCTAGTCATGGAATATTACTACTTCATTAAATGACTTTCTTTCCTCTCTTTGAAAAGAAAGAAGAGTACATCTGCATTTCAATTTAACAACAGAACAGAAATAAAAAGAAACTAAAAAATACAATGTGAATATTTCCCAGAGACAATTGTATAGCTTTTTTGAATTTCCTTCCAATATAACTAATGTTTAAAATAATTGACTGCATGATTGAAAGTAATAGATGCTTTTGAGTCAGATACAACTGGATTGAAATTCTTGCAATGGTGAGTCTGAGGAATTTTTAACATTATATTTTCCATTTTTTTCACTGTTAAATAAAGAAAAAGTGATTATAAGAATGTATTGTATTAAAAAAAGAATGTATTGTATTTATGATTGAGATAACCAATAAATTGCCTGGTGTAGCATGCTCTTTCTTCTGTAGCAAATTTAGCAAGGACAGGTGAGTTTCTGTGTTATACATCTCTAGAGAAAATAGAAAAATTTGTTTGGCAAACTTCTCAGAATCCATTTTACATATTTTGTTGCTCCTTTATGCTGCTTTAGAAGAAATGTGAACAGGAGGCAAAGGGGAGTACATGTAAGAAAATAAAAGTTTCAGTATGTTCATGAGTTGGGACAGTACACAGATGTAGGAAAGACAACTAAGGGATATGTCTTGGAATCCCTTTGCCTAGAAAAATTTAAAAAAAAACCTATATTTAGAATTGCTGACAGGAAACTTAGGAAGAGAATTTAGTAGCCTAATACCCAGAAGCAGTTTCCATGGCTCTACTGCAAAACTTTCACTCCCACAGCAGAATAGCTCTTGGATGCTTACTGGGTGTCACATACTCTATTTGTAGACAGGTCTGGGAGCACAAGAGTCTTTTAACATCTTAAGCATGGCATTTAGCTCCCTCAGCAGTAAACATGCAAAACTAACTAAAAATAAAGGTGTATGCTTGCCACATCTATTTTTTACACAAAAGCATAATGCACACTGGAAAAAAATTCTCCCTCCCCAAAAGCATTTTAAAGGTCTTGTTTATTTTCAGCCCTCATTCAAAGTATTGGTCCAAATTGCATTGGAACTTTATTCAACAAAGGAATAAAGATCAGAAGTACAGCTACAATATCAGGTTTTTTAAAATGTCGAATCTCAACAACACTAAACCAGTTCTTCATTGTTCCTTATGCTATTCTTATTTTGTAAGTACTCAAACAGCCTGTGCAATTTTTTTCCTGCAATGATTTCCTTTTCAATGATTTAAGCAGTCTATTCTCAAAAGCAATGCTCAGAATCCAATTACCATTCCAACACCATGCTTTTGAAAGCCCTGAGCATTAAACCATACAATATGCTGCCTCTTGCCCCTTAAACCTCTTACTCAGACACTGAGTTTCCATATCAAAATGGGGTTAACTTTTGTTTTGGATTTCTCTGGTTTCTTTGGATTAAAAAAAGCAAAACTGAGGTCATAAATTATCATAAAACAAGCAAGCAAAACTATAGATCTTTCTTATGAAAATAAATCTCAGGGTATCTAAAAAGGAAGGGAAATATGCAATTTCCTCTTCAGGATGAAGTTTGTAAATTATAAGTCAAAATGCATTAACATGCATAACTAAAGCTTAATATATCTCATGCTAATATGAAGTCTGTCAGATAAATTAAAAGATTAAGAGTAAATCCTTCCATAATAATTATATTCTAGAATGTATCTTAAAAATTTAAACCGTTTTATATGTATTCCATGAATTGAAGAATATCTTATTTGTGTATGTCTGTGCATCTGAACTTGAGTGGGAAAGGAAGTAAAAACAGAGGTATTGTTTAAAATTTCTTTTTGTTAATTATTTATTATTTATTCAACTGTGCGTGTATGCGTGTGTGTGCGCGTGAGTATGTATGTGTGTGTGTGTGTGTGTGTATGTGTGTGTGTGTGTGTGTGTGTGTGTGTATGTGTGTGTGTGTAGAACCCCTGGTGAATTCGGGAACCACCATGGACCACCTCCACCTCCTCGTTTACTTCGCTCCGGGATTCACAGGCTCCGCCCTATCAGGATCAGAAACGCAGAACGCCCCCATTTCCGCCTAGCATCTATACGTGGGGTCTAGGATCCGAACTCAGGACCTTCTGCCTGCAAGGCAGAGGCTTAACCCCTGAGCCACCTCTCTAGCCCCATTGTTTAAAATTTCTAATTCAATTCTTTGGAAGCCAAAGGCAAAGAGTCTAAAAGTCTAAAGAAAGAATTCAAGAAAGGTGAGAAAATCTTTAATTGGATTGATGTTGACTAGATGTATTTACAGGAACTCTGCATGAAGGATTTTGTTCAGTAGTGAATCATTTCTAACTTGTCCTATTCGATAATAAATAGAAGAATGCAAATTTTGTAAGCTTTAGCTCAGAATGAAGCTGTTTCCCATAGTTCATGTAAGAATGAAGTCAAGATTAGTACAGAAGTTCTTGAAAGTGAAAGAAAGTTTAAGATTACAAAATCCAATATACTATATCTATACTTATCCGCTCATGGTGATTCTTTAGACTGACCTTAGCTTTGAAAGAGATAACATGTTTTTAAAAAAAAAAGGAATCATAAGTAATAAAATCTATACTCATTTTTACAGAGCTCTTTATTCCCAAATTGTTTCAATATAAAATATCTTTATGTGTGTGTCTGTGTATATGTGTGTGTGTGAGTGTGTTATGTGTAGTGTATGTACAAATGTTATTTGGATTAACAAAGCAATGTTTGGAGAAAATGGTCCTCCGATAATCTTAACCAGTGAAAAAAACCTAAGATACAGATTTCAAGATAGCTGCACTGAATTATCAAACAATTATTTAATGCTACTTTTCTGCCTGCAGAATAGAAGACGGGTTAGAGAATTCCTTCTTTGATTACTATAAGAGATCACATCCCAGGTCAGGGAGGGTGTAGAGAGGAGGTGTCATAGTTAAACACAGGTGTCAGTTTGATATTTTAGGGTTTGATTTCTGGGCACATTTGTAGAGAATTGGTAGTTGAGTTAAGCCCAGAGAAAACCTATAGGAATTGGTCTAGTAGATAGGGAAGGCCAGCCTGTGGTGGATGGGACTCTTCCCTGAGCAGGTGAATAAAATGGAGGGAAATATTTGAGAAAGGTTACATTCTTCTGTACAGTTGGCCAAACATGCTGGTCTGACAAGTAAGGATTGTTCCTCTCTCAGCTGTTAAGTGGAGATGGTGTGGCCAGTTCCCTCAGCCCTGGTATGAGCTCTCCTGTCAAAGTGGACTAAAAATTGTAGCCAGACTATAAGAGAATAAGTCTCCTTATTTCCTTAAGCTATTTGATGATGATTTTTATAAGAAACATGTAGAGTAACTGAGACAGGAGGGAAGAGATGGATCTATCTCATTGCAAGACAAGGTAAAGCTAGTTCACAAGGATTATGAAGTGGAATTTAAAGTGATAAAGGACAAGGGCCCCCTCTGCTTGAGTGGGTTTGTGAAAGCTTCTCAGAAGAGTGTGGGAAAGCAGGAGATGTTCCTCAGGAAGCAAGACACTGTCCTCAAAAGCACAAAGGACGACATAGGGAGATAAACAGGGACTATGGTTTGACCCTAGAGAAAATTACTAAAACTTGTACAGTATAGATTTTTAACAAGGCTTTTTTGGGAAGGGACAAGGTGAATGTGTGTTAATAGCATTCTGTAGAAGTCAATGTACTCTCGGCATGCAGTCTGGGGATTGATATGAAATATTTGCTTGAAATTTAAAACAATGGGGAATTGCTACAATTCAAATATATGAAGTGGAGTCCAAAGGTCTTCTCCAACTAAATTAAGGCAGTTCAAGTTAGAGCCCCATCTCTAAATCAGGAAAGCCAGAGATTAGCCATTCTTGGTTCTGCTTTAGAGACAGAAGGACCAGGAGGTTGTGTAGAGAATGGAGTCTAGGGGTTGCAGAGAGAAAGCAGAAGTAGAGGTAAAGAAGCTACTCTCAGTAGTTAAAGAAAACTGGAACATTCCACTGTGATTAACTTTTAAAAAATATTTATCCTTTTCAAAGAGCATATTTTCATTTTGAAAGCGTGGGCCAAAAATATATTTATTTGTAATTTATCTTAGAGGGGACCTTTTCAAAATAACAGAATAATGTTGCTTTCTCCGTTTCTGAAATTTTAAACTTGCTCACATGCCTTTCTTCACCAACTTTGATATTTTCCCTATCTTTCCACTCACCTTTTTGCTTTCTTACCATAAGCCTAAATGGGAGCAGTGAGCAGTAAATTTGACAAAGCTGGAATGCTAACTCGTTTTACAATTTCCTCTGTGCATCAAATTAGTATATTGCCTTTAGGTTCAACCTTACTCATGTTCTCAGGGCCTGAGCCATTTTTGGCAAGATCCTTTAGAGGAATATGTCCTATTAGTTTTAATAGAGTCTTTGTTCCCTGTGTAATTCATAGACTGGGTCTTCATTGTCTACATTCTCTCATCATTCCTGTTTTCCAAAAGCTCACTGGAGTGTCCTGCTCAGCTCTGCTTAAATATCCTAAGATTTTTCTAACCTATCGCTAAGCCCTGGTATTTGTCTTGTGGGTGAATTTAGATGTTGTTAAGATGATGATCAATATTAACCATCATGGTAGCTGTATTTTTTTATTACTTTATAAACTTTTATGTTGTTTTCCATAATAGTGGCTCTGATATTCATTATAGTTAACAGTATGTGAAACTTTGTTTCTTCCACATTTGTAACATAACTTTTTATGACAATATGAATTTCATATTGTTGTATTTCTTTGTCCATTTTAAAGAATGACTGTCTTGCATTGGGGCTTATTTTTAACTGTATTACTTTATCATACTATTTGTTTACTGTCTCTCTAAAGGTTTACCTGCTGAAGTTTTGATCCCCATAATAAAGCAGTGGGAAATGAGACTTACTATTGAAAAGGTTATGGGACTTTTGTCTTGTATTCCTTTTTTTCTCCTGCTTTCTAGACATAAACTGACTAGTTATTTGCACTATTAATTTCTCTCATAAACTCAGGCCTCTATCTCACACAGGCCAAGAAGGGAACTGAATGCTTGGTGTGGAGTATCATTTCATTCCCTCATCAGCATCCCATAAAGCAGATTAAACAGAGAGGTTAGATGACATACCCAAAGTCTATTAATAAATAAATGATGCAAACAAAACCAATCAAATCATTCTGGTTTGTATGTTTAACCACTGTTAGGTCCATAGATACAAAACTTGGACACTAATACTTAGGAGTCTTTAGGAAGAACATGAAGAGATCATAGGTGTGAGTCAGGAAAACCATTGAGTGCATTTCAGGAAGGTTTTTGTATTTCCTTCAAGCTGTTCACAACCTACCATGGGCATAGGGAGAATTTCATGTCTTCAAGTAGGTTAATTACCTGAATAAAAAAAGCTAACATAAAATTGATTAGAAATTCTTTTATCTTCCAAAAACTGAGCTCTATTACTATCATATTCTTAAAATACTTACTAGGATTTTAGTATTTTTCTAAGTGATAAATATAAGATACCCCCTATTAGCACAGAAAAAAGGGAGCAAGATAAACATAAAAAAGAAATGAATCTCTGTTACACACCTTCCGTCTCACCTGTATCCTCTGTTTTGAGATAAATTTAGAGTGTAGGGAATCCAATGAAATATATATTCTCTTTCTAACCTAAAGACAGTACTCTCCTACTGCCTTGAGAACAATGGAGAAAGAGCACAGATCCCCTGCAGAGCAAACTAAATATCAGAGCAAACTAATTCCATCGGAGAAAGCTTCATGAAAGACAAGCAACAACAGGAATGGGTGGTCCCTTGAGTTCAGAAGGTCAACACTTCAGACTGAGTTCATCACAAAGGAACAGCAATATCATCATCAAAATAGGACCATGTTCCACAAGTGGAATTTACAGACATTGTATTTCCTCTGTCTAACACACATAGACACACACACACCCACACACACACACACACACACGCACACACACACCGTGAGGATTCTAGTGAGAGGGTTCTATGTTAAACTCCACTCCAATGAGGCTTCTTCCTTATCCAAGCAATTTTTGAGTCCTTGGTTAAAAAAAAAAAAGGAAAAAAAAATAACAGACTTGCTCTACGTGACTATGTGTGTGTCCATGTTTGTAGTGTGTATGTGTTTAAGTGGGTGTGTTTCAGCAACTATATGTTTTTGCATGTGCATGTATGTTTGTCTATTTGTATGTATGTTTATGTATGTTTCTTACTTTCTTTTTTACCTCTATCCCTTCTTTCTTTGGCACCCTTCAGAGTGCTAAACTATCCTCATTCATTTCTCCAAGCTTTCTTTAAAAACGTTTTCATATCTTAAGAAATTTCCTTCAGGAAATTCCACCTGCAACAACAAAATGACACACAGCAATCTTTTTAAGATAATAATTTGTAATATTAAATGTCAATAAATGAACTATGTTCAACATCATTTACCTTAGAAGCAGTGAAACCACAGTGGAAGGCATTAAAAGTTTCAGGAATAATAGTTGTCTTTACTACGTTATACTATTCAGTCAGAACATTTGACTACCTTTGGTTAGAACATTTTTCCTCCTTTTACCATGTCAGAACCAAGGATACCCAATTCCTTAGAGCAGACCTCCAAATGAATCTTCAAAGCTCTATTTGCATATGGAAAATGAGGCTGTTTTTAGTGCCCTTCCTCCTTGAAAATTCTCATTAGAAAAATATGCATAAAAGAATGGCCATCAGAAAAAGATCAAAATAGAATTAAAACAGTGAAAATTGTAGGGTTTTATTTTTGCCCCAAGCAAACACTACTGCTGGTGGATTGTGTATTAATAAATGAAAATGATTTTCAAGAGTTTTTTAAATGTTTAAAATGTAAGATTGTAAAAAGATCACAAGTATCACAAGAGACCAAATCAGAATATTTTAAGAACATTTCTTGGCTTCAACATACTAGCAACATGTTCATGAATATGAACAATAATTATTTCTTACTTAGAATTGTTTATTTCAAGAGAAATTGTTTCAGTTTTTTAAAAACGAAACTAACATACTGCAAAGAGATTTTCGACAAATAGAAAAGTGCTTTGTCATATATACTGTAAAGGAAAAGCATTCTAAATAGCAAAATATATCAGCTAGCAATATCTATGCCACAAATTCAAAGATATAGAAAAGGATTTGGTTCATGATTTAAAATAGAAAAGAATTAACTCATCTTGATTACACCAAGAATTCACTATAATCACACTCATTATACATGCAAATCAGTTGTAAAATAATTATTCAATTCATATAAAGCGTGATATATTTCTCCTAAGTAGAAATTACAGTAGCTTTCACTTTCACATGTATTCTAACTGAAAATCAAGTGTTTGACAACTTTATAAAGATTTCTCTAAAGAATATTTTTCAATGAAGCATGAAAAATGAAGACTTCATAAGGTTGTTCTAGTCACATATGACAAATGTAGATTTGAAATGATAGAGTGTCTAGCTAAATTTAAAATGGAAGACTAATATATGGAGAATTTATTGTTAATATAATTATGTATAATAATAGAGCACTTTTATCTTTCAGTAAAAATGTAGGGTCCTGTCATAGGTCATAGTAACATCTACTTTCCTACTTATTTGTTTCCATGTGTGAGTGTGTGTGTGTGTGTGTCTGTGTCTGTGTATATCAGAGGACATACTATGTGTGCCTGTGGAGGCTCACAGGTGACTTCGGGAATTACCCGGATTATGCTATCTCTTCTTTGCTTTTCTTTGGGGTTTCCTAGTCTCTGCCTTCCAGGATCGGAAGTACAGGATGCTGCCATTTCCTCCTGGCATTTTTACGTGGGATGCAGGATCCAAACTCAGGAACTTCTGCTTGCAAGGCAGAGGTATTTAAGCCCTGAACCATCTCTTCAGCCCCTATTTTGCTAAGTGTAAATTTGCTTATTTGTGTGTATTTCTTTAAAACATATGCAAATTCTGTGTAATATACACAAGATACTAAAATGTAGCTAAGTTTTAAAATTTCTAGAACTTGGTTATAGTTAAAGCAAAATGATCTGGTCTGCTTTACCCAGTGAGTGCTTTATACCAGGCCTTCCTTTTAAATGACCATAAGAAAATAGCTTTTCACTATGTTTTTCACAAAATTTGTAGTCTAGAGAACATTGATAACTAGCAGTGTGCAGGGTCAGGGAGATGACAATGAGAACACCATATCTGAGTATATAGTCTTTTCTCACTTTTGTTTTCACATCATCCTTTTCCTTTGTGGCATCAGAATATTTTAAGAACATTTCTTGGCTTCAACATACTAGCAACATGTTCATGAATATGAACAATAAAATTTCTCACTTCTGTTTTCACATCATCCTTTTCCTTTGACTAAACTTACTGTACATCTTCTGATGATCAGAAGGCTTTTGCTTTCATATCCTCTTGGTACAGTAACAAGTTACTAAGCACTCCTTAGAATTTCAGGACCAACTGTTTTCACTGTGAACTACACGGCCCCACTTGAGCCCAGTGTCCTTGTACCATTAGCTATTACAGGACCTCAGCTCCTTAGGCACACAATGATGAAGTTTTCCCAGCCCTTCCAAATCTATTCTCCCTGTAAGGAGCCACAGAAATATCTACCTAATTGCTTCTAGCATAAAAGTGATTTGAGAGAGATTGCAGATTAGTTTTATTATTAACATAAAGGCCAAAATTGAAGGAAAAGGGATCTATAATTAGGAGGTTATTAAAGGAGCTAAATTGGGATCTCAATATCCCAAGTACTAATATTATCTCACAATGTGAAAGGTTTGGATTTTACAATTCACAGGTGACGAAAGAGACACTGACAGTAAAATCTCCTTGAACCAAAATATGCCTTGATAAGGGTGACTTGGATCCATGTAAGAAGTAAGTTCCAGCTGAACATTTCAAAAAAGATCTTAGAGAACATGTTGGCGTCTACACCAGGTAGGAAATGATTATGGAGGCCAGACAAATTCTAAAAATTCAGACTTGATTTTCCACATTTGATTAGATCTGCAGAGACCATCTGCATCTCATGACACAAGTGTAACTTTATTATTGAAAATTGAAATATATACTTGGGGTTAATGAAATGGCTCATTGGGTAAAGATGCTCTTGTGCAAGCATAACAGCTTGAATTCAATCACTGAGGCACACATGATGGAATGAGAGAATCAACTCACAAAAGTTGTTCTCTGACTTTGTAGCATATTCCTACTGTCAGGAAGAAAGAAAGAAAGAAAGAAAGAAAGAAAGGAAGAAGAAAGAAGGAAGGAAGGAAGGAAAGGAAGAAGGAAGGAAGAAGGAAGGAAGGAAGGAAGGAAGGAAGGGAGGGAAGGAGGAAGGAGGAAGGAAGAGGAAAGAAGAAGAGGAAGGAAGGAAGGAAGGAAGGAAGGAAAGAAGGAAGGAAGGAAGGAAGGAAGGAAGGAAGGAAGGAAGGAAAAAAGGAAGGAAGGAAGGAAAGAAGGAAGGAAGAAGGAAAGAAGGAAAGAAGGGGAGGAAGTGAAGAAATTTTAAAATAGATATAATTCTCTGCTATCATACCTAAAAAAATTTTTGTGTGCTAATAGTAAATAAAATATCTATAAATATTTGTTGAAATACAGATTATGGAATATAAATACAAAAATATAATGTAATTATATATCTTGAACATCTATGCACTGTACACATATGAACACACTTTCTCCTCTTCGCTGTATTGAAAAAGGTTTTGTTGTAATTTACTAATCATAGAGCAGGCACGTTTAAATTTCTGGATAACTGCAAAACAGTTTGTAAGTGGCAATCATGACACAGGAGCCCAGAAGTTTGACTCTCACCATTGGTTCCTAACCACTATTTTATTCAATCATTTATGTCCATTAAAGGAAACAGCAATTTTTGACAGTTGATACTCTGCCATATTTTCAAAAATAAGTACTTTAAAAGAAATACAGGCAAGCCAACAATCCATTGTTGAAACAGTCCCTACTATTTACTTTTGGAAAAATTAGTAGTAGATACTATTATGTCGTCCACAAACTCTGCTAAGAGTCTCTGCTTCACTTGCCATGAGAGTAAGACAGTGGTTCAGTGCTTGCAAAAAAAAAAAAAAAAAATACTGAAGAACAATACCAGGAAAAAAGAGAAAATGCACTCTATGTTTCTCACACTGATAGATTAAGTTTATCTGGTAAGAGAAGAAGGCATAGCAGCAGAACGTACAAACTGTGAAGTGTGAAATGCTGAGAAAGACACTCTCAAAGCTACAGGAGTCACCAAGAGATGAAAATAAGAAAACCGAGATGGTGAAACATATACTTAATCTGAAGTAGCTCTGTGGTTTACGGTCCATGAACATTATGAATACATTTATAATAGTGTCTTGTTCAAACATGAGAGTGGAGGACATAGATGTTAAAGTAATCCTGTGGTGTGTGCATGTGTGTTGGTACATTTTGTGAGAGTACTAGATTCCAGACAAGAACATGAAATAACCTGTTCTATCACTCTCCAGTGTTCTCCCTTGAGACAAGGCATCTGCATTGACTGGGCTAGGCTACTGGACACAAATCTCCAGTGTTCCTGTTCTGTCCATCTTCTGTACAGTTTACATGTGGCTATGGATCACTTACCCACTGAGCAATTTGTAGGGCCTGGAATGAGTAATCATAATGCTAATTGTAACAGTTACTTTTAACTATTGCTGTGAGAGAACATTCAAAGTCAAGCAACTTAAGGGAGAAAGGGAGATTTATTCAGCTTACAGTTCCAGAGGGAAGGGACAGTCTCTCAAAGCAGAAGCTGCATGGCCGGTTGGCCAAAGCTGGAGGCTAAGTCACCGCAGACATCTTGGAAGCGGAGAGCTGCAGGACTGTTTGCAGCAAAGGCAGACTTCTCCTGGAGGTAGGGTGGGACTAATCCACCTCAAGACCCACCCCTTGTGCCTGTCTTCCTCTAGCAAGGCTCCACCTCGCAAGATGCCATGACCTTGCCAAATAAATGATACTGTAGGGGACGCATTTCAAACCATGAATATTTTAGGAGAGTTAAGTCTGAGTGCACTTACCTATTTATGTGTTAAGAACCTAATCTGTTTCAAAACCCCCACACATTAATTGCTTCATTTTAATCAGATTTTTAAAAAAACACATTGTCTCATTTTATAAATATAGGACCATTTCATCAACTTGAATGCTTTTGAAGGGAGAAATATATTCCAATCAAAGCAAAACCACAATTAATTAAGAAGAATCTTCCTGGGACTTAGTTTCTTCCTCATGTTGGATATATTTCATAAGAGAATCCAAGTAAAAGAATGTGCTTCCACCTCATTCAGAAGACATTTTTCAATTCCAGCTTTAATATTTTGGGTAATACATTAAGAATTATGAAAATATCAATAAAATAGATACACTTCTATCTGATCTAGGAAATAACTATTATTATATCAATTTTAACATAATCTATAGTGTGTCCAAAAATACTACTCTTGTAGCTTAAATGAGGTTATACCTTGGAATTGGATTGCAAGAATTAAACACTAAATATTACAAGTAATAGTGAATTTTAATTTTAACTTCTTTATTGTTATTTATTGTTATAAATTTTTATGGGGGCATTAAATCTTAGGCCTTGTCCCATGAGTCAGATGCCTTGGCATGTGTCTGGGACAGATAATTGTAGGCAGAGACCTTTCCCCATCAGTGAGAGATGAAGGCCTCCTATTTTGTTTTGCTCATTTTCGAGACCAGGCTGCCATTGTCCTGCTCAGGATAGGTGGGGCCAGTATATTCTTTTAGTAATTCCTTCCCTGTTTATATTGAGACCACTGAGTAATGTTATGTATGCATCACAAGGCTATTGGCATAAGCCACAGTGTATATAATTAATTCTGCTTGGAAGTACTATGTCTGTTCCTATAAAGGACCTGGGTAATTTGTACGAAAAAATTAACTAAATAATGAGGGGCAAAGAAACTGCACATTCTGTAATTATCAAAAAGTCATGATAGAGCATATGGTCATAGTGTTTTTGACAGATGGTGGAGACACTCATATAAGTGTTTAATGTTCATTAATTCAGTCACTCTTTAATACAAAATTATGAAGTCATTACTTCAAGGCATTCCATTTTCCAGGAGAAGTCCTGGATGTTCCAATGACTCTCCATTTACTTTGACAAATACATAACCCAAACACTTTAGTAACATAAAGGATGTCATGGTTTGAAAAGCATATCCTACAGTCTCATGTGTCTGGGAAGGTCATAGCATCTTTCAGAGGTATAGCCTTGCTGGAGGAAGGAGATAATAGGTGGTGGACCTTGAGGTGGATTAATCCCACCCTACCTCCAGGAGAGTTCTGCTCTTGCAGCAAGGAATTTTGTAGCTCTCAACCTCATGGATGGGTGTGCCTTAGCCTGCCTATAGCTTCTGCCTGCCAGCCACTCAGAGTCTGCCATGAAAGAGTGTATCTAGAATCATAAGCTGAATAAAGCTCCTTTTCTATCTTAAATTGTTTGACTCTGGGTTCTCTCTCACTGTAGTAGAAAAGAGTAACCATTGCAAAGTGTTTCTTCATGCTTACAATTTCAGGTTCTAAATCCATTATGGCAGGAGAGTTATACCAGCAACAGGAGCTAAATGAACTTGCCGTACTATATTCACAGAAAGAACTGGGATAGGACACATACATCAGCTTTCCAAATGCCAAAGTCAACTAGTTCAGCCTTAATAATAAAACAATATATGAACTCTGGATAACTCTCCTCTTCTAAAGTTCCATTCTCCCAAAGCTTAAATAAGGAGGCTCACAGTTGAGACTATCTTTCATGAGAATCCAGGGCACTTCTGCTTTTTGTTGTCCTAGAATCATTTAAGAGTTTTTATTTCTCATAATGCCAAGCCTATTAGTAAATTATACACATTGTAGAAAATCAAGCACATGGCTAGCATTCTAAGATCTCAAGAGGGGGCACTGGGAGAAAGGGAGGGAGGGGGGAAAGGAAGAGGAAAAGGGGGGGAGGGAACAGGGAAGTCCAGGGAGGGGTGGATGGAGGGAGGAGACCGGGGTTCCTATTACGTTTGTATGAGCAGAAAAAGAAAGAGATCATTCAAGCAATTGTTTATAATAATTTATATGATAGATTAAATAATGCTAAGTGGGAAATTAAAAATGAAGTCATATCTAGATAAATTTAATATATTATAAAATATAAAATGTTTGATCTTAGCTTATTCACATGCATGCCATAGTGACAAGAAAACTTCTATCCTAGTCATGCATCCTTGGGAAATCAGACTTACATTCCCCATCATATAATCAAGAGATGATTAGCCAACTACTTTCTTCATTTGAAGATTGCAACAGTTAATTACACCACTGTGCTATTCACTCAGCACTGAAAGTACTCTAAATATCAATTTAAAAGTTTAGTGTTTGAATGATAGTTTCTGATTTTTCACACATACTGTACTTATTTGTATGAGTGGCAATTTATCACAAACAGGACATCTAATTAATTTCAAATTAACAGTAAACATAAATGCATTAGTGTAGATATATAGCAAACATAGCATTGGTATCCTGTGCTTTATCTCGCAATTATATATGACTTATGTTCTTGCTCCTAAATTTCCTGACTAATGACCAGTAGTGTTTGAAAAGTACTGAGTTACTTAGAAATTTTATGTCTCAGTCTTGCCACACTCTGTCTTTGTGACTCTTATACAATGTATGCAATTGCACCAAACCTCATAATTAAAATCTATAACCTGAAGATATTATAGAATCTAATATCTCTTAGCAAACTGTCTCATCAGTATGAGTTACAATTATATTACTATTCTGAAGAAATTTGTCAACTATAACTCCATAATTTTGTCCATATGTGTTTTAATGAATTGATCACAACTCACCACAACCCGTTTACCCACAGTTCCTCTGCCAATATGCTAGCATTGAGGACATTAAATGCCCAATGAAAGATTATGAATAATCAGCCACTTAGACTACATTGAAATGAAATGTTTTCCTTTGAAACTTGAATCCTACTTGCTGGTTGAATTATAATCATGCTGCCCATTCAAAATGAACATTGGAAACACTGGATCAATTCAGACTCACAAAAGTCACACATATTGTCCAGGATATGAGGTTTGCTAATAATTTCTGTATTCCAATAATTGTTAAGCAAATCAAATTAGGGTAACAGCTTGGCTCACTACTCTTGCAAGATTTCATTTGAGGACTACAAGATACTCAGACAGCTTCTGCTTATAATAAAAAGAGAGTTTTGGTCAGGAAATATACTACAATGTCATGTAGCATATATGATATGTTCTAGAGAGACAAACTATATCAATTCATATAAATACATTCAGTAAGAGTAGGAACATTTTGCAGATAAAAGTTTATCAAAAACCATAAAACTTCATCACTGTTGAACATATTTGGTGTAATAAGTTCTAAAAGGTAAGAGGTTTGTCATTAATTTAGTAATACACAAAGGGATGGTCTTGATCATTTTACTTTTTCCTCAGAATTTTCCAAGATAGAAAAGACATGGCAGACCCACAAGAGATTGGGTGTTGAATATTGAAGAGCCTCAAATCATGTGAATTACTGAATGATCACCTGAAAGAGAGCTGTATGACACTTACATATCCATCTATAATGCTACACAAATAAGAAAGAAATATCTATTTTATTATTCTGTTATATATGTATTTGAGATCCATTGATACAGCTGTTGGTATCATCTAAAGAAATCAATTTTTAAAAATAATATTTCAAGTAGCATTAAAAATCATCAATTCCACCTTAAACCTTTTCTATGTGAACAAGGTAATATTTCATAGCTTTCTTTTTCTTTAATTATTAGGTGAATGATTGCAAAAAGCTTGGAGATATGCATATGGCTTAGGATTTACTTAGAAAGAACTGTAGAATTATATAGTAATCACTGGACTGATCTTGGGAAAAATTTATAGCTCTGGAATTTTCATTTCTTTTCTGCATAATAATTATAGCAACTCTTATACAATAGGACTTTTGGTTGACTTGTGATAATATTTAGTATAGATTTCATGGAAGCAATAATAATTACAGTTAATATTATTATTCTGATGAAACTTGTCAATGTACTTGCTCCCTTAGCAGTATTTGTTTCACAAACTGAAACAAATTTATTGTTTATAATTTCATTATCCAGTAAAGTTTGTTTCTATGTTAGGAAGTATGCTCTCCAAACACTCTTATCTAGTGACAACATTTAATAAACATTATATGGAGACATGGAAGTATTTACTGCTTTTAAACATATGTACAGGTTCATATAGCATTGAAGTAACTCACTCTTGATTTGACTCTGTCAAAGCTGATAATGACTGTAAATGTTGAATCGAGCTTTTAGACATGTACAGGTTCATATAGCACTGAAGTAACTCACTCTTGATTCAACTTTGTCAAAACTTGTAATGGATGATAATTGTTGAATCGAGCTACCATGTACATGGACTCTATTTAACAGTGTATCTGGTTTTTGCACATTTGAACTTCATGATAAAAATATTGTTTCCTTTTTTTCTTTCACAACATTTATAGAGTTTTGAAATTCTAGAACTCTTCCCCACATGGAGAAAAGGAAGAGCTTATTGTAATGTTCCCATTGCTAGATATACTCAACAGTAGGTCAAGATATGTTCAAGGAATGAGTCTTCATAAATGTACAATAAGATACATAAGTCTTATACAGAGATTTGGCTATGGAAACTGTCTATGAGTCTCATTTATGAAAGAACATTAAATGACTATAATATTTAACTACTATTGAGTATGCATCATGTGTCAGTCACTCATTCATATAGTTCTTGATTTCACTCAGGGATTAAAAGCATGCTGACTCATCATTACCACACCCTTTCCACAGGTCGGGAATGGACAAATAGATCTCAAAAAATCTACTTCATTCAAGGTAATCTAAGCGGTATATCATTCCAGAGATAAAACAGAGCTCTGTAACATAGCTTCATTTTAGCTGGGTATTTTGAACTGTGAAGGACACTATTGTTAGCTGAATGCATGTGCAATACAACACATTTTTACAGCAACATTTACTCTGAAGCAGTATAAAAGGCTAAAGTATATTAGTGCAATGATTTTATATAAGAAAATGTTGCAACTGCATAAAAATGGTACCTATCTTACTCTTTCTCTTTCTAATAAACTAAATGTTTTTAAAATAGCCAAAGATCTATCTAGACATAAGAAGATGCATAAATAAGCGCATGATAAAAACGCTCACCAACATTAATCCACTGGGAAACTAAAGTAATAACCACAACAAAGTATTACTACAGTGCACACTCTTGCTATATGAAAAGACAATCACAAGTTCTGAGAAAGACACTCCATTAGTGGATGTGAAGTGGGGCAGATACCCAGGGAAATTGTATAGCAACTCTTCAGAAAGTGGAGCAAAGAATATGCCACAATCTTACAGTGTCACTTCTGATGTATTTTAAAGAAATATAAATAATGCTCATGTTAGAATGTATATAATGTTTATAGAATCTTAGTGCATAATAACCATAACAAATTAATGGTTAGATCAAAGATGGTATATACATGAAGCAGACACATATTGATGAGTAAAGAACGGACAACATGTATATAAACTCAAATGAACCATAAATCTCCATTTTAAATTAAAGAAGTCATGGCATCTGTTCTAAATAAGCACTACACAAAACTAATTAAAGAAGTCAGACACAAAGATGATGTATTGTACAATTTCATTTACAGAATATATACAGAACAGGCAATTATATTAAGATATTTCATAAATTACTGGTTGTTCATGGCAGAAAGAATATAACTAAATAATGAACTGCTGGCTAAAAGGAATAGGATTTCTCTGAGGGGAAATAAGCAGAATGAAAATTGGAATAGGTAAAAATGTATAAGTACAATATTGAAACATCACATTTTATATTGTTAGTTTATATATAAATCATATGTCAATAACACTGTTACTAATAATAATGTGTTATAAGAGTCTTCCAGGATCCAAAGTAGAAGGCATAAGTTGAAGTATGCATTAATAACATTAAGAGGAAAAACACAACTTTTCATGTTTAAGGATAATTCTGTACAATATAACTATTGTATGTCTATTTATATACTTATGTGTTTGTCATCTAACTATCTGTCTAGGTCTAGATATAAAAATTCATAAATTAAGTCATGTATCCTTCTGTGATAACACATACAAAGAATACAAATAAATAATGTCACCAATGTTCCTAGGTTACTATCCAAGTTTTCTTTTTCTACATGTCTCAAAGCCAATTGCAGACATTCTGCCTATGTCTGCATAAGCTTTCCTTTGAAAATGACATCTGAGAACCAGAAGTTTGACAGTGTAAGCACCCATCATCTTTTCAATACCAAAAGAAAAAAGCTCCAAGAAATACTGAATATATGAGGCTCCTAAATGCCTGCAGAAAGCATTGACATTTTATTCATTTCAATGCCCCTTAGACGAGACACAAGGTGGTAGAAATGTTTCCTGATTACATGAATGTAAGTATTCAGTTTCAATGTTTCTGGAAAAGAGCATGTATGCATATGTTTGTGTAAATGGTTTCTTCAAAGTGGTGATATTACATCAAAAAAATTTGCCCGGAAGCACTACCTCTTACTTTCTCTGTATCCAGCACTTTCTGATCAGAATACATTTGAATATATTTACCTAATATTATATTCCCAAGTACAATATAGTGAGCCCAATGGAAGTTGGGTTTTTTCCATTTGTTTTCATCACTCCTTCCACCATCATTGAAACCACCTACATGGTTTCAATAAGACACTGAATTAAAGTTTCTCAAATCTAAGAACCTAAGAGAAACATAACTGAACTTTCCAGTTCCTGAAGTTTTATAAACATCTACTAAAAAAGTAGTAATAATAAAACACAAACATACAGCACACACATCATACAGCATATACATCACACACATGTCACCCACAACACTTAGCATATGCATACCACATATAGAAAACACCTGCAGATACACACACATATACACACACATACATACACAGGGTGGAGATGCTCACACAGATTCCTAGAAATGTGAATTCTGTTTTGAATATTCTCGCTCTCTGTGTACCTATCTGTCAATATAGAAAAATTAAGTCCTGAAAAGGAATAACATATTAAATATATATCCATCTTCTTACTTAGCAGAATAATGTGTTACAAATTCAGCGTGTAATAGATGGTATTAAAAAGCTCTTTTATTGTATATAACAAAAGTAGAAATTTACCTTTTTTCTTTCAATTAGCAAAGTGTGAATTCCCTTGAGTTGCTGGTGTAACATACCACTATTATTCACTAAGAATTATAACACTTGGAGTATAAAAATCATTTGAAATTGTCAATAACTTTATTTAAATAAATGGTTGCATGAGCTCTGGTTTAAATATTATCTTACAAAAATAAACTGTTATTTTCAAAAAGGCAAAACTACTGTCTTATTTATACTAAGATAAATCTCATCTTTATAATTGCTATTCAAGGGAAATGTAGAACTTTTTTAAATGGGTTGTACATAGATAGATAGATAAATAAATAGATAGATGGATAAATAGATAGATGGATAAATGGATAGATGAATGAATGAATAAATAAATAAACAAATAGATAAATATATAGATAGTAAATAAATGGATAAGTAAATAAATAAATAGATAGATAGACAAATAAATAAATAAATAGATAGATAAAAAGATAAATAAATAGATACATAAATAAATAAATTGTGCCTGTTCCAGAAGGTGCACATGGAAGTGAAGAGCGCAGTGGAAATGTCACTACCAACATAGGGCAAGAAGTAATAGGTGAGTGTTGCGCATATGAGTACAGATTGCAATGCACTGTTGATCTCTTCCTTCATTCTGAGTGAGGGCAGTGAGCCATGTTACTGAGTCCTGTCTCAATAAACTGGTAAACAGCTATGCACATATTTAAAATTGTTTCTTAGAAAAAGTATGAAAGTTACTATTGTTATTTGTGTCTGAAAACTGCTAGAGGCCCACGCATTGAACTCTCCATCTCCAGGAAGCAATGCTTAGAGGCACTGGAGAAGTGATTGGATCTTTAGGAGTGTGACCTTGTCAAAGTATTAATCAAATGGGTTAATAATTTGAAAGCTAACTGGAGGCAACAAAAACTGGGGAGATGACATCCACCTTAGGGAGTGGGTTCTTAGGGGAGTGTCCTTGGCGTTTATGTTGTCCCAAGCCCTCTGCCTTTTATTATTGCTTGTGTTTCCTGATGTGAGAAGTGTTGGTCCTTAGTGTCCCCTGCTAAAGACCTTAAGCAACAGGAACAAGAAACTATTGACTAAAACCTCTCAAACTGTGAACCAAAATAAAATTTTTCTTATTAAAGTTGATTGTCTTAGGTCATTTCCCATAGTGGCATAAAGCTGACTGACAAATTCCTTAATTTATAGAAAATGTTTATGATCAGTATTGGGTAATCTATATATTGAAGTTTAGTTCATGGATTCTAGACACAACTAAAGGAATTAAAGAGTAAGTTTTGCTTTATACCTTCAATCAAGTTCTAGTAAGACATTATCCACAAGTGTATGAAGATATACTACACATTTACTTTTAAGCTGTTTCTTTATCAAGGTATGAACTTTGTAACAAGAATGAGTAATAACCATGTAGTTATTTGTTGTGTGTTCCTCTGCTGGAACATCAACTAGTACAAGCAGAACAACTTTAAAGCCATAAAGCTACACATCTTCACCACCGACAAGGCTCTTTGACACACTTTGTGGGGAAGAAACAGAAGAGGAAAACAAATGAATAATAGCAAACAAACAAAAATACATCATCTTTCCAAAGTCACAGGTCTTTCTGAGACTTATTCAGGCTTGTGCTCATAAAGAGATTACATAAGAGTCACCAAAATCAGAAAGATCTCCAAACTTATAGTAAGACATTGATAAGGAATTTCATGAGGGGTATGAAGTCTAAGCTTAGCTTTGATGAAGAAACAAGATTTTGACAGGGTAGCTGGAGAAGTGTTTGAGACTGCACTAGACACAGATTCTAATCAGAACCGATTAGTTTCCATGTAGTCAGATACAAACTGCTAAGTCTTATCCTACTTGCTATGGTTTGAATATGAATGGTCTGTCACAGGCTTTTGTGTTTTAATACTTGGTGTCCAGCTGGTAGCACTGTTTGGCAAGGTTGTGCACTACAGGATTAGCATTGTGCTGGAGGGATTAGGCCTCTAGTGGTCGGCACTGAGCTTTTATTTGTAGTCTTATTGACTACAAATACTTTGTAATCAGATGCCACAAGTTCTTGCCACCATGTCTTTCCTGTCATGATTGAATATGTTCCTTCTTAAACATGTTACACATATGAGATGCTTAATACTTGATTGCCGTGTTATTCAGCAGGGATGCTTTCAATCATTTGTATGATAAAGTTTTGCCCCTTGTGTAGCAAAATGGTTAACAACATCCCTGATCTATGGCTACTAATTGACAATAAACAGGTAACTTAATTACTATAATTATGAGGAAAAAAGAAAATTGTTCATACAGTGTTAATTGCCTCTAGTGTGGAATAAGCCTTACCATACCCATGAGATTCAGTCAGATTCAGTTTTCAATAAAAGATATTTGAAGAGGGAAAAGAAGATGGTACTTGGCAAAGAAAAGGATGCTAAACAATTAAAACTGTCAGGACTGTTGGATTTCAGAGATGGTAGAGATTGAATGCATGCTCAGGAATTTTTAGCTTCGTATTTTTTTACCAGAATATTCATTTTAAAAACCCTAAAAGTCATGTACACAGCTTCCTATAAATTGAAATCCAGAGATATTGGGGACATTAACTTATTGAGTACATCTGCCATAATTAAAGTGATGAGGGATTAGAGATTTCTGATATGTGGTACAATTATGTATATCCAAATAATTGTTTTAATTTGCTAGGCAATGTAGATCATTATTAAATAGTCAAACTACTGGCTAGTGCTTTTCTACCTTCTTTGTTACTTGACAGCTTGATAATTAAAGTTTCTTCTGTGGGCTTTGGTGATTTAAAGAAACTAATTTTTCCTACATAGCTTTCCCACAGTAGTCCTTGGAGTCTTTAAGCAGGTCTTTCCCATTAAATTTTAATGATAAAATCTAGACAGACTTCACCTCAAGTTCATTAAGTATGATCTGATGACTTGCAGGAATCACCTCCAAACATAATGCCTAATCTACAATTGTAGCCTTCACACCTTTATGTAGCCTCCATCACCACCACCATTGACTCAAGAAGCCTAGTGCAGCCGTGGTGAATTTCAAAACATCCCTTAGACTCTTCAACTTATGTGCCCTCCTTCAGAACTCATCCTGGGATTTTGAGTCTGAATTTGGCTGTTTCTAGTATTTTCTCTACAGTAAGATAAGAAACTCCATCTCTCCAGAGCCCCAGAGACTCTATGGTAGGGCTGATGGGTGAGTCTTTGTCATGGAGGTACTGGGTTTTGTGTCACTGGGGCAAATACTGAGATAAGAGGCTGAAGAAGAGGAAAGGTTTATCTTGGGTGATGGTCTCAAGGTATGGTTGGTTGGCTATGCTGGTTAGGGACTCTTGAACATAGGTCACAAGACTCTGTTCACCTCGTAATTGCCAAGCAGTTAGAGAGGAGAAGGGATGGGTCCCAATATCCACTAGGAACAATTGTATATTTTTCAGATCACCAAAGTTTACCTCCTTACAGTTCTACAAGGAGCACATGACTCTTAAGCGTATGGGAAACACTTCAGATTACCAACTATAAAGAGAATAACATGCCATAATTACATCAACAGAACTAACAAAAGAACTACAGACCCACACCCTGATAAACTTGAAAACTAAAATAAAGTTTTATACATATGTTTGCTTTCTAAATTTTTAGGATGGACTCTCTCTTTTTTGAGTATATATAGGGAATTTATTGAGTTGGCTTATGAAATATGGCTGAGAAAGTCCAACCATGGTTGCCAGTAGCTGCTCAGCCCAGTAGACCCAAGGGTATGGCTGAAGGATGGAGGATTCCTAGAGAGTCTCTAGTCACGTTGAAGACTTGGAGGGCTGGGTGGCCGGAAGGAAAAGCACAGCTTCAGAGAATCTCTCCTATTCCTCTGTGTTCTGTTCTGTGACTTTTATATGGTCCATTACTGGGAGGTTCCTATGAGATCTATGGAGGTTCCCATGGGTTCTAGGGAGAGTATAATCCCTTCAGGTAGTCTCAGTTGATCCTTACAGTTGTGTCTCAGCTGATCTTAATTAATGCCAGGTGTGTCAAAGTTGAAACACAGGCTTACCTATCACACAGAGTGAAGGTCCAAGAAACAAATGCAATCTTATAATCTTAAATCCACTCTTCTCACTTGCTGCTGTTCAGTGGTTAATATTTTTCCTTGAGAAGTTTCTCAACAGGATGGAATCTCTTAATTTTAGGAAGAAATATTTCTTCTTTGATATTTTCATGCATTAATACAGTGAATTTTTGTGTTTCACACCTAGGAATAGTTCACTTGGACACTTGTGTATCATGTCTTGTAGAAATTCCTGAGCCCTGGTCTCCTTTGTATACATCTAACTTCCCTTCCTGCTCATGTCATTGTGTCTCTTTGTCCTCTGAATATTTTATTGTTTCATTTTGTAAAGTTTTCATATTCAAATACCATAAATTTGACTGTTTTCATTCCCCCTATTACCTACCCTCATTCCCCTTCCATTCCAAAGTTCTTCCTTTCCAGTCAACTCCCTCCTATTCCCTTGTCCCCCCTGCATTTGTGGTTATTGGACTTCATCCAGGATGACTGTATTGGAAAGGGCCCATGTATTTTCTGGCACATGAATAGCTCATCTGTGGGTCAACTGCTGTACAAAAAGCTGTACATATCCTGTATTGTACCAGTTCACTATCATCTCTCAAGGTAAGGTTATATCTCCTGGGATCCTCCCTTTCTGTGATGCAAAATTGATAGGCCAGCTTTCATGGAGGACTACTGGAAGCAGACATAGTTCAATTATGCTCTTGCATATGGCAGCCCTAATATAGATAGAGTTTTCTGTCTGTCAATATTTCTCATGTTTGGATATTGCATTCTCACTGTCATCTCTTTTGCAGGGTTTACTGGACTCAGGGAAGGGGAGTGGCTTAGATGTCCTGTTAAGGTAAAGCTGTCCATAAGTGCAAGGACTTTAATGCTATAGGATTTTCATGACTGATTACCAAGCAATCTTTTGGCAGTAAAATGAGGTTGCTGATCAAGTTATTGTGAACTTAAGCTTCGATAATGCATATACGGTATTCAGCACTGTTCTATCATATAGTAATTAATGATTGTTATTCCTTATTATCTTTTAATAAATGGAACTCCTGCTACTTAAGGATATTGAGATAGAACAGGGAACATGAAAATAATGCTTTGCCTAAAAGCACGTCTATAAAGGCATGATTTTATGTGTATAATTTTATGTTGACTGCTTTAATGGAACCTGGTTTTAGGGAAGTGAATTTTAGCAGGTGACAAAATTACAATAAGAATACAAAGGATTTGTTTTTAAATGTGTTATATTGGTAAGAAACAATTCTGTGCATTAGCTGTGGAGTAATACAGTTCAGCTATGTGTTCCATAGATCAGTTTTTTTAATGACTATACTCAGTGTATAGAATATAAAATTAAGACACAACATATAAGGAAGCTATAACTACCATGAAAGAGGTAAGTGGTTTTATTCCAAATGCATTAAGTTAAAATATTTCCCATGTTCTTTCAAAGCATTCACATGATTTATTAAGATAAATCAAACTTATAATTCCACTTAATTCAAGAAAAATATAGACGTTAAAATGGTTTCATTGCTTGATGTATAATACCTAAAGAATAATAAAAATTAATAACATACCACTGAGGTTAAATAAAAATGTGAATATGAAACTTTACCTTGTAAAAATCAAACAATATTCTGTTTTCAGAGAAGTGGATTAGAATGTTCAAAGCCCATGGGGACTGAGCTCTCCGCAAAGTCTGATTTATACTTCAGGCATCATAATGCCTACCTACTTCAGAATGACAAATAGCACCCATCTGAAGTTCAACGGCAGCCACGGAGCTCTAAAGCAAATGTCTTCCATCCTAATAGCAGTCTGTACCATTGCATACACTTCACATTCTGAGCATTTAACTCTCCTTGTTGCATCTAAATCCAGATACAAAAACTCTCAACTCAAACTATTTACCTCTACTGAAATCTGCTTTGAATAATTCATAAGGAAGAAAGATGGCTGTGACGACAGCTAAAGAGAGTTTTAATGAACTCTGGAGTTGAAGAAATAATGGCAAAGAAGCTATTACAGCTTTCCCTTCACCCTACAAAAAGGAAGGTTGGTCTCTGAACATTTGCTTCTTCCAGAAAGTAGAAGCAGCAGTCCAGGGTTCAGCTTCCTGCATGTCTAGGATTGACTTGTGAACAGCACCTCAGAAATTACCAGGAGAAGCTACTTTATGAGCATGTCTAGTGAAGAAATTTTGAATTCTTTATATTTCAGTGCCTTTTACTTATGTTACTTTTAAAACTCCCTGTTTTATCTGAAGATTCAGTTAAAAAGACAATCATGGCTGAGAGGTGGTTCAGTTCATAAGGTGCTTCCCACTCAAACTTGAGGAACTGGGTTTGAATCCCAACATCAGCAAGCTCAGGTCAAAACACGGTGTCAAAAATTAAAATGCAAGTTCAGACCCTATCTTAAAAGTAAGTAAGGAAACACTCATTGTCAACCCCTGACATACACATCTCACTGTACATATACCACAGACACAGACACACACATGTAAAACACTAAAGACCAACAAATTTAGTGGATGATACTCTACTGCAATAGCATGTGTTTCAACAGTGCTGGATTAACCTCAATCTTTTCATTCAGAAAATGGGTACTTAGCAGATAGCCAACCCATGTGCATGAATGAGATTTTTCATTAATTACAGTGACTGCAAGGTAACTTCAGAAGAGGAGAGTTAGGGGGCCATTTCCTCCTTGCTTCTTGGCATGTAGTGAGGCAGAGCATCACGATTGAGAGTGTATAGTGTGGCATAGATGCACATTTCAAAGTGGCATGGAAGTAGACAGAGTCAGAAGAGAGAGCCAAGCACAAGGCATATCCTTTATAGGCAGGTTTCTACTGACCTCTTTCCTGCAAATTGACACCAAGCCACTGCTTCTGTCTCTTTCACTAGTTCATTCTTGGCCCCTGACACCCACACCCTGCGTTTTTGGTTGGATCCCTCTTCATTTTCAAAGTTCAGCACCCATTCTCCACTTCTGTTTTCCCATCTTGTTCACTTGCATTACATCTGATCTTCTTGCTGTTCTCTAACCAAGTGATTGCATTGAATCCAAGAATATGACGTAAATTGTCTTCACACCAGCAGATCCTTCCATGTCCACAAACTATACTACATAACATAGTTCCAGGGATATTTGGGGGAGGTGATAGTATTCTGTCTACAGTAAGGTTTAAAACCCAAATTGATTGCTTAATAGAATATTATGTAGACATTAGGCCCAACTAGATTCTAAAGCAAAATAGAAAAGTGTTTCAGTAATAGCAATGTGACTAATGTTTACAATACTTTTAAATCTATTGTAATCAAACTTTGAAAAACATGTTGATGGACTTTAAAGAGCAATATTTTAATAGTTGATAATAACTGGACACTTAAGGAATGATTAAGGTACAAATATCCACATCAACATATTTGATTAATTTTCTTGAACTAATTGACTCATTAAAACTTTATGTTATAAAGTTCCCTCAAAAGCTTATCTATCATTTGCCCTTTGGATTTTCAGCTGTCCATGTATTGAGAGAGTCAGTAATAAATACATGGTTTGGAAATGTTTACTAAATGAACAAGGTGATAGTTATGTTTTAAAGATCAAAAGCCACTTTTTGCCTTTTAAATGGTATTTATTTAAAGGCAACAAAATTTAGTTGGAATACTGAATTCAAACAGCATCCAGTATTTTTTAAAATTTTTTATTATTTATTCAATTGTGAGTGTGTGCACATGTATATGTATATGTGTATGTGTGTGTGTGTGTGTGTGTGTGCAGAACCACAAGCAAATTCGGGAACCACCATAGACCACCTCCACCTCCTCCTTGTTTACTCTGCCCCTGGATTCACAGGCTCTGCCCTACCAGGACCAGAAACGCAGGATGCCCCGGCTTCCGTCTGGAGTCTATACGTGGAGTCTAGGATCCGAACTCAGGACCTTCCACCTGCAAGGCAGAGGCTTAACCCCTCAGTCACCTCTCCAGCCCAACATCCAGTATTTTTTAAAAGTGGGTAAATCATATGTATGTAAAAATATTCTACTGCTTAAAATGTAGAAAAAGTTCACAGAATATGAAATAATGAACAAAAACTTTCTTAGAGATTCAGTATGCTCACAAATTGGCAAATACATGCTTCTTGTTGCAGAGATTACAATACAAGTATATAATCTAAACTTATTTATAAGTTATTTGCTAAAGTGCATTTGATTTATTTATAGCAATTTTGTTACTTTTATGATTGCATCTCAATTTCAAGATTCTTTAAAACATTTTAGGAAGTGAATGTTTTTTATTTCTATTTTACTTATCTTTAAGCTAGTGTTTTGATATCTTAGCCCAGGTTAACCTTATACTTATAATCATTCAGTTTCAACTGCTTGAGTGCTCTCTTTGATTACTGTATCTGGCACTATGCCATTTGTGAAAGCATTTAATGTTTTAAGAATATATTCAATTTTTACATGTGGCTTTATCTCTACATGTTATCAGTTAAAATAAACCTTGTGAATTGATAGTATTTATATCAAAATTGATGCTGCTTACAAACTCATCATGTTAGAATTTTAGCTTGAAATATGTATATAAAATGTATTCTAAATCAGGACAATTTTAATGAACTTTAGGTAAGCTTATATTAATGTGAAAATTGAATTTCTAAAATTTCAATATAAATTTGGCTGCCAGAATTGTCAAATATAGTGCCTTTTCTTTGTTTTTTATAATCAGCGGGGTTTTTGTTTGTTTGGTTGGTTGGTTTTTTTTTTTTTTTTTTTTTTTTTTGCATGTTTAGGTGAATGTGCGGATGTGTCCAGAAGAGGGCACTGTGTGTGCCTGTGAAGGCCCACAGAGTGGGCCTCAGAGTGACATTGGGAAGCATCTGATTGTTCTACCTCCTTTTGCTTTGCTCTAAGGTTTCTCATATTCTGCCTTGAAGACAGCATTGCACCATTTTTATCCAGTGGTTTTACATGGAATCTGGGGATCCCAACTCTGGGGATTCTTTAGCTAGTGAGAAAAAGACTTAAACCCCTGAATCATCTTCCTAGCCCTAAAGTTGTAATTTAATACACCAACAGTCATCAGTCATCCATATTACAGCTATGATTAAGATCTATCTGACTAGGCTGTGTAGTACTTTGACTTGATGACATTTATTTAAAAAATACATCTTTCTATCTAGAAGGGAGTAATTTTATTCAACTTTAGAGGTTACATTTAGGCTTGTATTAATGCAGGACAATGATAATAAATGGGAATTTTTCCCCAAGTATCCTAATATCAAAATTGTTATCATAAACCATGGTGTAAGTGCTCTATACTTTTAAAGGATCCAAAAGATCTGAAATCTTGCTTCTTGCTTTCATTTTCACCATTTTAATGAATAGATGAAAGTTAGCAGGCTTTAATAATATTACATTTTCCTGTTAGATCATTGGTAAAGTACAATAAAGAATACCATCATTTTAGCTAAAAACCACTGATTAAAAATTGTCTGACAAATGTAGGAGACTCACATCATTAATAATAACTCTGATCCTTACTGCATGCACTACATTGCTCTTGGCATTTATTATTCAGTGTGTGTGAGGTGACTTCAGAAGCATTATATCACAATTTTAAACATTTTGAGAAAAGAATGACCTTCAGGCTTAAAATCTTGTTACATAAGGAACATCTTTGGAAGTGGTGGATGATTGGCATCTGCAGGGGAAGGGAGAAAATTAAGACAACAAAGTTGGTTTCAGAAATGCACTAGCAGCAGACCTATCATTTGAAAGTGGGTATATTTTAAAACTTTTCAACTAAGTTGAAGAGGAAAATCTCTAATAGAGCTAATGGATTTCAAGCCATAAGTAACATCTTCACAAATGCAGGTAACTAATTCCATTTTATTAATAAAGTTTTTATTCATCTATCTATGCCCGGTGCAGAACTTTGACCCAGAAAACGAATCACTAATACCGACTGAGTAAAGAGTGAATAAAGAAAGGAAAATCAATACATTGAAAATCATTTAGTGATTTCTGATAGAAATCACTATCAGATTAGTGATATCTGATGCAGAATATATAATTAATGTATTTACTATAGTTCTGTTAAACTAAAATGCCCTTACTTTCCTAACTGTTGCTAAGCAACAGTACAGCATAGACATATTGTTTGGAAAATCTCAGCATATGAAAGACATCCTATAATCAGAGTCAGAGCAGAGATCCCATGAACATCCTTGAGGTTCCCCAGAGCTCTCAGCAGTCAAGTCTCTTCTCCAGCTCTTCCAGCCCAATCAGCCTCTTCTAGCTGTACCTACAATTTTTTAGAGTTCTACTGCACAGAATACGTCTTTCAATCTTTTAAATACTTGATTTGGGCTGCAAATATACTTAGGATGCAAGATATTATTCCATATATAGCAACTAAATTTGAACTTCATTTCTTTTTCACTCATAATTTTATAGGAGAACTCCACACTGAATTCAGTCTACAAATGTTTACCTCCAAAAAGAGAACTCTTTATTTCTGTCATATTTATACTAACTGATCTTTACTGAATTAATCTGACCGAAATGACCATTTCTGGAATTCCTCAGTGATCTTTATGACTACTCCAGATATTTTTCCTTCTGAGGTCTGAAAGATGTAGAAGCATTACTACTACTCTCTGTTAAACTGTACTGCAGTGGTTACTTATCAGCGTGTTTGAAATTTAAAAACCAAAAGTTGAAGCTTTTGTGGAGCAGAGAAGGATATTACACATAAAGTTAGAATTCTCTAGTTTTTCCTGCAATGTGGCACTTTTAAATTGGTTCTTGCTGATTAAATTTTCAACTCACAGACAATCAGTCTGCTTTCAACGTCTGGTATTCTACTCTCATGAAAGAAAAATTCAATCATCCAATAAAAATGCTGAAGACATTTTCTCGAACATACACATTGAAGATGAATGGGCAAATAACATTGAAATCTACACAATAGAAGTATCAAAAAAAAAAAAAAACCCTCAAAAGTAGCCACTCTTTGCCAGGATTGCAGAATTAGCTAAGTTGAAATTCCTGTGGCTTCTCATTGAACACATTCATGGAGCTCTCTCAAAGAACAAGGCAGTGTGGTTCAGCTATATCAAACATTGTTTTTTTCACTTACTGAGAGTAAAGATAAATAGTTACCAGTGTAAGTACAGGAGTTGACTTTTCCAGAACTACTTCAGTATGCCTGCTGCAACACAACTTTTGCTGATGTAAACACTGAAATAAATCCTAAGGAATTACAATACCACCTTTCTCAACCTGCAAATCAAGTGCACAGAATCAATTACACTTAGAGGCAAAATGTACAATGGACAGAGGAATAAGTTTGGGGCCAGAACATTTTTGATGCTTACTGGATTGACTTTTACTGGGTAAGCTTTGGGACCATTAGGAATGTAACGACCCGTAGTGGGACTGTATCTGGTGGCTTTAATGGGAGTTCCAAAGCAGAGGTGTTGCTTTTTTGAGCAAAATTCTGTCTATTTGAGACATTCTCACAAAGGTTTTAAATTCAACAACATTAAGAGAAAGCAATTAAACAGAAGCCAGAAAGGAAGCCATGCTCAAATTCTGGGATCTCCTGAAAAACACTCAAACTAGCTAGCAACTCAGGTTCTCCTCTGGGCTTCCAAAATTCAAATTTTAGAAAAGAAAACATGCAAGCAGCAAGACCTCACAAGAGAACATAAGGGGTCTTGAGTTACCTCCTCCTCTTTACAAGTGTACCATATCCTATGACTACAGAACTATTCAAGCCACCTCCACATGACCTTTGCAACCAGAAGATTTTGGATCATGTCTACTTGATTCCCTAGAGTTGAGGGGAACATGTGAGTGTGGATATGTCCACATGCTGACCTGGAGGCTCCTGAACTCCCTACTGTGATTGGAGCTGGTTAACCAGACAATGCATATATGTCTTTTGTCATAGTGATGAGGGGTGATGCGAGGAAGAACCAGTGCTTTCTTTCAATAATGCTCAAATATACCACATAATGAGGAATGGTTCTGACAAGGACTGAAGTACTGATTCCTAGGTGAGGTCAGAGAATTACAATAAGCTGGAGACTTTCGCACAGTGCAGAGCTAGAGCTATAAAACAGGCCCAAAGTGATGAAAAGGACTGAGATTGAATTTCATTTGAATTAAGGACAGTCTGGAAATTTTAATAACTCAAAATTAGGCTTAACTATTGCAATTAAATTGTGTTTATAACTGAAGATCTGGAAATTATTATCTCTGCCTAATAGGCATCAAATGGGAGATCTGATAAGATAGCTGAAAAGGAAAAATGAAAATACTTTTGGCTTTGAGACAGACCTTTCAATAAAATTATTCTGTAAAGAGTAAAGATAATGCCCAATAAGTGCTTACCCTAGCACCTAGTACAATAAATGACCTTAATAAATATGAGTTACTTTTAGCTTTATTACCATTTCTCTGGCACTTTTAATGACTCTACTCACATGCATTACCTCTCTTCCTTCCTAACAATCTACAAGGCAGCCACTTTGTATTTACTTTATAGATGAAGAAAAAGGGAAAACAAAAATGCAGAAAGCAGTCTTTATCCTCAATAACCCAATCCAAGAAAAGAAGCAGGTTAACATCATGAACAGCTGAAGCACAGATTCCTAATATACTCTCTTAGATCAGTTCAGACATACCTGGGGTTCCACAAGCATCTGTCCATCAAAACAAGAGTAAGATCATAAGATGGATAAAAGAGACAGAACTAGCAGATGGAGGGTATCACAAGAAGTATAGAGAGTCTTGGGGGATAGGGAGGAGAAGGCCAAGCAATCTAATAAGACTACTTGAAATCATCCCTCTTGGTAGTGTCCTCTGAAGACCTCTTGTGTCCAAGAGAAGGTTGTCAGCCAAAAGTAGTCAGAATAACTCAAGATCCATCGGTTGAGATCAAAAGTACAATACTGGAGTTGAGGAAGTGTCTCTGTTCATAAAGTGCCTTTTTGGGGCTTTCTAGAGAGGCCAGCCTGGATGGATCAGCTAGTTCCAGGCCAGTGACAGACCTTACAGACAAGGTATACAGTGTTTTAGGAATAATATCCCATATTGTGCTTCAGATGTTTCTGAACATGTACACACACACACACACACACACACACACACACACACCCCATATGATATTTAAATTTCACAGATTTAACCACACTGGTTGTGAACTATCTGACTCCAGTCTCACCAGCATTTCCTTTGGTGCTCTTAACTTGGAATGATGGTGACTCTCCTTTGGTGGAACTGTATTGAAATGCTAAATACGCTGCTATACAGGTTCTCTGCAGGGAGCTCAAAATCTGAAAGGCCCTATCATTTCTCTCTGATTATTGTTAAAACTGAAAACCACATTGCCATCATTTGAATTTTAGCTGGATGCTTTGATGTATGTTACACAATCTGGAGAGTTTATGTAGTTTTAAATTTTGCAACAGTTTACAGTTGCTGAACAAAGTTGAAAAGCTTCTATCCCTAATATAAATTCAAACCAAAGAGAAAGAGACAAGCATGGTAGGAGAGTCAGGATGGATGAGGGCAAAGGCTAATGGCAGAGGCTTCACTGAAGTTCCCTGAGCGGCAACAGTAATTACAGGTTTGAGCTTCTGGCAATTACAGCACATTCTCAAGTGTAGTGTTTCTTTTCCATCTATGAATCTACAGTGACTTGGTGACCTCCTCCAAGTATCACACGGGACCCAACTCTTATAAGATGCCCTCTTAACTAAGTGGATGCTTGAAATGCTTTGGGTAAGTGCCAAGAAAAAGAAGGGAAAAAGATTGTATGTTATCAACGCAAAATATAATGAGGGTGTCTAGAGAGGCAGGGCAGGATCCATAGGGCAGAGCTGGACCTCGTGGTCCTCACCATGCCCTGCAGACATGAATCTGAGTGGAACAAATTTGAGGAAGAAAATGTGTGGTCAAATTCAGGACCACTCACAGGCCAGTTCGCATGTACAGTGTGTTGGATGCCTGAGGTTTACCTAACAACCAAGGGCATTCCTTGAATGTGCAGATAGAAAAATCTCTAATTTACGTTTAACTCAGCAATTGTAGCATCAAGTTCTGAGACTTAAATATTAATTGTTAAGGAAAGGCATATGGAATTTCTAAGACAGAGGAAACCAAAATGGGATTGTGCAATGGTGCAGAGCATCGGTTTCAGACTTAACCTGTGAAGGTTGGTTATCTTTCATAGGATTCAGGAAACTGGGATGAGACTCTAGAGAACTGACAGCTGAGCATAGATACACAGGGCCTCGGGATACTTGTCCTTTGTGCTCTAGAATTGTGCCTCCCACATGATGTAAACCAAGAATAGTATGTAAGATTCATTTCTGTTCTTATTTATTATCCTATATTTTTAGAGGTATTCTTAGGATTTCTTTAAAATGTAATATTACATAACTGAAAAGTGTGGCACTACCGATTCAGGGAGGCGCTAGCCCGGCTCCCAGCTATGGACAAGCCTGGGCACGTACAGACATGCCCTGGACATGTCCCAACAGAGGACCATGCAGGCGGAGGGATGAACAACCAATGGGAAGCAGCTATCTAACCTACACCTGCAATGGACACCTAGTAAACAGTTAAATGACTGGTGGTTATCCCCCAGGAGGAGGGATGGCAACACCTGATTGGATCCTGACCCTACATAAGCCCAAATACCCTTAATGACTCTGAATTTGCGGCATCTTGTTCACTGTCCACTGCTGCTTCTCACCTGATTTCCGGGATCTGGTGGTGACCCCGTCACCAGCTTGAGGCCCTCTCTTCCCCCTCTCTGGCCCCGCTGGGGATATGGCAACAGAAAAGGACCTTATCTCTAAATTCACTTTATTTACAGTATAACTCCAGATGGAATTCTATTTAACTTCTTGTATTTAATATTTCAATCAATGTTGTATTTGTTAGAATTTTGCAAAAAAGAAGAAATCCAATGTTGTAATAATAATTCGTATTTTTCCACAAAACAAATGAAGGAGTTTATGGTTATTTACACATATGTAAAATGCTCCAATATATTCTTAATACTTATGAAAGTATATAAAATGTGAAGTGAAGTGGTGACTTTTACATTATTACTATGTAAAAAACAAAAAAACACTGTAATTATTGGAAGAAATGTTATTGGTAAAGGGATTGATCACACAGAGACATAGAAAAGCCTTAAAAATACTGAGGATTGCTTTGATTCAACACACTTTCATTCTGATTGGTAGTAAGTCTGAATTTCAAGCTTCACAAAATAGTGAGGCCAATATTACTATCTTCTGTTTTACAATACCTTGGTTTGCTTCCTAGGTTAGACAGACAGGTGCCACTACACAGAGCCTCAGGGTGATCAGAGAAGTGGAACTCACAGAATGAGAAAAGATAAAGTGAGGAGGAATAAGGATGGAACTCAACAACTATGCTTTTATATGGTACTTTGCTTGATGAAATAATTTCATTGTACCCGTATAATATGGGGGAAAGCAGTTATGAAATGAATGAGATAGAAAAAACCTCAGAAGAAGTATAATGGTCCTTGAAATGTGTATTAGGCTTCCTCCAGAGTTCAAAGAATATCTGTAATGGAAACAACATTATGCTTTCATGAAAATGCATTTGTCGTTGATTAAAATAGTGGCGTATGATAAAAATCTTGTGGGACATGCTCTACAGGAATTAGAAGAGTGACATGATAGATGGAAATTGAAGATTGTTTCAGGTTCACACAGAGGGCAAGGCAGAATCATAATGATGATAGCTTGCATTTGTAAAGGATTTTAGTTTTCAGAGTACTTTTCTATCTATCATCTCTTCTGATTCTTACAACAATGCTGTGTGCTACGAAAGGGAGAGCATTATCATCCCCATTTTAACAGAAAGGAAACTTTATATCTTTCCCAAAGAGGCAATTTTATCTTTAAAGTGATTGTATAACAACTCATTTTTCTTGACATAAATGGAATTATAAGATATTTTAGAAAAAATGAGAGTTAGTGAAGATTAAATAAAAATTACAAGGTTAAAATTTCTGAAATGAATTTGGCACAATGAAAGCAACTAAAATTCTGTGAATATGTTGCTGCATTTGCTATGGGATATGATCATGGAAATCATTCTGCACGGCTTGCTTGTTCTTGAACATTTTATACAACCAGCCTCAAAAATTATTTCTACCTCTTTTACCTCAATATTTATTTTTCCTAAATATTGGTTAATCTTTGTGTTGCTGTGAGAGACCTCCCAAAGTCAAGCAATTTAAGAGAGAAGAGACCTTAATCTTATGGTTCCAGAGGAGAGATACAATCTTTCATGGTGGGAAAAGCATGGCTGGCTGACAAAAGCTGAAGACAGGCTAAATCATGTCCTTCATGAGGCTGCAGAACTGTAAGAGCAGGCTTCTTCCAGAAGTAGGGTGGGACTAAACCACCTCAAGTTCCGACCTTTGTGACTGCCTTGCTCTTGGAAGGCTCCACCTCCTGAAGGTGCTATGACCTTTCCAAACACATGAGCCTCTGGGGGACACCTTGATTTGACAACTTAGTTTCCGTTGGATTGCTTTCCTTCAGTCTGAAGTCAGTTATCCATTTTGTTCACTTTTCCTTCCTGTGGTCTCTGCAGTAGCCTAGGTCTTCCTCACCTGGTCTATACATTCTTCAGTTCATAAGCTCTTCTGTCTTTTTTGAAAGTGTGATTCATTCACTCACATACATTCACTGGATTTTTATTTTTATCTTTCTAGAGTGGAAAGTACTTTAACTACTTTTCTAAACACTTCAAGCTCCAAATGTGTCACCCAATTTTCTTTATTTTTATTTTTTTTTAATTATTTATTCACCGCCCCCTCTTCCGCAAATGTCAGGATGGGGGGAGATTAGTCTGGCCTAGTTCTAGGTGGCTGATATAGAGTTTCTGAAGTTCTGGATAGAGGGGGCGGTAAGAGTATTAAGAGCAAAAGGATGGGAGGAGCAATGATTTACAAGATACTCCACACAAGTTAGGGCCGAAGCAATCATAATTGGACATTGCATGCCCGGCGCAATGTCCAACACAATATTGACCTCACAAAGTCTAGCATCTGCTAAAAGCACCAAGATCCTTGGAGGCAAGGGATTGACAGCCACAGTAGTGTTCCTATGCTTAAGGGGAACACAGGAAAGGGTTCAGGGAAAGGCCACTGGGTCCTTGTACATCATCGGAGAGGAGGGTCCAGAGGAGAGTCAGGCATGCACAAGAAAGGACTCTGGGAATTGGGGCGGGAGGAACAGGGGGATGGGGAGGGAGGGGTGAGGGGAGGGGGAGCAGGGAGGGAGGGGGGAGGAGGAGGGAGGGAGGGAACTGGTGTACCTATTAAGTTTGTATGAGCTAAAATAATAATAAAAAATGTATTATATAAAAAAAATTTAAAAATTATTTATTCAATTGTGTGTGTGTATGTGCGCGTATATATGTATGTATGTGCGTGTGCAGAACCACAGGCGAATTCGGGAACTACCATAGACCGCCTCCACCTCCTCCTTGTTTACTCTGCACAGGACTCACAGGCTCCGCCCACCAGTACTAGAAGTGCAGGCTGCCCCTGCTTCTTCCTGGCCTCTATATGTGGGGTCTATGATCAGAACTCAGGACCTTCCGCCTGCAAGACAGAGGCTTAACCCCTGAGCCACCTCTCCAGCCCCTGTCACCCAATTTTCTGAACACTCCATTCTTTTCTGAAAACCCATGGATTCTCCTCATTTCTTGTTTAGTTTTATGATGCTTTATGCTCTTAACCCTCAGTGATTTATAAAGTCCATGAACAAAGCAGTTTCCTATTTCTGAAACTATTTAGTACTTTTGGTATCAACTTTTTATTATTCTGATTCTCCCAAGAATACTTAAATGATTTGTATTCTCTAATATACAAGTAGGGTCTTAATTATGCAAGTCTGATAACCATTCATGTGATTAATCCTCATCTTCAGTGATGTTGAAGATATCTGACAGGAGGTCTTGGATTCGGAGCTTTCTCTGAAACTGAAGAATATCAAGTTATGAGAAGAATGAATTATCTTAGTTAATAACTATATAAAAGAGAAAAACAAAATACTTGAGAATAAATGTGTGGGTGACAAAGAAGATATCATGAGACAAACAGAGAATATCATGCCCGAAAGGTCATCTTGATGCTGCCTTCTCTGAGCTTGTATGTTGTTGCTATGGAAAATCTAACTAATCAAATCCCTTGGGGGACTCTGAATGTCCAATGTCATTGATAGTCATAAAGATAAACAAAATAGATTTCCTCAGTTTTTTTGTATGAAAAAAGTTCACAAATGAAATAACCTTTGCAATTCACAAATCAGGAAAGCTTGATTGTTTTATTATGTGCAAGCACGGGACCAGAGATGCTTCATGACATAAAGTACAAACACGGGTAGAAGACAGAGCATTTTCAAGTTGGCAGCAGGAAGTAAGATGAGTTATTATTTAATGGCACATTTTTATGTTTATATAGCCCAGTTTGCTTTAAGTTATTTAACTCTTGAATAATGAATAAATGAATTATTAAAATTATTCTAATAAGTATTCAAAATAGCCTCAGGAACTTTGAAATTTTAGTTATACACTAACTGAACATTATGTTAATTTTAGTTAATTCTTCAAATTTATACAGTGATGTTGAATTTAACTTGCAAATGTTTGATAATCCAAGTCATCACAGAACAATCTGCTTTTGGATGCCCTTTCTTTATGCATCAGTTGGATTCAGATTTTTATAAGATGAGCACTAATTTGGAACCCTTAAGCCTAAAAAAATAATTAGTATCTACTCTGAAGGTCAGTATTTCAAAAGAGTTGTATCAGTTACACTTTAATAAAATACAACCAAACCAAAATATTCTCCACTGCAATATATCTTTTCAAACCTAGTTCTGGGTTTCTGCCAGATAACATCTATACTTCACATCCCAAATATGACAAATTTGCCATCATATATTGATTTTTTTTACTTTGGTGTGTACAATTTTCTCAGTCAATATAGATAGATAAAAAGAGAATGGAATTCTTGCCAGTGTAATTAGAATAGTCTCTTGATGATATTAATTTAATTGTGTAATAATTTAGAGGCATTCAATAACCACAGTAGAAAGATTGCATTTCCAATCATCAATAAAAATTATATAATGCATAGACTTTTCTTTTAATGCTCCAAAGAAGGTTTCTACTGTTTTCTAGGAATATTCATTCAAAAGGAGAAACAGCAAGGGCTAAGGTCAAGAAAACAATGACTTGATGGAAAGGATATTGAAGCAGAATAACTGAACCAAATTCAAAAGAATTGCTTCAAGATGACAACGGAGCAAGATGGACAAATCAAGAAGGAATAATGAATGCGGGATAAAAACTTAACTGAATTAGCAATTAGGTCATACCAACCTTCTCCAGCTCAAATCCTGTGGGAAGTGAGTTGAAAGCCTGAAGTCCAAACATTTTTGATCACTTTGGAAGACTTCACAGAAATAAGAGAAATTCTTGATGAGTGCAAGAGTATGAATGAAGTAGAAGTGTGGGGAACATGTGTCTTTGCCTACTGAGGACATGGAGACTTGGAAAGAATATGAAGAACAAAATTAAAATGGGTGGCTGACTGGGTCCTTGTATGTCATCGGAGAGAAGGGCCCAGAGGAAAATCAGGCATGCACAAGAAAGGACTCTCTGGGAATTGGGGTGGGAGGCACTGGGGGATGGGGAGGGATGGGGGTGGGGAGGAGGAGCAGGGGGTATGGGGGGGAGGAGGAGGGAGGGAGGGAACTGGTGTACCTATTAAGTTTGTATGAGCTGAAATAATAATAAAAAATGTATTAATAATAAAAAAAATGTTTTAAATCCAAAAAAAAAAAATGGGTGGCTGAATGGAAAGTAGTCATGAAGGGGCACAGCGATGGCAAAGTTGAGCAAATAGGCAGTGGATATGTTGGAAAGAAGAACTTTATCCTTTGGGTCAGGAGCATGGAGGAAGTTACCCAAGTGACAATGGGAGGTTTTAAGTACAACTACACTTCATACTGCTAATCATATTTGTACATACTGATAATCATACTTCCACAGTGTGAAAAGCCTTACCTTGAATTCCAAATTGTTTAAATTCATAGAAAAAAATAGAGAATAATGTGACTTCTACGAAGTGGCAGAGATAAATGTTCTTGCCAAGAGTGTGGAAGCATGTGTATATTATGTATGTGCGTGTGCAGAACCACAGGCGAATTCGGGAACCACCATAGACCGCCTCCACCTCCTCCTCGTTTACTCTGCCCCAGGACTCACAGGCTCCGCCCACCAGTACTAGAAGTGCAGTGATTCCTCCCTGCCTCTATATGTGGGGTCTAGGATCAGAACTCAGGACCTTCCGCCTGCAAGACAGAGGCTTAACCCCTGAGCCACCTCTCCAGCCCCTGTCACCCAATTTTCTGAACACTCTATTCTTTTCTGAAAACCCATGGATTCTCCTCATTTCTTGTTTAGTTTTATGATGCTTTATGCTCTTAACTCTCAGTGATTTATAAAGTGTGTCCTGAGTTTTCTCTTCCTTTTCCTATTCCCTTTCCCATGTGGTGACTGACAGTCTTCTGGACTTTCCCAGCTGTTTTATCCTGTATGAAGCATTTCCTCTTGTAGTATAAATATCGGTATCTTTCCTTTCTGTGTCTTACTGTCTCTCTGTGTCTGTCTTACTCTCTCTGTGTGAATGAACCTGTTCATACATTGCATCTCGGTTCTTTTGGTAGCTCTTCTGAACTGGGTTCACAACTCCAACTCAGCTCTTTCTCTCAGCTCTATAATGTACATGTCTGCTCTGTTGTAAGGGCCTCCTATTAGAACACCCTGTGGTGGTAGTATAGACCATCTTCAGTATATTTTCAACCACTTTTGTCTTTAAGGATCATCAATGTGGTTATTCATTCACCCATCCTAAGTAATATTCATCCTTCCAAGTTTATAAGAACATACAGGCTGAACACTTCCTTAGTCTACTTCAGGGTTTTCAAGCAGGAAGAGACAAGTGTTTAGCTACTTTCTTCCTTTTTTCCCTTTGCTGTTCAGAGGGCAGAATATATCTTTTATCACCCAGTAATAATTCTTAAAAGTGGAAAGCTTCATGACTAGGTGAACTCGGGTAGAAAGAATATGTTGTCCATTATCTGAAAGCCACTCTCCAGAAAGGTCAAAGTGACTCTTCATTTACAACTATGGAGTAAGCAGACATTTGGCATAATCTGGGAAGTTCATCTATTATTATTGCAAGCGCTACAATTGACAGACCATGCATGATTACTCTATTAGAGGATTACTGGAATTGTGCTTTCCCACCACCAATAATAATTAAAGGCACGGACAAATGGATGCCCAGAGTCTGTAAAATCTGGGGCAGCACTGGAGATAAAGAAAACTTTGTTTTCCAGGTCACAATGTGTCAGTAATACATTTTAATGATGGGTTCTTGTGATCCTTTTCATTGGAAAATAGGGAGTGAAGGGATCTACAAAGCAGGCAAAACTGTTTCCTTTGTCCATCTAAAGAATACAAAGCCCTCCCTTACCCCGCTCCGCCGGCCGGGACGCGCGCGCGGTCCAGCCAGGCCTCACTGCGATCCTAGGTAAGCTCTGCCCGTGCCCACCCCCAGAACCCCAGGTTAGCCCAAGGGACCCAGCTCCTACCCCACCATCCAGCTGGAGCCGCCCGCAGGGTTGAGGGACCAGGAGGACCACCCCCTGCGCCTGGGCCCCGCCCCAGCTCCCCTCGGGTTAAAAAGCTCCAGCCGATGCCCCCATCCTCCCTTCCCCACCCAGCTCCGCCAGCCGGGTCGCGCGCGCGGTCCAGTCGGGCCTCATGCGCGACCTAGGTAAGCTCCGTCCCTGCCTGCCCCCAGAACCCCAGGCCAAATAATTTCAGTTTAGTGAAATTGAAAGATCTTAAGAGTTAAAATGACAATGCCAAAGTCAAAGTGCAAATCCATGAGAAGCAACACTCAAGAAATTAATCCCATAATGTTAGACTCCAACCAGAACAAACCCGAGGAAAATGGCCAAGAAAGCCTGACCCGGGATAACGACTTTCAAAATATTATCATGACCATGTTCAATACTATGAAAGAGGAAATTCGGGAGGAATTACATAATCGAATCAATCGCTTTGAAGAACACAACAGACACTTGGAGGAGTTGAGAAAAACAGTGCAAGAAACAAAAAGTGGCATAGAGCAGTTAAAACAGACTCAAGCAGAGTTTAAAACTGAGCTACAAAACAAGTTATCTTCAACCCAGAACTCTACAGAGAGTCTTATCAACAGAACTAAAGAAGCAGAAAACAGAATTTCAGACCTTGAAGATAAAGTGGGAGTACTAACCAGCTCAATGGAAGAGGTTGTTAAAGCCAAAAAGATACTTGAGAGAAATATCCAAGAGATATGGGACACCCTGAAGAAGCCTAACATGCGTATTCATGGAATACCAGAGCAAGGATCTCAAAATACCACCCCTGAGGAAATTTTTCAAACAATCATCAAGGAAAACTTTCCTCATCTAAAAAAAGAGAGGCCCATCCATATGCAAGAGGCATTCCGCACCCCAAACAGATACGACCAAAACAGAAGCACGCCACGGCAAATAATAGTTAAAACACTCCACATTCAAGATAAAGAACTGGTGCTGAGAGCTTCAAGGGAGAAAAAACAAGTCACTTTTAAAGGTAAACCTATTAAAATAACAAATGACTTCTCAGTCAAAACAGTAAAAGCAAGAAGAGCTTGGAGAGACATACTTCAAGTATTGAATGAGCAAAAATCTCAACCCAGGCTGATTTACCCTGCAAAACTATCCATCATGATCGAGGGAGAAAGAAAAATCTTCCAGCACAAAGACAACTTGAAGGGATACATGTGCACCAAACCAGGCCTTCAAAAAATGCTAGAAATGATACTTAAGCATGAAGAAAAAAACAGGCATATCCAGGAGAACAGAAGGCAAGTATAACACCATTAAAAGCGAAGCAATATACTTATAAAAACTACTAAACATAATAAATGTCTGGAATTAAAAATAGTTTCTCCATTATAACACTAAATGTTAATGGAATTAACTCACTGATCAAGAGACACAGATTACAAACATGGATTAAAAATCACAATCCATCAAATCTGCTGCCTGCAGGAAACCCATCTCACCACAAAAGATAGGCACGCTCTAAAAATAAAAGACTGGTCAACAATTCTACAAGCTAATGGAAGCAGAAAACAGGCAGGGGTAGCCATTATGCTATCAGACAAAGTGGACTTCAAACCAAAGAAAATTATAAGAGACAGGGATGGATACTACATTTTAGTCACAGGTACAATTCACCAGGAAGATTTCACAATACTGAACATATATGCACTCAATGCATGCCCCTCCACATTCATTACGAAAACCCTATAGCGTCTAAAGCAAGAAATCAACCCCCAAACGATAATTCTTGGGGACTTCAACACCGCCCTCTCAACATGGGATAGATCAACAGGTCAAAAGCTTAACAGAGACACTTTGGAACTTAATCAAACCCTGAAAGAAATGGACCTTACAGATCTCTATCGTACTTTTCACCCACGCACCAAAGAATACACATTTTTCTCAGCAGCAAACGGAACTTTCTCCAAAATAGATCACATATTGGGCCACAAAACAAATCTACACATATACAGGAAAGTTGAAATTCTAACCTATGCCCTATCAGACCACCACGGCCTAAAGCTGGACATCCACAACACATCAAACAAGAGAAAATACACTAACTCCTGGAAACTTAACAATATGATGCTGAATGAGAACTGGATTCAGGAAGAAATTAAAAAGGAAATTCAAGATTTCCTGAAAATGAATGATAATGAAAATACAACTTACCAAAATCTCTGGGACACAATGAAAGCTGTTCTAAGAGGTAAATTCATAGCTCTTAATGCCTACATCAAAAAAATGAAAACATCAGAAAAAAACAACTTAACAATGCAGCTTAAAGCTTTAGAGAAACTAGAGCAATCTGATCCCAAAAGTAGTAGCAGAGAGGAGATTAGCAAAATAAGGGGAGAAATATCTGAAATCGAAATTAAGAAAACGATAGAAAAAATCAACCAGACAAAAAGCTGGTTCTTTGAAAAAATCAATAAGATTGATACACCCCTAGCTAAATTAACGAAAAGCAGGAGAGAGAAAACCCAAATTAACAAAATTAAAAATGAAAATGGATTTATCACTACTGATACCCAAGAAATCCAGAGAATTATAACATCATATTTCAAAAAAATATACTTTGTGAAGTTTGACAACACAAAAGAGATGGATGAATTTCTAAGTAAACACAACTACCTAAATTGAATCAAAAGTTGTGAATTATTTAAATAGTCCTATAACATATAAGGAAATTGAGGAAGAAATCTTGAATCTTCCCACCAAAAAATGTCCTGGACCAGATGGATTCAACACAGAGTTCTACCAGACATTTAAGGAGTTAATAATACCAATACTCCTTAAACTGTTCCATCAAATAGCAAAAGAAGGAACACTACCAAATTCCTTCTATGAAGCTAACATCGTTTTAATCCCAAAACCTAATAAAGACTCACTTAAAAAAGAAAACTGTAGGCCGATCTCTCTGATGAACACAGACGCAAAGATTCTCAACAAAGTTTTAGCAAATCAGATTCAAAAACATATTAAAAAGATTATTCACGGGGACCAAGTAGGCTTCATCCCTGGCACACAAGGTTGGTTCAACATATTCAAATCAATAAATGTAATTCATTATGTAAACCAGTCCAAAGTCCAAGACCACATGATACTCTCCATAGACGCAGAAAAAGCTTTTGACAAGATCCAACAGCCTTTTATGATCAAAACGCTAGAGACAGTAGGAATGGAAGGAACCTTTATCAATATAATAAAAGCCAAGCCCACAGCAAGGATTATGTTCAATGGGGACCAATTGGAAGCATTCCCACTTCGATCAGAAACTAGACAAGGCTGTCCACTCTTACCACTTCTATTCAATATTGTACTTGAAGTCTTAGCTGAAGCCATAAGACAAGAAAGGGACATAAGAGGGATTCAAATTGGCAAGGAAGAAGTCAAGCTATCCCTATTTGCAGATGATATGATCTTATACCTGAGTGATTCCAAAAACTCCACCAGGAAGCTCCTGGAACTAATTGAGAAGTTCAGCAGGGTGACAAGGTACAAAATAAATGTGCAAAAATCAGAGGCCTTCCTATATGCCCAAAATGAAAGAAGTGAAAAAGCCTTGAGAGAAACAATCCCATTCACTATAGCCCCTAAAAAAATGAAACACCTTGGTATAAACCTAACCAAGGAGGTAAAAGACCTTTACAATGAAAACTTTAAAACACTAAAGAAAGAAACTGCAGAAGACACCATAAGGTGGAAAGACTTCCCATATTCCTAGATTGGCAGAATCAACATCGTAAAAATGACCTTCCTACCAAAGGCAATATACAGATTCAATGCTATACCAATTAAAATCCCAAAACAATTCTTTAAAGAAGTTGACCAAACAATCTCAAAATTCATATGGAGGCACAAAAGACCCAGGATAGCAAAGACAATCCTGAGTAACAAAAACACTGCTGGAGGTATTACCATACCGAACCTCAGTCTATATTACAAATCCATAGTTATAGAAACAGCATGGTACTAGCTCCAAAATAGACACACAGATCAATGAATAAGGATTGAAGACCCAGATATAAGCCCCCAAAATTACAGCCATTTGGTCTTTGACAAAGGGGCCTAAAGAATCCAATGGAAAAAGAACAGCATCTTCAACAAATGGTGCTGGCAAAACTGGATCTCCACATGCAGAAGATTAAAGCTGGACCCATACTTGTCACCATGTACAAGACTTAATGCCAAATGGATCAAGGACCTTGATATCAGGCCAGAGACTATAAAAACCATAGTTGAAAGGATAGGGAACTCCCTCGAGCTGATTGGGCTAGGCCAACATTTCCTAAACAGACATCCAATGGCATAGTCACTGCTACCAACTCTCAACAGTTGGGATGTTGTGAAATTAAAGAGCTTCTGTTCAGATAAAGAGATTGTAACACGAGCTCAAAGGCAACCCACAGAATGGGAGAAAATCTTTACTAACCACATATCTGATAGAGGTCTTCTGTCCAGAATGCACAAAGAACTTAGAAAACTAAACACCAAGGAAACCAATGGCCCAATTAAAAAATGGGCCCTGGAACTTAAAAGAAATTTTACCAGGGATGAAATTAAAATGTCTAACAAATATCTTAAAAAATGCTCCACTTCTTTAGCCATCAGGGAAATGCAAATCAAAACTTCCCTGAGATATCATCTCACCCCGGTCAGGATGGCAAAAATCCACAATACAAACAACAACAAATGCTGGAGAAGATGTGGAGAGAGGGGAACTCTCCTACATTGCTGGTGGCAATGCAGGCTCATACAGCCACTCTGGCGAGCCATCTCCAGAAATTAAAGAAATTAAAGAAATTAAAGATTGAAATGCCATATGACCTTGCGATTCCACTTTTGGGTATAACCCCCCATACAGCAGAGGTTCACCTCGATAGCACAAGCACAACCATGTTCATAGCAGCACTGTTTACAAAGTCATGGAATCAACCCCAATGTCCAACAGTTGAAGAGTGGATAAGGAAACAGTGGTACATCTATACAATGGAGTACTACTCAGCCATCAAAAATGATGAATTACTGGAATTTGCCAGGAAATGGATGTCATTAGAAACTATTATATTAAGTGAAGTATTCCAGACCCCTTAAATTAAGTGCTGTATGTACTCCCTAATAGGTGGCTCCTAGTACCAAACCCACCCAGCCCACCTTGAGACACTTATAGGTAAATCTATGTATTACCTGCAGTAATTGCAAGGATTGTGAACAGGAGAGATGGGGTTGTAGGGCCACACCAGAAACAAGGAGAGAAGTGACCATGTTACAGTAGTGAAAATAGGCCTCCATCAAGGACTGCAAGAACGTAATGTGACACCTGTTTAAATTCACAGACATTCGTTCCTGATCATTTACAACTAAGGGGGTATGAACTCACCAGAAGGGGAGGGCATATAGTCCCGCAGGTTAAAAAGTAACCATTTTGCAAATGGGTGATTGACCCCTCCCATTGCCAAATGCCATATGACCCTGCGATTCCATTTTTGGGTATAAGTATTACATCTACCCTTGAATGTGCTCTTATAATAAGACTCCAGTTTAACAGCTTTTTGTCTCTGGCCAGGGGGTGACATACAGTGCCCATCACGATGGAGTGAAGGGCATTGCAGGAGCAACAAAACTGCAAAAGAAAAATCAACAAACCACTATCCAGAACTTCAGAGACTCTATATCAACCACCTAGAACTAGGCCAGACTAATCTCTCCCCATCCTGAAGCTCAGGGACATTTGTGGAAGAGGGGGCGGTAAGAGTGTAAGAGCAAAAGTATGGGAGGAGCAATGATTTGCAAGATACTCCACACAAGTTAGGGCCGAAGCAATCATAATTGGACATTGCATGCCCGGTGCAATGTCCAACACACTATTGACCTCACAAAGTCTAGCATCTGCTAAAGGCACCAAGATCCTTGGAGGCAAGGGATTGACAGCCACAGTAGTGTTCCTATGCTTAAGGGGAACAGAGGAAAAGGTTCAGGGAAAGGCCACTGGGTCCTTGTACGTCATCGGAGAGGAGGGCCCAGAGGAAAGTCAGGCATGCACAAGAAAGGACTCTGGGAATTGGGGCAGGAGGCACAGGAGGATGGGGAGGTAGGGGTGAGGGGAGGGGGTGCAGGGGGTTCGGGGGGAGGATGAGGGAGGGAGGGAACTGGTGTACCTATTAAGTTTGTATGAGCCGAAATAATAAAAAAAAGTATTATAAAAAAAAGAATACACAGCTGCAGAAGAAATAAAAGGAAAAAAAAACCTCTGTGACAACATTGCATAAAGACAAAAATGCAACACAAGTCAAATACCAACATTCATGTTCCTTGTACTAAAATAAATCATCCAGTATATTGATAATCATACATAGACATCCAAGTTGTTCACCATTTTGTGGAGGAATAATTTAAGGCAAACATCTGAGAAATCAGGTTGTCCAGGAAAATTCTCATTGATAATCCTCTAAACATAAGCAAACAGGATTAAAAAAGAGTGAAGACATATTTTCATAGATTTTAAAGGAGAGTGATGTTTAAATAAAAATCTTTTTGGTTATAAATATAATTTGTCAATTTTAAACCTATTTCTAGATTCATTAATTGACTTCAAATTACATATATTATGAAAGCTGGTATTAGAAATCTATGCTCTCAGAGTAATGTGAGTGTTAGGAAGTATCATTGTTTTGCATTTCAATGCATAGCATGTGATTGACCTTACTCTACATGAGTAAAAGTTTTATAATCAAAGTGCCCATAACACTGTTTATAGCTGTCAAAATTCTTTAGACTTAATTTATTCTTCTTTGTTATTATTGATAACATTGCAATTAGTTATCATTAATCTGTTATTTACTGGAATTTTCTTTTCCCAATGTCTCCAACATTTTAATTATTCCAACCTATAGATAGAAACAAGATTTTGTTTCTTCTCCTGAAATGCAAGTTCTTTTTGTTTTTTGTTTGTTGTTGTTCTAGAAATGAAGATTGATCTAAATTTAAAGGTGGTTTGGGGCACACCCTCAGGCTGTAAAGCATAGAGCTTCAGCTGAGAAAAATGGATAGCAAACAAAAGGAAGAGACCAAGAGCAAGCAGCTTCCAGGAGCAAAATAGAAGTTAAAAACCAAATACAGTCATTCAATGTAAAAGAGAAAAATGCAAACACACAAGAACATCTGTCTAGCATGTTTCAGGTGCTTGATAAATATTAATACTATGAGTTTACTGAAGCAGGGACAGGCGCAGGAGCGCAGTCTGAAAGCAGGGTGAATGGCTATTGTCTTCTTCACAGGGAAGCGGAAAAAGAAAAATGATGATCCCAAGGACAGAAGTTGTCATCTGAACAAGATACATGAAGCCGATCTGTGGGAGCCATCTGATCTTCATTAATTCTAAATTCTTCTCCCTATTATGAAAATGATCATGTGTGAGACATATACTTCAATCTATCAGTAAGTGACTGAGCCACTGCAGAGGGAGTTCATACAGAACTCTTTCCCTACTCTCTCAATGGAATTGCTATTCTCAGAGAAAACCTGGCAGCCATGAAAGCCAATTACATGTTCTCATTCCTTCACATATGTCTCAATGGCTGTTTGTTTTGGTAATGATGAATGTTTTTATTCATACACTTTGCATGTAGAAACTTAAAATATAACAAGCCATATCCAGTCTTATTTAATTTCTGAGTTCAAAAATATAAGAAAAAGCACCCAATGGTTGATCTTGTGATATTTTTTTAAAATATGTTATGGTTTAAAGAGAATTAATGAGTACTAAATGGATGGATGGAAGCATAAATTATGTTCCTGAAGTAAAAACTTTTAAGTGAAAATATGTTTTAGATCACAAAACTTAAGGAAAACTGAAGAACAGAATATGGCTCACCTAACCAGCAAACAAATAAACAAAAACACTGTATTAGTCATTGCTTTAAATAAAAGCACGGAATTGGTAGCATAAGTCAGTTTATTTTTAGTACTATGTTGCTTAATTCTTAAATAAGTCAGTGGAAAATCATCCCTCCACATTGTCATGCAATTTTTACTTAAGATGGTAAATACCATCAAGTCTAAAAATGTCAGCAATTATGACTTGTTTGGATCTCACCACCTTTGTTGAGCTGCACACTATTTATTGTTAAGGTCAGCAAACACCGCTTTTGTGGATCTGGATTTCTGATATTTGTTTGGGGGTTTTTGTTCTGCTTATATGAAAATAATGCTATTTACTTAGTGGGATGAGTGGGTGAGTGAAATGCCCAGACGACTTTGAGAAATATTAATATAGGAAAAGTCTTATTTACATGTTCAAGGAAACAGAAACAAAAACTGTTTCTAAGTGTGCTACTCTTCATTTACTTGGCAACAGGCAAGTACAAATCTCTCATTTTCTTAGACCCAAAAGTATGGCAATTATTTTGTGAGAAAGCACAGTTATTCTTAATTATGTCTTCATATATGTAAGGCTGTTTAACAAAGATAGCTATGCAATTTCTTCAATAATTATTATAGTTAAACACAGTACTTGGCAAATGCAGTGGGGTTCAATCCATCTACTTTAGCCATAATTTCATTAAACCCACTTAACATTTCTTTTAAAGAATCTATATTTTTGGTTATTTTTGCATTTTTCCTTCATAAAACGTACAAGTTTTCCATTTCTGTGTTTTTTAAAATATTTATTTGTTTTTTCCACTCATACAAACTTGATAGGTACCCCATTCCCCTCCCTCCCTCCACCTTTCCCTGTATACCCTTACTCCTTCCCCCCTTTTCCCCTTCCTTCCCCCCTCCCTTTTTCCCATTGCCCCCCCATCTGTAGAGCATCTTTTAGTGTGCATGTCAAACTTCCCTCTGGGTCCTCCTCTCTAATGAGTTATAAGGACTCAGTAGCATTGCCTAGAGTACTTTTTTGTGTTCCCCGTTAGTATGGGAACACTGAAATAGACTATTCTATCTAATACCATGTCATGTGTGTTTCAAACATTTTGATAATTGCATTTCAGCATAATTGCTTCCCTTTGGAAGTACATTTTTGTATTTTTTCAGCATTCCTAATATCATAGGTTGCATTTATAGCTTCCAAGAGGATTGAGCTGATACTACCAGAAGGTTCTCCCTAATATATTAGTCCATTCTTCACCAGGATCAATAATGCACAACTTGAGAATCCAGTTGGTATCCAAGGTCAGAAACTAACATTCTCACAGAAAGATAGAGGGAAATAACTCCATGCCTACAAAATAAAAAATTTACAACATCAGGGACAAGTGAATCTGTGAGTCCTGTTCTACCCTTGTCCCATGTTTCCTCTCATTTAGCTACTACACTTGAACCAAGTTCCTGCGATTAGATTTCTTTTATTCAAGTAATTTGAAACTCAACCTTCATACCTTGCCAAGAACCCTGCCTCCTCAAAGGGAAGGCCATGTCTCATATCTGAGCATCCACCCCTGACCTAGATTTCTGGCATTGGGTCTCTTTGCTAGTTGTTGATTAGTGTAGGCAGCTGTGCAGACACCTCTGGACTTATGCATGGTAAGCAGTTTCCAAATAATTATTTTGCATCTGTTAGTGAGAAAACTCAGACATGATTTTGTTTCCTTCACTCAGATCCACTTTAGATGTACCTAGCATACCTGTAAATCTTCAGTATTGTTCGCCAACTTGCACATTTTGCTGGACACACACAGTCAAATCTTTTGTAAAAATGTAAGATAAAACTGCTCCCAGGGTAGATAGATCCTTAGTTCAAAATTTTCCATGCAAAGAAGTGCCTATTTTATACATTTTTTCTTGACTATAAGTTAGTTCTTTATAATATATGCAATCCTATGTTAACTTAAATTTTAAATGCTTAGTGTGTGATATAAAGAGTTTATGAAAACTTCAAGAACATTATATGTGACACATTGAAGAGGCTTTCCTTTTCTGAAATGATTACATTTTCTCACTTTATTCTGCTTAGACTCTAGACTACTTTGCAAAGTGAGAGAATGTCAGTAGCTGGCCTTGTGTGAATTTCAGCTCTATGACAATCACACTGGTTTCCAGTAAGGGTTCTGTCACATACACACTTACTACCAGAAGGTTCTCCCTAATATATGTCCATTATTCATGAGGATCAATAATGTGAAACTTGACTATCCAGTTGACACCCAAGGTCAGAAACTAACACTTTAAAAGAAAGTTAAATGAGTGTCTGATACACTAGTGAATGATTTCTCATTTGACCTCCACCTGCCTATAAAATTTATATTGCCTATTACCTTTATAGACCACTTGCATCTACTTTGAACAATAATTGAAATCTCCTTCTTGTTATTATTTTATTTAAATGATTAAATGATTATGAATAATTATGTTATTTGAATGATTAAAATCATTAAAAGGATATTCTTTACTAAAGTCTGGGGCAAATGTTTACATATCTCTGTACCATTAATATCCCTTTGACAAATTTTTAAAAATTGATATGATTTCTAACTACAGCTTTCTCTTAGAAGTGTGCTATATAAAAAATACTTTTGAGGATCAAATTTCCATTGATTATTAGTCAGATTCTTACATCGATTTCCTTTGCAAGAGGGGTTTGCTAAACATTATAATGTACTATCTTCCATTTATAATGCAACATATGATATGGTGCATTATAACTGTAAGCTTCAAGAAGTTCTCAGTAATAACAGATCATAAGGTTCATTAAGGTTTGGCTCACACTGGGAACTAGGACAAATGTATCCAACAGACTCTTGGGTATTGTATGTGGATCACACTCAAACTTTTGGTAGGCAAAAAACAGAAAGTGACTCTTTATATCTCAAGCATAAAATGATCTTAATGGATGGTAATAGGTCATTCACAGAATCAGTGGGAATGAAGGTGGCTTAGGCTAGAAAGTCTTAAGCAATCAGAGGAAGCTGGAGGTGAGAAGCACAGGGTATGCTTGTGGAGGCCCAAGGATGACTTTGGGAATCATCCTGAATTGTTTCTATCTCTGCTTTGCTCTGGAGTTTCCCAGGCTCTGCCTTCCCAAGCTATAAGTCCAGCCACTGGCATGTTTGTCTTGAGTGTGTGTATGTGTGTGTGTGTGTGTGTGTGTGTGTGCGCGCGCGTGTGTGTGTATACCTGTGTATGTGAGAGAGAGAAAGTAAAAGAGATTTCACTTTCTCAAATTAGTCTTAACATCTGTTTATGTAAAAGAAACTTCTTTATTTTGACAATCTTGTTATATCAACGAATGAGTTTAGAAATTTAGATAACTCTCGAGACTTCTTAGTCAAATAATCAATATTCTTTTGTGAACCATGAAACTAAATGTTACTGTCTTTTAACACTTAAATCCACTGGGTGAAAAAAGTCACTCATCCTGGCAATAAATTCGCCCAAAAATAGAAAAAAATGGTACATAGGCAAAATTTATTTGAAGCTTACCTGTAGTAAGCTTACCCTATAGTCTTAAGGAAACATTACTTTTGGTTATTGTCTACTTATAGCTAATAGCATGTGAAAATGATGGAACTGACATGAAAGAAAGCTAAAAAGACATCTTGATGAAACCAAGTTTCTATTGAAATTCACCCTCTATATATCTTTACTCCTTGTTTGAAATGATGCAGTTAAAGAAACATTATATTTTAATCCACTACCTCAATTGATGAATATTTAAATTGCTTACTCATGGAAAAGGATACATTAGAATTTTAAATAGTTGTAAGTTATAGGTTAATAATATATTGTAATAGTAGAGCACTTTCCTATAGTGACTTAAACTAACGTATTATGTGAGAAATTGGCACTTTCCATTCACTAGTGTTACTGGTGCTCCTTATTCTTTTAGAAAACGTGGTTTGGCCAGTTCATTTGCAGTATTAAGATGCTTATTCCTGATTTCAGAAAGCTCAACTAACATGCTTGAGTGCAAAGTAAGACATATGATTAAAAAGAACAAAATCCTAGAGAAGATTTTGAAAATATAGTACCAAGTTCTCCATGTTCCCTTTAAATCCCGACCAAACACTAGGAAGAAATCAACTGAACAGCACTGAAAGGATCATACACCCTGGCAGGGTAGAGCATGCCTGTGAAACCAAAGCTGCCAATCTCAACATCTTTTGACAGAAACTTGTCAGACCACCTCCAGCAAGTGTTGCTTCTAGTCAACAAGTCCTGTGACTGCCATGTGTTAATTTTTTTTTTCTTCAATAAGGAAGTTTTGTCCACATCATTATTAAGTTTGATGACAATTGTCTAGGAGAGATACTAATGGATTACAAAGAAGCACCATGGATGCTGTTTCCTCCCTCACCTCTGCTGCCCCTCACACTCAACTCCTGTAGCACACAGAGTCCCTGACATCTTAGGGACCACAACTGTACAAGGAAATGATGCGCTGCAGTTGCAGGAGGAGCATTCCATGGTGAGTGCTGGATTGCTCAGTTCTTTCTTCCATTCCACAATGACAGGGTACCCTGGTTTCTAGAGTGTAAAGGTAAAGAGGATGGTGGAGCTTCTTTCAGCTTAGAAAATGTATGTGTAAGCTACTTTTCTCATTGCTGTGACATGACAAAGGCAACTTATGGGAAAAACACTACGCTCATGTGACCTCTCACATTCTTATTTTCTCGTGTTTTGTTTTTTTTTTTTCTTTTTCTATTCAGTATGGGACCCGACATGGGTCAATGACATCTGCATTCAAAGTAGGTCTTAGTATCTCAGTTAAACTTTTCTGGAATATCCTTCCTGACTCATGGAGAGGTGTTTTCCTGGTGATTTCAAATCCGTTCAAATGAACAGTGAAGTGTAGCCATCACAGCATGTGAAGCAGAGCTCTCTAAAACAAGCCCAGATGAACTGTAGATAAGACTTACAACTTTACTGTGATAAGCAATGGATATTTCATGTTTAATTGGTTATTTATGATGATCTGAGATTGGTCAGGCAAGTCGTCTTAAAGACAAAAAGCATTACTGGGCACTGGGAACTCTCTTGGGCTCTTTTAAATGAAAATAAATGAACTCGCATTCAAGCGACAGTAGACAAAGGAAATAAATTTTGACCTATTGACGCCACAGGAACGAGTAAGTTGACAGAAAGGTGAAAATGTGAATTATATGATTAGAGGACAAGAATCAGAATGTCCCTTTGAGACTTTATTGGGTCTCCTCCCTGCAACCTAGCTATTTCCCTGTCAAGATATATACTCTGGGCTGACTGCCAGACTGTGATGTTTCATGCTCATTGTCAATCTGAAAGGATTGAATCACCTAGAAGATTGGTGAGACACACCTCTGGGGGAAGGGGATATACAGAGGGATTAAGTGATAAGGGAGACTTGAAAATGGGCACATCTCATGAGCGTTTTAACCAGTAATGAGTAAAACAGAGAAGACTAGTGAAACATTTACTCCTCTTTCTTCCTTCTTGTTCATGGTGAGGTGAATACCCTACCCCAAGGATCCCCACTACCATTATATTCTGATCATTACTACAGACTCAAGGGAGCCCATATTTTCTCGTGTTTTTTTTTTTTCTTTTTCTATTCAGTATGGGACCCTAAACCATGGGTCAATGACATCTGCATTCAAAGTAGGTCTTAGTATCTCAGTTAAACTTTTCTGGAATATTCTTCCTGACTCATGAAGAGGTGTTTGGGAAACTACAAATAAAAAATATTTCTTCCTTTAAGTTGTTTATATGTAGAATTTTTCACAGTAACAAGATAAGTAACATACACAGGGACTTTATACAAAAGGTCCAAATCCCAAGGAAGAATACACATGTAGCCACAGTTAAATAACCCCAGGTAAGTCACACAAGCCTACAAATGTGCGTGTATCCTATACACTCTAAGATTCAGTGTAAAATAATGAGTTGGAACAGAAACATGCTCAGAATTTGCTCTTCAAAAGTATGATTTCTGCTGAGATAAATCATGCATTTACAGATTCAATACTATTAGCCATACTGCTAAAATACAAAACAGTAACACTGAAGCCCGATATTATAATTTATTTTTGAAAATATATGAAAATTAATAGTATGATTACATGAACTTGATATGAGGTGACTGCACTTTCGTTTATTTGTACAATAAATCATTTCAGTACAGAAATAAGCTATAATTAGATTTTATTGAAATGCTTTGGGAGTATGAGTTAAATCATGTCATATGCATTTTTTATTTTTCTAATATAAAGTATAAGCTATTTCTTCAAATATTTTAGATAAATACTTGTAGTCCAGAATTATCATAGTAAAATATAATAATAAAAATGTATAGATTATATGTAGACCAAAAATTAATGTACACATGAAAAATATAAACATAACTATCTATTACATTGGTCTTTTCATCTGATAAAGAACCAATATAGCAGTAACATTTACATAAATATTAATATTTTTTACACATTTGCCTACTTTTCTCAGCTATAAATTCTCAACAGAAAAAAGTAATGGCTCATGCAAAATGGATGCAATACAATATTTTTATGCAATAGCAGTTAAAGATTCATCAAAGTATGGAATAGTGTGATTGAGTCACATGTTTTAGAAATGAGAGAAATTTTAGGAATTTAGTAAGGCCCTCCTTTATTGTCAAATGAAAATAACCCCCAAAAAAGCGCAAAGAGTGCTTGCTTCTAGACCTAAAATTGCATTTCTAATCTGTCAGTCCATGAGTTAGGACTTTTTGAAATCCCAGGCCATTGTGGACTGAGTTCCTCCAATATTCCTTTTGATTTGCTGTTTTGCCTACATTGATGAGATGAAGCAAAACACAGAAAAAGATTACAATAACACTCAAATGTTGTAGGAAGCAAGATGCCAGGAAAGTACTATTTCTCATTAAAAGGAAAATATGGGAGAACTTGATTTATCTTAACAAAATTTGCTAAATGCCAAAGGCTCTGAAAGTATTATTGAACATTGTAATATTATGCCTAGCCTTTGACTTTATGCATCATTTGAAAAACAGCAACCGTGAAATTTTAAAACAATATATATTGGCATTATGAGAAAAGAAGACACATTCTCTCAAATTATGTAGGTGGTTTTCTTTGCAAAAGCATTTTACAGCCTATTTGCATAGTCTGTCTTGTATTTGGTAATACTCTTAAATGTTATGTGTTATCCACCTACAGTTTATTTCTCACTGTTTTAGAATTTTCTCATCTATTGCTATTCTTGGGAAACTTTACTGCATAGGGAGCAAGACCCAACTGATACCCTGTTTATGGGTGTGATGAACAGTTCCTATCATGCTGGTTTAGACTTCTAACCCCTGAGTTATCCTGCCAAATACTTTTAAGCATCCACATGTCCCTGTAGTTACCAAACATATAAGTGTTTTCCTTACACTACTTTTCTCACTCCTACTGCTTCAGAGCCTTATTAGTTTTTGTTGCTATTTGCAGAGTGTTTGCTTTTGCTTTCTGAGCCTGAAACCTCTGTTATGCTACATAGACACACTATTTCTCCATACTATTTTAACAAATGAAAAATAACAAGTAAAGATGGGGCTGGAGAGGTGGCTTAGGGATTAAGCCTCTGCCTTGCAGGTGGAAGGTCCTGAGTTCAGATCCTAGACCCCATGTATAGATGCCTAGGCAGAAGCGGGGGCAGCCTGCGTTTCTGGTCCTGGTAGGGCAGAGCCTGTGAATCCCGGGGCAGAGTAAACAAGGAGGAGGTGGAGGCGTCCATGGTGGTTCCCAAATTCGTCCATGGTTCTACACACACACACTTGCATATATACGAGCACACATGCATACACACACAATTGAATAAAATAATAATAAATAATAAAAAATTTTAAAAAAAGAAAAATAACAAGTAAAGAAACTGATTTTTATAATGAAACTTTTAACGACTCAAATATCCATTCATTATTTTGATGTGTACATATCTTGTGTTGGGGTACGGGTACTCATTTTTAGTATGTGTTAGTTAGAGCTAAGGTCCTCTCTTCTACAGTGGAAGCTAAAAGTTCCTGTTAATTGCTCCCTTTGGATCCAGGTCAGAGTGGAAACATCACTCAGCTCCAAGCTGAATGCCAACGTCTGCAATTGAGAATTAGGAACAAGTGATGCAGAGTTTGGGCCATTGGCAACTCATCACCAAAGCAGCCACCTGTAAGCATCTTCATGCATATGTGGAGATCTCTGTCAAAGGTCAGTAAGGTCAAAGTGGATCTTGTGGCCACAACAGGATCATTGACAGCATCAATATAAAGGCATTTTTTTTAAGTCCCTGAATTCTGCCAATTTTTCTATGTCATTTTTCTCACTTTTATGAGCTAAACATTTCCTCCAAAATAATTTCTTCTTTTCTTCAAACAAACAAACAAAAAGGTTGATTAATACAATGTCATTTCTGAGTAAGCACACAAACTCACTGACCTTTAAGACTTCATTGTTCTCTCAGCTCATATGCATTGCTGGCTTGATAAAATGCATCTAATTTAATTTTCTATACACATTCACTGACAGGATTCACTGAGAGTAATTCCTTTTTAATTGCTTAATTTTTCCTTTTGTTTGTGATATAAATTGAGCTATAATTATAAACATCAATTTATAAAAATAGCTTATAGATTTTAAGCAATTAATTGACTTTTATGACTACCATTAATTGTGCAGCACTATACATATATTTCAAACTGCAGATGGGATCTGAGTTATAAACCATGAATACATTGAAAAGGAAAAGAAATAGTATATAGTAAGAAATTAGAAAGATATCAGGTGAGAACAGAAGTAAAATATTTTTATGTCTCCACTATTTGAGAATGGACTGGTAGAACCTTGCATAAAATAGTAATTATATCATCTACATATATCCCCATAGTTACCGGAAGCTTTTTTACACTAGCGACTAGTGAACAATTTTATCATTGAAAGAAACAAACAGTAAATAATCAAAAGGTAAGAATAATCCAATCACCTTCTTATTCATCCAATCATTGCTCATCAATAAACAGTTCCAAGCATCACTTTTTGTCATTTTATAATGCTGAAAATCCCAGTATTTTGGAGGCAGAAGGACTGCCATGAGCTTGAGAATAGCCTACCTACATATGATTCTGTCTCAAAAAAATGCTAGAAATAAGGCAAAATAAATTTAATATTATCTGTCCAACACACACATTATTTTGTTAGATCATATGCCATTTCATTGAATGAATTTCATTTAGTTCTTTCAAATTAAAACTAAATTCTTCTCTGATCTCACAGTTGTATTGTACCTCTAGCTTTGCTAGTGCCTGGGTTGGATCACTAAGGATACTGAAAATTTCTTGTTGTTTTTGAATACTTATTTTGGATATTTCTTATACATTTGTGTTTTTGTATTTCTGTTCAGATCAATAGCCCATTTTTTCTTAAATTGAGTTGTTTGCTTTGTTGGATTTCATGTCCATCAAATGAAAAATGGATGATAAAAATTTGGTACAAGTACACAGTGGAATATTATTAAGCTATTAAGAAAGATGAAATTGTAAAATCCACAAGTAAATGGATGAAACTGGAAAAATATACTGAGTGAAATAACACAGACTCTGAAAGGATAAGCAATGAGTATCCTCTCTTACATGCAGTGTCATGGTTTGAGTATAAATTATCTCCAATGGGCTCCAGTGTTTGAATCCTTAATTGATGTTTGGGAAATATGTGGCAACTTTGGGGAAGTAGAGCCTCACTAGAGGAATGCATGTCATAAGGGGGTAGGTTTTGAGGTTGTTTAACCCCATCCACTCTGTTTCTGCTACCATTTTACAGTTTTCCTCTCAGCCTCCACAATATTCACAATGAACTAAACCACCTCCAGCTTCTGCCAGTCAACCAGCCACTTTCCTCCATAATGAACTGTATCTCCCCTTTTCCATGAACTGTATCTCTCTGCTGGAACTGGACATCAATAAATCTCCCCTTTCTCCCTTAAGTTGTGTTGAATGTTGAAAGAGTAAGTGTGACATGTGGAAGCTAGCATTAAACTATGATATGTGCAGCTTGCAACCTCCAATCCAGAAGCTTCTCTTAACAGTAGATGGCAGCTAGAGAGTATCGATGACTGTGGAACACTCAGCCCCAGGAAAGACAGCCAAACCATACTCCTCAAGCATGAGGAAAATCACAGGAGAGAGAACGGACATAACCATTCTCAGCTATAAGCAGAGCACATGCATGTCAATGCAACTGGAAGGACATGATCACATAAGGTGCTAAGAATCAATGAAGGCTGAGAATTTCAATGACATTTTCAACATGGAACATGATGTACCCCAAAGGCTCAAAGTCCTCTGTGGAAGAGAAGGCAGAAAGAATGTAAGAGTCAGAATATGCAAAATCCTGTTTGAAAAAAAAAACATAGTAATGACAGTCACAAACCCACAACAGTAGTGATAACTGACACATCTACAAGTGACCTTCTGGCCAATAAGCAACTACCAACTGATAGAAACACATGAGACCTTATAGAGCGCTGATACACACTGAGCCACCCACACATTTGGAAGGCTGACAAATACATGTAGTAATTACACCTGAAGGACTCATCAATAAATAAAAGTGGGACAAAATCCCTCTAGAAGAATCAATTAAGGCCATACTGAGCCTGTTTTGGTCCTAACAGGAATAGCTCCATATCTCCGACACGTATTTCCTTTCTTTATCATGACCTTTTGAAGTTCAGGGATTCATAATCTAGGGATGCTTTCTTATGGCCAGACACTCTAAGAAATAATAAGCTGCTGACACTGTCTGGTATGCCTGTATATTCAAAAAGTATTTTCAGGGCTGGAGAGATGGCCTAGTGCTAAGACGCTGCCTCACAAGCAGAGGATCTGAGTTCAGATCCTGGATACCACATAAAAATGCCAGGCTAAATGGTGAAAGTCAACACTCTTGCTCTGGAAGGTAGAGTCAGTAAAATCCCAGAGTGAAACAAAAAGGAGATAGAAGCAATTCAGCATGATTCCTGAAGTCACCCTTGGGCCTCCACAGACACAATTCTGTCTGATACACACATACACACACACACACACACACACACACACAAACAAGCATACATTAAATAAATTAAAAAATTTAAAAGATAGCTTTTAAAAATATTTAGAGAATGAACACATTAATGATACAATGACTATTAACTAGAACTCAATGTAGTAACAGATGCTACATGTGATTATCAGGCAAAACAATCAGTGTTGTATTATGATAAGATGGATAAGAGACTGAGATTCAGTATTGAATGGCCATCTTACATAGCCAGTATGTGAGAATGAACTAGGAATCCAGCTTGCTTGTCTTGCTCCAAAGCACAAGTTTATATTCCTACATCAGACAAATCCACCTCAACAGGGCCTTGGTCAGTGAAGCCTCAAAGGCAATTATCTGAACTTCTTCCCTCACCTGTTCCCTACTGACTGTTCTTTCAGTATCACTTTTCTTACATTTCCTGGTTATTTGTTTGACTGTTGTCAAACAGAGCGTTCTTCAAATTTAAAATGCCCTCTGTCTCCTGTCTTTGATTTCTACTTCCCCCAAATTTTGCCTTGTGATTATGACTCAGCCTGACCTGTTTTAGCTTCCTATTTTAAACCTGACTAAGAATTACATCATTGAATTAGAAAATAGCTATTGGTTGCTCGTAATTTAGGGCTTAGGGTTTCTTCCTTGGTGTGAAAGATAAGTGACAATCTTTGCAGCTCTGACTCATCTGTACCATCCTCCATGGCAGAGAACTTGGCTTTGACATCCCTTATGCCTCTGGCCCATCTCTTCCTGTCCCTCTCTTTGATGACTGAATTCGGGCCACTTCTCAACAACCTGATTCTCTCTGGCTTCAAGCCTGATGCTCTTTGCCTCATTTTTTGCACAGTACCTAGCCATGGACTTGAATACTGTTGTGCAGAAATACATTCCAGGTAACTGACTCACTAAGCCTGCGTGATGCCAATAGAACATTCCCCAATAGAAGGAAGAAGCTGGTGTGAAACCAACTTCACCATTGAGATTAAAGCTCAAGGTATTATTTACTTCATCTACATTTTAAAATCATAATATGAATTTTCTGAGACAGCAGTATCAGAAGAATTCAAGCATAAAGCTTACAATAAGCATACCAGTCCTGACCACAGAGAAGACAAAGCACAAATCCACCTCCACACACATTGCTTCCTGACACAGAAAAATGCTAACACTTTACACATCTCAGTTTTTCTCTTTCTTGTGTTTAAAAAGTTCATAGATACAGTGTAATAGTTTTGCCATTGATTTATAGTCAAACACCACAGCCTAGCAACTTGACTCCCTGAAGAACAAAATTTTCAGTTTTATCATCTTCAAGTTCATAGAATTATTGTTAGGAAAATACATTCCAATGAATCTAACTTACCTCCACACTGAAGCCTGCAGGTATATCACATGTTTCCCTAGAGAGATCAAAATGTATTCCATTTTTAAAGATTTCTCCAAATTCTGCCACTTCACCCAATAAATCCTTTCAATGGATAAGTACTTTTCACTTTAGGAAATATTATTTTTCTTGCATTTAATTACAGTCTGTTGTCCTGCAATACCTCTGAGTCTTCTGCTTTTACTTGTCCCCTTCCTGTCATAATTAAGAATATATAGTCAGTATATTCTGTATTTGAATCCTGATCACAATGAACAATCCTTAGAATTTCCCTGGGCAGAGGGAAGGCTCAGCAGAGACTTCCATTTACTCCAAAGCTGGAGGACCTGAGTTTGATTCTTGGAATTCATGTGGTGGAAAGAGACAACCAGCTCTCTCAGATTACATTGTCCACTGACCTCTGCATACAAGTCAAGATGCCACACACATAAACAAACAAAATTAAAAGAAACAATCAAACAAATGAATGAATAAATATTAAAGACAGGAACTTTCCTGAACATTCCATCAGAAAAAAAAATCACTCAGGACTCCAGGGAGATAGTTCAGCAAGTAAGGCCATCTTGCAAATGGTGTAAAACCTGAGTTTGAGCCTTGGAAGCCTGGAAGCACACATGGTGGAAGAAGAGAACTGATTTCTAACAACTGTCCTCTGACCTCCATTCATATGCCATGAATTACATGTGCACTCATTCTCTTCTCTATTTGTATGTCTCTGTCTCTCTCGTACATTAATAAATACATGTGAATAAAATAATAATTACTCAGTACTTCAAGGCCTTTAAATAGTAGGAGTTGTAGATGAATGCAGTATGGTACAGGATTCTAAAAATGTATTGGGTTTAAATGAAATGTTCACACGGACTGTCCAGAAAGAGTTACTATGATGGCAGCTCTAGATAACTTTTTTATATGGAGGAAAGAGATTTAACTTTCAAAATGATCACTTAGCTGCAAGATCTTTCAGAAACACAATATTCAATGAAGCAATCCTGCTCTGTAGAAAAGGATGGAAGCTTCATTTTTACACAACATTGTTGCTTAAATTTAATAATTTAGATCTACATTGTCACAAGTGCCTAGTGGTGCCTAGGTATATCTAAGTTATGCCTCAGAAAAGTGAGGACCTTTATCTTTATAAAACATATGTTGGTGATTTGGTCAATTCAGATTCTGAAAACTGTGTGTGAGTGTGTGCGTGTATGTGAGTGTGTGTGTGTGTGTTACATCTAAGTTTTAGTGAGCGGACAGAATATAAAAATGTGTAAGTGTGAATATGGGTCATGACCCAATACTTCTATTTGAAACTAAATAAAAGAAAACATACCCTGAGATTGTGAAGGGTGAAAATTTAAATATTAATATGAGAAATGAGCACATGTCCTAGAAATACAGTTAAGTGGATGAGAGTATTTACTTTCTGCACATGTCAAGGTTTTGAGTTCAAACCTCTGTACCCCGGTGACCATGCACACATCTTTAACCCTGATATCAATGGACAGAGCCAGGAGAAGCACTGGGACTTGTGTCTTTAAGCCTAACACAAAGTTCAATGAAAGAGCCTATCACAAAGGAATACAGCAGAGAGTGATGGAACATAACACCTGACCTCATTTTCCAGCTTCCATATGCATGTGCTCCCATGACACATATACACATGTAAACCACACGCACACAAACACACACACATACACACATGTACACATGCATGAGTACACAAACACACACACACATACACACACACACACACATACTACAAACACATTAAACACATTTTCTCCAATACATTTATCTTAGAAAGTACAAGTTAATCATTACTGGTGTGACTAACAATTCTATGCACTTTGGTATTTCCTGTTTGATTTTATAAATATAGATTCATTTTGATCCATTGAAAAGCCACAAAATAAAAGCATTAAGCTAAGGAAATTTTTGCTGGGTTTGTTTGCCCTGTGAAAACCATGTCTCAAAGTAGGTAATCATCTTGATTTCAGAATTTTCCCATCATGCCCATCTTCCTTACATTTACAGCAATCCAATAATCTAAGACTTTTTTCCTCTGATAACTAAGCTACTCAAACACTTTACGTGTTTTGGATTTTTTTAACTCCCTTTTCAAGTTTATATTACAGAGAGCTCTTATAATGTCATTCTCCCACCTAAAATCACTATGAATTTAATTTTTAGTCACTGAAATCTAGGACATTAATTCTGCAGCTTTTACACCCACCGTCTCCAATGTTCACACTTTTAAGTAATTCTAAGCTTTTCATTAACACAGTTTTTGTAGCTTGGCCCTTTCTGCAACAAAGACACCAAGGACTACCTATTTTCTCCCCAGTCACTCACTGGTCTGCAGCATCACATTGGTATTTCCAGGCTTCACAAGCAAATCAGTTCCTCCAAGACCTCTGCTCCTCACTAGTAATCCACTACACACAATTCTTGTCTTTCATCTTTTACTAATCAATCATACATTAAAATTTCCCTATCTGGGAACTCTTCTACATTGCTGGTGGGAATGCAGGCTCATACAGCCACTCTGGCGAGTCGTCTGGAGATTCTTAAAGAAATGAAAGATTGAAATGCCATATGACCCTGCTATTCCACTTTTGGGAATAACCCCCCATACAGCAGAGGTTCACCTCGATAGCACAAGCACAACCATGTTCATAACAGCACTGCTTACAATAGCAAAGTCATGGAATCAACCCCAATGTCCAACAGTTGACGAGTGGATAAGGAAACAGTGGTACATCTATACAATGGAGCACTACTCAGCCATCAAAAATGATGAATTACTGGAATTTGCTGGGAAATGGATGTCATTAGAAACAATTATATTAAGTGAAATATCCCAGACCCAGAAAATTAAGCACCGTATGTATTCCCTAATAGGTGGCTCCTAGTACCAAACCCACCCAGCCCACCTAGAGACACTCAAAGAAAAATCTCTGTAATACCTACAGTAATTGCAAGGATTATGAACAGGAGAGATGGGGTAGGGGGGCCACACCAGAAACAAGGAGAGAGGGGACCATGTTATGGCAGAGAAAATAGGCCTCCAACAAGGACTCAAATAAGTAATGAGACATCTGATTAAGTTCACAGACTTTCGTTCCTGATCATTTACTACTGAGGGGATATGATCTCACTAGAAGAGGAGGGCATATAGTCTGGCAGATACATAGTAGCCATTTTGCAAATGGGTGATAGACCTGTCCCTCACTGTGGTTTCCTACTTTTAATACATCTACCTTTGAATGTGCTCTTATAACAAGACTCTAGTTTAACAGCTTTTTGTCTCTGACAGGGGGTGACATACAATGCCCATCAGGATGGAGTGAAGGGCATTGCAGGAGCAGCAAAACTGCAAAAGAAAATCAACAAACCACAATCCAGAACTTCAGAGACTCTATATCAACCACCTAGAACTAGGACAGCCTAATCTCTCCCCATCCTGAAGCTCAGGGACATTTGCAGAAGAGGGGGCGGTAAGAGTGTAAGAGCAAAAGGATGGGAGGAGAAATGATTTGCAAGATACTCCACACAAGTTAGGGCCGAAGCAATCATAACTGGACTTTGCATGCCCTGAGCAATGTCCAACACACTATTGACCTCACAAAGTCTAGCATCTGCTAAAGGCACCAAGATCCTTGGAGGCAAGGGATTGGCAGCCACAGTAGTGTTCCTAAACTTAAGGGGAACATGGGAAAGGGTTCAAGGAATGGCCACTGGGTCCTTGTACGTCATCGGAGAGGAGGGCTCAGAGGAGAATCAGGCATGAACAAGAAAGGACTCTCTGGGAATTGGGGCGGGAGGCATAGGGCGATGAGGAGGGAAGGGTCAGGGGAGGGGGAGCAGGGGGTTCCGGGGGAGGAGAAGGGAGGGAGGGAACTGGTGTACCTATTAAGTTTGTATGAGCTGACATAATAATAAAAAATGTAAAAAAAAAATTCCCTATCTGAAACTGATCAGCCATAACTAATATGGTTTACTGGACTCATACTATATTTTTCATTGCTGCAACATGCATGCACGCGCATGCGGCTGTGCACGTGTGCACACAGATATGCACACATGTGAATATGCAAACATGCATACTCATACATGTGTATATTCATGAGTAGTCATATATGTAATATTCATGCATGTTTGCAAGCATACACATGTACAATAGCATACACACATGCATATACATTTGCACCCTCACTAGTGCAGATACATACAATTCTGTTCTTCTAGAAACAAAAACTAAGATTCTTGGAATGTCTCTAAATTCCACTGTAAAATACTCTTTCCAAAAGTTCCTTTTTGCCTCATACCCTGTGAAATCATGGGGAAAATATGTTTGTTTTATTGACATTTAATAAAATTCTTTAGTATGTTTAAAGTAGTGTGAGCACACTAAAAAAAGACTGCTTTTTCCCAAACTGTAACTTTACTAAAAATTAAGAGACCTTTATGACTTTCTAATCTAATGTGTTCACTAACACCTCAAAAATTAAAAACAAAGAAGAAAATATAGTTCACAATAATATGTACGTTTTTTCTCTTCATAGCAGTGTTTATTTCCATGAAAAAATTCTAAGTTGCCCAAAATGCAGAAAGCACTTTCAGTGGCTGGTAAGAATACTAATGCTTTTTTAAACTTTTTTTAGATTGTTCATGTGAATAGAAAACCACATCACAAAGAAAAGTATTCTTACATGAAGCTGTTGGTATTCTTCTATAATTCTACCTACTTGGGAGGCTAAGGCAGGAGAATTGAAAATTAAGGTTCACATGTACCAAACAGTGAGTTCAAAGCCAGCTTAAACAGGTTAATTCAGGATGACGCAAAATAAAAAATAAGAAAAATAGGCATATTATCAGAGGCAGAGCTCTACCACAACATTCAGTAGGTACTAAACACAAACCTCTGTAAAGTCAAAAAAAATCTTATTTTTTTCAACTGCAAAAGAATTAAGTTAAATATATAAACATTAATGAACTCAAGTTTATTATACCAATAAAATTTCCTTTTCTGAAAAATGAATCAACTAATCATTTTTAACTATTTTTAACAACTCTATTTCTGTTAGGAAAATACCATGCAAGTTAAAATTTGCTAGTTCAGTTCATGTTGCTAAAACTAAAGCAGCCAAAAGTTTCACTAAAAATACCGTCAAATCATAAGATATATTTTTAAAGTTCCAGCATGTTTTCCCCAGTGTCTAAGGTGTGGCAAGATTTCTCAGGGAGCTTTAACCTTACAGTTAGTGTAATCTGTACACTATCAGGTTTCTGAGGCTAGCTGTATGAGCAAACTTTAGTGTAGAGTCACCTGTAATTTGACTTAAGAAAGTGTCTATAACAGTGATTAGGAGCATGTGAGAACTTAGGAGACGCCACACAAAATCAGCAAAATAATCGCTGCATTGCCCAGATCCTCTCTAATCTGATGTGTGTTGTGTCAATTATGTTTTGCTTTTTCTGGAACTTATTACAATGATCAAGGGTATTAGTGGCATTGGTGGGGTCGTTTGGCAGTGTTATTGACAAAAATGAAAATCAAAGATTGCTATACATGCCACTCCACCCTTCACTATGAAATAAGAATGCAAAGAGTGGAACCGTCATTCAGGTAGAATTAAGGCTTCTTCTACTTGGACTTCATTAAGAGTAGCTCAGTAGTTTTAGGAAAATAATAATACTGTCATCACCCACTGGTTTGTGAGACATCATGTCATGTGAGTAAATACTGTGGCTGCTGTTTTTGGGATGCTTCAAGCCTTTTCTACACAATTGTCTACTTGCTATTCTATCGGCAGTCATAAGCATTTAATTATCTCAACTTGAATTTGGGCATATTCACTGTTTTCCTATTTATGACAAATATAACATTAAAAAGGTTTCAGATGGTTGGGTTGGACTTATAGGTAATGATGTCATTGTCTATTAAGCTCTTTCCATATGTAACCAAAAAGTAAAAGAGAAATGAGGAAAATAATACCTGACCTTTCTCACTATTTTGGCTACCAGGACTATTAAAGGAATGAACCCTGATATTTGAACCTCTCCCAGGAATCTCATGTTGAGAGCAGAGAGAACTGGCACTGGTTAGAGAAGCAGTTTATCTCCCAAAAGTGATTCACACAGCTCTAACAACTATGCAGGTTAGCACGCAGAACCATACCTAAAGCACAGATTAGGTAAAGTATATCTCCTGCCTTCCCTGCTGATTAAGTCTTCACCTCTTCTGCTAGGAATTGGAAGAAGAAACAATTGGATTAGAGTAAGTGTCATCCCAAAATGGTCATAGTGAAAACATTTCCCATTTCTGATTTTCTCTGTCGCACAAATCCTGCTCATTTCCTCAGAAAACACTTCCTTACCCACACACTTGGCCATTGGCAGTTTGCAGTCTCCGTGACTACTCTTCTTCCAAGGTTAGTTTCTGTACATAAGGTCAGTGTCATCTTCCTTAATAAGCTAAACAATTTGTAGCTGATAGTATGACTTGCATTTTGTCCTGATTCTCAATCCCTGCAGAGAACTTGTGCTGGACAAGTACTCTGTGGATGTTAGTAGAGTGGAGGAATGAACATTCATTCCCCTTACACTGGTTTTTGGATATCATGAATTTGCTTAGGGTAATATTTGACTCTTTCCCTAAATCTTCCTGTACTCAGAATGGCACATATTCCGCCACTAAAGGTAGCTTGTAAGGACCCCTTGGTAAGGCTTTTATAAAGAACCATTAACCTAAAATAAATTGAAACTGAAAAGCTTACTGTGATAAAGTTAAAAATACCGTAGTGTGATTCTAGCTGTAGGCTTGGTGCATTCTTTCCACCAAGAAGGAATCTTCCTTTCCTCAGAGGGATGGAAAGGACTCTATTGTGCTGGTTTAAAGATCTAAAACACAGAAAAAAACAATAGAATAAACCATGAGAGGTAAAACTTACTTATGTAAGACTGAACCACGTCTCAGGAAAGAAAAGTAGAAAATGGAGAAAATGGAATGAGAAAGACCCGGAGCAGCTGGTAGAACTTTCTGAGAGGGATTGAGGACTGTGGGGAGGGGCATGGTTGGGAAGGGACATTTCCATGAACCTTGCTACACTGGAAAGAAGAGAAAATACAAATATGACTTCTCAGATTTGTTTTGTTGTCTCTACAGTGTGTTGCCCCTCCACTAGAACTAAATCAGACACCTTCTCATAACTAGAAACTTCTAGCAAACTTTTTCAAACCAGAATGGTTTCTACTGAGTTAAGTGGGAGGATAAATGATTATTATGCAAATTATATTTCTTAACATTGCTTCTGGGAAATTCTCCAGGTAGCCACAATGAACTTAATGTTAAAAGGTCATGTGAACATTTTCATTTTTTTTCATAAAATGGCAATTCCCTCTAGCTGTCATTAACTCATTGTAGAAAATGCTTTAGTGTAGATCTTTATTCTACAACTAGTCAAAGGCCGCAACTCCAGAAATCTAAAACATGTCAGAGGACATCTAGAGTCACATCTTCATTTTAAAAATGAGAATCTCTTATTCAAATTATTCTTTTGCTACAGAATAGTTTTAAATAGGCATAAAAATATTTTATAGATATTGGGGGGATGGTAATACAAGCCTGACAACCTAAACAGACTCCCAGAACCTACATTAAAAAACCTGAATCTGATTAGGAGCATTGGTAACACCTATCCAGTGACAGATAGGGCATTACCTGGATCTTGCTGCGTGGTCAGCCTGATTCTGGGATCTCAAAAAGAAAAAGAAAAAGAAAAAGAAGGTGAGAAAAATTTAAGAAGATACCCTGTGTCCACCTATGGTGTCTACAGAAATAAAACCAGAACATTCTTTTTCATATACAACATACACACATAAATATACCACACACAAAAACAAATTTTACCAAATATAGTTGAAATATTTAGATTTCCTTGGAGAAGGCTGTACAAGATTCATATATAAGAAAAATGTTACTGATAACTATTAATGCTGATGAGAGAAATGATTCCTAGTATACTAAAATGCTCACCCTCTCAAATGATTTTGGTGGCTGAAATTATTTTCATAAGTTACGGAGATCAGAAACTCTCAAATTTCTGCTTTAATGCTTCTAAGCATACTCTATAACTATGGAGTGAATTATGCCTTTGCAATGACTCATAGATTAATCATAGTTTTGCATTTCTAAATATAGAAACTTGGTGAAAATTTCCAGTTATAGGGAAATTATAAACTTTTTCACAGCTGAAAATTATTTATGTGAGATGAGATGGATTTTATGTGTGTCTTGTATGTCTGTGATTGAAAAAAGTATAAGAGAAGGTATTCCATGGGAATATTGCTATTGCAAGTGGTAGCAAAGAGACACAACAATGAGTCAGACACAACTTATAGCTCATGAGGCATAAAGCCAGTAGGAAACAGAAAGCCTTGATGAAATGTACATACATATAATCAAGATAGTATTGTGAGTGACTCATTGCAGTAGAGTGATGGAAAGAAAGCTTCTAGCCCAGAATTTGCTCTTCATTTTCTCATAATTTAAAAGACAGTCTGAGACATGGTAGATGTTCAATGAATGTTTGTCAAGTCAGTGGCAGTGACGTAGGAAAATTCTTCATGTAAATGTTCGTATAAACATGTTCATCGAATTATTTGTCATCATAAACTCAAAAGAGCTCAAGCAGCTTTAAGCAGCATTAAGATCCTGTTAGCCTGGGTATTCTCAAATCTTGGCATGCCCTGGAAAAGTCTAACCTATTTCAACAGGAGGATGAGGTAATCGGTACCTTATCCAGCCTAGATTCTGAGAAATATTTTCACAGCATGTTCCTCCTGAAAATAATTTTTCTTCTTTTGCATGGTACAAAGGTCATTGATTTTGTTGTCAGTGCTCGGTATATGCAGCTCTGCTCTCTCTACCAAGAGGCAAGATATCTGCTCTGCAAGGGTGTGTTTCATTATCTGAAAATGAATCTTACTCACGGAATATACTGAGAAGCAAACATCATTAAAGGACAGCAGAGCAAATGTCCCATGGCATGTATGGACGTGAGACAGATGACATATCCTGTGGTCTGCATCAGTGGGAATCTGATCACATGTTCTATGGTCTTCGGTGATGGACATTATTAGGTCACATATTCTATAGTTTTCAGTGATAGCAACAGATATTTTGTTCTGATTTTGCGTTGGTCAACAGTTAATTACATTTTCCATGCTTTGCACTTAGGGGTAGCAGTTTCCTTTCCACTTTATTGGCATTTTAAAAAAATTATAATTAGAAAGTGAGTCTACTAATTTGGTCTTCACCTCTCCATATGTGTGTGTGGCTAAGAGAAAATTCTTTAAGTTGCCTTATCCTATTTTCTCACTCGTAAAATATAGTACCAACTTACAAGGCACCACAAAAACTATCAATTGATATTTCAAGTATCCTAATTGTTGTCAAGAGATTTTCAAAGTATAATTAATAATTCACATCTCTGTGATTTGCTAGTTCTCACTGTTAGTTTTCATTGGTCATGAATAGTGACCCAATTTTTAGATGAGATTAATACAACAGAAAAAAAAGATATTTTGAAGTTTTTTCCAGGTGCTGAATTAACCGAGTTTATAATCAGCTAAAAGCAAGACCATGTAGAATCTCTTCATTTGCACTTAATACTGAGTTTGTATTATTAGCAAAGGAGGGCAAATAAAGAGTGCATAAGGATGGTTTGACTCTTTTTAATAACTCCTTGTACAAAAAAGTACTATATTAAAGATACTGGTGAATAAAACTGTCTTAATTGAATATATCTCCAAATTAACTTGTTTTAAGGTCGAGAAGACAAGATGCCCAGCCCTTTCTCTCTACTGAGGGTTAGAGTCACTTAACACACATATATCTCCATCTGAAAATTAGCAATCACTTCATGCTGTGAAAATAACTTCCCCAGGTCACCTTGTAAATGCTCACTCCATTCTCATTCTGACTCTAAGAACTGGTTTTTCCTTAAATAAGCTGCAAATGTAACCAGCATATTTAAAATGCAAAAGACTTCACTATTATGAATGCATAATGAGGTCTTCATTTCTAGATACTGTGTGGTATCAAGTACTTTTATATCACCATTAAATAAAGTTGTTCAGCAACCAGATTATATCACTATTACCAATAGTATGAAACACATAAACTAGCCAACCCCAGAAGAATGAAGACAGCTAAACAAATGAAGAGAAGTTGCCAAAAGGAAAGAAATTCAGGTTGAAAAAATGAGAGTCTGTCAATGAGAACTACCTAAAGTTGAAATGAATCATTTGCAAAAAAAAAAAAAAAAAAAAAACAAAAAAAAAAAAACCCAGTGGATCACATTCTAGTAATATTGTAGATACAAGTTAATTACCAACTGGTCACCAATGCTTCATGTCATAGTTAGGCACAGGTGTCAACTTGACTGTTGAGGGTTTGAGCTCTAAGCACATTTGTAATTAATAACCATTAATTAAGGATAGCTAGGGATAACCATTAATAAACAATTAATGGTTCAGTTAATCCCAGAGCAAACCTGCAGGAGATTGTCTAGAAGATGGGAAAGGCTCAGACTGTAGTGGGTGTGATTAGGCCCTGGAATAAAAGACAGAGAGCTGGTTGAGAGAGTTGACATTCTTTTGTATACCTGACCAGACATGCTAGTCTGGCAAGTAAGACAGCTAAACAAATGAAGAGAAGTTGCCAAAAGGAAAGAAATTCAGGTTGAAAAAATAAGAGTCTGTCAATGAGAACTACCTAAAGTTGAAATGAATCATTTGCAAAAAAAAAAAAAAACAAAAAAAAAAAACAAAAAAAAAAAAACCCAGTGGATCACATTCTAGTAATATTGTAGATACAAGTTAATTACCAAATGGTCACCAATGCTGCATGTCATAGTTAGGCACAGGTGTCAACTTGACTGTTGAGGGTTTGAGCTCTAAGTACATTTGTAATTAATAACCATTAATTAAGGATAGCTAGGGATAACCATTAATAAACAATTAATGGTTCAGTTAATCCCAGAGCAAACCTGCAGGAGATTGTCTAGAAGATGGGAAAGGCTCAGACTGTAGTGGGTGTGATTAGGCCCTGGAATAAAAGACAGAGAGCTGGTTGAGAGAGTTGACATTCTTTTGTATACCTGGCCAGACATGCTAGTCTGGCAAGTAAGGATCGTCCCTCTCTCAGCCATTACATAGAAATGGTGTGGCCTCGGCCTGTTATTGGTGCATGCTCTCTTGTTAAGCTAGACAGACTGTAACTGGACTATCAGTAAGAAAATAAACACCTCATTCCCTTAAACCATTTGATGGTCATTTATCAGTAACCATGCAGCAACACTGTAGAATGACATTCAGGTACCACCAAAGATTACAAATGTCATACCACCATGTTTCATGACTTTGTGATTAATGAATCATAATAACAAAGAATTGATAACAGTTATGAAATAGAAAGCCTGATACAAAATTCATACTAGAAAAATTCCATTCAAAAATGTCTTGAAAAGCACATGGTAAGACCACAATATTATGATCATGCTCAGAAAATGACTATAGGGAGCTGATTTTTAATTTTATGTTGCTTTTTGTTGTTAATAAATTTAGAATATTATTATTATTGTTGGCTAGAGTATCTCAGCCCCATATGGTCCTAAGCCTCCTATGTAGCTAGGGATGACATTATACTCCTGATTCTGTGTCCCTAGTGCTAAGATCATAAATGTCCACCTACATTACCAGTTTATAGAAATGATCCTCAGGGCCTCCTGCATAGCAGACAAGCAACCCAAATTACAATATCATTTGCAGAATAACTACTCCGTTGGATTCAGGGTGACCTTAGATTATCATTAAGTGTTGAACTAGTTTTGCTTCCTTATAAAATGAACATTCAACTTTACTACAACCATTGAATATTGAAAGATCAAAAGACTAAGGATATTTTGCTTGATTCAACTCAAACAAAAGGAAAAAATTATTTATGATCATTATCTGTGGAAATTTGTTTTGCTGCTTACAAGTTTTAAAGGAGCAGTGTTCTGTCACATCCCTGCCTACTGCTAATGACAATTCTCTGGTGTGGCCTCTTTCTGGACCTTTAATAGAGGTCCTCGGAGTCCAGGTCCACTTCTTCCTCTAAAAAATAACTCGAATTTTCCATTGAGCAAAGAAAGCTGGCAAAGCTCTTTTGAGCATATAAAATAACCCACATATTGACCGTTCTGCTTCAAACAGTGTTCCAAACCCTGCCTTCTAATTATAGCATTTTAGTCTACACAAAACTATTTACCCCTAATTATTTTTCGCTCTTTTTCACTGGATAGTTTCATTTGTGTTTTGCTTATTTAGCAGCATTGTCACAATACTAATGGCAAAAGGCTACTTGTCATTATGAGTGGTGTAGCACACTGATTAATGGCCATTGTGAAGTTAATTAGTGCCCTAGTTCTGAAGTAATATACCCATGGGTTGGCATTACATATTTACTTGCTTGTTTGTTGACTGAATTATTTATGCTTATCTGTAGTGGCCTCAAGCAGACTGGTTTAGTATTTAGTCATCTAGGGACAATATATACTGTGAAAAAATTCTACAAAGGAAAAAATAAATGCAAACTCAAATTTCATAGATGACTTTTCCAACTCAATTTCTTCATTTTGTAAGAATCCTTAGTGCTAGTACCTAACAGAAATACTTCTGCAGAGGTTGTGAATAAATACTTGCTATTGAAGTTGAACTTGGAGCCCAATCTGCATTTGAGCTCTTGGTGATTCATTTTTTTCTGGAGAAGTCATTGGGAAGGATAGGCATGTGAGCAAATGAGGTTACAGAGCTCTCCAACTGCAGTAGTCACTGGTCACACATAGAGGTTCACAGTGACTTTTGAAAACCCCTTTGACACTTGAAACAATTTAAACTGTGAATTCTAATATTGCAGTTCTGAAGCAAAAATTGAAATTCTCGTGGTCTTTTTGATAGGAAATGTTGTTGTATTATTTTGATTCACTACATCAAATGCAGAAATCAACAGTTAAATTGCATCCAGGTAACAGCATGTTCTATTCTGTTGAAACTTCAATTTCTTCAGGGGTGTCTGAACAGTTTTGGTGAACAGAAGAGACCACAATGAGCAAAGTTGTACAAAATCAGGTTCTTCTTCAGAAATCTCCTTCTTGGAGTCATGTGTGATTCATCCCCACTCTCTGTGACATATCTACAAGACTAATGTTCTTACAAGATGAGTGTGTCATAGGCATCTAAATATAGTTACTGGAGGTTGGGTTTTCCAAAAAAATCCAGCAATTCTGTGATTTATCACACACACTAAACCTAATTTATTAATATATGCATTTGTTGGTGGTACTAAATAAAGGATGAAGGCTAATGCTGGGTACAACTGGGTATGAAAGTTAGTGAAGGAGAGAAAAGATAAAAATAAGATGTCAGAGTCTAAAATTATACACAAGGTATTTGCCTCCAAAGATGCCCAATTTGGTCCAAAGGACACCCTAGCTATAGAAGCTATAAGGGACTACAATATCTATAATTAAGTTAAAGACCAATAGACCAATGAGCTTCTTGAATTCAGTTCTTCCTTTTATTCTGTTTCTTAAACTCTAATGTAAATCAGGATATATATAAACAGCCTAGCACAAATATTACATGAGTTGCTACACTGGTGACAATGGTGTAACAGAAAGCTCCTAGGGAAGCATGGAGATGCCCTGCATAGTTCTGTGCAAGTACACAGTGACTCATGTGCAATCCCAGTGACGAGATGGAGTTCGGACTCTGGCAGTTGTCCTACAAAATAAAATGAGGTAAGAAACCTAGGGGGATAGAAAAACATCAGTGTTTGAAAGGTTACGTTTTGATCCTATAAATACCCAGAGTTTAAAATCAGATTTGTGGGACACACCTACTTTTTTCAGCCCAACCCAAGTCAGGGCTGCCTAAAGAACTTAGAATACAGGTGAGTGGACTGGGATCAGAGGATCCTCATAACTCTGTCACACACACATGTATACACAGAGAGAGAGAGAGAGAGAGAGAGAGAGAGAGAGAGAGAGAAAGAGAGGGCTAGGCTTTCCTTTTATAACTTTTTATTATAGACTTTTAACCTGAAAGCAGTTTGATTCAAAATAGATATCTGACTATTGGATGGAATTTTTAAATTGAATACCTCTGAAAAGCTGCAAGAACACAGTTTGCTTGTTATTTTCTTCTGCAGAAAAAATGTCAAAGGTCGAAAAAGGAGCAGTAGTTCCTGGTGGTTTAATTGCCTGGGCACTGTGTAATGATTCAGTCTATTCTGCACGAGCACTTCTGTACAATAAAAAGACAACTGACTGGGTAAAATTACATATTCTGTCAAATCACACTATAGCAATAGAGTATAAATGGTCTGGGAAGAAAGAATAACATTGGGGCAGAGAATGAAGTCCTGCAAGAGAAGCTGGAATGGAATAACAGCAAGTGAAGAATGAAGATGAAGCTTACACAGGAGGCTTCAAGTGTACTCATTGTTTCAAACCACAAACTCCACTCCAGAAAAGTCATACATTTTGGCAGTGTTGTATAGAGTAAAGACTCAAAATCATCAGTTCTTTTCACAGACTTGCTTTTGGATACAGGACATAGACACAAAACTGCAGAACCTACCTCTTCACAAACAGAGGTTGGCTCTGTTCATCTCAGAATACAGAGAAACAATGGGATTAATAGATCCCTATTAGATCTAAATATTCCAGGTGTAGTAATCATATACTTAACTCTGCCTACTCATAAAATAGGTAATTAAAACCTATGTACCTGCTAAGGCTAGAATCTAGCTCACCAAGAGGCAAAAAATTAGTTTTAGAGAAAGTAGAAGAATATATTATTAGTTCAAAACCAAGAAGAATTGGTCCTACCTATTCAAGTGAATAGTCTATTCACCTTGGAGAGACTAGCAAGGAGCATGAATTCTCTTAAGTCCTCAGGCAGGTGAGGGGTGACAAGAATAGAAAGTCTCTGGTGGCAAGGGAAGTAAGAGAGTTCCCTGAAAACTGAATTAACTGGATGGGTTGAGAGAAGAGCAAGAAACAGAATCTTCACAAGGAAAATAAAAAGCTGAGGGAAAAAACATCAAAGCAAAGAAGTCCAAAGCTCAGACATCTTAACAACCTGAAGTGGAGGGATCTTCAGTATTGCAAGAAAAGATACATTTCTTGTTAATATATGATGATGTTGATGCATTACTATAACTTGGCTTTCATATGCTGCTGTGTGTTAGCAGATGAATATTTTCAAGATGTGGACTATGTTAATATTCAATTCTCTATTAAAATGAAAGATTTCTCACAAACAATTAGAAGTGTGGAAGAAAGATCAGAAACATGCATGCAGCACTTTTTTTCTTAGAGAAAGAATAATGAAGTTAGATATGGTAGTGAATGCCAGTGATACTTGCAGTTGGAAGGTTGAGATAAGAGGATCACCATGAGTTTGAAGCCATTCTGGGCAACACAGTGATTTTCAGGGCAATCTGGGCTACAAAGTGAAGTCTGACTATAAGTAAATAAGTTAATGACTTAATTAATAAATGCAAAAAAAACAATTAATTAGTAAATAAATATTTATTAAATTTATACTCATAACACAAGTTCTCTTAGGATAAAGGGTAACCATAGATACAGAAATTGAGTTTTAAATAAAACCAGGTAGTCGATCTTTTCCAGCATAAACAGAATCAAAGTTTGAACCTTCATCTTACTTAAATTAATCTGGAAAATAATTGGTCATCAATTTATCTTTTTTGAGAAAATAATATATATAGCTAGATCCTTATATTTTATCCTGTATAATAATCAAATCCTATCAAGAATGGGGAATAAATTACAAGAGACAGGCTTAGATAAACACTCTCTGAAAGCAGCCCCATTTGCATATGAATTGAGTCTAAGAATTGATAAATGGAACCCCCAAAATTACAAAAAAATAACTTCTGCTCACCAAAAGAAACTGCCACTCTATCAAAGTGGAACCCTACAGAATTGGAGAAAGTCTTTGCTTGCCAACAGAAGAGTAGTGTCCACAATATATAAAAAAACTAAAAAATAAGCATCAAGAAACAAAAGAACCAACTGAAAAATACGCTACTGACCTAAAAAAAAAGAGTACTCAAAAGAAGAAACAGAAAAGTCTAAGATTCCACCTTAGCCCAGTAAGAATGACTGAATGTGAATGTAAACTACTAGTGTGACCACTCTAGAAGTCAGTGTGGAGATTCTGCATAAACTAGAAATAAAACTACCATATGACCCATCTGTACCATTCCTGGTTATATCTCATATCTATATTGTGCTTTACTTATGATAACAAGGGAATAGAATCAGCTTAGATGGTTATTAACTGACAGATAATGAAAATAAAATGCACGAAAATGAAATGTTATTCACCTATTAAGAAGGAAAAAATCATGAAATTTCCATATATAAAATAATGAGATAAATGGAAGGAATAGTAAAACAACATCAAACGAGTGGAACAACTCAGACCAAGAGCAATAAATACTGCATGTTCTCTTTTACATGAATGTACTAATATTAATCCTGTAGATGTGTAAAACTTGTAACCTCTAACTCATAAACATATGTGCATTATTTAAAAATTCAATAGTTTGTCATAGATAGGCACAGGTGTCAACTTGATGGTTGAGGGTTTGAGCTCTGGGCACATTTGTGGAGAATTAATGGTTGAGTTGGGTACAGAGCAAGCCTGCAGGAGATTGTCTGGCTTATGGGGAGGGCCCAGGCCATGGTGGATGGGACTAGGCCCTGTGTAACAGTTACTCTTAACTATTGCCATGAGAGAACACCCAAAGTCAAGAAACTTAAGGGAGAAAGGGAGATTTATTCAGCTTACGGTTCCAGAGGGAAGGGACAGTCTCTCAAAGCAGAGGTGGCATGGCTGGCTGGCCAAAGCTGGAGGAGGCTAAGTCACTGCAGACATCTTGGAAGCTGAGAGCTGCAGACTGCTTGCTGCAAAGGCTGACTTCTCCTGGAGGTAGAGTGGGACTAATCTATCTCAAGGCCCACCCTTGTGATTGCCTTCCTCCAGCAAGGCTCCACCTCTCAAGGGGCCATGACCTTGCTAAACATATGAGGGACACATTTCAAACCAAGACACCCTGTAATAAAAGACAGAGGACAGGTTGGTATCCTTGTGTGTACTTGGCCAGATTTCTGGTTTGGCAGTAAGGATCATCCCTCTCTCACCCATTATGTAGAGACGGTGTGGCTAGTTCTCTCTGCTCTGGTGTTGGTGCATGCTCTCCAATGAAGTTAGACTGAGAACTGTAACCAGAAATTTGTAAGAGAAAATAAACCCCTTGCACTCTTAAGCTGTGTGATGTTCATTAGTCTGCAACCTTGAGGTGAACTGCAGCAGAATTTGCTACCCACGAAGTGTGGTATTGCTGATAAATCTGACTATGTAGGTTTTGTGGCATTTGAATGATTTTGTTGGAAAAAGTTTGAAATGTTTGGAGATTTTGACTTTGTGGACTACCTATACCATTCTGAAGAGTTTAATGGGCCATTTGGAAAATACTGATGCTGAGAGAGTTATGAATTGTTTGGGCCCAGTTTATGATGAGGGGAATGAGGACTTTGGTAAAGTTAAATTTAAAGATAATTGACTGGTTTGCTTGATAAAGAAGAGCTATGTTGATGGTCGTGAAGCTCTGGATGTGGAAAGGGCAGGCAGCAGAATAGCTGTCGTTGTTGGAGAAATGAATTTCCTAGTGACTTGCACTAGGATGGTGGAAAACATGAATACCACTATATGGCAATTTTGTGATTTGAAAACCCATTTCTTTCAGGGGCCAAAAGCCCAAGTTGAAACCATTTCTAGCCCTTTGGAAGTTTCAGCTACTCAGAAAGAGGCTTTTCAAGAGTTAACATGCTAAAGTTGATACAGGCAAAATTGCAACAGTGGTGCACCTTACCATCTTGATATTCCCTGAACACTTGCTGTGAGGCTATACACATCACCAAAGACTGTGTCTGCAAAGAAAGATGGCACTGAGTATATGCCTTCGTGAGATCATAGTCAGAATTAGGAACTCTCCAGGACACAAACTTTGGCCTTCAGAGGCACTATGGAGGAGAGAAACTCCAGAAATGATCTTATGAGAAGAATGCAGTGCCTCTCAGGGAAATACTACTGACAGCAACTGTCTAATAGTGTCTTCTGATGCACCAGGAGGCTCCAGCTGCTGGCTTTCCTCTACAGCATGTTCCGCTTGTCTCTCTCATGTGAGGTGATACAGAGAGGGACACTTGAGCTGTGATAATTGCACAGTGCTCCTGTGAATGGAACCTGTGAAGTCACATGGCATCCACATGGAGTCTTCATCATAGCCAAAGCCAGAAGACATGAACCAGATACTCCACTTTAGGGAATATAGAATCAAAGCTAGAAACAGCAAGCTGGGGATAGCTAGACTTCCATGTATGCTGAAGCCAAGACATGGAATCAGTTATCAATCAGCCCTAGCTGTCGACCTGTGGATGAATGAAATAGAAAATGTTCTGTATGAATGTGGTGAAGCACGATGAAGTCTTGAAAATGGAAACATGCTGTCATTTGAGTCATTGTGGATGAAACTGGAAGGGAGTGAAATGAGTTATACATAAGAAAAAGAGAAATATATCATTACTTGTAGATATTAGGAAGTTGAACTCATGGATACAGACTATCAGAGCATATGGTAAACATGTCAGAACAAAGTTCAAAACTTAGTGAAAGCAATAATACATGACAGATATTTAAGGTGATTGATATGCTAAAGAGCTGTACTTCTGAGCTAGCATTCCAGAATTAGATAAGATAATCATTTGTCAAAAAGTAAGATTAGTACAAAAAGGGGAAAATGTCCTAAAATAAAATATAATGAGACCCTTAATGAGAAAGCCTAAGATGTTACCTACTTTGTGTGTGTGTGCATATCTCTGTGTGTCTAAAATAAAGGAAAACAGCATTCAATTTAAAACTTTGTCAACACAGTCACTTTTAAAAGACCTATATAACTTCCCCTTACAGCACAACAAAAATAATCTAGATGTAAGATTCACAACCATATCTCCCTCATCTCTTCTACACTGTAATTAATTATTCATTGTTCTGAGCTATAGGTTGTAGATGCTATAAAATACCCATCAAAGAAGGAAATATCATCCCAATCCCTGTGTCATTGTGACTAAAACAATTACAAATGTAACGTTTCAGTTGAATAAAATTGTATTAATGATGAATTTAACCTTTAAGACACATTAGGCATTTTAATATGAAACTAGTCAATGATGATTTCTGTATTCCTTGTCACTATGTAAGTCGTCTATAGAAATAATTAATTGCATGTAATTACCTTTACTTTTTGCAAATAAGTTGCTTCTCTCTCTCACCATGAACTCACAGCAGCTACCGGCATTGACACTGTATGGGACTGACCTCTTTAATGGTTAGATCTAGATAGGTCCCTACCTCGTCCTGCTTAATTGTTGGCACCTAAGGGATTCTGGAAAGAGAGTCACTATCTTCTCCCACTGGATTTGTGCTCCCACTGGAAAGCCCACCCAACTGCAATAGATAGTTGCAATCCCATGATCATGCACATAGTCCTACTTGAACATAGTGGTCCACAACAACCTAAAGAAACCTAAATGTAAAGAAAGGATCTGTAGGGAGACAGGAGATGTAGATGGGAGAAACAAAAGAAAGGGAGGAAATAAGAAAAATTAGAATGCATTACATGCATACATAGTATGGTCAAAGTACAAGTTTAATCTAAAAAATCTGCTTATGATTTTCTTCATATTAATATATACTATTTCTAGAAAGAGAGAGTTAAAAAAAGGAGAAAAAATTACACTATTAAGTAGCAGAATTAATTCACATATACCTTGAAAAACTCCAGCCATAGGAGACAGGATTACTTACTTAGTCTGGCCTTCTGTTTTTCTGGTTTTATGTTATTTGGATGAGTCCTTGCTGAGCTAGGTAGAAAGGCATCAGTGTCAGGATTGATAAATATGTGTACTCTATTTGCTTTCAAAGCACAAGGAATTTGTATTCGATATTCTCAGCAAGCAAAGCAAAGCTTATCTGCATTGGCAAAGGTCTGTTAAAGTCCCATAAATTTTAAGAGGCTGATAGAACTAATATTTCATACCAATATAAACATAATTCTCTAAGAGTTTAAACCTATTGACAGTAAATATCCTCTGTATGCATCTATGAAAGGATTATCTGTGAATTGCCTTAAAGTAGCCTATAGAACTAAGTCTTTAAAATACATTCCTCTGATAGAAATTATGCCTTAATACCAGGATCCCCAGCATCAATATTGTCATTCCCTTGCCTTTAGAATAATTTAGCTCCTCATTTCTCTGAGTCCACCACGTGAGCGGTCTGAGCATTCTATTTCTTTGCAGTTTCTATGCACTTGAGAATAAGAGATTTGCATAATTGTATCATGTCTTCTGATTTGAAATTCCAAACATCAGCCAGAGCTGGGGGTCTGAGTGGAGCTGTGCTTGTCTACATGGTTCAAATAGACCGACAGACAGACAAAAGAGAGAGAGAGAGAGAGAGAGAGAGAGAGAGAGAGAGAGAGAGAGAGAGAGAGAGAAAGAGAGAGGATAGAAGATAGAAATAAATGACAAACAGAAAGACAGACAGAGAAAGAGAGAGAGAGAGAGAGAGAGATATGATAGGTAGATGAGAGATAGATAGATCTATGAGAGCAAAATATCTGACTCATCAGATCCCCCAAACAAGCCATTTTTTTTGTATAGCAAACTGATATATTAAAGGAAGACAGAGGAAAGCACAGTCTGACCTAACAAAATATCAGCTAGGTGTGCATCAGCGATGTTATGAATCTTTATCTCTTGGCTGGCTGGACCCCACTGTGCCTCAGCCTTCAGTGACTGGCCTGCAAGACCCAGGCCAGCACTTGTCTAATTAATAAGCATGTACACAGGGTCTGGGCTTACTATCATTGAGAGATTAATACCTACTTGATGGTTTCACCAGATACTTGCTCCTTTCAACACCAAAGATTTGAGTTTAATCTTCATTTTCCAAACAATGTGTTAAATAGTGTCTTGTTATCTCAGAAAACATAATTCATAGATTTAAATTTGCTCTATGTTCTACTGTTTCAACTACTTTACACACACTTTTCATGTGATAGTGACTATAGTGTTCTCACCCTGGTGACACTTGTAAGAGCAAAATGTCTAATGGAGTCTTATTTACAGGTGTATATACCTACACATCTACTGATAGTCTGTATCTTCATTCACTGACAAGATAACATTATAAATTTTTGCTTCTGTGTATTCACCTGGGTATCAAAGCTATCACTTGGCTTGTTATTCTGTGTATTCACTTTCTGAATAAATATCTAATCCTCTTATAAGTAGGATGTACCCAACTGTGTATATGTGTGTGTGTTCACAACTATGTGTTCTTGCAGCTAGTGGTAAAATTCCCTTTAATGGTAAACTTCAGGCTTATTAACAACATCTTTCTTATCTATGTGAGCACAATGAAATGGAATTTATTTTGCACGTATAACTTAATTAAAACTTTCTCATTACAATTTTATAAGCTATGAGCTCCTGTTGTTTCCTCAATATGGGAAAAGTAAAGTAAAAGATGCCAGGTAAATTTCCAACGTCTTATGAAAGCTCTTGTTAAGATCTGGATCTTAATAAGTCCAGGCTTTGGGACTCCATGGACTACTTTAAAGAGATGGATATTTAGTATTTGTGAATAGCGTTTTCAAGGAAAGTAAAACGCACCTTTTGGTATCTGTTTCACACTGACATTTTCCAGCAAAATTCTCATATAAGTATTTTGTCTACTTTTAATGGGTACATTCTTAAGAGTATAATATATATGTCTTTCTGAGAACTTACTTTTTTTCTTTTCAAAGAAAACAGGGAACAGCGGGATAGCTCAACCAATGTAAGGAACCAGTTAACAAACCTGATGAGCTGAGTTCGATTCCCAGAAGCTTACATGACTGAAGGAGAGAATTGACTTTTGAAAGTTGTCTCTGACCTTCACACTTGTACTGTGGCATGCATTCATATGGCTCTCTCTTTTTCTCTGTCTCTTTCTACCTTCTTTCATCCTTTGCTTTTTCTCTCTCATTCTTCAGATAAATGAATAAATAAATTAAAAATATATTTACCATGTAGTCAATGACTTATTCAAGTACAATTTGAATTAGATCTGTATGCAATACATATCATCTGATACATATGATGTCAAATAATGCAAATACACTACTATTGTTACAGCAAAATGATAAAATGAAATTATTATGCATGTCTCATGAATCAGGAGCCTTGGGTCAGCCTATAGTTTGGGTTATCAAACTTCATGGCTTTCCTCCTGTGGCATCCCTTCTACTAGCGAGGTTCAACCTGCTGAAAGAGTCCCAATTTCCCCAAACATCAACTCCAGCTAGGGATGGAAGCATATGAATCTGTGGGACACAATTCACATTCAGACCATGACAGTGGTCAGAATTGAGAGAGCAAGAAAGGTAGAGAAGAAGTCAGGTGTTTTGTTTGTTTGTTTGTTTGTTTGTTTTTCTATTTATTCACTGGTGATCTTTTTTTCCCTAGTTTTTCAAGCAAACTGAGGTGCACATCTTGAGGTTTCTCCATGTCCAAGAGTGCCTTCGTTTGGGAGTCAGCCTTTCCTACAGTGACTTTTGGAAGGACACTGAAGTTACAGTCTAGAACATCTACCAGGACAAGATGCTCCACTGAGAAAGGAAGGCAAGTTAGAAAATTTTATACTCCTACCTTCCCTTGAGCTTCTACCTCTTCTACTTCCTCCTCTTAAGCTTGATGTCTGGCTCCTGAACTTCTTACAGTTGGTCTTGAGGAGAGGTATAAGGAGAAAGGAGGGCAAACCAGTATTGTTTTACCGCTCAAAACTCACTCTTTCTGCACATAGCCATGGCTTTCAATTATCCTCACAATAACCTATGACTGTATAACATTTCTGCTTTTCAAGTCCCCTTAAGCATGGGCTTGGGTATGAGGGTGTACTTCTAGCTTTTTTCCTCTAATGTGAGTTTGTACCTGAATGAAACTTATATGGATATTGCTGTCCTTAACAGCAACCATTCATTTGGTCCATGAGAGTAAAGCATCTTTTTTCTAGTGATTTTGGGAAGCAAGGATGGCTCTTCACAGAGCTGTTTTTTTCTCTTCTGTAGTTGAGCAGATGGTTCTAGGACATAAAATCATCTTTTGAAACTTGGACTCAGAAACCTATTATGCAAACTCTGAGGAACACATATCATTTGTTCGGAATTTTACATTGATTCCTCTAACTCTCTTAAGTGGAAGTAAGAGGAAACAGTTCTCACCTCCAAAGGACCAGGAAAAAAAATTACAATATTTTTTCTACTCCAAACAAAAGTGTGGTATAATATTTCTAATGTATGCTTCTAACCTTTTGAAGTGAGGCCTTTTTTATTCTGGAAGGAATGAGATCACAGAATCTAATTTTGTTATTTTCTTTGTCCATCATTGATAGATGGCCAAATAATTCTTTGTAGAATCAAAAAGTTGATATTCTGATATTTTCCTCTGCTTTAGGGATCAGAAGTTTAGAAATATGCTCATGCAGCACCAAGTTAGTAACTAGACTTCCCAAGAACAGGAAAGTAAATGTTCTATAGTCCTGAACTAGAAAGCACAGTTTGCTTTTTAGTGAGGCATCCTTGTGTATGAATTAGAAGAAACACTGAAGATCCTGGAAATCCAGCAAGTACCATGTGGATGTTAACAAAGAACGTCCAAGCAGCCAATAGAGCATTCTGAGTTTATGTCAGTGATTGTTGGGTTCTATGTTCTGTAATGAAATCCCTTTACAGGCTACAGTGAGATCTCTCTCACACTTAGCTCTCTGGTTATTCTCTTGAGAAAGTGACTTTTTTTTTTGGTTTGCAATTTTGGATTCTACAATTATCTTTCACTTGTGATAACTGCTGGTTCACAGAAGCTAAGATGATTTCTCAACTGTGATGACCACACAGAATTGACTTTCAAGCCTTGCTTCAACTTTATTCCAGGATGACTCTATTTTCCTCTTCTTTTTCTTTTTCTGATTTCCTCATTTTCTTCACTGTACACTACTATGCTAAAAAGTATTGCTTGCAAAGTGGGGTAGATTATGAATAAACAAATAGATAGCTATTCGGAAACATTTATTGATATTATGTTGTGCATTACGATGCTTTAGGAACAAACTAGAATGAATTAAAGTAATCTAAAGGAGCAAATATTTCATCTTACATTACAGTTTTTAGAGCTGAAATGAATCTGTAATTATCAGGAAATGATCATGTAATTTTGAAACATAAATCAACTAAAGGCTTCCTATCATTTTATTTTTCTATTACTACTACTACTATTATTGTTGTCATGCAAGGTTGTGTATTGGACAGAGGACTTAATGAATGGCAAGCAAACTGTCTATCACTGAGCTATGACTTCAGCCTTTTATCACTTCCAAGTCCTAAATAGCTTTCATCAACAGTGCACAATAAAAACTGCCACCAGGGCTTTAGCTGATCCTGAAAGCAGTAAGAGAAAGAGAGAGAGAGAGAGGGAGAGAGAAGGAAGGAAGGAAGGAAGGAAGGAAGGAAGGAAGGAAGGAGGAAAGAAGGAAGGAAGAAGGAAGGAAGGAGGAAGAAGGAAGGAAGGAAGGGAAGGAGGAAGGAAGGAAGGAAGAAAAAGAAAGAAAGAAAGAAAGAAAGAAAGAAAAAGAAAGAAAGAAAGAGAAAGAAAGAAAGAAAGAAAGAAAGAAAGAAAGAAAGAAAGAAAGAAAGAAAGAAAGAAAGAAAGAAAGAAAGAAAGAGAAACTAAGAAAGCCATTGATAACCAGTGTCATGACTAACCTAAGCCACTGATGCACAATCCAGTAGAGCAGAAATGATGCTCATGCTAGATCTTAGTTGAAGAGGCCCTCTACAGACAGAAATCAAAACACAGCTCAGCTCACAGAACATTGAGAGACAGACAAATACACACTGGTGATTATAGATTTACATGTTTTCCAATGTATCAACTGTTACCTATTTATCACATATCTACCATCTCTATCTATCTATCTATCTATCTATCTATCTATCTACTTATCTATCATCTATCTATCTATCATCTATCTATAATAAATTATCTAATGTTTATTTTGGGCTTTCATCATAAGTCTAGTGTGTCAAGACCATTTACTATGTTTTTAGGCACAATTTTTAAAAGGATTAATTGAATTACTTCAATTTTTGCTTAAACCTCCCATTATAAGATTAAAACAGAAAGACAGACTATTGCTACTTCATATTTAGCAGTGTATGAGTACATATTTGATCCATTTCAATGTTAGAAAATCAAAGTTGCACTATTTTTCTAATGATGCTTCCCATTGCAGTTATTATAGAAACTGGACTGATAATGCCTGTTCATTTAGGGAGCATGTCCTCAAAAATGAATGCTTTTATATTGGAATAGTAGTTTTTAAAATAGAGATACTGAATTTTGTGGATTCAGATATCTTTAAAGGAATATTTAATTCAGTATTGAATGCAGAGGAGCCACGGGAGATTATTCATCCAGGTAGACATAATTATATTGTGGAGGATAATGGATTTGTGTTATTCTTAACGTCGATCCATGGCTACAGTAAGACTGAAATTGTTTTTATAACTTTTCAGTACATTGAACGAAAGAAAAGTATGACAGCAGAAAGCATCTGAAAAATTAAATGTGACATGTTTTTTATCCATATAAAATGGTGTCTGAGCAGCTGGTAATTGTGAATATTTCAGCAGTCATTTTTGATGTGAAATAGTTCTTCTGTGTTCAACACTAATGAGTTATGAGTTGTACTTCATCAAATTGACAGTTTCCTTACTTTTGTAAATAGGGCTATGGATACACCTGGTAAATGCTGTAAAAGATTCTCCACTCACCCTTCGAATGCACAGAATTTCTATTTCTTTAACTCCAAAGTTTTTCCATCAACTTTCAGTTAAGTGATGATAACAAAAGCAGAATTTGCTAATGTTTACTAAATCTCAAGTGTCCTGTTTGGTAAAGTAATGTGCATAATCCATTGAATGATTCTCATAACTCCAACAAATTGAAAAGAAAACTGGAAAGCACACCTTGATTCAAATAGTAAACATGGGTAAGAGACATAAAATGATTCAGTATAAAAAGATTGCTTTTTAATTCTATTTAAATTTTAAAAGAAGCAATAATTCTTGGTTTCTTTTACAGTTTCTAAGATAAAATACCCTGTAAAAGACAAATTATGGGTGAAAGGCTTAAATTGGCTTACAGTTCCAGGTAACAGTCTATCATGGTAGGGAAACCACAGCAGCCAGGGTTCGAGGGAGCTCTTTGCATTCCATCTCATTAATAATATAGTTAAGAACAAAGAGCAATTGATTAATGCATGCATAATATCTAGAATTCATTTTCCTTTCTCCATGTTATGGGACCAACTGTAAGTGAGTTAAGATAGGTCTTTACATATCAGTTAAGGAGATAAAGATATCAGTTAAGGAGATAAAGTCATGCCCACAGGCATGACTACAGGTCCTTCTCCCAGTTGATTAGAAATTGTGTCAGGTGGACAACTGAGATTAACCATCATGGGAAGATACCTTAAATTCCTCCAAGTTTCATGAATAGCTCTACAAAACAAAAATTAAATAAAAATCTATGCACTGTTCCTATTTTATAGCTATGGGAAACTGAGTTGACTTCCAGAAGTAGGGTTGCTATCTTCTTTCTTGTGCTGCTTGCCTTCTGAAATTATCATATAAAGTTATGGGTTTCACTGTGACATTTTCATACCTACTCTGCTTTCTTTGACCCTTCCTTTCCAACCCCCCTCATCACCCTCCTGTTCCCTTCTAGTTGGAACCCTTCCTCAATTCCCACTCCATATCACAGGCATGTTATCACATTCTTTCTGTCCTTTCTCCAATCCCTCAAGACCACTTTTTTTCCTCTCATGGTCCTCTTCCTAGTTTCCTTATCGACTTCCCCTAACTTCTCATACCTGTGTTCACAAAAATTAAATGCCAGATATATACATGAGAAAAGACATATGGTATATTTCTTCTTCATTACAGACTATTTGCTTAATAATTTCCACTTCCATCTATTTCTTTACAAATGTTATGATTTCAATATTTGCTTGTAGTTGAATAAAATACCATTGCATATAGGAAGTACAGTTTCTTTAAACATTCATTTGTTGATGGACATATAGGTTACGTCCACATTTTAGTTGCTATGAACAATGCAGTAAGAAACATAGATGTTGACGAGTCCTTTAAGTATAACTTCAAGAGTGCTATGGCTGAGTTATAGTGCAATTTTACCGTTAACTTTTTTGGTCATTGTTTTCTTAATGTTACATATGTGTATATAGCAAATTTATAATATTTTTACCCTAAGTCCCAAATCCCATTCCCTCTCCTTTCCCCCTTATAACCCTTTACCTTCTCTGTCAGGCTTCTTCCTATTTTCAAATCTTTTCACTTGTGTGACCCATTGTGTTTCATCTAGCTTGTCTTTGATGACATATGCTTGAAAAGATTCATGTTCCAGCAAGTACCATAGATCAATGGGTAAGCTATTGAGGCAAGCATCCTTCCCCATCAGTATTAATCCTTATCAGTATCTTAGAGAGGTTTGGAACTTCTTGAGATCTTACAGCTTTCATGGTGAGATGTTGCTAAGACAGATCCTATGCAATTCTTGTAAAAGTATGCATACCTGCCATGAAATCTTGTGCATCACAATTCTGTCAAATGCAAAAAATAATGTCTTATCCAACAATGTCCTACTTCAGGATCTTGCAATCTTATTGCCTCTTCTTCTACAATGTTCCCTGAGCCTTAGTGTGGGGGTGAGTGAGACATACATATCCTACTTAGGGACAAGCAGTCCACAGTCACTTAGTTTCTGCATTTTAGTGAGTTGTGTTTTTCAGTAATAAACACCTTCTGTTATAGAAGGCTTCTAGGATGAGTGCTGAATGCTCCTCTAATCTGTTTGCCAACATTGCTTTAATTATCACTGGGTTCTAGGTGGAACATTCCAGGACATGTTTCATTTGTTTGTTTTCTTCACTCTGTGCTCCTCTGCAGAGGGACTGTCCATTTTCATTCTTCAGCTGTGGGAAAGCACAGCAGAGGGAAACAGAGTAAGTCAGTCAGAGTAAGTAAGTCAGTCAGTAACTCAGTTGTGGGCAGAATGCAGCAGAGAAGAAGAGTCAGGCAGAGTCCTGGGACCTCAGCTATTTTTAGTTTTCTGAGAAACCTACATATTGGTTGCCATAGCAACAAAGAGATCCCAGCAGGCAATCATAGGGAGTCCCCAGCTCGTTAAGAAATTTACTTTTTAGTTAATCCCTCAAGATAAAAAATCACAACTAAAACAAACAAGGATTTTCAATGCAGTTTTGTTTTTCAAGTTTTACTTAGTCAAATACTATGACACACTTCTCTAAACATTAAAGACTATTTGATGAATGTACATTTGATGTCATTATTTCTCATCTTGAATTTTGAGAAAAGTTCAACAATTAGTCTACTATTTGATTTTTTTTCCTCTATGGGAACATAGCAGTGAAGAAGAAAGACAAAATCTCAGTTTCCCTAGGACTTATATTCTATCTGAAGGAAAAAATGGTGTAGAAAGGACATGTACAGAGAAGACAGACCATGATGGAATAACTGATAAATAGAATACGAGAACCCCAGCTAATGCTAAGCAACACAGTAACCTGGACCACATGTGGCTCTTGAGCCACTGGAATAAAGCTAATATGAGTGGGGAGTTGATTTTTAAGGACATTTTAATGTCACATGGATTAACAGCTGCCATAGTGTGCACCAGAGTTGTGCATAATAATGAAGATTATTAAGCAGGTACACGATGGATTGTGGGGATATTTGGGTGAAGTTATAGTTGAGCCCAGTTCTGAGAAAGAAAAAACAGTCAGTATGCAAATTGAGAGGGCAGGACAATCCAGAAAGACAGAAGAGGATATGTAATGGTTGTGGAATGCAGTTAAGTGCGTGGATTCAGAGAGATGGTGCAAGATGTGGACCAGAACCTGCAGGACAAGTGCAGTCTCAGACGGGAAGAGAGAGATTTCACTCGGGAGGAGGTCACTTTTACATGTGGAATAAGGAAGTTTTGTGAGAAGCTAAGAAAATAGGAGTGAGCAGCATTCCCTGGCATTTTCAGAATTGTTAGGACAATTGTTAGGACAGGAGATAGTCTGAATATCAGAGCAAAGCAAAAACTTCACAATGTTACCACTATGGGTGTGCTATACAAGTAAAAATGTGTTTGAAAGTGGAAAAAGCAGTTTGAGCTTAGCTTCCTCCAATACAGAAACAGGATATTCACAGTATTAAGCTATATCTGTTAAGTTCTGAGAACAGAACTGTCAACACTGAACCTAAACAAAAAAACTAAAGTTAATGATAAACTAACTAGTTAAAATATGCCTCAATGGATTTATAGTATATATACATACACACGCAGTCTTGGTAATACAGGATACTTTCCTAAAATACTTTATTTGACATGACCTTTGATCAGCTACATCCCATGACAACTACATCCCATGACATCCCATTCAATGCACAATCTAGACATCAATCAGAAGTCAAGTCTCTGAATTTATATCTCTAGTGATTGATTCTTACCATGAAATGATTTACTCTTTTTTCTAGAAATATGCAATGAGATATTTGTGCTAAATTTATGTTTCAATAGGATATTCACCATGTATTTTTATTTTCAAGTTCCTTATGACTTTAGAAATTTAGACCAAGACTAATTATTATATAATTTATTTGAAACTTAAAATGTTTTATTAAGTCTAAATTTTCTGGACATATCTTTCTTCTTTTATGTTGATTTATGTTGCTTTTAGCAATGAATTTTGTAGCTATGTACATGTCCATAAGACCTGTACAGTATTTGCATTATAAATATTTCACTGTGGATAGGAAGATCTCAAGAGACCACATTGAGAGACCGAGGAGAATCAATGCTAATGATGGGGACACAGTAGATGCTTTCCTCAATGGGGTACCCACTATTATAGGATTCATGCTCCAGCAATTATTCAGGAACATGCCATAAAAGGCAACCCAAATGAAACTAACTAAGCTACTTATAGGAAAAGACAAGAAAATAGAAGGGCAACTGGTAGGGAATAAGAAAAGTTGTAATGAGAAGAGACGGGGTATGGGATTAGGGATTAAGTTGTGAAATTATCACAGACTCACTATATTCATGTATGAAAATGTTAACAGAATAACAATTAAAACAAAAAGATCAATGCATTTGATTACATGTCATAGAAATAATTCAGCCTTCCTCAAAATCTGAATATCATTATAGCATTCAGAGCCAAAATAGAGATAATCAATTCTAGGAGAATATGGAAAGAATAAACCACAAATTGCCCATAAAGTCACTGCTATCTAAGCAAACACCATTGGATATAAGAGGCAGAACATAGCTGTCAAAGTGGAGGCATTAGTTTTGTGGGAACCAAATACAAGCAGGACGTCAGAGTTCTGTTTTTAAAACTACAGAGATCCAACAAGCAACTTTCCTGAAACAGAAAATGAATTTAACTTTCTATTTAGTAATATTATTTTTGATGACACATAACTAATTTTAGCACTGGAGATTATTAGGTAAAAGTGCCACAAATTTTTAATTTAATAAAGTATCAACTCTTTAGATATAGCCACCCAGTTGAATGCCAATAAATCAATAACTGAGACATATATTTTGCATGTATCCATTAAGGAATAATCAATAAAAAGGAAATTCTCTTTTCCAGAGAAAGTGATGAAAAATCTACAATATTATTACAAGCTACTCAACAGAATTATAGAATCAATTCAAATGAAGTGCTTTCTTACCAAGACTTCTGCAAAAAACAGAAGTCAGTAGGCTTTGTGTGCAAACATTAAAGGGACCTTTACCACTGATCTCACCAGAAAGAATAAAAGGAAAAATTTGGAGGGCAATTAATAGAAAAGTACAGATGGGTAATTGGTAGCAATTAAAACTCAAGATAAAAAGTAAAAAAAGGGGCTGGAGAGGTGGCTCAGGGGTTAAGCCTCTGCCTTGCAGGCAGAAGGTCCTGAGTTCGGATCCTAGACCCCACGTATAGACACCAGGCAGAAGAGGGGGGAGGGGGGGCAGCCTGCGCTTCTGGTCCTGGTAGGGCGAAGCCTGTGGATCCTGGGGTAGAGTAAAACAAGGAGGAGGTAGAGGCGGTCCATGGTGGTTCTTGAGTTCGCGTGGTTCTACACACACACACACACACACACACACACACACACACACACACATACATACACACACATGCACAATTGAATAAATAAAAAAAAAGCAAAAAAAGATGGGATCAGTGAAAAAACTCAGCTGGTAAATCACCAGCTGCTTTTGATTTGGTGAACTACTTTTGATTTCCAGAAGTCAACTTGATGGAAAGAGTGAGCTGGCTTCTTAAAAGCTGTCCTATGACCTACACCAGAGTGCCATAGCATGAATATGCTGCCTGATTGCTCTCTCTGGATCTCAATCTGTCTCTCTCTCTCTCTCTCTCTCTCTCTCTCTCTCTCTCTCTCTCTGTATCTCCCTTTCTCTCTCTTTCTCTGCCTTAATATTGCAATTTTTCCATTTTAAGAATTACCAAGATACATGTTTTGATGCTTCTGTTGGACAAAGAGCTTCCTAAGGATAGATTATTTTTCATTCTTTTCACATTCTGTTTGGTGGCTAATGACATGTTTTCATTTTTAATAAGGTCACTTATATGACAGGGCATTCACTGCATATCAGAATCTTTTTACAGAGCATTTTCAACATGATATTACTAACAATTGTGACAAAATTGAAAGAACAACTTAGACAATAATGTTAAGATAGAAAGACAAGAACGTTTACAGGTAAGGAAAATTATCAATTTTGTTTATCATGAGAACTTTTTTCTGGCAAAAAAGAAATTCACCTGAAAATTATAGATAGAATAATCTGAAGATTGATCATAAACATCACAGTTTACATTTAATCAAAAGGAAGTGGGATGTGAAACAGCTAAGAATGATATACTGGACCATATGTGCATTTGCAGTTCCTTGAGCATGTCTGGATATTCTGTTCCTTAGCTTAAGAATGGATTAGAGAAAAATTGGTTCTGTGTCTAAGGAACTTGAAATGACATGGAAGTTGATATTGTTTTAGAAAAATCACCCAGGGACCTTCTGTGAGACCTTTGTATTGGGGTTTACTTCTAGAACTTAGGCTTGCTTGGAGGTTAGCTCTGCTCTATCTAAAGCCTCCCTGCATGTTCATAGCTTCCTGCGGAGGTCTATTTCACTGGCCTCCATCCCTCCTTTTCTAATCTAGTACCCTTTACTAAAGACACCAGGCAGACAGATGCCAGCAGCCAAAAATAGCAGGGGAGGGCTGGAGAGAGAGCTCAGAGTTGAAGACACTGCTCGCAAGCAGAAAGACCTGAGTTGAGATCACATAAAAACATCAAGTTGAAATCTTGGTAGCCTATACTTCTGGCCCTGGGAAATCCCAGAGTGAAGCAAAAGGAGGTAGAAGCAATCTAGGGTCATTCGCAAAGTCACCTTTGGGCCTCCACAGGAACATACGGTGTCCTCTGATACACACACACACACACACACACACATACACATGCACACATATATGCAAATAAAAACTTTTTTAAAAAATAGCAGGTAAATAGAGTTTTAAAAATGATGAATGTGGACATGTTAAAAATAAGTCTTAAAAGTTAAAATATTATTAACATTTCTTCACTGTATGTATGAATAGGAACAAGAATATGGACATGAACATAACCAAGATTGTTCTTTGTCAACTTGTTACTTGATGAATGTTTTCTGTATCAGTGCTTTTTAGTATCCAGATATGCAAAAGTTTCATTTTTATTTTTTCCTCCAAGGTTGTCTCCATTATGTTTTGGCTTGAGTCAGAGCCTGTATATAAAAACCCAGTAGGAAACCGGATTGAACATTGTCATTCCCGTCACTTCTCCTTTTGAAATCATGGAATCTCCTTTCATGTGTCTACATGTGTTTACAAATCTTAATTGTAAATCATTGATAGTATGGGACCATTAATTTTGTGTTCAAGTACTCCCACTATTCTAAGATCTACAAAACACTAATATGATCTAGATGATATAGTATAAGCCTCTTAATTCTGCAAACTTAAAGAGCTATTTAGAAAAGATTAGAGGTACAAGCTTTATTATAAAGTATTGTGTTCAATAATTAGAGACATGTTTAATTCATTCTGTGGTTTATTGAAACATTGTCATTTTATGGAAAAGTAAGAAAATTATTGTGCCAATTTGATACAGGTATCAACTTGACAATTGAGAGCTGAATCTTTAGGCATACCTGGGAGGAATTCGTTAAGCAGACCCTAAGAAAGTCTGTGGAAGATTGTCTAACTGATGTGGGAAATGCAGTACATAGGGGTAAAACAATTCCCTGGTCAGGTGGATAAGATTGAAAGACTTGTTTCACCATTTGGCATATTTTCACATACAAGCATACTTTGGTATACAGATATGCTAGAAAGAGAGGAAACATGTCTATCTCTCAAGCTGTTCTGTGGTTATAGTGGTATAAACTTACTGCCACAGTGATAAACTACAACAACTTGTTCCCTTAAGTTGTTGGGGGTCCTGTACTCAATCATTAACAAGAAGAATTATATACTGATAGATTTTATTTCTGAACTTCTTAGTCATAGCTGAATTTATGACAATCAAGAAGAAATTAATTTACATAGTCCTGAGATAAAGTATTCTTATTCAGAATGTCTTCCTAAACCATGAAAGTCAGACTGCCGATAGCATAGGATTGGCCAGAAGCTGAAGAACAGTTTTTGTTGACTATTTGAAGATAGTTTAAAGAAAGACACAGAGTCAGGGTCAAAGAGAAGTTATTTTGAAAGGTACCTGTGAACTCTACTTGATCCATGTGTTTTAAAGATTATCATAAAAATCTGATTTCAGACTAAAGATATTTCAACATCATTATAAAGTATGAGTCTTACTCTTTACTAGCTCCAGCACCATACTCCTGTGGTTTCACTTACTAATGAAGAAAATAGTAGTTGTCACAAATGTAGCAAATCCTAGTGTGATTATCAATGTTATGGTGACTAACTGCTTATAAAGTCCTAGAAGATTGGAGATATTTAGGAAATCTTTCATTCTAGAAATGGAATTGCTAGAATGTTTTTCATTTATTTCTAGTTCTGACAATTGGTCTTAAGATGATTAGGTACATTAAATCTCAATAAAATTCACCCGCAATCTCAAGACAATACACTGTTTGTCCACTTTTCATAGCACAGAAAGTCTTGTTGATGCTTCTCCCCAGACTCGTGTTCTAGGACCTGTACAAACTTAACACTACAGCGTTATAGAACTTCATGAAGACCCTCGAACACCTTATCACTTCCAGCTTTTTGTCCATGTATTTTCTTACACCAAATTTTTAATCTGTCAGTTCATAATGTTGAATAGATTTCATGACATAATCAGATCATCATCCAGTCTGAATGAGAAGGAAAGTAAATGTTGAGTAAGAGTTTTGAAATCTCATTAGGGGAGGATGAACTTTCAAGGCAGGGAAAGTTTAGAATAAATAGGGGAAAATCCATAGTCTGCTTTGGAGGAAACAAAAGAAGGGTAATTGGAGAAGCTGTTTTGTTGTTGTTGTTGTTTATATTGCTGTTTGGTTGTTTGTCATTTTATCAGCTAACACCCATTGTAAGGTGCTCAAGCCTATCTTTTTGACTGCTCAAAAATGGTCTCTTTCATTTTTTGTAATTTATTCACAGTTTAAGTGGTGTTATTGTGAAGGTATTTATGAATTATTCTTTTTCCTTTATTTTTTAAGCATGAATTCTTTTAAAAAAACTACTGAAGTGAGTGTTTAAAGTTCACAAATAGTTTCATAACCAAATGTGGCATAAATGTAGTTTAATTTTCCTTAAAAAGATGAAAATTTTACCCTTGTGAACAGGATATGGGAACATTTATATGTTTATGTTCCTTGCATACTCCTGGAGATAATGTTTATTTGCCTTTAAAATTGAAAAGTAAGACCAATAGAATGTCTTCAAGATTTGAATTTTCATTTTTAGTACAGCAAAGTGATATGTCTTTTCATAAATTTATTACTTTTTCTGCTGACATATTGAATTGGATACCCACATACTTGTTTAATTCAAAGAAGTCGGAACTATTTAATCCATGGTTCTTATAACACTGTATTCTTCACAATATCTTTACAATCTCAATTTATCCTGATTTCCAATTTTTCTTTCATACTTTAAATATTAAACAGTATATTTCAAATAAGTCTGGAATGGATTCAAATAGTAAAATTTCCGATAAAGAAAAGTTCTACCCAAAATTGCTCCATATGAAGGCGTTTGATTAAGATTATAATATGAAGAGAAAAATGTCATTCCTTAGTATATTTTTCATGCAAAACCCATGGAGCTGATGACATATTAACAGGACCTGCTTATTTAAAGAGTCTTTGCAACTTATATGTCACAATTAAAATGATCTCACACCAATAGAAAAGTCATATGAGTGAAACTCAAGTTTAAAATACCATGTAATAAACAAAACTAATATGAGAAGAAAGCAAAAGGAAATGTTTGAGGATTAAGTCATTACCTTTCAAGAACACAATTGCCAAGGCAAGATTTTTTTTTCTCTTTGTATCTACAAATATCACTCTCTAAAGTGATGGCTGTTGACTTGTGAAATTGAAACTTATAGAGGACAAAGGAAATGCAGTAGCAGTAATTATGTGAAGCATAATGTGTGTCAAAGTCATGTAGATTTAATGAGCAGTGCTCATTGTGGACTAATACCATATGACAGCTATTGTGAATGCCTTTTAAAAAGCCTGGGCTGATTCAGTTTTGAAAAGAACTTATTATGAAACTGACAAATTTCCAGTCCTAGAAATGATGAACCAATCCAGATGTTCTTTCTTTGCAGTTGTTCAGTAGGCAGTCATCATGTTCTAGGCGGCTGTACTATAACCTTTTCTTTCTGCTGTAATGACAATGAAGACAGCCAAAATAATTCTCCATCATTAATGTGACTGTGATAAGTTCTACATGAAAGAAAAACTCAGGAAGTAATTAAATGAACAACCAAAGCCAGTTCATTCTTTCAATCTGAATGTTTTGATTGTCCTCTTCCTCTTTAAAAAAAACTTTTTTGATACCTTTCTGATAAATTTCTATAATTCCTTTTTGGTATGTTTTTCTTGGTGGTGGTAAGCAAAATATTTAGAGTGCACATTCTTCTGAATCTGTTTTATCTAATCTCAAGCAGGGTGTATGTTAAAAAATATAATCAAAAGATACATAGTCAAGATAGGAAAAGTAAATATCTGTTATTACACACCTTCTTGACAGTGCTCATATTGATGGGATATGATTGCTATGAAATTTCAGAAGAGTAATCACCATAGCAGAGGAAGCATGATATCTTTTTCCTTGAAACTGTAGATAGAAAGTATCTCAGATCAGAGGGCCTTCTATCCCTGTGACAGCTATTTCACTGTGTTGTCACAGTAGGGAGCAGCAATGTTCAAAGTAAACATGTGGAGGTGTCTGTGTTCATAACCCCTTAACAGAAGCAAGCACTGAGTCTGATTGGCACACTGGACCTCCCTGGGGAAATCCCTGGGAGATCTCACAGAATTTCTTTCTGTTCACCATGTTGAATTGCATCATGGCATAATTTGTTCCCACAGTATATCTTATCCTACCTTTCATCTGTGAAAGTTAACATTAACAAAACTACTTACAAGAGCCAAATCTCTTGTTAGCTTTGAAATTACCTCTCCAACTATATTAAAGTAATAGTTTTAGTTCTGGACCTTTCTGACATTATACCCCATGTTCTCGTGCACCTTTCACCATGAATTGCTGGTAGCTTTTTTGGTAAAATCCATGATCCAATCATTTTAATTTCATCTAACTCCAATGTGTCATAGGCTATCAACAATTTTTTTAAGCATGACTGTAGAAACCTTAGACTCACAGGAGGTAGAGCCGAAGCCATGAGCATCTCTGTCACGTGTGCCTTTTTTAAGTCATGTGCATAGACATGTCCTGCAGATAAACTCAGCAAAATAGATCAGGACAGGGGACAAAAGCAATGCACAAATAATTATGAGTTTTTTTTAATGAGAAGGACATGATTATGTATTCATTTTGCAATATCAAGCAAATATGGCAGTTTGTATTAAGTATTCATCATTTAAAAAAAATGACATGACTTTCTCATTCTGTCAAAAAAATTTTTTTTTTGTACCAAGAAACACAGACTAAAAGCTATTTGCTACCCATGCAGAAACTTGTTAGCAAAGCTGACTGTCAGTCAGATGTCAGGGCACCTTGGTTCCTAATGGAGTGGTGCTGAAACACATTATCTAGCACAGAGATGGCTAAATCATGAGGAAGGTGCAGGAGGGTCAAGTGCAGGTTCAAGTTGGTGCACTGGAAGTCCAGATTTTGTCAGCTGTCCAACAAGTAGACAGTCTGCTCACAGGTCAGAATATCTTTGAGACTGTTGGTTAGGAGATGCAGAGTTTCTGATCGATGGCACTTTTCAAGACATAAATTTCCACTGGAAGGATGAAATGAAGAAATGTCAAAAACCAGATAGAGAAGAGTTGAGGAAATCAGGGGACTTTGAGCTTAGGACATTTCCCCTATTCTATGTAGTGATATTATGATCATGGAGAAGTTGTCAGGAGAAAGTATCTTACTCAGTTTAGCAAGAAGAAGGTAAATCTAAATTCAGCAAAGGAAATGGATCCCAGATACTGAGAACTCAGTATAGGAGGACGGTTTGTGGATTTGAATGTCTGATGATCATAAAAGTTCGAATATGAGGTAGTTTTTTCCCATAATAGGAAGTCCGCAATGTGGATTTGACAACTTACACTGAAAAATCCCACAGAGATATAAAATGGGAAATATTTAAAGGAAGCACCATTCCTGTCTTACCACTTGCAAAGAACCTTATTCCACAATGAAAAATGTAAGGCTTGAGCACCTACACAGTACTAATACCTCAGTATATCCGTTCTTCATAGACTCAAAATTCCCAGTAAAAGCAACAATGTGGCAAGCGTGTAGTAATTAGAACTGTCACATGACTGATGTCATAACACTTCAGAAATAAAGCACATTATGGGTTTTGCAGAAAGACAAGTTGGTAACAGAGTCATGGATTCAACACATTTATAACCAAGGTAGGAGACATGTTGATTGAATGTCAGGTTCCCTTAGTCAGAAATCCTGTGTGCATGAAGATGAAGGAGGAGCTAGAGAAACTCTTCCCACAAAAGTTCCATTAAATAACAAAAGAAAAGCTCACACTCACAACTACAGTTCACTTTGTGATGCAGGTTCTAAACAAGGAAAAAGACATCCAAAATGGTTCGGAAAGGTCACTAGTAAATGTTTCTAGACTGCAAAACTACTCAGTTAATTTTCAGTTATAAAGCTCTATGTAAGCCTGTCTCATTTATAAGAAGCAAGGCAGGGAGGGAGGGTGGGGAGCAATTAAAGAGGGAGAGAAAAAGAGAACTTCACTGAATTTAGCATTAAAACATTTTAGTAGTAAAATATTTGAGATATCCAGTAATATAATGATCTACTTTGTTGAACATTTTAAATCACTAATTTAAGCAGTGGCAATTAGTGTAATAAAGAGGCCCTTTAATTCATTACCATTACCATGTTTGTTTATTGAGTAAAGTGTCATTCACTACCCACTCACTATCGCAAATAAAAGCAAACATACTTCAAAATTCACTGTAGCATTGTTCTTTTGCTTTGGATTTTTAATTATATCACACAATCCAACCATAGCTTAAGAGAACAAAAATAAGATGATTCCATAACTGTGTATTAGCATTTAGTATCTTATAATATATTCTAATATTCCAACCCTGTGATTACCAGAATAATTGCTGAGCTGCATCATATTGTAGAAGTCATCCATTGTAAGGTGGTGTGGTTAAAAATTTAACTGACAAATCACTTGCTTGATAATAGATGATAGAAATCAGAATCAGAAAGGAACTTCTATTTCACCATAATTCACTGTGTGGTTACAAAAGCACTGACTGTTTTAATCATTTGATTCATTAGAAGGTTTTTGAATTAGAAGCATTTATCTATCTAGTAATTTGCTTGTTTAGATTTAGTTACAAATGTCATTATACTGAAGGAAAATATGTTTTTTTTTTCCTTGATGCAAAAATAAAGTGACTTTGTTAAGGGAACCGTACAGTGAGATCAAAGAAATGCATTATTCTAAGTTCAGGTTTTTTCAGTAACCAAGACCATACAAAACATTTAATAGATTAAGAAAATATTAAAACTTTTTATTACTAGTTTCTCAGGTTTAACAACATTCATGATTCATCATTCATTCATTCATACATTATATGCATAGTTTATCATGTTGTTTTGTGTAATATGCATCTGTCATGTTTTTGAATATAGTTGTAATGCATTTATGCTCCAAAAAATAAAGGATGATTTACTATTTAAAATACTTATGTAGTATTGCATCCATGCAATATTTATTTTAAAAGCTATTTTCAAAGTTCCATGTAGAGAAAATAAAATGAATAAGTTATAGTCACTTCCCATAGGCCTTATACAATAGCCTATCTTTGCGTTGAGCAATATTTAGTCAATACCTAGAGAAGAAGGAAGGCTTTCTTATTTAACTAGTGTCTCCTCTACTTTACTGCTTATGTAATAACTCTGGTTCTATTACCTAAAAACATGGTAGATTTCCAACTTCTTTCTATAGATAAAAGGAACAAGCATATCATTTTAACCATCACACACATTTGTCATAGTATAAAGCAATGGATATGGATATTGATGAAAGCGTATAAGGAAACTAAATTATTCTATAAAATATAAGAAATTACACATGTGAGTATGTTTGAAGAAAGAAAGGTTGATGATCAAAACAAGAGAAAACAACGTTTGAGGAATGTGAATATTTTAGTCATCTGAAAAATGCTCATTGTTCAATAGACTTCTAGGTTTAGCACCAAATCCAATCTAGTCTTAATCTCATATTTAGATTGTCAAGAAAACAAAATTGTGATAAGGTAGGGTCTCAGGCTTTAAATGTTGATTTGGCCAAAGATCAGAAACAAAACTTCTTTGAATCTGCTTCCTCATCTATAAATGATAATGTCCAGACAAAAGTATTATTAAATGAGAATATAGACAGTGAATTCAGAACAGAATCAACATCTATACTATGAAAGTGAGAATGGAGAAATTATTTTCATTTTTTCTTTAAAAAAAGTTCTTTATTTTTTTGCCTATGATTTTATTATTGCTTAAATTGTTGCTAGGTAAGTTTCTTCCTCCATAAACTTTTTCATTACATACTTTCCTTTTATCTTTTCTTGGGGCCCAGAATTTTGATGAGTCTTGAACTGAAGAATGTTCTGTGTGATCTTGCAAAGAATACATTCTCTGCTACTTTGCAGAATAGTATAAAAATATCGATTAGGTCAAGTTGACTCATACTGCTATTATGATCAATGACATCCTCGATTTTTTTTGGCCTCTGACTCTTTGATCTAAATACTTAAAGAGACTAACAATTATGTTGAATTCTGACTGTAACAGTTTTGTATATTTTTTTTTTTCTTTTTGTTAGTTTGGTGTTACAAATCATGACATTCTGTATTCTGGGTCATAAGCATTTAGGCTTGCTTTGTCTTCTTGGAGAACTGATTCTTTAACAAGTAGTAAACAGTGCTTCTCTATGTCTCCAATTTCCTTGTTCAGATACCATTTTGTCTAAAATTGTCTGAAATAGATTTTTCAGCATTCTTTTGAAATGGCATATTTTTCTCCATTCTCTTAAAGTTTTTGACCTGAAGCTCTTTGGACCACAGTTCATTGCTACTGTGATGGAGCTATGTACTGCTGTATAGTACTACCCATGGGAGGTTTTCACTATTGTGACTACTTTTGCATCTCTCACTCCTGTGCTTCTGACTCTAATCTCCCATGTAGGTATTTGGTGTGTGTGTGTGTGTGTGTGTGTGTGTGTGTGTGTATGCGTGTGTGCATGTGTGTGTGTGTATCTGTGTCTGTGCCTGTGGAGGCCCAAGGGTGAGTTCAGGAATTATCCTGGTTAGTTTTTACCTCTGGGATTTCCTAGTCTTTTGATTTGTAACCCACATCACATTCTGCCTAACACTTTTCTGTGGGTTCTAGGATACAAGCTCAGGTTCTGCTTTCCAGGCAGAATCTTAACCACCGAGCCATCTCTTCAATCCTTTCTCATGGGTCTTGTAGTTTGTGTCTCGCCCAACACAGGAATGTCAGATAAGACTATAATGAAAGAAAACCCTTTCCCAAGTGCAAAAAAAGAAAGATTGCTATAATATTATTCCTTGGAAGTTTTATGAAGAACAATCCACAAATATTTCATAGTTATTACTTGTTCTTACCTCCTTCTAAAACCATGCTCAACTCAAGAGTCAGGAGTTAAAAGCCATGAAAATGTGATGATCTTACATCACTAAGTGGTTCTGTGTGAAGCACATGAACTTTGATACTCTCTATTTTGGTTAGCCCACTGAAAGTGATGTTGAAGAAAAGTCAGTAATCTTCAGTCTCTTTAGTCTTTTTTTTTTTTTGTAGTATGTGTAGTGATTGTGACTTTCACATCTTTACATTTTCTTAACAACCTTTATCTTCCTTATTTTCATGGGCAGCATCTTTTTCCCTTCCCTTTCCTTTGTATTTCTTTATGGTGCAGAAGAAATACCCAAAAATTTTGCCTTAAGAAATGTTATTTATAGATATGTCAGAAAAAAATCAGAAGGGTTTGAAGAATTTTGCCATTATATAGAATTGTTGTCCTGACATGGCACCAATTTTCCTTTTTATTTTAGAAGTACCTAAATTTATCACTAATAATAGGAATCACTTCAGAAAAAATGTTCCTATTAATCAGAATTGGAAATATGAACATTATAAAATTATGCTTAAGCTCCCTAACTTCTGCTCATATGCATTAAATAAGAATGAATAGGACAGTATAAAGGTATTGAAAGAATAGAAGAAATAATACCTACACATAGAAACAACATCATTATATTTTGATATACATCAAGTATTATACAACCATTTTATAATCAGATAAACAAATGATCCTATTTAATTTTAAATTTAAAAGCAAATTCATCTCTCCATTAGACACTTTTTTTACTATTCACATTTAATTGTGTTGATAGGTGATGTAACTAAGTGAGTGAAATACCACATTGTGAGAAAATAGACCACATTGTGTTTTGTTATTTTTGTGTATAAAATTATATGAAGACATATTTGCAGCACAGTAGCAAGTAAGAGAGAGAGAGACTGAGTGGGGGTAGGAGGGAGGAATAGGAGAGGCAGAGCAGGGATGGGGGAAAGTTACCTTAAGAAAATAACCAGCTTGGAGCTTCCCTTGTACTTGTAATATCTAGGACAGGCAGAGGCAGTCAAGATGGGACACTTCATGAAAAACCTCAGCAAAGCACTGCAAATCTGAATCTTGTGTCAACTGACTCTATGAGAGGAATATGCCCAAATCTAAAGTTAATACTATTGCATACATTTCTAATCCCAACTACATACATTAGTATCTATGTATGATTCCTATCATTCATATTATATCCTGAGAGTAATATGCCCATCAAAAATTAATACTATTGCATACATTTCAATCTCAACCATATACATAGGAATCTAAATGTAAAGAAAGTATCTACAGAGGACATGTGAAAATATGACAGATATTTTCAGAACTCACATGCATGATACCACTTATGTATTATGAAATGCAGCATTTTGACACTATGCAAAAATAAATTATGGGACAAGGATAAGACTAAAACTAGCTGCATATTTGAATTGCATTTTCAAGAGTGACCTTAAAGAATCTGTACCTTTTGAAAAATAATTCTTTTATGATTAACACTCCTCAAAATTCACATTTTCCTCAGAAGTTTAGCATCCAATATTCTTATGTTTATGTGCTGAAATGATGAGAAAAAATATACTGTCTCATCAGTTCATTTTTCATAGGTCTTTTCTGTGTACCTATAACTCAAAATGTGTCAATGAAAGCTTTTCTTACATTTGGTCAGAATGAGAACTTCTTAACGGATGTCCCCTAGCTGTGATTAAAGGAGTGGGAGGTAAGAAGGCAACCAGCAAAGTTCTTCAAAGTGTAAGTCAACATCCTCAGAGAAAACTGTGAGAAACCCATGACTGCCTCACAAACGATGGAAAGGAAAGGTTGTTGCCCCTCCTTAGGTGACCCAACTGCTCAGTTATTCACAGTGGAAGTCTTTTCAGCAGACTCCTGACAGCTACCTTCAAAAGAATCACAAATCCTGACTCTTTATAAAAGTGAAATGATTCTTAGCTAAATGTTGCCATCTATGTTCACTGCTGAGGCAGAGTTCCACAAAATAAATCACGTAAATAGAAAAAGATATTATAAGAAATGCTTTCAAGTTGATGTTCAAACAAACACCATTGAATAAATATAATTCTTCTATTTTGAGTACAAATGTAACTAAACTTCTAGTGAATGTGGAAGTTACACTCCATTGTGCTAGCACTTCTGATTGCTGCGTAAAATGTGTTGAAACTCAGCCATATGGGAAAGCCACAGGGAGATTTCAAAAAAATTTAAGAGAATAGTTCATGATTCAATATAAGTTTTCAAAAAGCATGTTAAGTGCTTCATTTAACTTAACTCTATTAATGGCTCTTCCTGGGCCAAGCAGTTTTACCACTATTAAGACTAACACATACAGTCAGGATTTCTATTTTTTACAAATAAGAGCTTGCAACATTATTTAAAGCATGAAACATTGGTGAATTATTTTTATTGATCTAATCTAAAAGCTTTACAAGTGATAAGATACATATGCAAATTCATAGCCCCTTCCTATTAATTAAAGTACAGTGCAACCTTAAAGAACATGGTAAAGTCTATGCTTAAATGCCGAGCTAGATATAGGAGACAGGGAAAGGGTGGGAGGGGGAGAGAGTGTGAGAGAAAGATTGAGAGAGAGAGAGAGAGAGAGAGAGAGAGATTAGAGTTTAAGGACAAGTTCTGGAAGTCAGTTCTCTCCTTCATCCATATCTGGCTTACAGTAATCCAACTCATATTGACAGGTTTGTACTGGTTATTTACCCTCTAAACTGTCTCATTAACCACTAGTTTTTCTTAACACCAAGGCTTCAAATGATGTGATGGTCTTATGGAAGAAACTATAACTATAATAGGTAAAGCAAATTTCTGGGTAGTATAGTTGACTGAAAAAGTAATACACAAGTAGTAGATTTGTAAATTAAGAAATAGTGAGATGATGAGAGTGAAGTCAAATAACATTTAAAATGAGAATTTGAAAGAATTAGGGATATACACAAATATTGAATAGCAGAAGTAACCAGAAAAGAAGAAAACCAGGAACAAAAGCAAGAAGGAAAGAAAATTTGAGCCAGAGCAAATCTGGTCCCATTGTGGGTTACTCATATAGAAAATAGTGTGTGGAACAAGTCTGACTGATAAGATAGGCTGGGAAGTCTGAGAGCTTCTATAAGACTCACACATTATGTGTCCTCTCTTCCTCTTTAGCACTTGACCCTGATATGAGATTCAAGAACTAAGGCACATCTTGACATCATGGGGAAACAACCATCTAAAGGCAAGAAGGAAGCAAGCCTGCCCCCACAGCTGCCTTAACCAGCCTCTGAACAATTTCTTTAGAAATGCCATCGTGCCAACCTAAAGTTCCTTGAGGTTAATCCTAGTAGATTTGATACTCTTGAGGTCAAATTCTGATTTATTCATCTCTGATTGCCTGAGGATCTGACAATATTTTCAGTTCCTTGGTTGCATCTTATATTGTGAAAGACAAGTTAATTTAGAGGCTAAGGATTTGCACAGCTAAAGCCTGACAGAGCAGTGTTTGTTCTGATTTTCCTGGACTTTCCCCTACAGCTCTCACTAGATTTTTTTTTTTAACATGGGATCATTATGTTGAGGAAGAAATGGGCTTTTTTGCTTCTATGAATAATAAAATCTAGCTTTGGAGTGCCACTGAGAATACCTAACCTAATTAAATGAAGTGTTATTAAATTTTAATTAATGTGTGCTATTCAGAATTAATCAGATCCATAACTAAATTCATGCTTAGCAAATGATGACAAAAGAAGCTGCAGCTCTCTAGTGACAAAAGTTATATTTTATTTTTAATAGGTTTAGTATATTATTTTTCCATTAAAATGAGAACCTCTCTATTTGAACCTTTTTTTTTTTTAACCTGAAGGTAAGTAACTGGTAGAAAATCTAGATGTCAAGTGTCATGGTTTGAAATGTGCCCCCACAGTCTTGTGTTTGGGAAGGTCATGTCATCTTTGAGAAGTGGAACCTTTCTGGAAGAAGCTCATCACAGGGGGTAGGTCTTGAGGTGGATTAGTCCCACCCTACCTCCAGGCGAGCTCTGCTCTTATAGCAAAAATCTTATAACTATCAGCCACTGGCCATGCCACCTCTGCTGTGAAAGACTGAATCTCCCCTCTGGAACCTTAAGCTGAATAAACCTCCATTTCTCCCCTTAAATTGCTTCACTTTGGGTGTTGTCTCACAACAACACACAAGAGTAACTAATACATCAAGAAATTTAGATTTCAGATTTTCAGATTCTTGAAAATTGCCACATTTGAACATTGAATCTATGGAATTATAATGGGAACACTTGAATACGCTGACATAGAAAATAACTAGATCCCGGGGCTGGAGAGGTGGCTCAGGGGTTAAGCCTCTGCCTTGCAGGCAGAAGGTCCTGAGTTCAGATGCTAGACCCCACGTATAGACACCAGGCAGAAGCGGGTGGGGGGTGGGCTGCGTTTCTGGTTCTGGTAGGGCGGAGCCTGTGAATCTCCGGGCAGAGTAAACAAGGAGGAGGTGGAGGCGGTCCATGATGGTTCCCGAATTCGTCCGTGGTTCTACACACACATCCATGTGCACACACGCACAACTGAATACATACATACACATGTGCGCACACACACAACTGAATAAAAAAAATTAAAAAAAAAGAAAGAAAATAACTAGATCCCTCAGGAAAATACCCATGGTTTATTTAATAATGGTTAAACTGCTAGACAATAGAACTGCTATAAATATATATATATATATATATATCAAAAAATAAATCACCAATATTATCATACCTCCAAGATCTTCCAGCAGCAGGAAATTACCTTTTCTAATATGTCTAATTTGCATATCAACTAATAAAACACCGTCATGGAACCACTGATAATAACTTGGTTTAGCTTGTAATTTTTTTGTTTTCAAGAACATTTTTGTACTAATATTTTTAAAGAGAAACTTGGTTTGGAACACATGAAACGTTGCTAGATAAAATAGTTCAGTCATGGCTTTTTCTTGTCTTTCAAAGTTAAGAGCATCTGAAATGAATGCAAGATATAGCCAACTTAGTTAAGGAAAACTTTGGATATGAATAATTTTTGCCTATATTTTCCTGTATATATAAGAATGTACCTGCAAGAAAATTCTTATATATCTGGGGCAATTTCAGGAAGATTATAAAACAGTTTTATAGGTATTCAAGCATAGCTGTTTTTCCAAAGCTAGCCATTGAGAGTGACTTTAAGGCCATTTCATATATTTTAGAACTAATTATTTTCTGTGAAATGCTTATTTAGTTTAACTTTTTAATTTTTTTTTTACAAACTTTTACATAAAGGACCTCTTTATATAACTCTTAAAAATGGGTTGGGGATATGCCTCAGGGATTAAAGCCTTTACCTTACAAACAAAATGACTTGAATTTCTTTCCCAGATTCCATGAAAAAATGCTGGGAACTCTGGAAGGCAGAGCCTAGAAAAGATCATAGCAAAGCAATCGGGAGTTAGACTAATCTATTATGATTTCCAACGTCACCCTTAGACCTTCACACATGCTCAGGTGTCCTTTGATACACTCATACACACACAAAAACATATAAACACTTACAAATATATATGCTTATATATATATATGTTTAAATGAAAACTGTGTGTGTGTTTAGACCTTACAACTTCATTTTGCTACATTTTTCTCTTGATGATTATGTCTGTTGTGTTGAGCTCAAACCATTCATAGAATTCCTTTAATCATTTCACATCACTGTTTCAGGTGTTAACTCAATGTCCAGATCCCAATCGCACCATTGATCTTTAATGCTTGCATAAATGAAACTTCTTAAGTTGGGGATGAATATTGCTATGACATTATGCAACACCTAGCTGTCTTTCCAGTGGGTTAGTGTGTGTTAGACATGGGATCACAAAACTATATGACCAGTGACAAAACTCTTTATTAATTATCTATGAAGAAAAACAAAAATCATACATATCAAAATTATTGGAAACTTTGTTTTTAAAATTAATTTTTCTTATTTCTTTGTAATTACTATTCCTTTTCTCACATTCACATAATAAAATGTGCACAAAGTAACACTCTATACATCCTTTACATTTAATTAAGCTTATTCATATTTACCAGATACTGTTTTATGCCCTCCATTTCCTGAGCATATTGTTTCTTATTTAACATAAATGAGCATCTGCTGGTGTATAAATGTCAGCTAAATTGCTAGATGAATGATTAAAGAGAAGAATCAGTGAGATCTGGAGGTACATGTCAATGTTTTATTACTCTGTGCTTTTAAAAAAATGTTTAAATGAAAACAATTTGCTCTGAAACAAAAAGCACTTCCATTTAATATTCACAGGAGCAAATATTGTATGTTTGATAAGCAAATGGTTCTATGCTTGAATGATAAAATGGAAAAATGATTATTTGGATTTTATTTGACTGGTGAGTCATATATCTTCTATGATTTGAGCTCAAAACAAGTACTAAATTATGGCTGAATTCTCCTTTTAAAATGTCACTACTTTACTTTGTCACACACAAGTACCTTTCTCAAATCAACTCTGCAAACTTTGTTTCCCAAAAGTCATCTTACAAAATAATTCTAATATAAAACAATGCAATTTGAAAATCAAATCCTTTCTCATTTTTAAATCTCAGAAGCTTTTCAATGAGGTTACTAAAAGTCAAGTATGTATCTACAACTTTTTAGAGTACATGTTTCTTTCTTAATGCATATAAATCAATCTTTGATTACACAGACATAATACATTTCAGTGATCATTATTTTATAATTGCATCCCTTTTATTTTATTGTGCACAATTTTAACATTAGAAAAGCATGACAGGAGACTTTCAGATAAAAAGTATAGATATGAGTGGGGTGGTCTAAAGAGGCAACTTGACATGACACAGAGACCTGAGGCCCCCATAAGAGAAGACAAGCTAGAGGCAACCCTGGGGATCCATAGAAACAGACAGGCAGGAGGTTGGGATTGATGGAGGGAAGGAAGGGAGAAACAATGGAGGGAAGCAAGGATAAGTACTCAATTGTTTGTAGAAGTAGAAAAATTAAAAAAAAAAAAGAGCAGACAAACTAGAGTGAACCCTGAAGTCCATAGAAGCAGACAGGCAGGAACATCGGGAGAGTGGGATGACTTGAGGAAGGGAAGGGGGATGGGTGGGAAGGGACAGAGAGAAGCAGGTACAAGCACTCAATATGCTCGTAAAACTAGAAAAATAAAATAATAAAAAAGTACAGATATGCAGAAAAAAATGAATACCCTCAAGAATTTCTTTAAGATGCTCTTAAAAAAAGCACATGGTTCAAGAATGCAGTTCAGTAGGAGAGAAGTTCTTGAGTTCAATCTCCTGCATTAAAACCAATTTCTTTTATTTATTTATTTTTTTGCATGCTACTTTCACAGATTCCAAACAACACAGGAAAAGCTGTAAAATTACTACATGTATTATTTGTTTCAAACACATCTCAAAAGAAAAAAACTAAAACAGTAACTGAAGATGAGTAATTTTTAATGGATGTCACTTATTAGTTGCCTCTTTAGACCACCCCACTCATATCTATACTTTTTATCTGAAAGTCTCCTGTCATGCACAAAGTGGTAAGTTAATAACACAAAGTGGTAAGTATTCAAACAGAAATACAATAATTTAAATTAAAAATGAATCTCAAAATTATGATGGACTTTACATTTTACAAGGAAAGTATCAATGCATACATTTCTATCATAAACTCTGACTTATTTCTATTAATCTGTATTCATATAGAAATAGAAATGTCCATATAGTTATTTGCATGCATATAGAATCTGTCCATAACTACTGGTCCAGAAACAAAGCATTTTTATTTTGAAAAATAAAATGGAAATCCAATATTTGCTATTTTATCAATGATAGAGTATTACATTAAACCCAAGAGCTCTGGTTTTCTTGTGCTTTACTTTCAGATCACACATTTCTGTTTAAATTTCTTAGCACTGCTTAATGAAAGACTCCTAAATACCTACATCTCTCTCTGATTAGCTATCTTAGAAAACTAATTAAGTAATCAATAAACAGAATGTGCATAAGTCAATAGTACTGCTGATAAGCATGTGAGATCTTCAACCTACAACAACACAGTTGTCAGCAATTACAAGGGAAGCTATATCTTAAAGTTCATTAAAGATACACTTGTAAAGCTATTAAATGTTATCTAGAAATGTTTCTGTACTATTTATAAAACAGCTCTTCATTACTAAATTTTGGCTCACACAATTTATTTTTAAGTAAAGTAATAGCCAACAAATGCAATACAGTTCACTGGGGTATGTGATTTTAATAACAGAATGTCTTGTCTGTCACTAATTTATTCTTCTATTAGCATATATTTATTTATAATACTTGCGCACTATGCTGTAAATACAACATTATTTACAAACATAAACATTCCAGTGTCATTTAGGCCATTGTCTAGTGAGACAGGCACACAGAAGATATGATTTATTTAATTCATTATGATAAGTCAAACATTTCTCACATGTGTTCTAGCCTTACCAGCCTGATGGACCAAATAAAATCATTTCAGTGTTAATATTAAATTTTTTGTTCACCGACTTCCACTAATAGGGTTTAAAGATTTAAGATTCATCATCTCAAGGTCCTTCCAATCATTTCTGGAGTATTTCAAGGGTTTAACAATTCAAATGTATCTCTTTGGTCTGGTACAGATCATTATAAATGCCCATGGGCATAAAGGGACTTGAAGGACTTTCACATCTATTTCATAATTAATACCCCTTAAGACTCTCAAAATCCTTTCCAACTGCACTCTTTCTTAAAATGCTGCACCAACATCTTCAAAAAAAAAATCAAAGCTTTTTAATTCACTCCTCTGCTTACACACACACACAACCTGTGAATGTCTTTTAATTGTTCTGTGAATAAACTCCCAATTCTATCTTGTAAAATGTGCCCATTGCTTGCTCTTCAGCAAGAAAGAAAGAGAGAGAGAGAAAGAAAGAAAGAAAGAAAGAAAGAAAGAAAGAAAGAAAGAAAGAAAGAAAGAAAGAAAGAAAGAGAAAGGAAGAAAGAAAGAAAGGAAGAAAGAAAGAAAGAAAGAAAGAAAGAAAGAAAGAAAGAAGGAAGGAAGGAAGGAAGGAAGGAAGGAAGGAAGGAAGGAAGGAAGGAAGGTAGGAAGAAACCAGGAATACCACATTCTTGTTAAAATAACACAGAAGGGAATATATACTAACAACAGTGAAGATGAAAGAAAGATTCGTAGGTTTCCAGAAGGCAGAAAGGAAAAGACAACTGTCTGGAGAAAGGAGGGAAGTAAGAGAGCAGATCTTTGGGAAGTGAGTAGATATTGGTCTGGGGGCTCTAAAGAGAAGAGGAAGGACCAAGCAGATGATGGTGAACCTGTTAATTCAACAGGAAAATGACTATAACATTAAGCTCTCTGAAGCAAAATACTAACAAAATGTTTCTTCTTAAAGAGCCATCTGCATTGAGTGAAAGATAGAACAAGTATTCTGGTCTTTAATTGTCCTAGCAATATTCAGACTTTGACATGCTCTGCCATTTGCTCCAAATTTCAAATACTATACTGACTAATCCTTTGAAAGCTAAATGATAATATTTTTTAAATATTGTAAAAGTCTTTGCAATCTATGTATCTACTTGAATAATTTGGACTTGTAATTAGGTGCATAATTGAGTTCTGGTAACCCTTGATATTGAACTGGTGACCCTGGGGTTCTAGGCAATTGACTTATTACCAAGCTGTTAACTCAAGTATAAGGTACAGATAATTTTAATTTGATTGTCTGAATTCTCAGTTTTTAAGTTACAAAAAAAAGGAAACGACATATTTTCCAAATTAACTAAGTAGGCTTCCATTTTGTGTGTTAATTATCTTATAAAATCAAGCATTTGTATTTATAAAAAATTGATATTGCTTCAAGCTTGATCATATCAAAGAACTTAAGTATACAAATAATTGTGCAAATAAGTGCCACAATGAATTGCAGCCATTTTAATTTTTATCTTTTTAAATTGACTGTTTAAATTTTTAAAAATTATTTGTGTGTGTGTGTGTGTGTGTGTGTGTGTGTGTCAGAGGGCACTGTGTGCCCCTGTGAAGTCCCAAGGGAGACTTCAAGAATCATCCTGGATTGCTCTACTTCCTTTTTGCTTCACTCTGGGATTTCACAGGCTCTGCCTACCTAGTGAAGGAAGTATAGGTCACTTCCTTTTCCACCTAGCATTTTTTTCATGGTGTTCTTACGTGGCACCTGGGATCCAAACTCAGACCTTTTGAGGCAGAGTCTTAACCCCTGAGCCATCTCTCCAGCTCTAATTTTTAATCTTTTGATTTTGCTTTAAACCCTGCAATTGTAAGTTTTCTTTCATGAAAGATTATCTCACTTGATTTTGATTTTTAATAGGACTACAAATAAAAATATTGTGTTCTTACAGGTTTTTTCATATATTCCCAAAATAACAAAGCTACTTTACAGGTCCTCAGATCATCCATTTAGGCTTCAAACATTCCTAAGATCACCAAAGGTTCGTGGGAAGCCTGGCTGTCCTCCATTAGAACTATGCCTTACTAATTTACAATTTTTAGGTTTTCTTTTTTTTTTTTTTTTTCATCTTGGATTGCTTCTACCTCCTTTTTGCTTCTACCTCCTTTTTTTTTTTGCTTTGCTCTAGGGCTTCCCAGGCTCTGCCTTCCAGAGCCAGAAATGCAGCCACCACCATCTCCATCGGGCATTTTTATGTGGGAATCTGGGATTGGAACTCAGGTCCTTCTGCTCTCAAGGCAGAAGTTTAACCCCTGAGCCATTTCACCAGCCCTAATTTTTGGTTTTCATTTGTGTTTCAACAGTTTTTCTGGATCATTTCTGTGCCTGTGCCGCCTACAGCCCCTTCCCCTGCTCCTGCCCTGACAACAACCTCCTTTTCTCTGCCACATCCTCGAGTTCCCCTTTGGGACCATGATTCCTTCTCTGCGATGGTCTCATGACTGGTAGTCAATGATGGGTAAGGGTCCACACGAGGATGGTGTCCAATCTAAGACAGGCACAGTGAAGCTGAAGAGGCTCCGGGTTGCCCCAGCCAGCTATCATGGTCTTCACTAAAAAATTTATAAATAAATAAAAGGGTGAAAATGTGGCACTATCGATTCAGGGATGCCCTAGTCCAGGCTCCCGAATCCAGGAGGTCTGAGTACAGACATACCCAAACAAGTTCAGACATGCCCTGGATATGTCCCAATAGAGGACCCATACAGGCAGAGGAATGAACGATCAATGGGAAGGAGGGATGAACAACCAATGGGAAGTGTCACATGTAACCTGCCTTTATAATGGACACTTAGTAAACAGCTACATGATTGGTGGCTGCTCTCCCCTTCCCCATAAGTAGAGAGGTGGCCAAACCTGATTGGACCCCTGACCCTATATAAGCCCAAAATCTTCCTGAATAAAGCTGAGTCTGTAGCCAACTCGACCTCTGCCTGCTGCTTGTTGCCTGACTCCTGGGGTCTGGGTGGTGACCCTGTTGCTAGCTCACCCATTCTCCTCAAGCCCAAGAGACCCTACTGTTTCTCTCTCTTCTCCCCCTACCCCGGCTGGCCCAGCGGGGGATTCAGCAACATCCTGTGACATTAAAACCATTATGATGGTTTCATGCTTTTTGTAATGATCAGGGGCTAGAGAGGTGGCTCAGGGGTTAAGCCTCTGCCTTGCAGGCAGAAGATCCTGAGTTCAGATCCTAGACCCCACGTATAGACACCAGGCGGAAGCGGGGGCGGCCTGTGTTTCTGGTCCTGGTGGGGCGGAGCCTGTGAATCCAGGGGCAAGTAAACAAGGAGAATATAGTCAACAACAGGTACTAAATTTTGAGCATCTTGATATATTAAGAAATAATAATTTCACAGTATCTCAAGTTCTGTTCCTAAAATGCCAATGTGCATCTTGATAGATGAATCTCTTGTTTAAATGTCTTAACTGTCACTACATCATGCTTTCTTAGTTCATATAGACAGTTTTTTGCTCCTCTTTTGCCTTTAAATGAGAAATATATGTGACACACTAGAAAAATGGATAATCAAATGAGGAAATTGGTCAACAGGATGGTGGTTCCCTAATTCGCTCATGGTTCTACACATACATACACACATGCACACACATGAACAATTGAATAAATAAATAATAAAAAATATTAAAAATACTCAGTCTTTTTTTTTTAATACTCAGTCTTTTTATGGCATCAGTTACAGATAACATCACTTTTTCAGATTTATTTAACCTAATGATATTAAGGGTTACAAATAGTGGTTTCCTTCCCTGAATGTAACACACACACACACACACACACACACACACACACACACATACATACATATGCACACACGCAAAAATGAATAAAAAAAATAAAAATAAAACAAATTTTAACCTACTTAGAGCATATAAATTGTAGGAATTACTTGGTTTGAGTTCTTCTGATGAGCATACTCTGGCTCATATGAATATAGTCAACAATAGTACTAAATTTTGAGCATCTTGATATATTAAGAAATAATAATTTCACAGTATCTCAAGTTCTGTTCCTAAAATGCCAATGTGCATCTTGATAGATGAATCTCTTGTTTAAATGTCTTAACTGTCACTACATCATGCTTTCTTAGTTCATATAGACAGTTTTTTGCTCCTCTTTTGCCTTTAAATGATAAATATATGTGACACACTAGAAAAATGGATAATCAAATGAGGAAATTGGTCAACAGGATGAAAGTGTTCCCAAGGAATCAATGAATGAATACACCAACAGCAAACCTCCATATGACTATTGGAAGAGTCCCAGGAGAAGTATGTTAACCAGGAATAATAAATCTAATGTTACCAGGACTGCATACTTAGTTAAATTGGCCCACAAAAGATAAACATATTGATACAAATTAGGAAACTCAATGAGAAAATATTGAAATTATTACAGAATATTGACAATGCAATACTGTTACCAACAAAATTAACGAACATATATTTCATGATATTAAAGTTGAAACAAATAAAATGTTTGAATCTAATCTAAAATTAAAAAGGGACATGAAATTTACTAATGTATAAAACATGTGCAAGAGAAAACATGTTCAAAAACAATAATTGGAACATTATCAAGAAAAGACATATTTTCAGTAATTCCAATATTTTAAGTTACAGTATAACAAATAAGAGTTTTGTTATTTTTAATCACCATAAGCACTTACTATTTAAAGTCAGAGTTTTACTACATCGATGTAGAAAGAAAAGGATAGAACAAGCTGTCATAACTCCTTGTCATTGATTGTGAAAATTAATCTGCCTAGATCAACCTACAATATCTTTTATGGTCCCTATACTAGCATACAAAGTAATAAATTTCTAATCCACTCCTCTGATTTTACAGTGCAGTAGCTTTTAAGTATATAGATTTCCTCCATGGTCATGGAGCTGACATGTATAGATTCAATGTTCTTATTTAGGTCTTTTCACATGTACATCTACTTCGAAAAGAGACAATACTACTGTTTTTAAGATTCTGTAGGTGATAAATCAATGCATCACATTTGGCTGATCAGCATGGTACATTCCTTTAGTGAGGAAGTCATGCATGGGTTTCTCTAGCCAATCTTCACTTCCTAGTTGACCAAATTGCATGTTTTAAGCAAAAGGAACAACCACTTATCCTATGTTTGTAGAAGACCAAGTAAGTGAAGAGATAGTTTTATTTCTCCTCTATGTCTGATGATATTCCTGTCAGTCAAATTGCTGTCAGAAAAAGTATCTCTTGCCCTTGGGATTTGTTAAAACAGGTCATTTTATGATGCAGCATGTCAAGTTCTAGCATTCAGTGCTTTGGAAGCCAGATGAAATAATTAACATAAGATGCCTAGAGGCATTTTCAAGGGAAAGGATTTATAAGTGTGATGAAGAAGGTTGGTGTCACAACCCTGGGAAAGATATTCGCTGGGACTGATTTGTGTGATAAAACATTGCTCACTGAGATAATTTTCTGGTTGCCTGAAATTTATTTAGATTTGAATTCTCTCAAGTGAGTTAATTTTCTTTCTTTTAACTATTAGGGGAATTTCCATGTAATGAATAATTTCTACCTGTGTAAGAAATTTACCATTCAATAGATAGCAGACACCAAGTTAAGAATTTGTAGGTTATGGGGCTGGAGAGGTGGCTCAGGGGTTAAGCCTCTGCCTTGCAGGTGGAAGGTCCTGAGTTCAGATCCTAGACCCCACGTATAGACACCAGGCGGAAGCGGGGGGGGGGGGGGCGGCCTGCGTTTCTGGTCCTGCTAGGGTGGAGCCTGTGAGTCTCCGGGAAGAGTAAACAAGAAGGAGGTGGAGGCGGTCCATGGTGGTTCCCGAATTCGTCCATGGTTCTACACACACACACACACACACATACATACACATGTGCACACACACATACACACACAATTGAATAAATAATAAATAAATAAAAGAGTTTGTAAGTTATATGTTATCAACTGCCTTGAAAAATACATACATTAAAATGCATGCTTATTAAGCATTTACAATTCCATGAAAAATCTCTACTTCATAGACATTCTGAAGCTAACTCTTCTTTGTCTCCTGGTGGACAATATATGCACTGACATTATTAACCATAACCAGACCAACTTTTCCAGCTCTGCTCCTTCTCTTCATCAGCTTCAAGTCTACAGACAGCAGCTGGAGAAAGAAGCATAGTCCACATCATCACATTTCAGACACAGATATCCTAGATCTGTTTTCATCTGGGAGAAAATGACTCTTATATGCTTCAAGACCAAGTTCCAAATGATTCAAAAATTCTTACTTCCCACCAAACAGAGGACCTTTGGGTAGAACAGACACTATTTGCTGATGTTACCAAGAAACAGTATGCAGTACATAGTGGCAACAAATTTTTTTAAATGTGAGTATGAAGCTACTATAATTCTAGTATGTAATATGCAGGCAGGCCTCAGTATATCGCATCTAAAGTCAATTAAGAAGAAATGGTTCAAAAGAAATACAGCAAAAATTCTACCTTACTCAACTTGCTGCATGTTATTACAGTCAATCCTGGATTCTTATTTCTGAATTGTCACACAATTCTAGTTAAGCCTTCAACCCTGAAAAACTCGCCCTAACTCAAACTTCCAATAGACTCTGACTTTAAATTTTTCTACTTGAAGACACAGCCAAGTGTCTGAAAGGATGACATTTCCCTTGCTCAGAAGAATAAATTCATTTTTTTCTTATTAATAGGTTGATAATGTTTGAGTAAAAGACTTCATCAGATATGTTCAGCTTCCCTCAGTTTCTGATGCTAGACTTGATAGCATATGCAGGGCTTCTCCATGCCACAGGTTGTCTAATTCTCAGCCTAAGCCTGACATTACTGATGAGTGACCCTTTCTGTAATAGGTTCTCATGAAGTGGCCTCTATCTCTTCTTATTTTGGTGGTCAGCCTTGTTTTTCATGTGAGTCAGCTTTTGGCAACAACACGTGAATTTAGAAGTGTTTAGAGAAATAAGTTGGCAGTATGTTCTTCAGACATAATTCTTCAGTCTAGTTCTTAAGAGAAATGATGAGCTCTTTTTCTGTGCTGCTTAAAAGACAGTAAAGTTCTGGCACTCTGGCTATCCTCTGGGAATATTGAGCATATCATTCCTGAGCAGTAAAATCCCTCTGATGAGCAAGATTAATCCTCATATGCTGTCATGGAAATTATAGCTATTTTTTTCTACACTTATGATCTTTCAGTGTTATACCTATCATGTATTTATAAAATTACAATGTATGATTTTTCCTATTTCAGCATTATATAACATAGCACTAAACTATCAAATTCTATATCTTTTAAACCTAGTTTCAATGTCAAAGTCATTACCTGTGTTTTGAATCAGGAACTAAAATGAATCAAAAATAATATGAGAGATTATTTTTAACAAACTCATTATTCTAGACCAGACAATGGAAAACTCTTGTAATTCTCATGCAGGAAGCAAAGGAAACAAACAATGCCTTCTGAGAGAAGTACATATTTTTTTCTCCTGAGTGAAGGACTACTTGAAAAGTGATGTTAGTGATTTTGTTGTAAAAAGCCAGGGCTCACATCAATAGAAAGAAATAGAAACTAAATTTCATATATAAAAAATTAGGGAAACAAATGAAAATGTGGGGGGATCATAAATGTCAGCAATTGTTCTGAAAGCTAAGGACATGAGGACATTTCAGTCTGCTAGAAAGTGATAACCTGTGAGGAATCTTAACTGGAAATGAGGATGAAACTGGTAACCATTGATTTCTGGTAATGACATAAATTTTGCTACTCAAGTCGCTATTGTTTTCTTTAGTGAACAAATTTTATACTAATTGCTACAATCAAGAGTTTTGTGATCATGTCTAATTTGGAAAATCAAGTGAAAACCATATAGGTGTTTGAATCAACATAGAATCTGGATTAAAAATGTGAGTACTGTGAATTCATTAGAAATATGAAATCAGTCCAAGAGACAATTAGATGAAATATAGATCACAAGTGTTCTTACTGATCTGTGGAGGAAAGGCTGCTTTCTAGAACAATGGGACAAAAAAAGGTGTAATCTCACTTACATATTAATTAAAGAATACAATCACAAGGCCAGAGCTTTGGGGAACCTTCAGGCACTGACATTTAGATGATATATGATTCTGTAACTATGGTCACATAAATGCTGATTAATAGAAACTAACATTAGGATTAATGTTTCCTCTATTAATCCCTTATCTTGCCTTCCCTTTCCTTCCTATTTTGACTTCCCTACCTCCCTTCCCTTGTCCTGTCTTCCTTCCCTTCTTCCCTCCTTCCTTCCTTCCTCCCTTCCTCCCTTCCTTCCTTCCTTCCTTCCTTCCTTCTCCTTCCTTCCTTCCTTCCTTCCTTCCTTCCTTCCTTCCTTCCTTCCTTCCCTCCTTCCCTCCTTCCTTCCTTCCTTCCTTCCCTCTCTCCTTCCTTCCCTCCCTCCTTCCCTCCTTCCCTCCTTCCTTCCTTCCTTCCTTCCCTCCTTCCCTCCTTCCCTCCTTCCCTCCTTCCTTCCTTCTTTCCTTCCTTCCTTCCTTCCTTCCTTCCTTCCTTCCTTCCTTCCTTCCTTCCTTCCTTCCTTCCCTCCTTTCTTTTCCTTCCTTCTTTCCTTCCTTCCTTTCTTTTCCTTCCTTTTTTCTTCATTCTTTGCCTCCCATTTCTAAAGACAAAAGCATGATCTATAAAGTGAGAAATGTGTAAGAGACTGCTGCATTAGAGTTTGGGCCTCAATTTTATTTGCATATTTGCCTTTAATCTCATATTAGCAGGACACCTCTGTGAAATGTAAACTTTGATGTAGCAAAATAGGAAAAGAAGACAATAATGACTTTGCACCCGATTAAGGAGGGGTCATGAGGGAAGAGTAAATGACAAACTGCAAAGACTACCTATGCCATGAATATTTCACGTATATGAACTTGCTATGGATCCATATTCTGGGAATATAATTGCAATATACCTGAGAATTCTAGCTATATTAACATGGAGAGCTTATTTAGTCCTAATATGTACATTAAACATTACACAGACTCTCCATGCTTATATCTTTTTAATTCTATTTGCTGAATGAAAATTTAACTATTAAAAATGTGAGGTATTATCTTGACTAAATAACAATTCATCAAAGAAAATATAAATAGTTCTTCAGTCTTTCTACTAAGGCTCTTGAATTGACTTTTTATTGGACATAAATGGAAATTAAAATTATACTTTTTAAAAATGTCAGCCATCTGAGCGCTCTTATACTTCCTCATTGCACATTGTTTATATATTTTTTGCAGTCTGTTTCCACCAGAGTAGATGAGATTTATGTGTTTTCAGAATTGCTTTATCTCTAATGAGTTTCAGGTCAGAATTTCATCTAAGTAAAATACTGTCTAATATAGAATAGCAATTTATCAATTGTACATAAAGAGAATGGAAAGTATGAAAGATATGGGAAAAAGACAATCACAGTGACATCTGAATAGAGATACCACAATAATATAATACTTTACTGTTCAAGTAAGAATGACATTTAAATAAGAGTACAGAAATATTTTAATGTTCAGCCTTGTTAGGAATTCAGCCAGACACAGACTCCCTTGTTTTTGGTAACATTAAAATCTGTTTTCACCCTTAAGTTAATCAGCTGGATCAATCATTATTTGATCCACCTGGAGGTGTGCCCAATAGATGGAGAATATCCGTTGCCTTCTCCAAAGCCTCCTTTCAGCCCCAGCATGCCCCTCCTTTCTCTTTCAGAGGGACAAGACCCTCTGAGAGAGATTTCCAAATATCTCTAAATATTAGCCTTGTGATCATCAAAGAAAAAAGTACTCACTCTTTCTCACCTGCACTTTTGTCTAAACTTCTAAAATTTATATATGCTTCTTCTAATCTTTAGAACTTTTGCTATTCCACTAAAAATTTCTTCATCACCTAGGCACTTGCCAATCTTCAAGCAATCCTCTCTTCTGTAGCAGCTTACATTTTCATATTCTAGTTCTATTGTTTTTTTTTAAAAATCAAAGCAAAAATTCCCCCCAAATGCTGTTTGTTTAATATTGTATTATTTGGAGGAAAAAACAAGCCCATATCTCTAGACCCATGACCACATACTAATTTTTCTCTATGGCACTAGTGCAAATAATTTAATTTCTATTGGACAATTAGTGCAGTTAGGAATATCTAGTCCTATGGGAACCATGTCCACCCACCTCCAAACTTCACCTCATTTCCCTAGTAGCTCTGAAACACTCATTAGCAAATGCCAAATTATAAAAAATTGTGACTCCACTCATCACATCTCCTTCCTTCTTTCCTGCCATGTGATTATACTAAGGTGGCTCTGATCTCTCCTGTCCAATTTATGGCAGCTCTCTTGCTGTTTTCTCTCACATTAAGCTATCTCCTGTGTTTTAATATTCTCTTACCTTAAGACTATGACTTCCTCCTTGTGTCCCTTGACATGAAAGTACAAGAGTTTCTTCCCTTTTCTCTCATTTCAATATAGTTCTTATTTTAACCTCTCAATGTGTTTTGATTTCAATCTTTGGCTCCAGAAGGCAAGAACCGCAACAAAAATACTCCCAAAACACTACCAATAGTAATGTATTTTTCCATAGGCCAATTTCCTTATGTGATTCATGATTCTTTCTGAGAGTACTGAAATCTTCATAATTTGATGGATTTACAAAAATGAAGGCTCTTTGGAAACATGTGAATGAGATATGGATATAGAAGGGTTACAGCTAATCAGACCATAGAGGAAGTTAAAGCATCCAGTGAACACTCTCATGAGCTATGGGCGAGTCCTGTGCAGTGGGGGATCAAAAAGATGTTCTTCCTTCCTACAGCCATGTCATCTGATGTGCCAAGGGCACTCCTACTCTTTTCTTTTTTCCCAGAGGAGGGATTTGTCTCCATATGAGAAATATCACTGCTCAGTGTTTTACCATATTTTGATTTAAAAAAAGGAGAAAACTATCCTCATAATGATAGACAATATAAGCTTTTATATAAACAAATAAACACAATATGACTAGTAAAGAAACAAATATAAATCTCCATAAAAAAGTGCAATTCCCAACAGAGCACTCCGAGATAGATAATAGACATATATTTAAAGTATTAGTACATTGGAATTGAACATAATGAACTCATTTTTTACTTAAAAATTGACTAAAAAATAAGGTTAGAAATATTCTTTTTTATGAGCAACATGGGAAAGGGGGAACCTTGGTAGCCTATCTGGGAGGGCAAAACTTTAACAAAAAGCACTTCAGAAAGCAATTTTCCAACATGAATCAACAGGTTTTAAAACCTTGGCCCCTTACTTAGCCAGTCACAACTCTTACTGAGTGAGAAGCTTGCATTAACCAGAGCTTCCTTTGTGTTCTCTCTGCTAGAGAAACTCGAGAGGCTTGGGTCTTCCTGCTGGGACACTGTTTCTCCAGGCTCAGAACATTTACTTCAGGAAACCTGCAATAGCAATTTCTTCCTCCCTCCCTCCTTTGAGATGTAAATCTTTTCTAAAAGCTTCTTGCCACTTTTACAACCTAGGAATGTCCTCTCAAGGGCCTGAAAACTCTCCTTCTCACAGAGTAAACAGATATAGTGCTGTCTCTTCCTATTTTTGTGGAGGGAAGGAGCTCAACTTCTGTTGGACAGAACCTTGTACCAAATAGACAACCGTGTCCTCTCACAAAACTGAAAAGTAATATACTTTTTTTTTCCTTTGGGTAAAGAGTTACCCCTCTGACCCTTCAGGAGAATTCAAACAGCATTCTGCTTTTCTATTGGGGATGCTTTAAATTAAGACTCCTTGAGCAAATCAAGTATGTTCAATAAAGTCTCTGTTTGGATAGCTTAAATTAGTATGTATTTTACATTGACACATCTTCTATTATAGAAAAAGAAAAAAATTTAAAGTAGTATTACTTAAATAAATCACAAATTCTGCCAAACAAAAATACACCTAGAAAAATATTTCTATCTTTCTACAAGCTTTCATATTCTTATTTAAGGCAGAGAAGCAAATATGGATCTTATACTTTTCCAAATTCTCATAGTCAGCATCTTTGTTAGCTACCACAGCCTTCAAATAGGGTAACAGAACAGCATTGCATTCTTCCATCGCAGAATTCTAAGTAACTGATGAACATGACATTCAGAAACTATTTGCATATAGTTACAAGCTATATACATACAACTGTATGCATATAGTTACAAATGAGGGCTTGTCACAGTTTGAACTGTGGGAGAATTGCCCATGATGGCATGGCAGATGCCTTTGATTTCAGTATCAAAGGATGAAAAGATGCCACAGCACAATGCCCCTCATGCCAGCATGTCCCCTGGCTCAATATCAGAGTCAACACAATGATGCCTGCCATGCGTCCTGTGGTCAATTTTTTAAATATCCCAGAAATGTTGACAAATTGTAGATCCCCTGATGTTGGAATTACCCATAGTTATCTGCCTGTGTCCCCCAGGGCTCATCCCTCTGTTTCCCTGAGCCTGACTTACACTCTAGGATATGATTTATGAGCTCGCTTTCCCCAGCATGGCATGGATAATCTTCTTACTTCTTTCAGTTCAGACAAGTGAGTCCTTGCTTTCCACAATTCTCTGATAACTGAAATTTCCCAGTGAACACAGAACCAAGTGATATGGGGGTCACCATGAAAAACACAGCAGCAGCTACTTCAACCTCATCAAACATCACTCCCATCTATATAGACCTCTAGTCTTTTCTGTATCCTAAATTTATTCATTCATGAATATATGGGATCTTCTGAAGGATTTGGCCAATTGTCAGCAATTTTACGTGGATTCAGTTCATGAGTAGAGAATATAAGTGAGCTTTGTGTCTTATACAATCAACCCCCTAACATCTTTCCTGCCTGATTGTATACACAAAACCAAAAATAAAAAAAAGACTTGAAGACAGGAAATAGTGTGACAGGGGAAATGAAGGATTGTCAGGAGAAAAAAAGGGGTGCGTGAGTGGGAATGGGGACTAATGGGGTAAAAAAGAAAAAATAAAATTATTTTTTAAAAAGTCTTAAGTTATTTACATCTAAATGTCACTACACTTTGTTTCTGACTGTAGCTGACCGAGCATGACAGCCAGAAACAATCTCATTCTTGATTTTTGTCCATTCCTCATACCTTATATTAAACAAACAGCAAGTCCCACCAGTAAAAAGGTGGGTATTTCTCTAAACTCTGATCTTTTGTACAAAGTTCAAAACCAACCTGTTTTCTTATGGCTTTTTATTTTAATTGCCTCCATTGTGGTTGTCATGGTTTGAGATGGCTTATAAATTTGAGAATGTCATGGCTTTTTTAAGCAGTGGAGACTTGCGGAAGAAGGCAGTCACAGAGGGTGGCTCTTTAGGTGATTAATCCCGCCCTACTTCCAAGAGAGACCTGCTCTTGCAACAGACAATCTTGTAGCTCTCTGTTTCAACGAAGGACTTGACTTAGCCTGTCTTCATCTTTTGCCAGCCAGCCAAGCCGTTCTCGCCATGATTGGCTATAACTCCTCTCTGGAATCATAAGCTGAATAAATATTTCCTTCTCCCTTTAGTTGCTTGACTTTAGGTGTTCTCTCACAGCAACAGAAAACACTAACTAGTACAATGGTCTTGCTGTTACTTTTTCCATCATCATTAAGCAATTTTAGAGCAGCCATGCTGGACCAGTCTCTGAAGGTCTTAGAAAGTCATCCTGGATGAGCACACCCTGAAGCTAGGAAGGAACTGACTCCAATCCTCCACAGAGATAAGGCAGTCAACTTTACCATACCCTTTGCTTATAAAAGAATATCAAGATTAGTTCTCCTTTACAGATGGGCCCCTATGTGAGGTAACCAATGAGGAAAAGCCATTCCCCTCATTTTCTCTCCCCTCCCGTCCTTACCTAAGTTTATAAATATACCTGATCTTGGCAGCCATCTTTGGCCCCTGTCTCTTAAGACGCTCAACATGTGGAGTCCCTGAGTTCATTTCCAGCTCATGCCCCTCATGGATTCCACAACTAGAATCCATGAGTTTTCCAGGGTTCCTGCCTCTCATGGCACTCCATGTCTGGAGTCTGTGAACCCCATTCTTTCTCTTCCCTATAAACTCAGCTTTAATCCTCTACATGTGTTCTGGTTTTAATCTTCGACTCCGAACACAAGAAAACCCGGATACATACAGACTCCTAGAGAATGTTCCCACAACATAACAACAGTTATGCCCTTGTAAAAATAGAAATCAAAATTGGGAGAATGCAAGTGTGAACCAGAGTTTGTATCTTTAGCACCCATAAAACCTTGGTGAGCATGGGAGCCCACCTGCAATGCTAGTCTCCAGGAGGTAGAAATGTGAGGATCCCTAGTACAAGCCACCCAAATTACCAAATGCCACGTTCCTGTAGAAAATGTGCCACAGAAAATAAAGTCAAGATCAATGAAGGAAGACACTAGGTCTCCACATATAGACACACAGACATGTATGTACCCCTGTACATATGCCAGCCCACATATAAAAGAATATAGGCACACATGCATAACACACACACACACACACACACACACACACACTCACACATATACATGTAGAAGCAAAATTTTTTTCTCTCTCTTTTTCTGTCATTTGGTCTGTCTCTTTCTTTATTTCTTTCTCTTTCGGTCTTTCTCTCAGTCCCCAGACACACACACACACACACACACACACACACACACACACACACACATTAGAATTATGCCTGCGTTCTGAAAGCAGGAGCATCAGGAGTTCAAAGAAAACCTTAGTTACATAGTGAGCCTGAGGGTAAACTGAATTACTGAGACCCTTTCTTAAAAATAAATAAATGAATGAATGGATAAACAAACAAATAAATAAATAAAATCAGATCTACTCAAACCCTCCAAGGATATGCACTCTTCGGAAAAAAAAATACTCAAGGGCTTGCAATGGTCTCTATCATTGTGTCTGACCGCATTTCCTATGTCAGCTCTGCTAACACTTCATTAATGACATTTTTCTCTTGCTTTTAAAACCACAGAATTTCATTCACACTTGTTTTGCCTGCAGGTTAGAACCATCTCCTAAAACATCCATTAACACATTCTCTGACCTTTTTTGGGCTTTTATCAAATGTCATCTTCTCCTTAACAAGCTTATTTAGAGTCACAAGCTCCATCCCAGCTTTCCTTACGCTTCTATGTTCTTTCTGTTAACTCTCTGCCATGTTATATGTTCTTTCTGTTAACTCTCTGCCATGTTAGCTCTCTCCCTCTACTATGTTCCACTGAGGCTTCAGACATTTAAAACATGAAAGATCACACAGATCTGAGTTATCGTTATCATCTATTTACTGATACTTTATAAATTGATACTTAACAACAATTGAAATCACAAAACATTCTTTATAGTCTTGAGAATAGATGACTTTAAATCTTCAATCTCCCAAAATTTTGGGGTGTAGCTATCATGTCCATCACTGTAACATTTGGACATTTGAAAGAATGAAACGTCCACGTTTTCATAGAGGATAAATTAATGTATGGCCTTCCTGAGCCTTGGATTTTTTACCTTAGAGGATAGAAGGAGGGATGAGAGGAGAGAAAAATGATTGTATCCAAAGGTGGAATCATTTTTTTCTCCTCTCATTCCTCCTTCTGTCTCTTTGGTCTCCCCTTCTCTATATTTCATATCTTTTTTTTCCACACAGAAATGGAATTCACTTGAATGTCTCTGTTTGAATACAGACACCCAAGCAGACCTACTGTTGAATATGCTCTTCACATTAGAAGTGACACTAATTTCAGGTTTTCAAATTATCATATCTTTCAGTGCAATTAATGTAATTTGAAGTAGATATTTTAAGATAATGGGAAAAATACCAGTTAGAAAGAAAGAGCATGACCCTAACTATCTTTTGCCATTACAGAGTCTATGTTGGGCCTCTGCTAAATGTGTTTTAACCTAAACCTTTTTAAATCTCACATCATGAGCTTCTTTAAGCTTTGCAGCTGTAAGGGAAGCCCAGCCTGACTGTGATAGGTTAAAGTACTTCACGTGTCATATGAGTCTTTGGGTTGACAACCGTTCTGGATCCCTGTAGAGATTTCCTTGAACAACCCTGTTATATATTGATAAAAAGGTTTTTAAACAAAGAAGTATTGGAAGCTACTTAACTACTCCTTCCACATTTCTCAGTGACTTATTCAGATTCAAAACATTCCATTACTTAGTTGCAAATGCATATGTGTGTTTAACAAAGCACCAGCTTTGCTCCTCTAAGAGAATACAAAATGAATTGTATATAGCCTGACATCGTGCATTTCTCTCATGTGGAAACACAGATGACTTTGGAAGCTGAAAAACAATCACATCAAACAGACCAATTTTCTGCATTACTGCTTGAGTTTCTGACAATAACTAACATTTTCCATAATGAAAAATTGAAAAAAAATTACTAAATAATATATTTTCACACCTGTAGGCCAGGGTAAGGAACGATCATCTATTACAGAGTTAGATTACTCTTTAAATATTTTCTTTTAGCTACAATTTATTACTAAAAATGAACATTTCTTTTTGTTGTAATTGGTCGAATATTATCACCTATTTAAATTGATTTGATACTGTCTTTTCTTGAGACTCAACAGTCAAATTGCTCTTTCATAACAGCCATCCTAGTGCATGAGAACTGGTCCCCAGATGCTCTGAAATTGAAGAAAAAAAGAAAAGAAAGAAACAGACAAACCTAAGGTCACATAGATTGTATTTCACTGGACTAGCAGAGTTGAGGTCTTAGGCAGCCACAAGACAAGTTAGATTGCTGGAGTTTCGAAGTAGAGCTGTAATTTTGGGTTGCATCAAAGTGCTTTCCCTGTGGCCAGAATGTACTTGTTGTGAGCTGATAGCAAAGGAGTCAGGTGCAGTTCATGAAGCAGGTACTGGTTGTAAAGCTCTAAATTTGACTGTAATGGTCTTATCTATTCTGTTTGCTAGGAAAATATGTAAAAACTAATCTGAGAAACTACAGGGCTTTCATGGAAATTACAACTTTAGATGCAAGAGTCAGGTCAGCTAAATCCATATGACTGATATGTGTTGAAGTTGATGTCCTATTCTAATTGTATTTCTAGGATTTTCTATGTTGTAAACTTTTTCCAATTTTTGATTGGTCTAGAGTAGTACTATATTTAATAAGAGAGTATCACGTTTGAACAGAAAACATGTTCACTTCTGGGTGTGGCAGTTTAATTGACTATGATTATTATTAAATATAACATCCTCCCAATCTCTCCCTCTAAAGAAATTCTGAATTCCTCAGACACATTGTCCTGTCTATACTGCCACATTGTCTGTATAAGCCCAAGTGAGTGGGTAATACAATAGGAAATGAACTAAACATTATTTTTTTGCTATGCTAATTGTGAGGTAAGGTATGTTTTTCATCACTAGTATGACGTTTTATCTTAGTGCTAATTATTGATTAAGTAATGAATCTAATCTAATTTTCTCTAATTGTAACATCACACTGTAAGTTCTTCTTTACATGATTGTTGCAAGATGGATACTGCCTATAGGAAATCACATTCTTAACTCTGTGTTCTACAAGCAAAGAGTCAACAGAGAAAATGATTTTTTTTCTCTCTTGGCAAGACCGTCTTCTAATGTGAGAACTTTGATTTTCTCTTTATTTCTGACAAGCACAGCAGAAGACACAATGGACTTTTGAAGAATTGACTAGAGTTGAAGGAAAAATCAACTAGTCATGAGTATCCAAGGAGAATATCTACTAGCAAGTCAAGTAAACTCTTTAAATTTATAAGCTAAATTTGAAACATCACTATTGCATTCTTTATAAGTCCTATATAAACATTTTTCTAAGGAACTTTTATAGCAAGAAGAAGGAGCTCTCTAGAATCTAATCAATGATTATACATCTACTTACTTTTGATTATATTTCCTTTTAGATTATTTCATTTTATAATACATTAAAGCAAAAGGAAGCAATTATCAACTTCCATGCCAATCATGAAATAAATGCATACTGCCCACCTAAGGATGCCCTACTCTATAAATTTGCCATTTACAGTGGTTCAATTAGTTCACCTCAGTCAAAAACTGAAAATACTTATTCTGCAATTTCCCTTTTGATGAAATATGTATACAAGTTTAGCCATGTATATAAGTTCATGTGCTTTACGGATGTCACGTATTTCTTTTTTACCTCTTATTTGGACAGTAAAGAGTCTTCTTATTCAATTAACAGTGTTCGTCATCAAAACTGGAAATTCAAGAAAAACTGTAGCACAAAGAAGCTAACAGAACTTTGCATGTAACTGAACACATGTCCTTTAACTATTATGGTGTTTCCCATTCCCCCATCTTCCTGACTTTTTTGCTACTTGTAAGTCAGATTGCACAGTTTGAATTTTATGACACTAAAAAGCAAAAATAAAGATTGTAAGAGCCTAAAGTGAGAAAGGGGTGCAGCTAGACAATATCTTCTTGACATGGCAGGACTGTCATATCTATTTCATGACTGCTATGTATATTTTAATAAGACCTGCTAGAGAATTGTTTCATCAACATTCCAACATGGAATGGAAGATTTCAAGAGACTCTCTTGAAACTGAGAGACTGATGAGGACCAATGCTCTCAGAAAAGAAGGAAAATGATTTCTTTGAGGGTTTATCTGCCAATATATGATTCATATATCATACTCGAACAAGTCCTTTAGCATATGTCATCAAACAGAATCCAGATGACACCCAGTGAGCCATACATGCAAAAAGACATGAAAATAGAAGTGAGTCTGGTAGGAGAGAAGGGTTGTAATAGAAAGAGAAGGGGAGTTGGGATTGGGGATTAAGGGATGAAAATATCATAAATTTACTATATTCATGAATGAAACATTAAAAGAATAAAAAGTAAGTACTCACTAATTTCATCTAAGCACACTTTAGTAATTATTACCCTTTACTATCTGTCATAGTTAAGCACAGGTGTCAACTTGACTCTTGAGGGTTTGAGCTCTGGGCACAGTGGTAGAGAGTTGATGGTTGAGTTAAGCCCAGAGCAAACCTGAAGGAGATTGTCTGGCTGCTGGGGAAGACCCAGCCCATGGTGGGTGGGATTAGGTCCTGGATAAATCACAGAGAGCTGGTTGAGAGAGTTGGCATCCTTCTGTATACTTGGCCAGACATGCTGGGCTGGCAAGTAAGGATTGTCCATCTCTCAGCCGTTATGGTGGCCAATTCCTTTGGCCATGGTGTTGGTGTGTGCTCTCCTGTCAAGCTGGACTATGAACTGTAACCGGACTATCGTAAGAAAGTAAACTCCTTGTTCCCTTAAACTGTGTGATGGTCATTTATCAGCAACTATGCAGGCAGACTGCAACACTATCCAAATTGATATGGTTTGTACATAAAGTAGAAAAAAAAAATAGCCTCTTCAGACCTTATTAGACACAAAATTAACAAAGTCAATACATGTGCATATATATGCCAGCACATTCATACATTGATATTGGAAGTGAGAGGAAGATAGTAACATAATATTCCTCGAAGATGAGGGTCTCTCTGAATGTGTACATCACATATCAAACACTGCAAAACAAATGACAAGTCAGATCAGGGAGAGAGATTTCTATGAAAGGGAAATGGGTGAATTCACCAGGTATCAAAAATATTGGCATGTTCAGAGGCCTCAAAGGAAACCTCCCTAACTGAGAACAGAAAGAACATCACAAGGAAATAGAACATTTATTTTTGTCATTTAAATGGAATGAGGGGAGAGGGCTAATTTAAACATATATTAAATATTTGTATATTTTTAGATATTGTGTTATTTCTTTCAAGATAGTTTGAAGATACCTGATTGAAGAAACTTAACATCTGATAACTTTTCTCCAAACTTGTAGTTGCTGCATTGATTTAAAAATTATTTTTTAGAAGATCAGAGCAAATTCAGAGAATCAAATTCAATGGGACAAAGGCTTAAGACATAATTCTCTCTATAAAGTTATGTTTAATTAATATGTAATATTTTTATCTCTATATTATAAATTCTACATTTTTATCCAATTATGAGATAAACTTATACTTCATCCTAGTGTTTGAGAAGCAAAGAAACACAAAATATTCACTTTTCTATACCTACAAGACATATAAACCTTGAAATGGCACAATTTATATAACAAAAGCAATACAAAAATAATGTTACATTTGTTCATTAATTTTGAAGTTACTCAATGGTATTTAGAGGATCCCACACTCCTAGATAAACTCTAGTAATTTGTTGTACTTATATCTTGAACCACAAGTAAAACCTTCAATCTATAGTAGCCCAGGGAGCAGTCTAAGAATCAGCATGAAGGATAAACTCCACAGAAACATGTTAAAGATACTTTTGTTGCCAATGAAAGTAAGTTATGGTATCAAGATGTCTATGTGTAGTGATGACACACCTCCTCCCTGTACAAAGTGTAACCACTCAGGCTCATAATTCTCACAGTCTTAATACTGAAGTATATGCAAATGAAAACAGTCAGTGTGACTATTCTCCATGTGGTAATCTCATGGGATAATAAGAGAAATATTATTTCTATGCAAATACTGCATATTCATTCAAACTAATAATATGATTAGCAAAAATCCTACCAACTTCTAGTCTAACATATACTTGTATATAAATGCATACATGTTTAAATGTGTATAATATATATTTGCAAATAATATATTGTGTTAGCTCCATCTTTCTGTTGCTGAGAAATTACAGGCCCAAACAACTTAGGGAAACAAAGGGTTTATTCTTGCTTATGATTACTGGTTACTCTGTATCAGGGTGGTAGAGAGTTTATACCAACACCAGAACTGAGAGGCTTGCCACACCATATCCATAGAGATAGTTGAGAATGGTGGGGGTGACATCCAATACCCATCAGGATGGAGTGAAGGGCATTGCAGGAGCAGCAAAACCGCAAAAGAAAATCAACAAACCATAATCCAGAACTTCAGAGACTCTATATCAACCACCTAGAACTAGGCCAGCCTAATCTCTCCCCATCCTGAAGCTCAGGAAAATTTGCGGAAGAGGGGGCGGTAAGAGTGTAAGAGCACAAGGGTGGGAGGAGCAATGATATGCAAGATACTCCACACAAGTTAGGGCCGAAGCAATCATAATTGGACTTTACATGCCCTGCTCAATGTCCAACACACTATTGTCCCCACAAAGTCTAGCATTTGCTAAAAGCACCAAGATCCTTGGAGGCAAGGGATTGGCAGCCACAGCAGTGTTCCGATACTTAAGGGGAACACAGGAGAGGGTTCAGGGAAATGCCGCTGGGTCCTTGTATGTCATCGGAGAGGAGGACCCAGAGGACAGTCAGGCATGCACATTAAAGGATTCTCCGGGGATTGGGGGAGGGGAGGCACTGGGGTGTGGAGAGGGAGGGATGAGGGGAGGGCAAGCAGAGGGGGCAAGCAGAGGGGTGGGGGGAGGAGGAGGGAGGGAGGGAACCGGTGTACTTATGAAGTCTGTATGAGCAGAGATAATAAAAAATGTTAAAATAAATAAATAAATAAATAAATAATCCTAAAAAAAAAAAACTTTTTCACTGGCCAGTCTGCAAAAGTATGGCAAACTACTGAACCAGCTTTTTCCATTTTGCTTACCCGCACATGCAATAGTCCAAAGAATGGGACTTTCCATGCCAATGGGATAATCTCCTACAGTATAGAATCTTACTTAAACTGCCAATTTTTCAAAGATGTGTCCAGCGTCTCAGCCTTCAACTGTCAAGTTGACACATGCATATAACTGGCGCATATAAAAACATATATTTTTTATTTCACATTTTAATAAATAAAAACATTTAAAGAAACTTCAGTCTACATCTTTTCCCAAGTGATATTATATATTACCCTGAAATAGGATTGTAGATGTGTCCCGTGAATTCAAACATGAGATAAGATTCACTCAGTGCAAGGTAAATAACAAAAATAATAATGCTAATAATATTCTAGAATCTTTGAAATCTCATGGACAGGGGCTGGAGAAGTGGCTCAGGGGTTAAGCCTCTACCTTGCAGGCGGAAGGTTGAGTTCGGATCTTAGACCCCACGTATAGACACCCGCGGAAGCAGGGGCTGCCTGTGTTTCTGGTCCTGGTAGGGCCGAGCCTGTGAATCCCGGGTAGAGTAAACAAGGAGGAGGTGGAGGCGTCCATGGTGGTTCTCGAATTCGTTCCTGGTTCTACACACACACACACACACACACACACACACACACACACACATACACACATGCGCACACATGCATACACACACAATTGAATAAAAAAATTAAAAAAACATGGAATTTCTCTGTCTTGCTGGCTATATGAGACTTGGAAGTGTCATAAACTTTGTAAGTGTTCCATACATACCAAAGGATTGATTAGAAGGGAGACAGGGTTCTGAAAACATACAACGATGCACACTATACCTGTGCCTCTGAAAACCATCTGCTTTCTTCATTATCATGAAGATTTCTTTGGCAATTTTTATCTCTTTTTTTCTCATTTTCCCTATGTTATGGTTTGAATGAATTGTCCTCTACAGGCTCATGTCTGTGTATTTTTAGATGATGTTAATTTTTTGAGGTGGAGTATTGTGGGAGGAAGTCAAGTCACAGAGGTGGGTCCTGAGGTTGGTTAGCTCCACCCTGCTCTCTCTAGCATCCTGAGCTTGTAGGGCTCTACTTGCTCTTTCTGCTTTTATGATGGGTATAACTAAAGTCTCCTCCAGCTTCTGCCAACCTCCATCCTGCCAAAATGGACTATGTCTTCCTTCTCTATCAGTCAAATAAATCTCTTTTTTCCTTAAGCCGTTTGCATGAGTGTTGGCTCACAGAAGCAGAAAGAGTAATTGCAACAACTTAATGTGAAGATAAAGCAATGATGATCAGCATGTTTTCACATAAAATTCAAACCCTATAACCATAACTGTTTTAATAACAGTCTCAACTTCACTGAGAACAAATGTTAAATAATTCTGTTTTGTTCTTCAGTCACTACCTCGTTCTTCATTTCCTTGAAGGATGCGTATAGCAGCCTCAATGTAGTCCATTTTGAACTTTTACTATCTCAGTCAGCATTCATCTTTTCCATGTCCTCAGTGATTCATCTTGAATTCCTTTTGGTCTTATGCTGGTCTGCCTATGAGGTCACAAGAACCGATCACTATGATGACGTCAAATGGACTAGTTCTGAAACTTTTTGATCAACTTGAAATGTATCCTAGATCTATCATTTACAACTTTGCTTCTCAGTTGCTTGAATGCAAATCAGAGAGAATAGTTTTCCTTCTTATTACAGTATGACATCATGTATTCAAAAGGCACAAGTTAAAAGACAGTACTTTTTGGAACACCAAAAATAGAGAGTGAAGTGTGGTTCATGGAGATATAGAAGGGACATGCTTGCTGAATCTCAGTATGCTCTACAAAGATGTTTTCCCCAAGTAGCAGCACTTTATTTCACAATAGTACAATTCAAAGGATAATAATTGAATCATGCCCACATTCATTTTAGGTGATAGGTCTTGCTTCATATCTAATCTTTAACCCAAAACTCAATACAGTATAATGAAGAAACAAAACAATTTACTACCATTGGACTTACATAATTTTTAAGGTTATGGTACATACATATTATTATTTGAGAGGGAGATAAAAGAGAATGCATGTCATGGTGCATGGGTGGTCGTGAGATGACAATATTCAAAAGTCAGCTCTCTTCTTCCATCATGTGGACTGCTAGAGATCAAACTTATATTGCTGGATTTGGTAACTAGATGCCTTTACTAGTTGATATATCTCACTGGTTCTATTGATTGTTTAAACTTCACTTTAATATTGGCATCCAATTTTAAATCATGGCCACTTCCAAATACAGGTATGATATAATGCCTTGCAATTCAATTGGTTTTAACATATTTGTGCACATTAACCAAAAATGCATTTATAAATGCATGACAGGCTTAGAATGGAATTATTGCTTTACTTGTCTAGATTTCTCTTCTGTTTTGTGGGCATTAGGAACTCTTCATCTAAGCTGTGAACTCTAAGCTGTGTGGTCTATTGAGTCATGGTAAAGTCTGAAAAGGGTTGTCTTCTTTTTAGAGAACTTTCTGTAAGATATACATCAAAAAGAAACAATAGACTTAGAAGTCAAATGAAGCTAATGGCTCTTGTCATGTCTGTGTATTACAAAACCTACTGTGTTGCAATAGACGGGTACAAAAGATGAACCTTGGTCATCTGGCTATGGGTTTCCAGACTTAGACACACTTGATCCAAAACTGAGCCATTAGAATTTGCCTTTCCGGAATTTGACACATTCATGGTAGAGCTCTGAGCTGTGGAACTTTGAAGGCTGCCCCTTCTGTGTGCCAAATGAATGTGTAGTGAGTAGAGGTGATGAGTTATGACAGAATGTTAGACATTCATGAAGCTCTGCTTAGAATTCTTTCCATGATAATAAAATGTCTTCCAATAAAAATCACAGATTTGCATGTACTGATTTGTGTAGGATTTCTTTGCCTTGTAGATATAAAATTCCTAGATTATATGAAACTTCAACACAAAAGGAACAGTCTTTCATGTAGCAATTGTCTTGTTAATATGGCAGGTGTGAGAACTTTTTAGAGTTTTTAATTTACATTGCATTTCAAAAATAAATCTTGGGCATGAAAACTTAGGCTTTGGGTTTTAGTTAAATAAACTATTAAGATATTTTCACTTTTTTATTACCTACGGTGAATGGTTCAGCAACAGGGCACTGGACATCTAATGACTTTACTCTCACAAACCCATAATTAAACTACCTGAAGGCAACTGAGAAAACATTAATGTACTTTCTTATTTGGTTATTATAACCTAATAAAATTCACATTAGATGCAAAGCAAACTAATGATATAGTAAATAAGAGATCATTAAAAATATATTATTAAAGGAAAAAAGGGAAGGAATGTTATTAGAGTCATAGCATTCACTGATAGATTCCTACACTGAGATTTACCCATGTTCTCCCCAAGGGACTGTCACATTAAAATAGTGTGATGTTGTGAAGTTCACATTTCATTTTTATATTTCAGGAAGGATTATTCTTGGCAAGTGATTGTGACCCTGTTACACTTGTTGAAAGAAATATTTCTTGCCTAATGACTAACCAAAAATACGACCTAGTTTCTGAAAAGAGACAGAAAAGAAAGAGATAATATGCCAGGAAGATGAAGATATTTCCTTTAATATGACCTGCTCCAGGATTTCATGTCTGCATCAGAACTGATGATAAACAGATAAACAGAAACCATCTACATGGCAGCCTGGGGCACATATCATTGACAGATCCCATGTCTCCTTTCCCCTTTTAAACAGAACTCCACTGTTTTTTCTTATAATCATTCTGTCTGATTTTTAATTAAAAGTCTGTATTCACCTTGTCAGTAAAACAGTTAGACATCGAATCCAGGCTTTCTTAGGAAGAACAATATGTTTTAATCATCTGAAGTTCAAATGGGGCTGGCAGGTAAAGAGAGACTTTTGAAAAACTGTAGACATAAGTATGGCAGGTGTCCAGAGATAAAATCCCAGTATTCTGATGACCCAACATTTTAGATTCAGGCACTAAAGTAATTCTGCTTCATTTCGAACAGCCATCAGTCCTTCAGTACGTGAGTTTGCCTGCACATAGCCCAAAAGACTTCCCAGGGAAAACTTTGAGATGGCTCATCTGTAGTCATAAGAAGATTGGAGACAGAGGCCCATTCCCTAGATTCTTGCTCTTCAGAGGCTATGAAATCATAAATATTTAGTGCAATGGTATGATGAACTTTTCTTATGAAGCAAATCATGTAAAACCGACAAGATTGTCCTTACTTTGTAAAGAATTATCACAAATATACTGCAGTTTTCAATGCTGAAAAATGCAAGCCCACCAAGGTAGGCTGAATTAATGTAAAAATGAAAGGACTCTAGCACATGTGTATATACCTCTTTCCATGTATGGTTACCTGTCTCAATATCTATGTCTGCTCTATAACTGTGTCTATGTCCACTTTGAAAAGACAAGCGGCCCTAGAAAAGGCCATATCTGCTATGCAATAGAGAATATAAGTCATAGCATCCTGTCATGAGTAAAGATCAACATTATCTCTTATTTTTACTTGGCTGTAAGCTGATTGTCAAGTAAACTTCAGATGACCATACATCTTAGAAACCAACTTTTAATCCTCACAAAACATCAGAGAATTTTCATTAAGGTATATAAATAAAAGTGCCACTTCACTTATTATCTACCTACAGATGACAATAATTAGCTACATGTGATACTAGTCCCCACCCCAGGCACATGTGGTAATATTTATCACTGCACCATCACCATGAAGTTTATCAGTCAGATGTCCTTTCATAGTGAATCCACCAAGTCCACACACCCATACCCACACACACACTTTTTTATGAAATATATTTAACTCCAAACTTTGATTGTGGGGTGATAGGTTAATAATTTTAATAAATCAATTGAGCTAATTTATTCCCATACAATTCACTTATGTACAGAATTTGATTTTCTTATGGGATTGTAGGACCATCATATTTATAGTCTTAAAATCTGTGTGTGTGTGTGCATGTGTGTGTATATCAGAGGGTACTGTATGTACCTGTGAAGACCCAAGGGTGATTTTGGGAATCACTCTGGATTGCTCTTCTACTTCTTTGCTTTGCTCTGGAGTTTTCTAGGTTCTGGCTTCTATGACTGGAAATACAAGCAGCCACCATTTTCACCTGGTGTTTTTTCAGATGGATTTCAGGATCCAAATTCAGGACTTTCTGCTTAAAATACAGATGCTTAACCCTTGAGTCATCTCTCCAGCCCTCAAAATTCTTTAAAAATCTATTCATTTTATCCTGTACTCATTCATAGCTATCATTTTTTTCTCACTTCCTCAAGTTCTGCTTTTTGTCTCAATAACCTTCTTTAGAACTTCTATGAAAGTGAGTAACACCACATGGAGCTTTTAATATAAATTCCTTATCATGAACTTCCTATAATATCTTCAGCAGAAACCCAAGACAAAAGACCCTTAATGTTTGGAAGTTACGCATGTAAAATATTTTTATAATAATTTTCCAAAGTCAATGATCAAGAAAGCTTCCTTAATATTTCATTCTTTGAGTAAATATCAGAATGTCTACTTTACTAGGAATTTAATGTCACATAGCTCCTTTTTTCTCATAATTGTTTTGAAGACTTCCATTTTCAAATTTTTCTTAAATTATATTTAAATCTAATATGAGTTATCAAAAACCTTTCAAATAGCACCTGAAACTTGAGCTTCTAAATCCCCTTTTCTTTTGACCACTATTTCAGCTACATCTGCTAAGTCTTCACTTAAGGTCTGTACTTTCTTATTGATCATAATGTAGCATTTGGAGATCCCCAACAACACAACATCACTAAAAGTATATACAAAACGGCATTAGGGATTGGACCAAGGACTTCACAAATACTAGCAAATCACTCTATTGCTGAGTTATATTCCAGTATTTTTTGATTTATTATCTTATTTTGTAAAAAGTCTCATTAAGTTACACAGAGTGGACTTGATTTACTCTGCAACAAAAGCAGTTTTTGAACTTGCTTTTTTTCTTAAATTTTTCTTTCTGGGTAGCGATGGTAACAAGTTTGCCTCACTGGCCCCAGGCTGAGCTCCCACCTCCTTTTCCCCCCATATAGTATCCATAAGTACTTCAAGTTAGCCTCAGACCTACTATGTGGCATGAAAACAAGTCTGAATTCTAGGAAGAGTGATTCACCAGGCCCCAAATGGCACACCCACCAACCACTCTGATGTCAGACAGTTCTGCTAATACCTCAATACTCAGGTCTTTTTTTCTGTGATATGGTCACTTTGAATTATGAAGTGGTATTTGGAAAAAGTGAGGTATTAGATAAAATTTTATAACTAAATACTAGCTTATTCACTATACCTCAAAATTTTTTTATCTTTTTTTAACATTTTTTATTATTATTTCTGCTCATACAAACTTAACAGGTACACCACTTCCCTCCCTCCCTTCTCCTCCCCAAACCCCCTGCTCCCCCTCCCCTCACCCCTCCCTCCTCATCCCCCAGTGCCTCCCTCCCCAATCCCCAGAGAGTCCTTTAATGTTCATGCCAGACTCTCCTCTGGGCCCTCCTCTCCAATGACGTACAAGGACCCAGTGGCATTACCCTGAACCCTTTCCTGTGTTCCCCTTAATCATAGGAACACTACTGTGGCTGTCAATCCCTTGTCTCCAAGGATCTTGGTGCCTTTAGCAGATGCTAGACTTTGTGACATACCTCAAAATTTTGGAAGTCATACAGATTAAAAAGAATTTTCTGCAATAATTTTCCAAATGCAATGATCAAGAAAACATCCTTTAATCATCTCTAAACAAATTGGCTACTAACATATTTGAAGCTGTCTTCAATAACCCAGTGAATTAACACCCACATTTTCTGACAAATATTCATAAAGATGGGAAAAATATTTACCATACTATACCTCTGAATTGCAAACAATGAGTTAATGATTTTGCTTTCAAAATAATAATTAGAAATGCTACACAGTAAATATACTACTCACGTCACTTTGATCTTACTCAGCCAGTGCTAATCAGTGTGAACTATTAATTAAATTTAATGGGCAATATTTTCCTATCTCTGACAGCATGTGGTTTTTAGTTCCTAAAAAACTTATATTTAATAACAGAACTAGCAGAAAGTCAAATGACATAGGTTTAAATCAAGCAACAAATAATATATTTCACAAGATATAATCATAAATAATGAATAGAGTACAAGGATTCCCTTGACTCCATCTGTATTCATGGCTGGGGACCCAATCCACACATTTGTCAATCATTTCCACTAAGATTTCTGTTGAATAATGCAATTGGTTACTAAAGCATTCATTGTGTCATGGTACAAGTGGACATCATTCCATAAATTTTAAATTAATTAATTTTTAGTTTATTTGAACTTACCAATAGAACCCCAGTTTCATCATGCAGTAAACTCATTCTTTCCCATATTAATTAGATAATTCCTATAGTATAAGTTGAGAGCTCTTGCTATTGGAAGAGCTAAAACTTTAAGAAACAATGATTAATAAATGAATAGTAATCGCCCTTGAAGCAGCAACACTACCTTCCGCCTTTTTTTGTGTGTGTATGTGATAAGACTGTACCATTCATGAAAGAGTACTAAATACTTGGTTCTTCCTCCTCATCCTCATTTGCTATGTTTAATAATAAGGTTATAATTACACACATATACAGATACGCACATGTATAGACAGATAGTATTAAAATGCAATTATTTTTCTATTTATTTTTATTATTCAATGCTTCAGTTAGAATACAAAAAAAGAGGTTCCATTAGGGGGTTTTCATACATGTTTGTTATTTCATTTTGTTCTTATGCATCCCCCCCCCTCACTGTTCTTGCTTGTTCCCCTTGCTCCTCTTTCTGGTGCCTAACACGGCTTCTGTTTGCCTGTCAGATGTATTCCATTACACTAATTATTTCCTCTCTCTCTCCTCTGCTAAGACCTCTTCCTCATTAATAGACGACTGCACACCATTCAAACCATTTTTTGTTTCCTTCTGCTAAACAATCTGCTTGCTTTGTATTCAAAGAGCACGGATGCTGAAGAAAACACAGAACATCTGTTAAGATGTGAGACCGCAATAGATCCAGCCCTTTCTCTCATGCTAGAGAAAGCTGCAGTCTATAACAGACATCAACCCTTAAAGAAATTTCTGGAATATTTTATATACACAACTACTTATGGGGCCGTTCTCTTTATGCTTCCAATTAACAATGAAAATTATAGCTACAGTAGTACAATTGGGATATACTTTTCTAATTTTAAAAGAGATGTTCCTCAGTTAAAATTTTTTAAATTTTAAAATTATTAAAAAATATTAAAGGAAAACAAACTAAAAGATTGTGTAATCAGTCTCAAAACAATGTATTTATTATTGGCTTGTCTTATTAATACTATCATTATTTTATTTCATTTCATACATTTTTATTTTTAATTATATGACTTTTACCTCTCCTAATATTTCCCAGAAAAAGAGTAGAATTTAAATTAACACATTAGGCCAGGGATTATAGATTATTGTTAAAAAGTATGTCTCTCCCAGAGGGCATGATGATTTTGAAGTGTGTTGGTCTGGTCAAGCAGGAGAGAAGACAGCTAATGCCTCTACATAATAACTCCTGTACATCGATGAGGTATGGCCAATGGTTTATGTCTTCAAATGTAGGTGGAATCACTCAGAGTTTCATTGTCTCCCCTATCAACCTGAAGCATTTGGTAAGAAAGACATTGCTTACTTTTGCTTGTATGTGTATGTGTGTGTGTGTGTGTGAGAGTGTATGTGTGTGTCAGAAGACACTTGAGTATATGAGTGTCTATGGACACTCAAATGGGAATCATCCTAGAGTGTACTAACTCCTTATTGGTCTGTGGTTTCCCAGGCTCTACCTTTAAGAGCTAGGAATTGTAGGGTGCTGGTACTTCCACCTGTCATTTTCATCTGGGAACTGGGGATCTGATTTCAGGTCCTTTAGTTTTCCATGCAAAGGCTTTAATCCCTGAGCTACTGCCCCAGCTCAGTGTTGCCCATTTTAATAGCTTCCTGTTACACAGGACAGCCCAACAGTTCAGAGCTGCCACAAATTGTGTAAGTCCTGTAGATATGCTCAGAAGCGAGTGACACATCTGCTGCTTAAGGATCCTGTCCATCTCCTCTGTCAGTGTAAGCCCTGAATGTGCATCATTCAAGAATCCCTTTGTTCCCCACATCAACTGTACAGAGTGGCATTTCCCTACTGAGATTGAAATTTGATTTCACCAGGACTCCTCAATCTCTGCCCCAGGAAGGTAATGAAAAAACAAAAGGTTGAACACCCCTTGCCAAAGGTCTGCCTGATCTGGCTGGCCCAGCTTTGATGTCTAGGATAGGTGTATATTTGAAAAATTTTTTGCCTTCAAAATCAAAGGGGAAAGTGACATTGAAAAAAATCCAAGAGAATCTGACATCACATTATACCGAAAAAGAAAGGAAAAGCAGTATCATTGGTCTTACTCTCGCAGAGCTCCGAAGTTTCCTATTCACCATGATTTGAAGAATAGGAGCATAATCTATTCTGAAGGGAAAGAACTTCCTAATTTGGAGGACACTGAAACAAAAGGTAAGTAGGGTTTGAATAGAGACAGGGCACCAGGGAGTAAGTACATTGAAGGTGAGAGGAATGAGAGCTGCAAAATCACTCTGGCAAGAACCCAAGAGGTGTATTTAAAGGGTTCTGAATGAGCCAAGTTGGCTGGTTAAGATGATTTCTGTAGAAATACAATGGGATATGAGGCATATTAAATGGAAGTTGAAACTGGGCTGCCGAGAACCTTGAAAACTGTACCACAGAGATGACTGCAAATGTCAGGGAACCAGTCAGGGTTTTTGACTCAGTAGGCATCAAGTTGGAAAGGAGTGTCAAAGCTAATTGTGAGGCTGATTCTAGTCAAGAGCAGATGAGAAGATACACAAGAAAGGAGGATGATACATGTGCATAAAGCAAGATATGACTAGCCCAGTTTCAGAATCCTGGGATAAAACCCTAACTGTCTAAAGATGGCAGTGTCTTATCTCCATGAAAAGGTGTATATGAATGTGTAGAAAGCTAGGGGCTCTGCACTGTAATAGTACTCCTCATGGGGAAGAGTTATGATCAGCTGCCAGAGCATGAACAAAAGGGTGAAGCTTTACCATGGCCCTTGATCAGAAATCAGAGGTGTATGCTCACCACTGTATGCACCGTTCCTTTGGCTGCTTATAATTCCTACAAATGATGTTAGACTAGGACAAAACATTGTCCAAGTCTTTCCTTTGCTCTCTGACGTACAGGAACTCTGAAGCTTTCCTTAGTTGTTTCCATCTTTTTATCTGCCAGTCCCCACCCCCTTTTCTCCTTTCTCAGCCCAAGTTCTTCTTTCTAAATACTCTGTGTTAAATCTAAGTTGAATTTTTTAAAGAGTCATCCATGTTTCATGCAGAATTTCTGTTTTTAAGGAAGAAGCTCCCTTAAGTTCTCTAGAAGGGTATATTAGGGTACACTGGAAGAATGTGAACAGATTCCATCAGGATCTGGAAATACAAAGGAGGTATTGCCTTTTATCCTTGGTTTATTCTCTGAACACCTGATTGAATCTGTCTTCCCCAATTCCAGCTTCCTGCTCCGGCTTCATTTAACACAGGGACCTTCATGCACTCTCAACCTTGCATTATTAACTTGGTGCACTCTGACTGCAGTTCACATTGCAAATTTCAAACTTATCTGAATTTTTTTTGTTTTGTTTCATTTTGTTTCTGGAACAAACAACAAGTTAAAGGAGACAGACTACTTTCTCTGCAGTTTGTTGCATTGTGGCTGATAAAATCACAGCGAAGTGGAGTAAGAGGGAAGAAATATTCTTTCATATGATTATGAGGACATATGATTATTTTAACTAATTGTTTTCACATACAAACAAAATGGGTTTCTGTCTGTGCCCCTTTCCCTCATCTCTCTTCCTTTCTTCACCCTCCCTTCCCTTCATGAACCCAGCCTCTTCATTTCTGCCCTCATGTCCCTCTGTATCTGTAGAAGTCATGTCTTTTAGTCCAGCTTGACTAAACTCATACGAACTGTAGGGACTAAAGGAAAGGGATACATACCATATCCATTGCTGATAGAGAGATAATCCTCACTTTCCAGATCAGCATATCTGGGTCAAGTATATTAAAGAATGCCAACTTTCTTAATCAGTTATCTCCATTGTATTTACCTGCCCAGAGACTAATTCCTACCCATCATTGGTTAGACATTCTCCACCAATAAGACAACCTATTGGAATCTTGCTCCCTGGGGGCTTAACTCAACTACTAATTCTTTATCAATGCTCCCAGAATTGAAGACTTCAATTGTCAAGTTGATATCTGTATCTAACAAATTCCTCAAGTTTAGACAGAATTTATATTATCACTGCCTACTTGAGATTGTAAATGTCACCTGCTTAATTGTGGGTCAAATGCATTTCTATTCCCAAAAGTTGAGAGAAGACGAGTGGTGTTGTCTACATCTTCACTCTCAATATAGAATACCTAGGCTGTTGTAACAATCTACCAAAAGCTGAAAAACATAAATGTTTCATTTTACAGCTTGCCAAATCTGACATGCCTAAAATCAAAGTGTCACATGTATTCATTCTTTTCTAGTGACTCTGGAAGGGAATGCATAGACTTGCAAGTCTCTAAGCAGAAAATAGTTCCATTTAGATATAGGAACGAGTTTTCTGCCTCCTTCCTGGCTGGTGGGCTTAGGTGGGCCTCAGTCTGCAACAGTAACCATGTTCTTCATCTTCTGACTCTTTAATAGTCAGCAATGGTAGCTTAAGGCTCTCATAGGAATCTCATGCTTTTCTTCCTCTGGCAGAGCTTGCTCTGAACACACCTGAAGGAGTCTCAGCTCCGTCTCTCCTCACATGATTAGTTTCACCACCTGGCCTGTCCAGACAACTTCTTCAGCACAGCAAAATTCACAGAAGAGTGGTTTTTTTTTTTGGAAACAGAAGAAGCTGTGGAAAGACAGTCTTTCTTTACAAATCTAGCTTAGAGACAGGAATATCACAGAGAATTTTCAGTTAATCTCAGACAATACTCAAGAGAAAAATACTCAAAGGAGGAATGATTCACTTTCCCTGTTTCAAAGCTTTCCATGGTTAGCAGGTTTCATTGCTGTGGATTTGAGACAATGATGAATGAACATCATGGTTTGGACATGTGGTGGAGTATAACTTATATTGGAGAGGAAACAGAGAGGGGAAACAGATGAAGAGGAGGGTTAAGATAATGAGATATATACTTTAAAGTCACATGCCCAGGGACCTACAAACTCTTAGGCTCTGTTTCCTATCAGAACTTTCTTTTTTTTTTTCCCTCTCACCTTTCAATATAGAACCAGCAGTTCTGAATCTAAGCTTTAACACATAGGCTTGTGAGGGATATATCCTATACAGACCTCCAACAGGAATTTCTGGTGCAATACTGCTCAGTGTAGAATACATCACAGCTGTCTCAAGCATGAAGCTTGTCTCCAGTCTCTTCAGATCTCAGTTCTTCTGTTCTCTAGCTCCATGTTGAACTCAAAGGTGATGTTTTCAACATCATATGAACTAATTCAGTCAATATTCATTGAGGAGTCAATGATTACTAGGAGACCATAAAGGAAACTACTAGAAATCTGAATATAAACATAAATATGAATATAAACATCAGAGTTGACTTCAGGGGAATATTTCATAAACATTTATTTATTTTTCTCCTCAACTAATACATCAGCTTAATAAAGAGAGAATTATATCTTTTGTGCTTCAGCAAATTACTAAACCAAGCTATCATCATTTAATGTGTGAATGACCAATTAATAGCTTAAAAACTCAGTCTTGGATATTAACTTAATATGCTGATGCTAACATACTCTTTCATTTTTAATTTTTTATTTTTCTAAATTTATAGGCATGTCAAGTACTTATCCCTGCTTCCCTCCGTACCCCCTCTCACCCAATCCCTTCATCAATCCATCCCACTCACTTCCACCCTCCTGCCTGTCTGCTTCCATGGAACCCAGGGTTCCCCCTACATTGTCTCCTTCTATGGAGGTTCAGGTCTTTTGTGGAATATCAATTTGCTTCTCCTTAGGCCACCCCACTGACAGAAACATTTCCCTTCATTTCTCCAGCTTCAGGCCCCAAAGTTTCCACTGTATATTCTTTTCCTTCTTGATTTCCTCAATGTTCTATGAGGGCATGCTGGTATGTCAGTTATTATGCAGGTCTGGTAAGGACAAGTCTCACTGTTCCTAGATGCAGCAGTCCTGCCCTGAATATCTTGTTTAAAGATGAACCTTAGATTCTTACAATCTTACCACCCTCTCTTTTGTAAGTTTTCCAAGGCCTTAGGATGGGGAAAAATTAGGTTAGCCTGATTCTGGGTGAGCCCTGTTGGGTTGATGGTATATGGCCGGCTATTGCTGTCCACTTCACAGCTTTTCTACTGTTCTGAACTTCATCCTCTCAGGGCGTTGAGATCCTCTATCTCTGGTTTAGAAGACTTCTATAACATATAAAACTATAAAGTCTGAGTGTTAAGTATTGTTCAAATCTATGGGTATAATAACAGCTATTTATACAGCCGTTTGGTGTACTGTCTTCCTATCTATAGAGACATTGGCTGTTTGTTTCTATTGATCTATTTTCTTCTTTTTTAGATTCTTGTTCTAATCACAGGCCTATGAACTCCCAAGTTCTGCAAGTTGCAATAAAAATCACCATGGTGAGATCTTTAAGTTGTGATAAAAATCACCATGGTGACAACCAGTGTAATAGTTACATGAGTATCAAGGACACAACCAACCATCTGTTTGGACTCAAGACCTGCTTGTCAAAATGGAGCACATTCTTGTTACTGTTAACTAGAACAAGAGTCTAAAAATGGGAAGGGAATAGATCAATAGGGAAAACAGCCAATGAAACTATAGGTAGGAGGACAGTATACCAAAATGATCTGTAAATAGCTACTATACTCACAGATTTCAAGAGCACTTTGCATTCAGCCTAGAAATGTTCTACAAGAGAAGTAGAGAATCTCAACATCCTGACAGGATGCAGTCTAGGGCACTAGAGAAGCAGTGAAGTGGACAGTAGTGGCCGGCCATAATGCAGGGTGCCAGAGACTCAGCAGGGCTTACCAAAAATCAGACTAACCCAATCTCCCCGTCCTAAGGCACTGGGAACCTCACTGAGGGAGTGGTAAGAATGTAAGAACCTAAATATGGGAAGATTCACCTTTGGTAAAACGTTCCACTCAAAGCAGGACTGCTGTATCTAGAAACTCACTGCAATGAGACTTGTCCTGCATAATGACTGACATACTAATATATCCCCATAGAATACTGAGGAACTCAAGAAAGACAAGAATATACAATAGAAACCTTGGAACTGAAGCTGTATGAGTGAAGGGAAATGTCTCTGTCAGTGGGGTGGCCCAAGGAGAGGCAACCTGATATTCCACAGAGGCCTTGCCTGAACCCTCGAAGGAGTAGATGGGCCAGAAGCAACCCTTGGATCCATAGAAGCAGACAGGCTTCTGCCTGTGGGATTGATGCCTCCATCAATGGGAGGGAAAGATGATGGAGGAAACAGGGATAAGTACTCAATATGCGTGTAAAAGTAGAATTTTTTTTTTTAAAAGAGTAGGCAGTCCAGAGGGAGCAGTGAGGTCCCTAAAAGCAGACAGGCAGGAGGGTGGGCAGGAGTAGAATGGATTGAAGAAATGGGGGGAAGGGGGATGGGTGGGAGGAAGAAAGAAGGGAAGCAGAGATGAGTACTCAATGTTTTTGTAAAACTAGAAAAAAATCACCATGGCAAGAGGTGACCATCGGTCTAATAGTGGCATGAGTATCAAAGAGGGAACCAACAGCTTTTTGATTAGACTCAAGACCCACTTGTCAGGAGGGAATTTATTAATCTTTTAAATAGAAAACTAAGGATTCACATTACATTTAGAACTGGGGAATTGTCATATATGTTTCTTATTTACTTTGTGTTATCTTCAAATATCTCCTCAGATCATGAGGATAAAAGCTTTCTATTTGCTAATTTCACAACTGCTTATTTTCTTTAAGTGCTTTGCTCTTATGAATAGAAAGCTTCTTCTCAGGATGTTTCAAGAATTACAATTTTTCTATGGTTAGAACAATAAACTGATAAATTTGAGGTAATCCATTAGATCAATCCTAGACCTTAAAAAAAAATAAGATAGAGGAGCCCAGTGCTACTCATTGCATTTCAGACTATACGTGCACACGTTTTCTAGTCCTAAATGAAGCAATTAATCACCCCTTCAAAGACTCAATGTACTTACTGAAGAACAAGCAGAAAGGATGTAAGATAGGAAAGGCCACAACACAACCATTGTGGTTTTGATGTCAGTGCTGCTGTAGCTGCCTGGACTACATCTGCATAAGAGTGTGCCTGATAGCAGCTGATCATGGATTGGAGAGGATGTTATGAAGCCCCAAATCTTTCTGTTGAACTACTAGTTACTGAGAGATTCTGAGGAAGGGATGGTTATTGTGTTGTTGTGGACCCAGGAAGAGCTCCGATGGGTAGTTAAATCTATGGCTAATCAGGTGATGCTGTTAAACTTAGCATGATTCAAAAATAAATAAATAAATGAATAAATAAATAAATAGATAGATAAATAACTGGTAGAAAGGAACTGGTAGGGCAGAAGGAGTGTAAGGGAGATCAAGACAGAATGAGTTTATGGTGCTCACGAGGAATTTTATTATTCTATGGTTTATGAAATTTAATTAGATGATTGTATTTAGTTTGATACACATTAATTTATTTTTATATTTTCTTCTCCCACCTCCTTTTGCTTTTCTTAATATAGAGACTTGAAACATAGCTGAAGGTTGGCTTGATATCCCAAAAGTTCTGCCTTTCCTGATGGGATTGTAAGTGAACACTGCTAAACTATTCCAAGAGGTTTAAACTGTTATTAAAAAGATGAAAATTCCTTGCAAGAATTATCTGTTTTTAGACGTCTAGGTCATGACCATCAACTAGAGCTATGTTTTACAATAACTTCCTATGTATTAATTTAGTATAAGCCTAAAATTAAACTTTGATGAGCTCTCTATCCTGTATATAAAAATTTAGTAATCCGTATGTTGTGTTCACTACTTTACTTTTACTTCAGTTACAATAGGTTATCCTACAAAGAATTAATTTCATGATCTTATGTATAGATTATCAAAAACTTGGAAAACTCTTATTTCAAAACATTCTGTAAAGTTACTTTAACAACTAGAAAGATTTTTTTCTTAATTCAAAAATTTATAACATGACCTCGTACTTGTTAATTTACAGAGAGGACAGAATGATTTGTGTGTGTGTATGACTGTGTACAAGAAGGTACTTGAGTGTGACTTCCAAGGGTAACATTGGAAATCATCCTTGATTGTTCTATCTCTTTATTGTTTTGCCCTGGGGTTTCTTAGGCTCTTTCTTACAGAGCTGGAATTTTAGGTTGCCATCATATGTGCTATACATTTTTATGTGGAAATTTGGGGAATCAAACTCAAGTCATTTTTCTTGCAAGGCAAAGGTTTTAATCTGAGATATTGACCCAACCCTAAAATGATTTCTTAAACTGTAACTAAATATAGTTACATATATTTTCAGTATAAAATAATTAAAAACAATTCATTGTAGAGAGACTTATTTATTTTTTTACTTACAGAAATATTCAAGGAATAGTTTGGCATTTTATTAAATATTTATTCAGTATCTCCAGAAAAAAGAAGCCAAATATTTTTATAAGCATACCAAAAAATGTTCTGTATGAATTTGTAAATGTATTTGCTCATCAGCAAAGCTGATGTCATTTTGAGTCTTCAGTATGAATCAGAATAAACTTTTTATACATATAAAAAAGTGTAATTTTATTTCTTTCTGTAGTGAATGATTACAGTTGCCAGAATAAAATGTGAGCTCAGAGGACTAGGCTTAAAAACTGAAATGAATAACATTTGCCAACAGAGAATCATCTTGAAAATTTCTTTTCTGGAACCCCTACTCTGGATTTCATTATTGCCACATAAATATCTATTAACAAACAATATTAGACTCACTATGAAAATATTCTGAGTATGTTAGTGATGAAATTAACTTCATAAAGGCAAATACATACTTCTTAAATTCATCAAGTGGTCATTGTAACATCATGTCATATAATAATGAAATAGATATCAAAAAGGAAATTTGCAAACACTTGTTTCCTAAAAAAGAGAAGAAATTAATTTGAAATTAATAAACACAAACCTAATGATTAAGATGATATTGTATTAAATTTTTTAAATTTAAAATAGCACTATATAGAAATAAATTGACTTTATTTATGTAGTGATGAGTACATGGTATAAAAAAGCTAATGGATTCATATCCTTATCTAATTAACTGAAGTAAATCATATATGTATGCTGAATTTTTTATGACTATCAATTTAAAAATCCAATTCTATTTGCATAAGTGAGTAAAACTCAATAATCAAAATCTAAGTAATGCCTTATTGGTAATCATTTATTTTAGTTACACAAAAGTAAGTGGGGCTAATTAAGTTAAATTAAATTACCAATCCATGGTCACACAATTGCTAAGCAATCGGCATAACAGTGATGGAAACTATTTATCATAATCTAAAGTTACAATGACAATTTAAACAAAGTGTATAAAACAGAATTAGTATCATGTATTAAATTGTTATTGATTGTTACATACATGAGTATAATTTGTGATATTTTCAAGCCTTAATCTTTAATTTCATCCCCCTCTTTCCCCTTACAATCCTTTATTTCCTCTTCCAGACTACCTTCTATTTTCAAATCTTTTTATTTCTATGACTCATTGTGTTTCATCTCATTTGTCTTTGACGACATATACCTGACATGATTCAAGGTCAGCAAGTATCATAAATCAGTAGGGACGCAATTGAGGAAAGCATTCTCCTTTTTTTCCTCATCAGCATTACTCCACATCAGTCTCTCAGAGAGTTATGGATATTCTTGAGCATCTCTGCCTTCATGGTGAGATATTGGTAAAATAGCTCCCATGTGATTCTTGTGTAAATATACACATCTGTCATGAAATCTTTTATATAACAACCTTGTTATGTCCAACAGATAATGTCTGGCCCACCACTATCTCATTTCAGGCACTTATAGTCTTATGACTCCCTCTTCTACCACCATCCCAAAGCTTGGGTGGGGATGGTTGAGGCATACATGTCCTGTTTAGGGACAAGCAGTCTGCAGTCACTGATTTTCTGCCATTTGGGGAGGTTTTCTTTTTTTTTTTCAGTAATAAACACCTTCTATTGTAGAAAAATATTTCTAGGTTGAGTGCTGAATATTCTGCCAGCTTGTAGAGCTGTATACATTGTGTTAATGGTTTCTGTCTTCTCAAACAGTTAGCAATGCAATTCCATGAGTCAATCTCCTCTGTACATTCTGGTACTATGTGGATTGTTTACTGCGATAAGATGCTTATACCTGTGGCTGCTAGGAGAGGCTATTTATAATCCCTATCATCTATTATTAAATCAGGCTCTTCTCTTTCTCCCTAAACTGGCCTTGTACTTTGAAATGCAGTGATTTTTTTTTTTTTTGAATGGGAAAAAGACAAGTTGGAACTAGTCTGTCAACTTCCTTCTTACTGGACAACTTTCATTGTAACAGAATGTACTTATGCCAGCTGCTGGGAGAGAAAGCAATCCACATTCTTATCAAGATGTTATAAATGTTATAAATTACAGTAGTAACCCTCCGGTTAAGGTGATCATCAGTGCAATAGTGGCATGAATGTCCAGGGGGCAACCAACAGCTTTCTGATAGGGTTTAATACCTACTTCTTAGCAGAGATCACATTCCTTATACTGTAAACCAGGCTACAACTTATGGAAGGAGAGGAGGCAGGCCCTATGGGGTAACAAATTATTAATGTTTAGATATAAGAATTTTATATCGAATTGTCTTCTAAAGATTTGTCATTATACTCATAGATTTGGAAGCATGCTCAGCACTTAACCTAGAAGCTTCCATTCCATTTTCCATGGAGAATCATAACTGGTCACACTGCATAAAAATAAAGGAATGCAGACTGCTTGGCCCTAAACAGAGCAACAAATCACTCCCCATATTATGTCAAAGTGAATATTGGGGAGTGGGACGGGGTAGAGAATAAGAAAGTCTAATGAAAGAAGGAACATAACTAGATAGTATCTTCTGGCATAACAAGGCTGTTGCTGTTGCCTTCGAAACTAACTGCAACTATGTGTACTACCATAATACCTGCAGAGAATGAGGCCTATCAACATTTCACCATGGAGGAGGAAAAAATCCAAGATGCTCTAAACTTTCCTGAAGCATTATTGGGAGTTAATATTAGATGGGGGAGCTACTTTGCTCAATGTTTTACCCAGTGATATATGATCCATGCTCCAGTAAGTGCCTAATCACATGTCATTATAAGTAATACTGGCTGAAATAAATGAAAGAAGAAGGAAGAAGAAGGTTTCTAGTGACAAAAGGAAGAACAGGATTTTCAATATGGGGTGAAAATAATGTAAATTTATTATATTCATGGTCTAAAAGAAGGAAAATAAATTTAAAAAACAAAATTAATTGACCAGTATAATGTGGCCAGTTTAACATTCCTAGATTTCAAGGCCAAAGGCTAGTGGCACTGGACACTCATGTTTTCTGTTTAATACAACTTTTAAGCTACTGTGCTATAGAATAACAATTCCATCAATGAAACAATATACCTGGAGCATAAGGCTCACAGCTAAAGCCAAATTCCAGCTTCGTGACAACTACTGATGAGTATATAACACCAAAAAGTGGGCCATTCAATGCTCAGAAGTAGGAACAAAAAGAAATGTGATGTGTAGAGATACTTGGTTCTAGGTGATTTGATACTCAAGAAGCACTGACCAAAATGGTCAGTTAACTGCCTTCATACAGTTTATAACCTTTTTCTAGGAACTATATAACTGGTAAGTATGATCTTAAACAGCTAGAGGCCAGACCAGAAATCAGACAGATCATAAGAACATAAAAGGTACTCGTGTTTAATTCAACCTAAATTATTCCTCTGTCTTCAGCATTCTTAGGGAATGTGTTGAAACCATAGTCCCTGCCAAAACTGAATAGTAACTGGCCACAGCATCTTTTTCTACACATGGAATACAAGGAATGTTCACGAGCCTGTCACACCATTCCATAAGCAGACACACAGCAAGTTATGTCTGCTTTCTACTGGGTTCATCATTTTACATCACATGTTTTTCAGTTGTTCTCCTGTTGTTCATAATCATGAATAACTATGAAATTTGACTGTGGCATTAAAAAAGTACTAAAAGTGGTTGCACCAAAAAAAAAAAATTAAGCATGTATGAAGACATAATCAGACAGCACATTCCTAAGAAAAAATGAATAATAATATTCTTTCAAATGTCAAAAAGATACTTTCAGAGAATCTACCTAAAAATCAGTTACTAACTATCCCAGAGGAAGATTATATTCTGGTCTCGAATTTATTGCTGACTGAGTATCCCTGTTCAAATTAACGTCTTTATGCCTCATTTTACTGAGCAATTAGAATGATAATACCTTTCCCGGCATGCACCACAGGAAATTTGTTCAAATAAATGAGATAATATATATGAAATTACTTTTGAGGACAACCTAGGAGTGTAGTAAATGACACAAGAGAAAAATGTAAGGTTCAGTATCCGGGCACTGGAGGGGAATTCAGAGGTCAGTCTACGCAACATTTCTTTTGCATCATCATTCACCTTGTGCATGACCTACATTGTAAAGACAGGTCATTCCATTTTCAAACAGCTCTAATTATTAGCAATGATCTGGAATAATCTATGCCCTTGTCACTGGTACCCTTTGGTCTTATTTTTCTTCTTATCCTTAACATCAGAACATAAGAGAGAATCTCTATTCTCTTTCTGGTTCCTTGCGGAAAAAAACATGCTTTTCAAAGGAACTGAACAAAGACCTAGACAAATGAAAATCCATGTTAGCAAGATGACTTCTGCCTAACTAAGGCAAGCATGTGCATCAGTAAATTAATATCCTTCAATATGATAAGTGTTCAAGCAACCAAGAGAGCCATTCCTGAGAATATTAGAGGAAGATGATTATGGGAAGCAGTCTGGATAGAAACAAGAAGTAGATTTGCAAAAAGAGTGAACACTAGCAACACTGTCCAAGGACAGGCAAGTAGAGCTGTGGGGGTCATCAAGGCTTAAAGCCTGCTCTCTGGAGAATGACACGTTAGCATCCATAATGGACAGTTGTTAGGTGGATTCCTCCCTCTGGAAGTTGAGTTTTGTCTCTTGTCTATATAGATCATGGCAGGCAAATTCCTTCCTCTAGAAATTGAGTTTATTTCCAGTCTGTCCTTAGATTGCTTTTGTCCTCAGAACTGGTGAGGTTAAAACTTCCCCCTATAGTTTATTTTCTGTGCATTTGAGATATTAGATATGTTAATACATAGTTCACAAGAATATGCACATATCACAGTAACCAGGTAACTCAGTTTTCAGACATTCATTGTCCATTCCCTTTTAGCAACTAAGAGTCATGCCTGCTTTTAACTCTACCTGAAGATATGTCTGGTTCCACACAGCAAGTAGATGTCACTCTTGCCCTTTCTTTGTTAGCTGGAATGTATACATTTTACATAATCCTGTTAAGAATTTGGCCTTGCTCTTCTTTGAGTTTTTCCTTTTAAATACTCATGTATGCTACAATAAAATTGGCTTGAATGATAGAAGACATCCTAGGCACCATCTGACCAGATGCCTGATCAATTACTATCGCTCCCAAGTCTGTTTCCTGCATGTAAGTCTAGGTTTATATTGGTTCATGGTCCAGACATAGAGCCACCATAGGAAACTTCCTTCACCTTTGTATCTTCTTTACAGTAGATAATTTGCATTATCTTTGAAATAAGTAATGTATCTATTTTTCCAACAGCTAAACTGGGACAATTTCTCTGAATATGTTACCAATGTTAAAAAGTTATAAAATTTGAAATGGAAACTACATCCTAAAGGCCCATTATAGGATATACTCCAATACTGCAATTTGCTCATTGAGTCAATGGTGAATGGGGAGAAATTGTGGAAGGACCTGATGTTTGTATGGGTATCAAGAAAGCTGAAACAAGCAGCTACTCCATCTTTAAACTGATACTTTCTAGGATGACTTTGGAATCCTTTTTTTGTAAAGCTTCACTTAATATTGCAATTTAAATATGTAATTTAAATTTCATTCCTTTAAATATACACTATTTTTGCTTTCCCAGTGCTGATTCTTATGTAATTGAATTTATTAAAATCTGATTTTTATCACTACCACACACTTATCTTACTAACTTTTATGATATTCGAAAACCTGGGGGTAGGAGAAACACTTGCTTTCTATGTAATTATGTAAGTTAAAAACAAAAAAAGTGTTTAGGGAAGCCATAAGCAAACTTCGACACCGCAATTATTCATGTTAGGCATCAAATGAAAAAAAACACACTGTGAATATGTTTATTTCTGATCCCTGCTTCAAGTATCAATTAAGACAGTGGTATCTGCAGTATCTTTTTTACCTTAAGAAATATTTGTCTAGTTACCTACAAGAATTCTTCACAAAGACTCTTATAGAATATCAATGCACTAGAAAAATGTACAGGTGTGAATTGTAGCCCTTCCTCAACCTACATTCATTTACAGATTACTGAATCTCAGAAATGCTGGATGAGCCCTGATACCATGTAATTGATATTTGTCCTGTAAGCCTGCCTTTCTTGTCACTGCCCAACTTGCCTAAAGCATAGTCATCTTGTCAGTGTCATTTCACAAAATAAATTTGACCCATGATCATAAGGTACTCACAACTAAACATTCTTAATCATTTGCCTTTCCAATATATTTATTAGAAAAAAATTAATTTCTGCAAATGCAAGATCCATGGTTCTGAAGTGAGACTGGGGATCGCCCACATGAAGGATGCTTCAAGAACCACTGTCCACTGCCAAGTGCTCTGGAGGTGTCCCCTGCTAGCCAGTGGCTGACCGCAAACCAAGCATGACACCATTTTCTGACCTAGCATCAGAAGGCATATGTTAGTATCACTATTATAAATTGATGAAAATTTATAACACCCAGCCATTTTCCTGTTATGAACATCTAGCGGTTTATGGCTATATTTTGCATTTTCCCATCCCATTAAATAATTAACGGGGTCTTAAGTTCTAGAAAGTGTCATAGCTCTTAGTAAAGTCCAGGCAGCATATGCTGGAACTGGAACATAGGTGTGCAAAAGCAGTGAAATCCTGCATAAATTTCATTCTGTAATCCTAAGATTCAATTGTCTGTGACCTAATGTTCCATAAAGTAATTCCAGTAGAACGTGGGGCTCCAGCAACTCCCTGAACATCTAATTATCTTTACTGGCCAGATGATTCATACAGTTTTTGCCCAGCAAGTGATCTTTATCTAGAATAATTTTACTTTTACTTTAAAAAATAACTTCATAAAAGCTTATATTCAAAACCAAAAGCCATTAATAAGCACATGTTCAGAGGTTACTTCATTTAATCAAAATTCATTCTCTAGGATAAATAGTACTCAACAGGAAGAAGAGGAATGAGAAAAGTGAAATACTGGATATAAAGCCCATTCGGTTCCTAGACTCACTTAGTTACAATCTGAGCAAATTACTTACTGTCTTTTACCTAATCTAGGAAGTGAGGATAAATGTTCTGGCATAACTTTCTAGAGTTGCCTGATTTAAAATAATTTAATCCATTTTAAACCCAGGTGAGGAAAAGTAAACTAACAGATGTTAAGTCACTCGATGAAAGTTACAAGGTAAGTAAATAACATTTCCTCAGTCAGAATTTCTGATCCTCAACACTATTTCTCTCTCTTCTAAGCAGAAAAAGAGCCTATCATTTTAAACATGCAATCAAGATGAGGCAGTCAAGTAGCCCCAAGATTACTACATAGATCCTTAAAACAGGAAGCATAACCTTCAGTATGATTTCATGACAGAGACAACCTCTTCTTGTGAGGTATTCCCTGTTATTGCATAGGAAACTCTTAATCTAGTATCTGTTTGAAGAAGTCATTTTTAGTTAATGGGAACAGTGAACAAAACACAGGTTTCTCCTGGAAAATGTAAAATTCTTGTTTAGAAACGAGAAATATTGGGCTGGAGAGGTGGCTCAGGGGTTAAGCCTCCGCCTTGCAGGCGGAAGGTCCTGAGTTGCTATCCCAGATCCCACGTTATAGACGCCAGGCGGAAGCGGGGGCGGCCTGCGCTTCTGGTCCTGGTAGGGCGGAGCCTGTGAATTCCCGGGCAGAAGGAGGTGGAAGCGTCCATGGTGGTTCGCGAATTCGTCCGTGGTTCTACACATACACAGACACACACACACACATACACACAGACACGTGCGCGCGCACATACACACGCATATGCACACAGTTGAATAAATAATAATAATAATAATAAAGAAACGAGAAATATTGTTCCTTGCATAAGAAATCTATGCTAAGGACCAAATAGGAGTATATGTATTTTTAACACATAACTGCTACGTTGCCTGGGATATTTTAGGCTTTTATATCAAAACTAAAAACTAGAATATTGTTCACGAACAGCTGACAGATATTGGCAAGCCAACGAACACATATAACCTTTGACAACCTCGGAGATAATTGCACCCTTCCTAGTAATCGCACAAACCCTTTGCTGCCCTGACTTATGGAGGACCTGCAATTGTGGGAAATTGCTTCTTTTCCCATGACATTGATTACTTCAGGATGTTCAGCCCATGTCTTTTAAAATACTTCTAAATGAAAGCTTGTCCATAATAATAATACTTTGTTTACACTTCTGGGGAAAGGATCTTCTAATGATGAAATTATGTACAATAACACCCTCTCCCACTTTCATGAAATTCGTTTGGAAAATTTTAAATGAAATTTCCTGGTGAAGCTTATGCAGTATGTATATGAACACAGAGTAATTTCAAATATTCAGCTACAGTCATGCTACCACTAATTAATTTTTATACAAATATCATTTTAGTATCAATTCATTGGCAAAAGTCTTTGCATTACAAGATAAATGAGGCAAAGTTTCTTTGTTAAAAAAATTCAGATGATTATAGAAAGTCAGACTCCTAGCTCTGTGTTTCAAAGGCTTCCATATACTGGTCCTGTTAGAACTTTCCCTGAGAACATTATTAGCCTCCATCAATGATTTGAATTTGTGCTCTCACCCAGTTTCTTCTCATTCTCAAAATATACCCTTGGAATTTATCACTGTGTAGTAGTCCCAAGGACTCCCCTAACACTAATTAACTACTTTAATTAAACATGTCTTTTGGGCTGGAAAGATGGATCAGGGGTTTAGACTCGTCTCGCCATCACAAGTTCCTGAGTTCTGATCCCAGGTCCCACGTTAAAAAAAATACCAGGCTGAAATGGTGGTGGCCTACACTTCTAGCCCTGGTGGGCAGAACCTGGGAAAACCCAGGGTGAAGCCAGAAGGTAGAAGCAATCCAGATTGATTCTTGTAATTCCCACTGGTCCTCCACAGGGTCACACAGTGTCCTCTGACACACACACACACACACACACACACACACACACACACACCCTAAATAAAATGAAGTTTATAAAAACATGCCTTTTAAAATTATTAGAAATAATTCCTGTATGATCCTTAAAAACAAAAACTTAGCTCTTTTTCTGGAACTTCTTAACTGTATTTGCATGGGGCTCCAGACGTTATGGCCAGGGTTTGAAAACTCTTAATAATGCAGTTTTAAGAAGACAGAATCTATATCTAAATTTTCATAGCCTTCACATTCTGAGAAGTGTGTGGCAATTAATTGCGATGTCAACTTGACACTTGAGATGTGAGCTACTGGGAACATCTATGAAAAATTATTTAGTCACAGCAGACTCTGGGCAAGCCTTTAGGAGATTGTTTTAATCGAAAAATTCATGCAGGAAGACCCAGTCCCTGGTGGATAGGACTATTCCTTGAATAAGCAGATAATGTACATAAAATAGGGAAAACTGTTTATGCAAGGTTACAAGCTCTCATTCTAGAGTGCAATTATGCACTGGTTTTTGCTCTTCTGCTCTTGATTTTGCATAAGATGTGGTCAGTTTCCTTGTGTCCTACTGGTAACTCTAGTGCCATGATTAACTAGCACTTAGAATCAGATAATTAGTAACTTTGTTTTTTAAGATTGTTTGGGTTAGGTATTTATTGCAGTAATAAAGTTATGGATCCAAGATACCCTTAATTCACAGTAGATGTTCAGCAAACATGGTGTGAATTATTTATATAAAATGAATTCCACCTTCATTTTTGAATATCCTTCAACCTCCCCATGATGTAACACACATTGTATTGTTTTATCATAGCAACAGGACAAGAAACTAAGACAAAAGGTTCAACAATATTTTAAAATTCTATAATAGAATTAGCAGAAAATTTGAAATTGTAGTGAATCTTCCAAATTATTGGAGAAAGATACACAAGAATGAAAGCAAATGCTATTTTCATATACAAGAAAAAACTGCAGACCTGTGAGGCTGCTGTCAGAGCTTGTCATGTGTTTGAGGCTGGCCTAGACTATGTAGAGATTTGGGACCAGTCTTATTATGAATGTATAAACAAAAATAGAAACAGAAAACAAGAACTAAAACAGCAGTATTCACTATGATATGCCTAAGAAAATGGACTAGTGTCCAAGTGAAAAGATGCATATTTAAATACTATGAGTAAAAATAAATTATATGTAGTTTAAAATATTTGTAATGTTAAGAGTAGCTATACTCGGGCAAATATATGAATGTCAGATAAAATTAAGATTTCATTGGGTGACTGTATTTTTGGATGAAGTAGACTCTGGTTTTCACAATGGGAGAGAATTTGCTCCTCTTTTAATTCCAACTCAATATGCGACCTGAAGTGCAGTAGGCACTCATTAATATTGAACAGATGGGGATGGATGAAGAAAGGGCTGAGTGAGCAGATGAGCCAAATGCAGCAGAGCCAAGTGGTTCCCCTGGCAGCTCCAGACTTCAGGACAACTTCCTTCCTTTGTTCTACATTTCACACTCTGTTTCCTGGAGATCTCTGCAAATACCTCTTGTTCAGCCTTTCCCAATTGCAGGTATAAGCTTTGGCTGTCTCTTTCCAGATCCAATGGGAACTCCATGAACCATATATTTCACTCCAGTATGTCTAGCACTATTTCAACACCCCATACTCATCATACACTCTAGAAGAGTTTGTTGAATGAATTGGCTTCTATTTGTGCAGTTTCCAACTGGACACAGGGAGATCCTACAGCATACAAAACTACAATGCCATCAGAAATCAATGGTCAACATGCACAGTACTCACAGGAAGCTTCATTGTGCTGAGTGTTTTGTATTAATTTATTTGATCATTCCAGCTTCCCATGTTGAAGGTATTAGCTAGATTAGAATTTTCTAGGTAAGGCAGTGAAGACATGGAAGGGTAAAATAATGTGTCTAAATAATAGAGCAAACAAGGTCCTGTCCAAAGAGTATTACTCTAGAATTCTTAATAATCCACTGAAGTGCCATAAAATGACTGAATCTCAAGATAGTCTCGAGCAAACAATTACTAAATTTAACATTTATTTTTACTAGCAAACTTTCACAACACCACAATGAAATGCAAAATAGGCATTTAAACATCGTCCATTTTATCCTGCATTCTGATATATTATAGTGATCAGAACACTCCATTAATTTGATCTGGACAGCAGGAATTTGAGTCTTTTTTTGTTAAAAAAGTTAATTTATATACATATGAGAGAAAGAATTTAAAGCGAAAAAGAAATGAAAAATATGAAGTGATAAATTGATTTCTACTTTCTTTTTATTGTCCTTGGTGCTGGGAACAAAACCCCTGTATTTGCAAAGGAAATGTTCTTCTTGAGAGAGAGAAAGAGAAAGAGAGAGAGATTGTTTGCATATATGCTATGGTGTGTGGGTGGAAGTCAGAACTTTCTGAAGACAGTTCCTTCCTTCCACCATGTGGGCTCCCAGGGCTAAACACTCAGGTCACCACTTTGCCAGCAGGCAACGCACCCACTGATCTACTTCTTCAGCTCTGCATTTCTGCCTAACTTGGAAGTCTCTACTTCACAATTTCCATAACCCAAAAGTCACCATTTACAAGTGATTTACACCTGTTCTCAATTTTTGAATAAAGCAACACTATCATTCTTGATGAAATGAAAATGGCTACCTCAGTAAATAATAATAAAAATGTCTCCTATAGTTTCATTAGCTACCATGCTGTGGAAAGGAGGCAACATTTTAACATTACTTCAATTAGAACTTTAAGAATATATATTTTTATTGAGGAATTAGAAACAAATACCTTTTCAAAGACAGAATAAAAATCAACTAACACACTGGAACATGAGTAGAAAGTTAACCAGGGAAGATACTATCCCAAAGCAGGAATTTAAGAAGGGTTACTTACTAGTGTGCAAGATTTGGAATTGGTACTGGGCTGTTTGATAACTTTCTAGTCACTACATTTTATTTGTCCTTTAACTAGTTGGCACATATATAGTAAGGAAGTGATTAACCTTTTATAGTGATTAACAGTATTCACATACTGTTTTTATTTTGTTCTAAGGCAAAACCCCATAGCAATAGCTCTTGCTATCAAATTAACATAATTAATGATTCATATAATTAGTATATTGATCAAAATGCTCCCTCCCCTATTTTAGTTGAAAAGAAATCAATACTTCTCTGATCTAACAGGAAAAAACTCAACACTAGACCACAATACCATTACATTGGAAAATAAGAATAAATTGAACTGCCATGAATAAGGTGAGAGACACCTCAATTTTTTATCTGTGACATTCAATCATGTCTCCTAAGAATTTGTAGTTCAAAAAGACTTTTAATTTAATTCTTAAACAATATTTGAATTGCTATTTGACTGTAAGATTATTGAAATTGTTGAATGGTAGAAAGTCTCTTTGTCCTAAATTTTTTTTTAAATGTAGAGATAAATTGATTACTTTCTTTACCTTCCACCCTCACTGGGACTAAACTCACAGTTTTACATCTGCCGGGCAACTGCTCTTACCCTGAACTAACTCTCTAGCCCCTCTTTTTTCTTTCTTATACTATCTGAGATATTTAATGAATAAAGCCATGAGGAATTATGAAAAAAAATAAAAGAAAGCTAAAACAAGAAATTTGTACCAATTTATAATCTTTTATATTACTTTTTATTTCCATTATTTTTATTTTTTCTACTATGCTATGAATAGACCATATGTAAATTAAGGGAAGAACTTACTAAAATGATATTAAATTAGCTCCACATGTTACTGTTCTACATACTTTGCTATAAAATTCTGTTTTCAGCAAATAATGCATCTTTGACATTCATTATAGCAAAGGAGAAAAGATTATTCTAATATTAGCCAGGGTTTGAAAATAAGGAAGTAAAAAAAATATTTTCTAGCATTAAGTTCAGTTTTCTACAAAATACAGTGCAAATATTTACTTAGTTTTTTCTGTTTTGAGACCTTTTTTCACATCCTTGATTTATTCATTCTTTTTGACCTTTAAAATACATATAAAGTTAAAGGTTATATTTAGGGATGACAAGGTGACTTGATAAGTAAAGTTACTTCCACTAAGCCTGTCAACCTAAGACTGATCACTGGCTCATACATGGTAGAAGGAAAGAAGCTTTTCCCTCAAATTGTCCTCTAAATTCCACATGACTGCTTCCCATAAACATATACACTCACATACAAATTTATAAATACAGAATAAATTTTCATGTAGTACCTCAGAATTGATTTTGTAAACAAGCTGGCTTTGTACAGATTTAATAGCTCCTTATACACTTTATCTATTTCATGTGTGTGTTCATGTGTGAATCAGAAGGTATTGTTTCCCTAGGAAGAAATAATGGTGACTCAGAATCATCCTGGATTGTGTCTACGTCCTTTTTGCTTTCCTCTGGGATTTCCCAGGCTCTGACTATCAAGGCTGGAAGTTCAGGCCAGCTCCACCGTTTCAGCCTTGTATTTTTACTTGGGACCTTCTGCTTGAGAGGCAAAGCCTTAATTCCTGAGCCATCTCTCCTGTCCTTAACAGCTTTTATAATACTTAATAGTTTATTGATCAAATATAAGTTACTGGTCACTGAAGTTGTAGTGTTGCATGTATGTAAGAGTTGTAATGTTACATTTTCATGTTGAACTCACATATATTAATAGTAAACATTTATATATCCTATTTTTGCTTATCTTTGTTGAGCTAGAATCTCATCTTAGAACCCAGGCCCCCTGGATCCACCTTTCTAATGCTGATATCATCAGTGTGCATCACCAAGCACAGTCAACTATAGAAACTTTTAAATAAGTCATATCTGTAAATTTTAGACACATTCTAAAGAATGCTATATGCCTTTATCCCTCTAACTGCAGTGAATTCCCATAGGGCAAAAGAAGAACATGAGCAAGATTTTTATTTAATTTGTTAATTTCCAGTTGATTTTCTTGTAATTTCTTCTTCTAATCTGATGAAATCAATTTTTCTGGAATATGTCTATTATATTATAATGCCCCTGTTCAATATTTTTTGAAACATGCCTAAAAAAATCACTTTTGCTCAAAAACTAGTCATTTTATAACTGCAAATATGGAAGAATATAACCAAGAATTCAAAGTTTTTTCTTTCATTCCTTCCTTTTCCTTTTTCTTTCTCTCTCTTTTTTTTTTTTTTGATTAATCTGGTTAATTTGTGTTGACTCACTGAAGCCAATTGTGTTGACTATAACTCCTTTACATTCTTTAACTCATAAGGAAACAGTAAAACTTTCCATAAAATTATACTACTGTTTCTTTTATGTTCTCATTTTTATATGAATTTGACTTAGGCCCAGCAGATTTCAAGCCAAGATTCAAAATGATTGATGTTCAGCTGAAAATGTCAGGACATATAGCAAGAGAGATGTATAAATGGAAGACTATTCCGACTGCAGCATCACAATGCAAATGGACAGCCAGAGGGTTCTGCTGGAGAATAGAAGATGACTGAGGATTATACAGGAGCGGGCTGCATTGCCAACAAGAGAAAACAATCAAATCACTGTTGCTATCATTTTGTGGAAACAATATTAGAACGATCATTAATGATGCATGAATTCTGATAACCAAGTGCTCCTAGGTGACTTAAGATGTGTGCATCAGGTGTTATCCACAGGGAAAGATGTGGAATTGTTTATCAAAAGACAATTTGTCCAAGGCTTCATATAGTTGCTGAGTAGCAGCATTACTGACTAATCTTTATTTATAATTACTCCCATGAGCCTCCTGAAGCATAATTCAAGTTGAAGCCCAGACCTGGCCAACTTCTTTATGAGTCAGCCTGAAGTCCCCAACAAACCCTAGTCGGATATTTCAGTACCTAGTATATAAGTTGATAAGGTTTAAAAAAAGCAACAATATTTTATAAAGATAAAGGAAGAATATATCATCATTTACCTTACCTATAATAATGTTTGGTGAAGAATTTAACTTGTTACTTCAGTAAACTTTAACATATAGTGTATTGTGAAATATATTTTCATCTGAAAAAGACAGTTCATTAAATACACTCATTTTTTTTATCATACAGAAGAACTGTTTTTTTTTTACACAAGTAGCATTTTAAAGAGGTACAAATTAATGCAATGAATAGATCATCTGGGTCTCACCACTTATTTCATTTGCCTAACTGAAACTCTGGCAGACTGTTTTTATGTTATCCCTGCCTAAATAGCAGAACTGTGAACAGATGGTGAGCTGGTTCACTTCAATTAGACACGTCTGGATTATTACACTTGAGGAGATATTTTATTGTAGGCTTTTGGAAAATAATAAAATAAATTCTTTTTCCAATACTAAATCACAGATTCATTTAACAATTCACTAATAATTAAATCCTGCATTCTATTTGTACATATGATTTTCCACATTTGGATCAGCTTTTCTTTTTTAATAAAAATGAACTCATTGAATCATTGCACAATGTTGAAGGAATAATTTCAAATAGAACTAATCTCTGGTTAATAGGCAGAAAACCTGATGCACTAACCTTGAGAAAAATTCAGTGTTTCAGAGTATTGCCATTAGTCATGTGTTTTTAATATGCCTATGTATGTAGCCATTACAACATCATACAGAATAGCACTGTAAGGTAAACTCTCATGGTCAGTGAGAGTATACTGTATACTTAGTACCAGAGTTAAGGGTATACTTGATACTCAAACCAGGGTAATGTAGAAAGTCTCCCCTTTTTTATTGTCATGTATATCCTGTTAGACTGTTGTACAATTCCTTCATAGAACTTGCCACAACATTGATGTGTCTAGACAACAGTGAATTAAAAAAATAAGCCAGATATTGCATAATCTTGCTCAGGTGTAGAAGTTTAAAAGTGTTATCATAAAAGTCTTCGGATGCAAGTAAGATAAGCTATCACCTAAAGACCAGATCGCCCACGCTCATGCAGGCAGTTTGTAGGAGACCTCAGATGTCACTCCACAATTCAATTGTTGGACATGGTGCTTTCTGAGGTTTATAGGTATACCACGCTAAAAACTTATCAGTTCTACTCGAGGACATTGAAAAGCATCCATCCATTTCTCTCCTCCATTGTATCTTTAATATACCCCACTTTGACCCTAGAGGGTGTTTCAGCTTCTGCATGCAAATTTTCTACCAGTAAGCCCTCTACACAGAAGCCAAGTTCAGCTTCTGGATTTTACCTATACTTCCAACTCAACAGATATCACTTGCAGGCAAAAACATGGCTCAAGCCACATTGGCCTCTTGTCTGGTTTTGTCTGTGTGAAGTCCTTTTCATCGTATTTTGCAGGACAAGGGCCTCAGTCTTTTCCTGGAAAACTTAGTTAGATCTGAAGTTAGAAATTAGCTCACCACCACTTCTACTCCAAAACTTTCCCAACCTCCAATCACATTTAGGTGTTTCTGGTAAATCTCTTCCTTATAAACCATCCTTTGTGATTTAAGATCATGTATATCTTATGTTTCTCATTGCAACTTGTGACTTTCTTGAAGGAAAAGACCACAATTTCTGTTTATTGATTGTTCAAATCTGGGCATAATGCCTGAGACAAAAAAAAAAAAAAAAGAAAAAAAAAAAAAAGGAAAGAAAGTACTGCAGAGAGGTGGAATGGAAGAACATGATATGGAAACAAAAGTGGAGGAAATCTCAGCATACCATCTTTTACAAGTATTCCAGTCACCCAAGTCCCAGGCCTTACTCTGTCACTATGGAACTTAAACACAACATATGCCACTCTTGCATGTAATTGTTCTCTCCAGGGCCACTGTTGTCACCTCCATTGCTGAGCCTATGTTCTCTTCTGAATCCCAACTCATGAAACCACAGTTCAAGGGCTTGTTTTCTCCAGGTTCTTTCCTGAGAAACTCTCAACATTTGCTTCCAAGATTGTACTTTCTCTTTGTCAATTAAAAATCTTCCCAGGCTGGATTTTAATTTTTAAAACGTTTGTCTTTGTAGTGAGAGTAAAATGGTCTCTTCATAACCTTTCTTCAGCAATCTTGATTTTGTATTCTAGAGCACTCTGAACCTGTCCCTGTGCACTGCAGCTACAGCATTCCTTCAGATTATTTAAACATGGCAGCGTGCACACCCCTGAGACCATGATTCTCCAGGCTAAACATTTACTGTAATGCTAATAAATGTTCTGATGAAAATATGCCACCCAAAGCTATTCAAGCATTTTAGAAGTGATAAGTCATGTGCATAAGCTCAAACAGCCCATGACAACAACAATAAGAGCAACACTGGAGGATGTGATGAATTTCTCAGTAGCTAATTTGCTCCATTTAGGAATTTTCTATTTGAAGCCTGTGCTTAATCAAGGGCCTCAACAGAATTTGTCAGTCTTATATTTAAGCCACCCATACAAAAAGTTCAAATGCCATCATAATTTTTTGAGATTATCTCAGTGTTTCCTAACAGATACCATGCTAGAGCTGTTAATAATCTTTCCAAGGCTTTGGACACCTTCTTCATGTTGGGAGAACTCTCTCAATGAGTTCTTGTGTTTCTGCACACCTTCCTTGCTAAGCAGAGACACTAGCTAACCAGATGGTCTGTCTAGGGATGTTTTCAATAGCAAAGTTTGAGAAATAGAGTCTGGATCTCCCTCTGGAGCAAGGGTAAATCTGTTGAATTACCAGTGAAATCAGAAAAGTCATACAGCACATTTGGGCATATTCACTGACAGCCCCTTACAAGTTTGAACCTTCTTGAAATCAGATGCGAAGTTCTTCCTTGGTGTCTTCTGATCCACAGTGGGACTTAAGGACAAGATGTGAACTTGAGCATCATGCTGCCTGCTGTGTATCTGTTAATGATGTCTTCTCTGACTTGGATTTTTAGCACATCCAATGAACTCACATATCACCTGAAATCTCAAATTCTTCATAGGTTCCAAAGAACAAGTTCCTCTTAAAAAAGTGAAGGAGACTTATGATGATCATAGATCCCATTAGGATTCATTCAGTTGATACTGAGACCTTGTGAACAGAAGAAACATTGCCACTCCTTGCATTATATGTATGATCATTTTTGTCTTAACTGGGTAGTTTTTGAGGAAATTAGATTAGTAAGAAGTGTAAGTAAAACCTTGAAATGAGGTGTTTACTTAAACTCTCCCAAAATTTTTCAGCACATATGAGGCTGTCAGGATGAAAGTCTTGACTGCCTTCAGATTGATTTACAGAAAGTAACAAAACTGACACTAAATGATCAAAAGGAGAATTCCTCATTACAGATTTATAACTCATTACTATAATAAATATGTTACCACCCAGGGGAACAAGGAATTTTATTCAGTTCAAAAGTTCAGGTTCCAGTTCATCATGTCAGGAAAGTCAAAGTGGAAAGAGCTCAAAACATCATCTCCATATTGAAAGCAAAAAGCAACAGCTGAGTACATGTCTCCAAGGTGCCAGTTTCTTTCCATCCTTATCCACCGATGTTAATGTCAAATATCTTCCTCTATTGCTCTCCACCATATGTTTTGTTGTATCTATCTATCTATCTATCTATCTATCTATCTATCTATCATCTATCTATCTATCTATCTATCTATCTATCTATCATTTATTTTATTAAGGTGGGGGAGACAGAGAGGGTGAGTGAACACACTTGCATGTCATGGACAAAGGTCAGAGGATACTTTCCAGGAGTCAATTCTCTGTGTGCTTCTACTGTGTGTTATTCTAGGGACTGAATTCAAGTAGCTGTCTGGGAACAGACTTCCTTATTCTCTGGGCTTTCTCACTGTCACACACCTTATTTTTTAAGACATTACCATCCACTAAACTTGAAAGCTGCTGATTTGGCCAGACTGTTTAGCCAGCAACTCCACGGATCTTCCTTTCTCTGCTTCTGAATGCTGGAATTGTGCAATTACTGGAGACTGAACCCAGCTCTTTGTGCTTGGATAAAAAAAACAAAACAAAACAAAACAAAAAAAAAAACACTTTACTGACTATGAACCATCTCCACCAACTCTCCTGTATCCTTTCAGTATTTTATATGAAAATAAGAAATCTGTGTCTGAGCTATAATGACCTTTTGAATTTATTGATTGAAAACGTGTTAAAATGCCCAGGTCTAAGTGGTCTGCTTCTGTCTCAAGAATATTTTTATCCATGAGACCAAAGTACAAAGTGCTTTGTCCTCCCTTAGAAATGAAGGGGGATGCTCATTTGTTCATGTGATCATGAATCCAAACTGTTACTGTGTGACATTTATTTTTTCTTCTGGGAGAATTAAGTTCCTTATCATCTATAATCTGTTTGGTATTATTATTTCTTAGAAATAGTGTTTCACTATTGACACTAAATAAATATCTGTTGATCAGAATCGATCATAGAAAAGAGGCCTGGGCTTTGCATATTCTGGATCTAGTAAAGTCAGGAAACCAGATAAGCAAATATTGGATTGACAGTAACTAGAATTCTACAAAGCAGCCAAGCTGAGAAAATGGAAGCTATAAAGAATAATACACAGAAGATCTTCTAGAAAATCCAAATTTCACATTACTTAAAGGTTAAGTAATAATCAAGTATCAACCTATAATTATGATTAAATTTTCTATATTTCAAATGAACTGAATTCAAAGCCTATGTTTTTCTATTTTTCATTATTCAATTCTTTTTTATAAAATGTATAAATATGTGTATGTATCTTATATTATATTTTAAATATATATTAACCAACACTGATAAATAATTTAAGAAAACTTAGTCAATGAATTCATCAATAACACCTTGAACTTGAGCTTTCTATTTCTGGTTTGCTGTTGCTATAACGTAAATCTAACTGAAGAGAAACTATCAAGTGTCTTTGGTATGTACATTGAGCTTTGATATGAGTCAGGAAAGCTGAGCAACTTTGAGAAACCTGAGGCATCATCAGGCCTCAGTTTCTACATCTGTACAATGGGAACATTGACAATATCTTCCTGGCAATATCATGTAGAAATGAAGAGCTGATCATTGAAAGACTAATAGACATGTCAGCCCCAGTGAAGACATGTTTCAAATTGCTTTATTAGAAATATAAATTCCAGATATTGTAGTACAACTTGTTTAGTTTCTGATTGAGCTACAAACCATTCTCATATACACAATTCATGAAAGGGCTTAATTATACTCATGAAAATAGTGTGGACAATTATTTTATTAGATTTTTTTCTATACCTACTAATCATACAAAATAATCATTAAGGGACTGAAACTCCAGCAACATGATTATTGTCCTGATAGACCCTACAAAATACGAAATCGTTTCCCTTTGCTGGCAGCGTGGAGTCTGTCATGTGGTATATGGTGCTTCTAGCACTTTACTAACATTCAACAGCTCACAGGAGAAACTTCAACCCACACCTGATAACAGGAAGTGAGATAGATGCATGCTACAGATGGTCATAAAACTAGATTATGTGTGATTAAGCTCACTGACTTTACATCTGTCACCAGTAGAGCCAACAGCAGCACAGTGCCCTCCATGTTCTGGCTGCTGTCACTCTGTGATGCTCAGAGGTGTTGAGCTTTCTGGGTTCCCCTGTCCTCTCCCAGGCTAGATCATCACAACCCTCAGGACATGCCCCTCTACACCACTTTCTGATTCTGGCATTCTCTCCCTGCCAAGCTCATTCAACATCCTTCTCTGCCCTTATTCAAAGCATAGTAAAGGCAAACATTGCTCTCCATGAACGTCTAAGTCTCTCTGCCACAAGCCAAGTGGACCCAGCAAAATTTGAACATGTCAGAGTGCATGTGACATCATTAAAATTCTGAAAACAGGAATGTAAATGGGAATGGACAGAGTCCCACTCAAAAAGTTTCCTTAGGAGAAAAAAAATAGACTATTCGGTTCCTATATATTATATATTAACAATAGGAATATTTGCAAAAAAATACTCCTACCAGTAAAGTACAGTTGGTCAGCCTTCGATTGACCATCACCATAGAGATACTTTACAGATATTGCCTAATTTTTCACCTACTAGATCATATCACGCTGTCTGTGAACAGCAGATCATTATATCTTTATGAAGAGAAAGACAATGTATTTGTCAAAGAAGTTTCTTTATTGGATGATAAATAATCAATTTTAGTTATTATGTGTATAAATAATGGCTCTTTTCCACAGTATCATATTTTAGTAGCTCTTTTGATCATGTTTATTTTTGGAAGAAACTGTTATTCCAGAATAGTTTTTCAGTCTTCCATTTTTTTCCACTTGTTTCATATCCTTCCTCTGTTTCCATCAATTTGTATTCTGAATTTTTGAATTTTTGGCTTGAAATACTCTTTTCATATGCAAATGATTAACATTTGTTTAATGTTACATGCTCTTCAGCCTTATGAAAGGCATTGTGGGAGTCTCATCAGATAAAAATAGGCTCTTACATTTGCTTTCTTCTCACAGTAATGTGGTTCGGATATTGCCTGAGGCTTTTGTACTCCTTGGAGATTTTCTTGGGATTTTCTGCACCAAAAAGAAAATTGTTCCCCACAAAACAAAGGAAGTGAATATTGTCCCTGTCCTTTTCAAGAGGACCTTAGCTTTGATCTAATAAAGCTTATTTTTAAAAATTAATGCTAACAGAGGTGGGTGGTGATCACATGCTTTTACAAATGACTTTCCTGTCTCTCACATGCCATGCTGCTGCTTTCCCTTCTTTCACCCCTCTGGCACTGGAAGATTTCTCCTGTTTTCAACCAGCTAGCAGTGTCTTTCCTGGACTGACCACATGCATGTGCATGTGCTTGCCTTCCAGCATCTGGGGGACAGTGCTGTGCCTAAATGCCTTCAGCAGAGCCTGGAGACTCAAGTGATGTCTGCTGCTGTCTCCTCTTGATCTCAGCACAGCCTTTGGAATTGGATCTGCATGTTCACTACAGACAATTTCTCCTTTGGAAATATCTTGAAGCATGTAGCATTTTCTTTCCCAAGTATTCTGAATTCCCATGTATAAGGAATTTTGTTTATTCTTCTTAATTTTTCACACAGCATGTTGGAAAGACAAAATTCATATAGTCATTGTCAGTTCATGATCTGAAAACAAATAGGTTTTTATAATAATTAGTTACAAATTAAAGATTCTAAACTGTATTATTTCAGTTCAATAAAATTTTAGTGTGTGTGTCATCTCATCGTTTTGTCATATTTTATGTATTTGAAAATTTTGTTTTTATGCTTTTCGTTTACATTTATATTGTACCTGTCTTAACGATTTTGAGAGTGAAATGATATCACTGCATTTGTAACATGAAAATATTTATGGGAAAAGTGTCTAACATCTCAGGAAGAGAGCCTTTGTATCAACTTCATTTATAGGATAATCCTCTGCAAAGAGCTCCCATGAACCCTCCTGCATTTCTTCTCCTTTTAGCATAAACCCAAGAATTCTGCTTTCTCTGCAGTGATAAAAGTGGCAACTGAGTCACAGGATCAAGGATACATAGTGGGTAGGGCTACTGTTGTGAACAAGAAGTTCAAACTCTACTCAAACAAGTGCCATTAAAAGGTAATGATGAGTCAACCTTAGAGGAAACCAAACTCTGGTGCTGGATCACTCAGCGAAGGATCTAGATTCAAGAGAGCTGTTTAGTTAATGAAGAAAACCCATCTCCACAAAATTCCCTGAACATGCTTAACAATTAAAACTCGTTTCCCCAAAATTCCCTAAACATGGTTAACATAAACCTTGACATGGAGCACTGAGATGGGTGTGATGGGTCTTGCTCATAATTCCAACAGTCTGCAGAAGATTTTCACAAGTTGAGGCAAGTTTAGGTAACAAGGTGAGCTCCAGGTCACACATGGTCACATAGTGAAACTTTCGAATACTAAATAAATATCCTCCCAGTGAATTATTTGTAAAGTTTCTTTATGTTTCAAAGTTACCTTATATTTTGGGGAAAATGAAAAAATAAAATTTTGTCCACATATGCATCATCATCCTTTCAAATAATCCTTTGTTTTTATGCTTTTCATTTACATTTATATTGTACCTGTCTTAACGATTTTTAAGAATCTGTCTTGCGAGAAGGTCTTGAGTTCGGATCCGAAGTCCCATGTAAAAAAAAAAAAATCCAGGTGGAAATGGCAGTGGCCTGCATTTCTAGTCCTGATGGGTGGAGCCTGGGAAATCCCAGAGCAAAGCAAGATACAGGTAGAAGGAATTCAGGATGATTCCTGAAGTTACCCTCTCTCTCTCTCTCTCTCTCTCTCTCTCTCTCTCTCTCTCTCTCTCTCTCTGTCTCTCTGTCTCTGTCTCTATCTCTGTCTCTGTCTCTTTCTCTCTCTCTCTCTCTCTCTCACACACACACACACACAATAAACAAAAAAATCAAATATCCTTTCATTTTCTTAAAGTAGAATGTACATTGCAAATCATACTGTATTACTAAGACTGATTTCATTGCATGTTTTATTGCCATCATCAGCAATGAAACATATGCAAAAATTTTTGATAGGACTCACCATCAATAGTTAAGAAATGGATCAAATAATAGCATTTCACATCAATGTAACATTATCCTCGATATGTAATGTTGTATGCATTTCACATCAATGTAACATTATCCTCGATATGTAATGCAGTATGTAATGTTGAAAGATGGCAGTACGCTTAAAAGTGCTGAAACTTTCCAGAGAAGGAAACTTTGTGGCTGCATATGACTGACATCCTAGCAGTATTGTAGGGAGATGGGTAAATCATTAGTGGAAGGCCAGTCTGGACTACATGGTGAGATTATTTCCATAAATGATTCAGTTCATAAATAAAAGTATAGGTGGCCAAATTTACTAATACTGCTCAATCAAGTCAACTTTGAGAATTTCCCTGTCTACTCACTAGGGATCCCTTTCCACATTTGTACTAATTACATGTTAAAGCCTATAGATCCATGCTGAAGATGATACTGTGGTATAGGAAAATTTCTGAAGGTGTGACTGAGAAGCATGTTACATCAGACAGAATAGGAAAGAAATGTTTATTTTCTCTCTCTCTTTTTTATAGATTACTTCCAAAATGAAAATTCCATTTTTTTACTTTTTTATTTTTTTAAGATTCCATTAAAAAAAAAGAATCAAAAGAATAAAAGAGCAGGCGAGACAGTTCCAAAACCAAAAGTGTCTGAGATGAGTGGGGTAATTAGCAATGACCAGGATCTTAAGAGTGGATGAGCAATTTAGCAGCAGCGAGTTTTTCCAAAACTCACTAATGCACTGAAATAGGGAGTTATCTAGCTTTCTTTCATCATTGTTATTTTTATAATTCATTCTCTAGAGGAGTATGACATGATAAGTTGAGAAAGAGCTATGAAAAAGGAAAGAAAGACAAAGCAATGAAAGGTGAAGCAGGGACCACAAAGAGAAGCTGAAGTAAAGCCCAGTTACACTGTAGGACACAGACTGCAGCTTTCATCATCATCTGAAGGACCAAGAAAACAGCAGACCACTTACTTCACAATGGACACCAGAAAGTGGTACAAAAGAGAGAATAGAAACATCAGGAGGATTTCAGAAGTAATACTAAAATGATTAAAATGAAAGAAAAAATAAGACAAAGTGCTGCTGCAGACCCCAGAATGTAAGAGATGTCGTTGATCCAAAAGAGGCAAACAATATCAGAGCGCAGAATTAGCAGGACATCATGAACAATGAGAAGGACCAGAGAAGAATAGGTTTCTTGGGCAGCTAGACCAATAGCAAGATGTGGTGGCAACAAGGGCACCATCTGCTCCTTCCTTTCTCTTAGAAGTCTACAGTGCAAATCATAGTCCAAGCTCTTACAATTTGTGATCTAAAAGGTGCTCGAGTTCAAGATCAGTCACTTTTTCTCACAACTCTGGCACCTCAGGCCTGACACAATAGTGAAATTTCTCAATTGCATCCATCAGCTTTTCCCATACAGATGAGATATTTTGCTATTTTGCTGAATATGAAATACAGCAAAATGAACATAAAAATAGAAAAAGAAATAGCCTAAAATATAAGTAATAAGATTTGTTTCAAGGTGTTCTTTCCATGTTCCCAAATAATGCTCTATTGCTTTTAAAAGGCTCATTATGTATTTCAAATGGATCAGTATAGACTTATAGAACAGTTATATAAACAAATATTTTGTTTTTATTTCATAGTTGTAATCTCTTTCCTGACAGGACTTGAAGTTGCTTTTATCTTCCTGATAACATATGAAATGCCTTTAACTTGTTAGGAATATTTTTTAATTTGTAAGATTATATTTTAAGGGAGCATTGTACTATGCAGGTACTATATGCTTAAATACACACTTTTCTTACAGCTTTATACTTACTTCTAAGGCTTATTCCTGATGGTTATGTTAATTTATGTGCATACAGGAGAGAGTTCAAATGCCCCTTATACTTTTTCAGGAAAACAGTGAAAACATTACTTCTAAAACATGGTTTTCAGTTAAGTAGGCTAAAACTCCATCTTGTTATCATCATATTTGCATATTATAGATTAGTGTAGAATCTGAATAGATTAGCATATTTTATTGTTGCTATGAAATATTCAGTTTTCACTTATGTATAAAATAATTTTCACTGTTTTCTTTCTTCGTTTATGTCATTTTCTTAGTAGAAAGCATTCAGTTTTAAGATAGCCAAAGCTCTTTTTTGATTTTTTTCTTTAATATTATTCACAGAAAATCCTCTGCATTACAAGCCATCCAAATTTTGTGTTGAAGTTTCTATTTTAACAAGTAAATCTGCAGTTAATATTGGAATAAGTCATGAAGTACTCAACTGATCTTTTCATCTTCCCCAAATAATTAATTGGTTTTGTCAACACTGATCTTTGAATGATCTGCTTCTCTACATTATGAGCTGAAAGTTATCTTTATCAGATATCAAAAACTTCTCTATTCCTGTTTTAGCTGAAAAATCCCTTTATGTTGCACTTCTCAACATTTGTTTTTGAGGTACAGCATGATTTTCTGAAAAGGAAAATTAGTCCAAGCCAGAATTTTGAAATATTTCGATAGTGTCTCATGGTAAGGGCTTGTTATCGCTGCCCATTCGACAAACATGTACTTGAAGAAGTTGCACTTATAGTTAGTCATCTGCTGATCTATTTGCCAACAGTGTTCTGTAACCAATTTAAGCGGGTAAGAAATGAACAAGATGATAAATTCATGGCAGTGAACAAAGAAAATGGTTTAGGATGAGGAGAACTAATGTTTTCAAATGTCTTCTGACTCTCCCTTGGCCACTGTCACCATCTCCTTCCTGTGTTTTTCCTCAGTGCAGCTCATATCATGACATTGCATATTATGACTCCTGTGTTTAAAGAGAATACTTTTTCAAACCCATGAAGCATGTTATGAAGTCTCTACAAGGTAATGCAAATGAAATGCATTACTGTAGTTTAACAGCTGTCTTTCCCTTAGCTGTACTCTGTACCTCACTCCATCCTCAATTATATTTTCCATACTATGTCAGGGTTCACTCTTGGCACTCTGATTTGCACCCACATTCTTGTGTCCCTGTTCTGTGGTATTTCTCTCAAACTTGGACATTAATTACCACAATCAAAATTTTGCTAAATTATATTCATCCTTTATATCTCAGTTAAAAAGCCATTTCTGTACAAAGACCTCACTGTATCTCCAATATTCTTCCTGATGATGCGCTATCGAAAATCTTAAAGACATATCCCTGTATAATGTTGCCTTTTAATCAGTCCGTCTTTCCTATTGCTTACTCCCTCTAGGTTAGGACATCTTTTAAACAGTAATGGCAGACACAAAGCAGCAGGTCATTAATATTTTGTAAAGGATACATAAGCGGCATGTGTGATAGTAATAACAATTTAAGAAGTCAAAGAGAAAAAAAATGCTTTTAAGTCATCATTACAAGAAGCTATTTTGAAGATTTGGTTCATAGTTCCTAATGACCCATAACAATTAGAATCATAATTCTTATCGGCTTTACATCAATCCCTGACAGTAATGGAGAGTCATGAGGAATAGGTGAACAGAAAAGTACCATAAAGACATTCTTTTAAGTAAAAGAGTATCAAATGAAACACAATCAAATAAAAATTTTAAATAAAGCAATGTAGCTATCAAAAAAATAACACAAACTTGTTTAGGATTTTTAAGTGAATGCATTGTTTTGTGGACACATGATTGTCCCTCAACAATTTTACTCTTTTTAATAATTTACTTAAAATTAAAATTGACTTTTTGTTGTTTTTCTCTGTTACCCCATTTCATTCCTTTTCTGTCCACTCAGAGTCTTCTTGCTGACAAGCTTCCCTCCTATCCCAGTGCCCTCATTTGTATATGTGCTACTGATTCAAATCATGTTTTTGGGCACCTGATGCAACCTAGGTGATATTTCAGTGTAGGTACCACTGATGAATGAGGGAATGTTTCCTCTGGACAGCTTTGGTGTTCAATGATCACTCTGTAGGGTGTAGAGCCACCTGCATTCCTCCCTTGTTCATTGTGCTGTGGCTCCAACCAAATTTTGTATAAATTTTCTGCATATGGACTTGGATGCAAGGTAACCATGGTTGTAAACAATGGTATTCTTAAAGCTAAATTAGCAAATATTGAACACAGTTTTATTTGTTTTTTTGTGACAAGTATGAAAACAAAAGGCAGACCTCAAATTCATATGCAGCCAAGAACAACCTTAAATTTCTGATTTTTGTTCATCTCCAGAGTGCTGGGATAGCAGGTTGGCATCACAATACCCAGTTTTTTGAAGTGGCTGAAGTACAAAGCCAAGGATCTGTGCATACTGGGAAAGAACTGAGCAAACTGAATTAGTCTGCAGCTCCACACAAAGGTTCCAAATAACCAGTATGTAAATCAGTAATTCTAAAATGTGCTCTTCTTGATATCCAAGTAACATGAACACATCATGCAAATATTTCATGAAGTAATATCTACCATGCATGATAGAAGCACTTTCTCTTCTCATGTCTTTTCTGCTCTCCATACAATCCTTTTTCTCTTTCCCTGATCATATGTCACCTGAGACCACTGTCAGACACCAATACCATTGTGTGATACTATGATCCGTGCCTGGGGATTTGGTATGGAAACATACATCACTGTCTTGACCACAGTTCAGCTGGCTCTTTAAAACTGAAAATTTCCTTGAAATACTCTATGGCAAAATCTATGGAAAAATTTAGTTTCACCCAATGAATTTTAATTTTAAAATGCATAAAATTGCTATCACCATAAAATAGTGAAAATCTTCTGATGAAATATTCAAGTAAATTAAAAGACATGTATTCTCTCCTTCTTGAGACAGGCTGCTTTCTTCTACCACTTATAAAGGACATAAGCTATTTACAAAGCAAAGACATATACTACTTTATTTCCAAAATAATACCTACAATTTGTGTGTGTGTGTGTGTGTGTGTGTGTGTGTGTGTGTGTGTGTGTGTACGCACATGCATTTTCACATTCTGTCATTGATTTCCATCCTTTTTTTGACATAGGGTTTCTATGAAGCCCTGGGTAGTCTTAATCCTCCTGCCTCCACCCCCTAAGTACTGGTTATTATAATTTCTCAAGTAACTATGGAGCAATATTTTCGCTCAAGTATAAGAATCAGTGTGGTTTTATGTTGTTGTTTTTGTTTACAATCTTTGCATCATGATTGACAGATTGGATAATAATTTTAATACATAATAAACATAAATCAAATGAATAAAGTTATGTTAAGTGTAAATGGTAAGCCTGTGTGCTCAATGAAAGTAAGTAAGTGTCTAAGAAAAAACTGATCTTTTGTGTGGAAAAATGTGAAACCAGAAAAGGTGTCAATCATTATTATCAGAGAAACACACAAATGAATAGGAGGCCATGTTATCAGCTTTTTATTTTAGTGCATTATTTCTTAATATGCTGCTTTTTAGAGCAACTAACTCCTCTACTCTTTTATGAAAACATACCTCCCTCTCTTCGCAGGCACTGCTATGGTTTGGATCTTGAATGACCCATAAAAGCTTGTTAAAGGACTGTGAGATGTGGAACCTACTGAGATGGGAGGCATAGTGGGAAAGTTTATATATAGGTCACTGGGCATGAGACCAGACATCCTTCTTTTTATCTATCTTGTACTTCCTCATCATGGAGTAAATAGTTTTTATCTGTTCATCACTGAAGGCAAGATACAATGTCTTTCCACAGTACCAAAGGGAGACACAGATCACAGACTATCGTGCAAATCTGTAAATCAAGATAAAAATTTTTAACTTATAATTTTGTTATCTCAGGTATTATTATCATAATGGAAAGTTGACTAGTATAGCCATACATTTCTTTCAATGCACAGTATGTATACTGTTGTCTGATAGAGAGCACCGAGTGACCAAGATACAATGTGGTCATGACTTCACTCCAGATTATGGAGTGAAATGAAAAGAGAAACTGAAATGGAACAAAGAGGAAGTTAGTGACTAACTTTTTGGAAATATAGAAAAACCTATAATGTTGAAATGAGAAAAAACAAGATTTATAAAGAGCAAATGGAATTTTTTTCCATGCAGAAAGAAGTGAGGGCAAGGCTATATTTCTTCTCTCTAGCACTGAGAACTCTGGGTAAAATAGAATCAGCATGAGGCAATAGGTCAAGATTGGAAAGACACTCTGGAGTTATCAGGCCAGGCATTTCCAGCCACTCAAAAGATTTGGATTTTGTTCTAAGTATAATGAAAAGCTGCTGAAGGGCTCAGCCAACTTGCAACATGATGTGATTTGCATTTTTGAAAGATTATCTCTAACTGCTATGTGGTGCATGAATTAAGAGTGTAAAACCCATCTAGGATGTTTGTGCAGCACATCTGGGCTATGTGTGGTGTGACATGGTCTGTGGTGGCAGCAACACAGATGGAAAATGAGGGGAAAATCCTAGGCTAGCTTTGCAGGGAAGTTATGACAACTTCCTCAGCACTGGAAAATAACAGCAAGGAACAGAGACATAGCGATCATGGCTAACTATTGTCTGTTCATCTGTGTACCTGGAGTGCTCAGCAGGGACAAGAGAGTTGAGAGGAAGGCAATATCATCCACAGATTAATCCCCCATAGGGGACATTACTCTATTATTACTGCCTGCAATATTATCCTTGGAGAATTTCTTAGCTAAGAGAATTGATATGTATATCCCAGGCTACATTTCAAAGGAGAATGTAAACTCTCCATGCTTAGATATTTTAAGTTCAAGTTAGCCTATTAACTACAATTACATATGATAGATCATTCTCATTTGACAAATAGACTTTTGTAATGAACTTTCTTAGGTAATATAAAGAAGTTTTATCTAAAATCATGAACTTATACATGGAGCTATAACAGCAGATTAAAAGCTAATAAGTGGAACTCCATTGCCAGTCTGTCCATAACTCTATACTCAAATATGTCATCCCACTGCCCATGCCTCGCTTCCCAGAACCGATGAATACACTGTTCACATCTTGAACCTGGAGCCTGTGATACTTTCTATGCCTCGCTTCCCAATGCAAATGAGTATGCTGTCCACACCCTGCTCTCTGGAACTGACCACCATACTGCCTCTGCCTTGTTCCCTGAAGATCATCATATTGTCCACACCTTGCTCTTTGGACCCCATCACTATATGTGCTCCATCTCTTCAGTGTCCTACACTGAAGATATCTTCATTTCCAACATGCAACTGCCCGTTTCTTCTTATCCAGTCATGTCTATTCTATACTCCTACAAACAGTCATGTACTGAGCCTTGAAGCATGCACTCAGCCACTTGTGAGAGAATGAGCACAGCAAAACAGAATGAAACAATTCTTGGCTCCTGGATAACTCTGTCCAAAAAAAACTGAATTCCAATATTGACACACAGTGAGCCATCCATCTGAGTCCACAATATAGGCTGCAGCTGGAAGAAATCATAGCAAGCACAGAGGCAGGTCTCAGCAACTTTTTTTTCTGTTTATGGTGAGTATTTGGTAGAGAAAGGGATGACGTGATAAAAATTAAAAACAGAAATCCTAAGTTTAATAGAATTTATAAGCTTATATTTGTCTAAATATATTCAAATAATGATACTCAACAGACAACTGTACTTAAAAAATTAAGGTACTCAGAGTGAGTGAGAGGTATAGTCTTGCTGTCATATCAAAAGACTCTATTGTCCAACACCCTGGAATGATATTTTCATAATCCACTGCTTATAGTGATCATAAAATTCTCATTTAATGTCAAAGTAATATGTTGATCACTTACCATTGAAACTCATACACCAAGCTTTGAAGTCTACATAGATCAGGATGCACTCAGTGCCCATGTGCTTAGATTTTATCTACTTCAGCATCACAGGATGTAAATCCCCACAGGAATCTTAAACTTCTTTCAAAGAAAATAACATCTTCTGAGATCCACTGGAAAAAAAATTGCTTCATCATGCAGATGAAGGCAATGAGGACTTTTAGTTCAACCCCAGTTCATGCTACAACATGGGATCTAGAATTCTTCCTGCATAGGAATGTTAAGCTCTTTGTCCCTTTTCTTATTCTGAGCATTCCTAACTCTTGGTCCTGTCCTTGCTCTCTTCCCTGCCATCCTTGATTCAGATTAAGTTGAAAATGTCATGCCCAGCCTTGACCTAATTCTGAATGAACATTCAGAGAGGGTCACAAGAACTGGGGAACAAAGAACTATAAACACCCTCCTAACACAACTTTAATAATATAAAACATATTAAAAAGACATGGGAAATTAATAAATAATGGATAGAAGGAGGGAAGGAAGGAAAAGAATGGAGTATGTGAAGATTTTTCTACTTTCCTGTCCTATGATATTCTCATTTGAGTGGAATATATATACATATCAATTCTCTTAGCTGAGAAATTCTCCAAGGATAATATTGCAGGCAGTAATAATAATGTCCCCTGTGGGGATTCATCTGAACAGGTAAATGTGTCAAGGCCAATCATATAACTCACAAAAAAATAAATAGCATGATTTCGTGTGCATGTATGTGAATACTGTTCATATATGTGTCCTGGTATGTGCACATTTATGTGTGTGAACAAGGGTCAAATGTTGCTATGAGGTGTCTTCTCCTGTCATTCTCTGCCTTATATGTTGAGACCAGATCTCTTACTGTATGGGTAAGCAACCATCTCCAAGACTAGCTGGCCTGAGTACTCCTGGCATTCTTGGGTCCTTTTTTACCCTAGAAATGTAGACCTGTGTTACCATAACCAGCCTTTTTCTGTGTGCTAGGGACCCTAACCTGAATGCTTATGCAGCAAGAATTTCATTGCTCAAGCCATATCCCCAGCCCCATGCCTTCTTTTTATAGCCCTATTTCCTCTACCTTTTGTCATTTCATGTGCCATCAGTTAAGGTAAGCTTTTGATGGAATATGGATCCTGCAAGCCAATTCATGCCACAGAAACCAGATTATTATAATTCACAGTAACTTAACACATCCTTTTGGTTAAAAGTTGCTAGAAGTAATTCATAATAAATATCTATATTGTAGGTGGTTATGTGTTACTTTTTCCTTATCATTGACAATGTGAGACAAATTGTTTTGTCTATTATCCACTCAAATTTAATCAGCAGATTTTTGAAACAAACTTTTAAAATTCTCTAATTATTGATAAGGTCGATTCATTTCTAGGCTTTGAGCAATCACTGTTATACTTATATTGGATCTCTCATTCAGAATCAAGATGTACCTTATTTATGTGAGTATCCCAGCTTTACAGACAAAAGTTTCTTCAAATGTGTTTCTGACTAAATGAACTAAACTCAGCAGGAAGTTGTTATAACAGGTGCTCAGTTAATCATTCAGATTATTATTGATTTATAGGATTTATTTACTTATTCTTAGATTTTTTTCTTATGTGTGATAATCATTAAAAGTTCTGTATGCCACCTACATTTCACAAAGCACTGATTTGGAAAATAAATCTTTGAAAGTATACTTCAAAACTGCATTTATGTTAATGAATCAATTATGCAGGTGACTATGTGAGGTGCATTCCACTTTTCTGCTGCCATGGGGGAAAATGTCTTTTGGATCTAAAAACTACAAAATCATCACAAAATTATACAAAATGGACATTTGTGATTAATTGTAACTACTCTAAATAGGTGCTAAAGGTCCTATGGAGCACCCAATTGTCTGCTTTGCACTTAGAATTATGGGTCACAGACTAGTGAACCACAGCCCAAATGGACCAGCATTTCCTTCCCAGAAGGATTTCACCAATGTACACATCAGTCTATGCATTTTCAATTACGAGCAGTGACGTTTCTTTTCTTCAGTCTAACGTTTCATTTTGTGCCATGACTTGGTTAGGAAAATACAATAATATTTCTTGGCCCTCTGGGGTCTAATGATAGGTAAGACATTGACTGTTACTATGGACATTTTACATACAGCATCTCAATTCTCTATACATCTTCTTTTGGGTACTTTCTTTCATTCTACTTTGTGTAGACAAAGCCCAAATTTGGAAGAAAGCAATTTGAGAAGGGTTCAGTTAGTAATCAATAAAGCAAGTCTGAACTCAAGATTTCCCCAGAGCTTACATGATTAAGAGAGCTGCAATATGCTGGCTTCCTCTTTGTCAAGCTCTGTCCCTGTCACTTTCACATCTGTGAAGAGTTCTTGAATCACAGCTACTTGTCTCTTCTGTGTGCATGAAAATAGCAATTACTCGAGGTTTTCATCTTCCTCATGTGAACTAGACACACAATCTACTTTATGTTTTCCTATAAGGTTATCTTATTTTTTTAAATGTTGTTTATGCTGGTACCAATATCTCCCAGTGGAATTAATTAACTGATTTTCTCTATTGCTTTGCAATATGCAAAGTAATAAATGCCTCCTCAGATTAATAGGTGAAGCAAAACTAAGGTGGTTAATGAGTCTCAAAGCCTATTTTCTGTGAGGAAATAGTGATTATTGTTCTTTTACAGTCAACCATATAATTAGGAAGAAATACAAGAAATATATATTTTAACTTACCTGAAATTGTTAGAAATAATGTTTCTTTGAAGATTTCAACAAGGTATTTTTGAGTCATTTAATGTAAATATACTGGTTGAATTTTTTAATGATGTACAATTGGTCAAGTTTTATTAAGATAATCTAGTCTACAGTAAGATAGTAAATATATATGAGAATATTTTAATGAAGTAAATAAAATGAAAAATGTTTAGTTTTAATAATAATATACTCCCAATCATTTGTGTGCAATTCTATTCAATCTTTCCAGACTCTGGTTAGCATAAATTGTTCCTTGTTTGAATTAATTGCATGAAACTCATTGCAAAAGAAGCTCAAAGACTATTGGTTTCATCACCTGAGGGAAATAAAGTACTGTCTAAAATGGAAATATTTTAAAATAGTTATTTCAATGTGCACAACATTTAAGCTTTCATGTAAAAATCAGGAAGATGCTTAAAACAATAATTCTCTTTTAGTTTCATTATCCATACAACTTTTAATGAAGTTGTGATAAAAAGGAATCCTATATCATTTATTTATTAAGTTTTCTTCAGTCATAACTTTATCAGGTGAAGAAACAAATACATTTTTACACATACCCCCACACACACCCCACAAATACAAAGACTTTTATGTTAAACAAAATAACAGAAAAGTGGAATCAAGGTAAGCCATTCATGTAGATATTAAAGCAAAAACTTAAAGTATGCAAATATGATAAAAATACATTTCTATAGAACTGAAAAATTTAATATTTTATAGTCTTACAAAAGGATCCAAGTCCATCTCATAACTTAATAAAACAATAGTTTTTTAGATGAGCAATCAATATAACATCAACCAAAATATCAAAAGTTTTGGGAATAATACATGCAAGTTTGGTTTACACACTTTGTAAGTACCAGTAAAACCTCACTGGCAAGTTTATGTTCGAAAGACCAAGCAGAGAAGCAGAATTGTTAGTGCTGTTAAGGTGAAATACAAAAGGCTGCTTTTATGTTGCTTTGCTTGCTTTACTTCACACAGGCATACATAGAAGAATTTTTTTTTTTTATCATTCCCATACAATTGATTTCTTTTGCCTATGTATGCTGTTGGGTATCTTATCTGTACTACTATGTTAGATGTACTTTAGCTTCTATTCCTTTTAACTTTCAGTATCAGACATTTTATCCTTTCATTAAAATATGCTTTGATGCATTATAATCCTCTTCTATTTCCTCTGAAACAAATATCCTTCTTTTACATTTGCAACACAGTGTGCATATGCATGTACATACACACACCACCACCACTACCACCACTACCCGCCCAATTGCCTCATATTCATGCTAAACTTGGTACAAAAAATATTAGTATGATGAAGCAAGTGTGTCAATGCACACATGATAATGCAGAAAATTTATAAACTAATGGTCGCAAGCCTACTTTATTATAATTTTTCCACTTTATTTGATTATTATAATCTGACACTTTGATTCCTTACATCATCCAAGACCATGCATCACATTTTATAGGTTTCCTGATTTCATTATAACTTAAAAATATGTGAAAGATGTAATTGTGGTGTGGGAGAATCATCCTGCTAGTCATGCTCTGGAGGGATTTTAAAGGCAAACCTTCATTGGGTATTGTGGCTACTGTATCAGCAGCTCCTTTGTTTATTGTTCATTCATCACAGTCATTTAGCACCACCAACACACTGGGCACTATGCTACAAGCTTGCAAAAAGCTATCAGATGTCCTCAGGAGCTCTTAAAATTATGCGGTGGTACAGAAGATCAATAAATCGACTGCTGAGATAAGCTTCAGTGGCTGTGCACACGCTTTGTGGGTGCTCAGAGGAAAGGCATTTGAATCAGACTTGGAGTTAGAAACAGTCTCCAGAGGCACTGAGATTCTATTGGAATGTAGGGCAGGAATGTCTTGCCTAACATCAGTCTGTAGTGTTTACAGAAAATATTCACCAGAGGAATCTGCAAAAAGGTGCTCTATTTCAAAATATTCCAAACATATATTGCTTGCATTAAACAGACTGAATGAAGGGCATCCATTGCAAATGAACGCACAACATAGTTGGACCCCAGAATATTTCCTCTTAAGGAAATACTGGTATATCTTGCATTCAGTGCCACTTCAGCTTTGATGATATACAAAACACTGTTGATCTGCAGGATACTGCTTGGTCAGCGCTTCTACTAGGAAAGCAAACTGAGCCCTGAGCTTCTCTCCAACCATAAAAGATACATCTATGTGACCCATCATCCTGTTAGCTACCAACCTAGAAACGTCTTCAGTTTCCTGATGAGCCTATCAACTTAGCAGAAATAACTGAAGCTCACTCATACTGGTCATAGGTAGTGAAACAAAATGCGCTGAAATCTCTCACTTAGAGACAGTATTTTTTTCAGAGAAATTATTAAAGAGTATCACATACTTATAAACTGCTAACAGAAAAGATTTTATGTTTCCTCGTCATAAGTAAATATGTGATATTTGTGGTATGTTAATTAGCTTGATGTATCCATTCTACAAATGTCTATGGAAAGCAAAAAACATGCAAAAGCAATGTTTAACCATTAGATCAGAATAAGAACTAGTTGATAGAAAGAATATTTTAACAGTTCCCAACCACCAATTTACATATTGATTATCAGGTGAACTTGAAATTAATTATCTGTATGAAAAATGAAGAAGTAGTGAAACAAATTGGTTAATCTACAGGTGATCTATTGTGAAATACTTTCATTATTCTGCTTATCAATTCTGAGACATCACTACATAAGAAACACTTCTCGCAACCTCAAAAACAATGTTCCCAAAAGAGATAAATATAATAGCCTAAAATATTATAAGTTTATCTCATAATGACTTTTCTAATAACTTAATACTTAAGAGTCCAGCCTTCAAATGCCAAATATACTTCTGTAATTTGATATTACACAATTTTTTAACATTTTACTTTGACCACTTTCTTTAAAGACTGTCTTATGTTAGTCTATAAGTTAAAGAAAAAGTTATTTCAAATAAATAATACTTGATTAGTTTTAAATACTGTTTACAATGTTAATTTGCTTGCAAAATTGATTTTAATATGCATTTGTTTGATAAATCTTGGAAATCCTATTTCTTTCTTTCTAATAAAAATAGTCATTAAATGGCTTAGCAATTTCAAAAGACTAAACTTAGCTAATTAAAATGCTATGTGTGCTTTGCCTAGTAAGTTTATAGGGAAGCCAGGACACATTAAGTGGATGATGGCCACAGAAAGCTGATCTTCTGAAGGTGAGATTTGCATCATAATGATACAGAACATTTGCATAAGCTCAAAGACTCAGCTGTGCTCAGGTTTCTGTTCAAGATGGAAGACATCACAGCTGCTGTGTTATAGAAGTCTCGGTATAGTAATATCACACAGGTGTAAACCACTTGCACCATTATCTCCAGGATATGGAGGAATAAAGGTAGAGGACAATGGTCCTATAGTCAGTATGGTCATACACATTAAGGAATTGGGAATGAGATTAGTAGGATGGGTCAGTTATTTTTCTCTACCTGAGATATGCAAGCAGGTAGCTTCTAGCTAGCAGTACCTATTTAAATAAAGTAGATTGAAATGGAATTAAGACCTTCTCCGTCTTAATTTTAGTTAACCTTGCAAGTATAGATTAATCACAGGTAGCTACCACTTCTCACACTAGACAAAGTTCTACTTCATATCCAGAGATTTTACTCAATATTTACAAAGAAATGAAGAAACTGTACAGGGATTTCTGTTAAATTTTCATCATTGTTTGCATCCACGCAAAAATAATTAAGTACTAATCTGATATTATAGCTTTACAACTCATAACAATTTGGTGTTTCCATAACTGCATTTGCACACTTTTTTTTTTATTTTATCCAGAAACTGGTTCAAGTTGAATGTTGTACACACAAGATCTGGGCATGGTTGCAGCTTTATGTGGGATCACTAATTCCCACCTTCCCAATTCCCTGGTGGCAATGGAATGGAGTCAGTGACTGTGGTCACTTTCCTTGCATTAATTCATCTAGGCCTGTCAATCAACTCACAAGGACCCCACCCCTGTCCTCCATGAAATCTGATTCCTCTTCCACAGCTTCCTAGATTCCCAGCTTGCATCCCCAAGTCTCTTACCATGTCAGTCCTGTTATTTTTCATTTTATAATATGTATTGGCATTTGTATATCATCATCCTTTTATTGTCTTATAATTTGTTAACATCACCTTCTCACTAGCATTCCTTCACCATACCCTTCCACTACATGTGTTACTTACACCAATTTTGCAAGTTAATGTTTATACCCAAACTATTATGCCTTTATTAAGAATTTTACATTTTCTTTTCCCTGGGCCAAGTTTTTACTTTTAAAAATGTTATATTTCCTGGGAGCTGAGGACTGGAAGAGTCATAAATTCACTAAATCTATAATATATATATTTACATATAGTTATACATAGTTATATATAGTTATATTTTACATTGCATTGGGTATTCTACCCACTGTAGAGATTATTATGGGAAGATATCTATAGATTAAATGGGATTGAATCCCATTCTATCTGGGATTCTGAGCATTTTCAGATTTGGTCATCTATGGGAGTCCGGGATTATACCCTTTGTGGATTCTGAGGGACAGCAATATAGCCCAGTGAAGAATAGCACCTCCCAGATATGGCATGGATAGAGGCAGTTATTTCCTTTGGCATGCTACTCTGGGACTTGACTTATTTTTATATTTTTTGTACAATTAGCTGGCTAAAATTTCTTGAACGAATGATTTATATTTTATGTACTCTATATTTTATACAATTTATATTTTTGTACAATTAGCTGGCTAAAATTTCTTGAACAAAATGATTTATATTTTGTATGGTTTACACTTTTATACAATTTATATTTTTGGACAATTAACTGGTAAAAATTTCTTGAACAAAATCAGTAAAATGATGAGAGAGAGTCTAAATCCCAGTTTTGATATTTTCAAAATTTTGATTATTACCATCCCTATGTTTGCCCTAATTTCTCAAAAGAATTTTTTCCTATTTAAAGATAGTTTTTTATCTGTTTTTCCCCCCTTTGGGGATTTTCAGGATAAATTATTGTTCGGATTATGACCTAGAAGTCACAAACTTAATCCAAACCTTCTCCTACTTTTTTTTTAAATTTTTTTATTATTATTATTATTTATTCATCTGTGCACATGTGCGTGTGTGTGTGTGTGTGTGTGTGTGTGTGTGTGTGTGTCTATGTAGAACCACGGACGAATTCGTGAACCACCATGGACGCCTCCACCTCCTTCTGCCCTGGGATTCACAGGCTCTGCCCTACCAGGACCAGAAGCGCAGGCCGCCCCCGCTTCCGCCTGGCGTCTATACATGGGATCTGGGATCTGAACTCGGGACCTTCTGCCTGCAAGGTGGAAGCTTAACCCCTGAGCCACGTCTCCAGCCCCCAAACCTTCTCCTACTTAAAGAATAAAATATTGATTGGCTCATGGATGTCAGAATAATAAGCTAATGTTTAGAAAACAATAAAATAAATTAGGACAAAGGGACAGAACTACAGAAAGTGAAGACAAAAAGTTGCAAAAGAGATAAAGCAAGAAATATAGCCAGAATAACATTTCTATTCATATTTAAAAGTTAAATTTGAGTAGGCTTATTTCATTCATTTCCCTTAATGTATACTTTAAATGTAAGATCACTGACACTCAGAAAAATTAAGGTTTAAAAGATTTTCTTTATAAACAAAAACAATTTAGTGTAAGTCGCATTTCAATAAACATTATTCAAATGACAATGCCAGATTTTGTGTTTTATATGTCAAAAATTATGATAGACATGACATTTACATAGGTATTACATTTTCTAGTTACACTGACAATATTAAGATACGTATGATATTTTCTTTGTGATACTGAATTGTGTGAATCAGGAGTCAGATAAGTCAGTACTTTTAAATCTCTGATGGATTATTAGGCTTCCCCTCCATTTCCATATGTGACAGACTAATAAAATAAAAACTACCAGTGAAGTAAAATACAGCATGGTACACAAAAATGCAAAGCAAAATATATGTCAATAAAAGTTACTATATTTGTTAATACAGACCTTCTTAAACGGTAATTCTCATTTTCTGTCTACAAACAGATCCACATAAACTCTGATTAGACAAATATTTTCAGACAACCTGTACCAATAAAGGTATTTTCAATCTAGTGAAAAGTGTCTCAAATAATTGTGGTCATTTAGATGTACAAGGCCAGTACTCTACCACTGGTTTACATTCCTAATACCAACTTAGCTACATAAATGTTATCATGGTGAATATGTTAAAGAAATTTATTTCCTCTCACAAATGTTAACGCATAACTGATGACATAAAATAATATATAACTGGATATTTTAGAAGTAGGTAAATAAGGTCTTTTAGGGGAAATATATAATTTTATTCATAATAAATACAAAGATATATGCAAATATTTTCTTATTTAATTTACACAAATTATACAGAGCCTACAGACACATTTCCCCCTAATTCATACAAATTCATTAATGACAAATAAAGTCAAATAATTAAACACAGCTATGTTTCACTACCATATGTACATACACAAAATAAAGTTCCCCACATGCAACACATCAATTTGCATTACTTCAAATAGATTTATATGTGGCCTAATTATGTTGCTTTATCTTGTGCACCCATAAACAACTATTGTCTTACTTAATTTAGTATATCCTGTAAATAATAGACTTAAAGCATTAAGTACATGTTGCAATAGTTAATAATGGATCAATAATGGATCACATGCTTAGCAAGGAAAAATCAGGTAATGACAAAAAAATACTAACATTTATAATGTAGAAATAAAAACAGGGGGACTTCAAAAATAATTTTATTAAATCTTATGGAACATTGTCTTCATTTAGCTTCCAATAACATGAAAAACATATGTGGTTTATTTATGAAAAATTCACACAGTGTCAAAGGTATACCGAGGTCTTAGTTAATATAAAGGATGATAGATATTTTGTATTAAACTTCTCAAATTTAGGTCAATTTTGAACCTTCTAATATATATTCTGAGCACAGAACACAAATGTAAATATGCAATTATAATTCTCAAAGTCTAATTAATGGAAACTATGTTAAATTACTTATGGAAATCATTTATTTTTATTTTTAAATATTGTATTTATTGATTGATTGATTTATTGATTACTTTGTGTGTGTGTGTGTGTGTGTGTGTGTGTGTGTGTGTGTGTGTATCAGAGACACTATGTGTCCCTGTGGAGAATGAAGGGAATCATTCTGGATTACTTCTACTTCCTTCTTTCTTTGCTTTGGGATTTCCCAGGCTCCACCCACCATTGCTGAAAATGCAGGCCACCACCTGTTCTGCCCTGTTCTGCCCGGCATTTTTATGTCATGAGTCCTAGGACTCTCTTGAGACAGAGTCTTAACCCCTGAACCATCTCTCCAGCCCAAAATTATATTTAAATATGTGGAGCTTGGAAGATGGCTCAATGGGTGTCATGGTTTGAATGAGAGTTGCCCCCAGAGCTCACATGTTTGCATCCTTAGCTCTTCTTAATGTTTGGGAAGGTCATAGTATCTTTAGGAGGTTAACCTTGCTGGAGGAAAGAATGTCACAGCAGGCAGACCTTGAGATTAGGACAACTCTGCCCTACTTCCCTTAGTAGTCTGCTCTTGTAATCTGTCACTTGCTTTCTTAGCCTCTATAATGATGCCTGCAAGACCTAAACCTCCCAAGCTTCTGAGGCCTTCATGTGTTTTTCACCATAGTGGAATGTATCTCTGCTCTGGAACCGTAAACCAAACAAATCTCACTTTCTTCCCTTAAGTTGCATGCACTAGGCTCTGATTTTGATCCCCAACACCTCAAAGATAAATCACTCAATCCATCAAGTGGACTTAAATGGCTTGCCAATGAACTATGACAATTATAGCATTTATTAAAGTGAAATTCACTCTCTTTGTATGTGTGTGAAAGTAAGGGACAGCAAGAAATTATACAAGTCCCCTTGTGCTGCAACACATGCAACAGAGCATGTGGAAGTCACAGGACAACCTTTAAAAGTTCTCTCTTCTCACCACTGGGTTCCAGGGATCAAATTCAGATTGCTAGGTTTGTATGCATTTGCCAGCTGAGTTATCATGCTAACTCTAACATAATTTTAATCAGTATTGTATTTTTATCCTGGACTAAAAAAGACCTGTCTTTTGGAAGAAATGGCAATCTAATATTCCAAGTTGTAGATTTGTTGGAGTGAAGATTCTTACATAGAATAAGATGAACCTATTCAAAATAATAATTAATTTCAAAGCAAACCAACCTAATTATATGCAAAAAAATCTGTTTTCACATTATAAGACTATTTCTATATCCCAAGGGAAATCTAGAAAGTAAGAAAAATAAAATACTGATAATTTCTCTTATAAAGAACAATTTCCAGTGACTGGAGAGATGGTTCAGCACTAAAACACCTGTCACACAAGCAAAATACCAAACTTCTCAGAGTTCAGATCCCCACAATTTACAAAAAAAGAAATCCAGGTGAATGTGGTTGTGGCCACCTACAATTCTAGACTCAGATCATAGAAAGAAAGGAAATTCTCATTTTTTACCAAGAGCAATCACACTAGTCTCTCTAGTCCTATAAGAAAATTCTAATTTGGGTCAATCGCCCATTTGCAAAATGGTTACTTTTTATCTGCCAGACTATGCTTAAGGGGAGCACAGGAAAGGGTTCAGGGAAATACAACTGGGTCCTTGTACATAAGCTGAGAGGAGGACCCAGAGGAGGGTCTGGCATGCACATTAAAGAACCCTCTGGGGATTGAGGGGGGAGGCACTGGGGGATGGGGAGGAAGGGGTGAGGGGAGGGGGAACAGGGGGTTCGGGGGGAGGAGAAGGGAGGGAGGGTAGTGGTGTACCTATTAAGTTTGTATGAGCAGAAATAATAATAAAAATGTTGAAAAAATTCTAATTTGGTTAGATATTGTTTCACAAATAAGGTAAATGATTACTGATATCAGCCTTGGGCTACACATACATACATACCCACACCCACACATACACATGAAAATAGGGGAAAAAATCTAGAAAAGAGCAGTCTCTAGTAGCCTTAAAATAATCTGTTTTAAAAAAACTTTTCTACTTAGAAGCTATATATAAACAAGGAAAATTGTGTTATTATTTATTAACAAAATTTCCTTTCTGACATGTATCTACGTCTTATCCTGCAATGTTTTACAGTAATAGCTGCCAATAAAATACCTTGAAAATGTGTAAGGGTAATTGAAGAACAGCATGATTAAGCTTTATTGACTCAGACTTCTTAGGGAAATAATGAAAGTGGCCGGTCTTGTGCAATTGGACAATTCTCTGTCTGTCTGTCTGTTTCTCTTTCTCTCTTTCTGTGTATATCAGAGGGTACTGTGTATGCCCATGGACACCCAAGAATGACTTTACAGATCATCCTGGATTGCTTTTACCTCCTATTTATCCTGCTCTATATTTCCCAGGTTCCCACTTCCATGGCAAAGCATATGCCTTCCAAATGACAGACAGCTGTCATTTCCACCTGGGATCTGGGATTGGAAGTCCGGTCCTTCTGTTTATGAGGCAGAGGTTTAACCCCTGATCCATCTCTCCAGCCCTAAACTTTAGCTTCTGAACCATCTCCCCAGTCCTGTAAGCTCACATAAGCCTCTCTTCACCTGTGCTTTCTGTTTCCCAGTGACTACTTCAGCTACTGCTCCCAAAACCTTTCTCCTGCTTGAAACTATTTCATCAAACTCTGGATAATAGAGCAGACTTTGCTCCTTTAGAGATGAGTTTTCAATCTGGTTAAATCTCAGACTTGACTCATTGTCTCATGGTTTTCTACTAATAATTAACAGGTTCCCTCAGATTAGTTTTATTAAAAATGGAAAAAATTCATTTTCCTAGATGACATGGAAGGGTTACGATGGCTGTGTCTGTTGTAGGAAACTTTATCCTAAAACTATAAACCTTGCAGAAATAAAAGATCATGATACCACCCATAGTAGAACAAGATTGAATAGCTCATGCTGAGAAACACATATAATGCAAAAGAATTAAATTTATTTCTCAGAAAACAGGTAATTCATAGAATGTGCTTTCCAAAAATTGAACAATGAAAGATATTAGCCTATGTGCTTACAAATCCTCATATAAATAAAATCTGTGCCTTACAATACAATGCCATTTTCTTTCATATAACAGGCACAGGGTTGACACAAAATGGAATGAAACTGCCATAATTGCTACACTGGATGCTTTAATGTGAGATCATGGTCTTACTTCTCTGTCTCAATTTCCTTATTAGTTTTTGAGACACTAAAGATGACACAATGCGTGTAATGTTCTTAAAATAGTTCTTGGGAGCAAGATAAATACTAAATTTTCCATGTCTTATGATATTAATGATATTATTGTACTGCCCATGGATCCTCCCATAGGGATATTTTTCCAACTCTGCTCATTTCCTCTTCCATAATCTAAATATAATTCCCTGTGGCTGTGATTGAGTACAAACATTTATGCACAGCCATATCAAATCATGACACATCTTGATGTCAGCCAACAAAGCCTTTTCCAGAATTTCATGGAACTCATCTCCATTCATCAGTATATAATTTGGATCAAGGTACAAGCAGTTAGTAGATTAACCCAGCAGCCATCAACAAACATGGAAACATGCTTATTGCTTAAAGTGGGAAAACTGCATGGCAATCATTGACATTGTAATCTAATCACCAAATGATAAAAAACACAAGAAAAGGAAGCAAAATCTAAGGGCTAGATCTAATTACATTACTATTCAGTAGCTTGATGAAGAAGACGGGCAAGTTGCTGCAGTCATTTATATAACCAAACACTCAACAGAACATTCTAGGACCCTGTCCAAGTTGTGGCTGGAAGGCGAGTAGTTGTGCATTCCAAATCAAGACCAGTTGTTAGAGAACTGACTCAGAGACTGTGGGAGCTATAATTGGAACTCAAATTCCTGTGATCTTTAGGTAACAGGGACTCTGCAGAGTTAGGATGCTGCAGTGTCATGTGCCAAAAAGGTCATGTGCACAGAAATGTTCTCAAATTTCTGTGCTAATATTTTCTAAAGGGTATGAGGAAGTGACCTAATTTTTCAGTTCCATTATCTGAGATAAAAGGAAACATATGACATTTGCCTCACAAACATTATCTTAATATGGCAAGCAATGTCCACAGGTGACTTGTATAGAGCTGGGATTCAGGAATTAGTGAAATTTTTGCATTGTTCAAAACAATGAAAAAAAGTAACCAATATCCAAACACTGAACAAAGCTATAATGTTCCTCTCAGGAGTTAGATGAATAATAAGGAGATTATGCTAGGAACTCCTCTGTCAGAGTGGAGCAACATCTGATGCACAGAACTGGCTATTAGGATGCAATGTTCCTGGTACAGTTTATGAAATGAAAAATCCATACACATCAGCCTCTCAGACAGGTATGAGTGGCATAGAGCCTCATGGAAGCATTGTTTGTGAAAGTAAGACATAATGTAAAATATTCATCAAATTGTAAACTCTCAGTGGTTCACAGTGTTACAATATGGATTCTGATAATGAATAAAGAAAAACAGAATTTATTATGAGTACTCTTCAATTTTCTGCACTGGTAGAGGGAATGATCTAGAACAGCAGGTGATCTATGCTTCATTCGCGTGTGTGTGTGTGTGTGTGTGTGTGTGTGTGTGTGTGAAAGAGAAAGAGAGAGAGAGGGAGAGATCACAATATTAATATCTTTGAAGATATGTGAAATATTATTTTGTAAATAAGTATGACTGAGAAATAGAAACAAGTTGTAGATTAGTACTACTGGGGGTAAGACTCAGTGGTACAATATCTACCTATCATTGACATGGGTATAAGCTAAATTCCCACCAAAAGAAATACAACAAAACAACTCAATTTTGGAAAACTTGAAATCCACTATCATTTATTAGATTATTAAGTTCAGGATTTAAAGTATATAACCTGTCAAACATGTAAAATAACAAGTAATTTGAAAAGCAATTAAGAAAACATGTACACATACAATGTGCTTACACATATACAAATGAATGTATATTTATTAAGTTTTTCGAATTCTAAAAGTATGAGATAAGATTTAAGACTGGAGAGACGTCTCAGTGCTCATTAGGCAAGTATGACATTCTGAGTTTAAATCCTAAGCACTCACATTCAAAGCTTGGTATGGTTTCACTCACATCTGTGATAACAGCAGTAGCTGAAGACAGACTGGAGACTCATTGAGGCTTGGTAGCCAATTAACTAGCGCAGGCTCTGTGAGAGACCCAACTTCTAGGGAATAAGACAAAGAATCCAGGACAGTGAATTTCCTCTGGTCTCTGTCTGTGACCCACATGAACATCTAGGCACACATGTGTGCCTATCATACACACACACACACACACACACACACACACACATACACACACACACATTTTTTAAAAAACAAAAACGGGCATGTTCAGTACAGTGAGATGGCTCAGTATGTAAAAGCATTGAACAGTAAGCTTGACAATTTGAGTTCAAGCTCCAAATCCAAAAGTTACATAAAGATATAAGTAGAGAACTGACTCTACAAGTGGTGACCTCCACATAGGTACTGTGGCACATACACACAAATATATACAACACACACAAAATACATGTAAATAAAATTTTGAAATGAGGTTTCCTTGGAAAATAGCAGATTGTCTACCTTGAAGTATGTACTACCAACCCAGTATTGTCAGCTTCATAAACACATTTGCTCTAATGCCATAGTCATACATTTTCTTTAATAACTTACTTGCCTTTGTGTGAGTAAAACGTAGCTAATCAATTTGTAATAGTACTATATTAGTTCCAACAAATGTGAAGTTGAATGAGTTAAGAAATGTATTATAATAGAATGTATACATACATATATATGCATAGGTGGGACTGAGAAGCAAAGGAGTGCTACATCAAAATGTCAAGTCTACTTAACAACAATTTTTCTGTATTCGTAGGTATCATAATACTGATCAAATATGATAGTATTTTAAAATGAATTTAGATACTTCCAACAGATGGATTTCCATATCCTAGCCTAGGTTCAAGGGAATCTTGACTCTGCAGAATGAAGCTGGTGTACTGAATTCTTTATAAACTCCCACGTGACCCTGATATGAGGACAGTTGAGCTATGAAAGGGACTCCACCTGTCATCTTCTTTACTGCCCTGTGGGGTCTTGGTCTTTACAAGGCAATAATGTTTAGGTTAGAAGTGATCCTTCCAGTTTTCTCTCTCTCTCTCTCTCTCTTCTCTCTCTCTGCCCATGTGTGTAAAAGCACATGAGTGTGTGTTTTCCTGTGGAGGTACAAGGGTGACTTCCTGAATCATTCTGGATTACTCTCCATACTTATTGCTTTGCTCTTGGTTCTTACAGGCTTTATCTTCCAGGGCCTGAATTTTTGGCCACTACCATATATGTCCAGCATTTTTTACATGGGTTCTACTCATGTCCTATTGCTTGCAAGGCAAAAGCTTTAACCCCCGAACCATCTCCATTTTACACAAGGCACTGCTGATACACTAAGAAGTTAAATATGCTATTAATACTATGAAAGGGTTGCTTCAAGCTTCTTTGTGATCCTGCCTGTTTTGAGGTGACAAAATGTTGATTTGGAGGACAGGATGCAGAGCCAGTGTAGGAGCCCAGATCCAATTGATTCAAACCTTTGCTACTTAGTACTCTAAACCTGGAAAGATTTTGGACAGTTTATATTTCCTAGCAGAATGTACCCTGGATCAGGGCCAACAGTCGTGTTTTGTTCAGCCAAAAGTGGCACTTATGCGAAGGCCAGACTTGCACCTGCTAGATACCAGGAATAATAAAAAGACTTCTTTCTGAGAAGTTAGCTTTATCTTGAAAGTTTGGTTGGGGGAGGGGGTTATGTTTGCTATTTTTAATAAAGAAAAATGAATTACAGGTAGAAAGTAGACAGATGGAGGAGAAATTAGTGGTATAGTGGGCTGGCCACTGTGGCAGTGGGGATATGATTGGCTTGCAGTGAATGAATTCACTCTCAATGTTCCCTGACTTCCCAAGGAATTCAAGTTCCATGCAGTCAGCATAGTCTCCCAAGCAAACAGCCTCTTTTCTCCAATTTATCTACCTGAGCCTGGCCAGGCAGACAGAATAAGACCTACATTTACACAAGGCACTGCTGATACACTGAGAAGTTAAATATGAAAGGGTTGCTTCAAGCTTCTTTGTGATCCTGCTTTAAAATTTCTTTATGTGTAACCTAAACACTTTAAGTAATAAATAATAATGTACTTGGATAGTACTAGACAATTGTTTGTTTCTGACAATGGTTCCAGTTCCTCAAATATAAAAGTGAATCTTTGCACCATTTGTAGTGATGAGACCTGAGGCTCAGGCAAGGAAAGAAAGAATTCAAGGCAGGTCTTCTTCCTGCCAGTTAGAGGTCCAGTCTCACCCTCCCATACAAGTCTTGCTTTCCTAAGTAGTACAGACTTTCATAGCTACAACAAAGCTGGTCAGTGGCTGCTTAAAAACTGACCACAGGTCAAGCTCTTCCTGGGGTATACCTCTGATAGATAGTAAACCAATCACATTTTGAGGGAAAAAGGCAATTTGTGATAATATTTCTAAAATATACACACAGGCAACTTTCTTTGATACAGAGAAAAACCCTGATTTTACATTTAAAAAGAAGTCAAATTAGTGTAAATAAAAGAAAAAAATAGGGCTGGAGAGGTGGCTCAGGGGTTAAGCCTCTGCCTTGCAGGCGGAAGGTCCTGAGTTCGGATCCTAGACCCCAGGTATAGACGCCAGGCGGGTGGAAGCAGGTGGCGGCCTGAGTTTCTGGTAGGGCGGAGCCTGTGAATCACAGGGCAGAGGAAACAAGGAGGAGGTGGAGGCGTCCATGGTCGTTCCCGAATTCGTCTGTGGTTCTACACACACACACACACACACACACACACACATACATACACACGTGCACACACACATACATGCACAATTGATTAAATAAAAAGAAAAAAAGAAAAAATAATTTCAAATTCTGACTGTATTTCAGTGTTGATAAAAATTTCATTTTCTACCAATTTCATTTATGTATTTACTTTTGTGTAAATGTTTAAAAGAGGAAACTTGAGTGTGTGTGTGTGTGCCTGTCGGGGCCCAAGGATGACATTGGGATTCATCCTGAATTGCTCTACCTCCTCACTGCTTTGCTGTTAGTTTCCCAGGCTCTGCCTTCCAGAGCTGAAAGTGCAGGCCACTACAATATATGCCTAGCATTTATTTTACGTGGGATCTGAGGTCGTTTTGCTTGTAAGATACAAGCTTCTCTCCTTAGTCATCTCCCCAGCCTATGATGACAACTTCTAATGCTTTCTATAACTTCCCTATATAATACTAAAAAAAAAAAATTCATGCAGCCAGTCAATCTTTAGCATTACCTAATGGGTATCATGGGACTCACATAAAACATCACATAAAGAAACTTGAATTGTTGCCTGAACAACAATTTTTATGTATATTTGACATCTGTAAACATGAAATGGGCAGATAAAATATTACCTCCAATTATCACTCTAACAAATTAAATGTGTTCATAAACTCTTCCATAGCAAACTGAATTTTACCTTCATAGATCTTTTGTTCCCTTTGCTCCAATGGTAGTAAGGTCTAACCAACACAGGACAATTGAATATATTCACAGCATGCAATGTAATGCTTCAATATATGCAGATCTTGTGAAATGATTGCCAGAAACAAATGAATTCACATATACATGATGTTAGTTACCAATGGACAGGGAAAGGAATGTTAATCATTTACCAACTTTGTAAATTTCAATAACATAACACAATATATTAACTATGGTCACTGAAGTAGTTTAGCTGCATGGGTGCTGATAAAATTACCATCAAACACCTTAAGGGAACAAGGGGTTTATTTTCTCTTATGATTCCTGGTTACAATTGTTCATTAGCAGGAAAGTCTCACACCACACCAGGGTCAAGGGAACTTGTCACACTATCTTCACATAATGGCTGAGAGAAAGACGATCCTTACTTGCCAGACCAGCATGTCTGGCCAAGTATACACAAGGATGCCCTTTTCTCAAACAGTTCTCTCCATTTATTCACACCCACCATAGGCTGGGCCTTTCCATCCACTAAACAATCTCCTGCAGGTTCATTTTAGGCTTAACTCAACTATCAATTCTCTATAAAAGTGCCCAGAACTCAAACCCTCAATCATCAAGTTGACATCTGTGTCTAACTATGACAGTCACCATATCATGTATTACCTCTTTAGGCTCTAATTACCCTTTATAAAAAACTTTGTAGAACCCTTCAAAGAAACTTTTCCCATTTCCTTCACTCCCAGTGGCTGGGAGTTAATCTTCTGATTCTGAATTTGACTTCAGTTTAACCCAAAATAAACAAAATCATTAAATATTTTCCTTTCAGTAGCTGCCTGACTTTATTTCTTGTATTGCCTTCCAGATTTTTTCATGTTGTCTCAGATGTCAAGATTTCTATTGTGGAGATAATCTATTCTCTCTCTCTCTCTCTCTCTCCTTCTTTCTCTGCTTCCCTTGTCCATTCATCTACATCCTTATATAGATTCATCCATTCATGGAAATAATGAGATGGTTTCCATGCCATGAAAAGGCACATGTGTTTTCAACACATCAAAATTTTGTTTCTTTGGAAATGCACCTAGCACTGGAATTCTGGATCTCATAAGTATTCTTCAGTTTTAAGTTTTCTCAAGATTTTCCACTGTCTTTTCTACAATGTCTCTAGTACACCAACACTGGGCAATGCTTATTTTTCCTCTACATCTTTGTCAGTCTTGCTTTATATATGGGCTTTGTGTTCTATATTTTCCAGTGAAGAATTCATTCATGTAGTTTTTGACCATTATTGCCTGCATATTTTTTTGCCATCTGAGTATCTATGGAGAAATGTTTACTCAGCAATAACTGGAATATTTTCTTCATGATGATCTTTGTGCTTATTTCTACATTGCTTCACAACCTTCCCATCTTCCTGATAGTTTGTCTTCCTTCACCTCACTTTTGACTATACAGTACCACACTCTTTATTTCTACAACTCCTTACTTATAGATACTTCCATTTTTCAGTTTACCTACCACGTATCTCCAGATAATCTCTTCCTTCCTCAAAGCACATATGAAATTTTCCTCTTACTGACACCTTACATTCCTCACCTAAAATACCAAGTTCATGGGCTGTTGAGATAGTTCAGGGGTTAAAGTCTTTGCCTTGCAAGCAAGCAGCCTGACTTTGGATCTCCATCTCCCACATAAATTTGCAGGTAGAAATGGTAGCAGACTGCACTTCTGGCCCTTCAAGGTGGGACCTGGAAACATAGAGCAAAATAATAAGGAGATAGAGTAATTCAGGATGACCCCCAAAGTAATCCTGGGGTCTTCACAGGTGCATACCCTCAAAGGTCCCCTTGAACACACATGTGTGTGTGCAAAATAACAGTCCTTAATTCAATTTACCTTTATCATTAATTCAGTCCTTAATCACAAGTTGTCACAGAACTGTTTTTCCAGTATCTCATGTACATAGGCTTGATGAAATAATTACATTTTCTAATAAGAAAAGTGCCCTCTTAAAGTTAAAAGCTTGTGACTGACGAAGCAGAGAATACTTCCCCAGCTACTGAGATGAGGCCTCTGCAAGTATCATATGGGAGTCAGGAACAACATCTCAGGTCAAATTCACATACAGAGAGAGAGAGAGAGAAAAAGACGAGAGATGTAGAATAGAGTCCAATGCAAAGTTTCAAATTCCTTGAAGGCTTAAGTTGGATCTTTTCTCACAGGATGTCGTACATTAAATTAGAGATTAAAATAGTTGGTCTCATTATTGCCTGAATTGTGTCTTGCAAAAAGTCCTGTGTGCAGTTCAATCCTATGGTGACCCAAAGTATCTTGGGACTCAGGACTTCTGGGAGATTAAAAGGAAATCTCATGGGTGAGCCCCATACAATCTGACTTTTATTTCTGCTGTCTTTAAAAGATTAGATTGAGATGGTAGAGCTGAATGAGGCATCGAGAGGAATGTCAGAGTGGGTATATGTGAAAATAGAAGCCATTTTTAAATCATGGAGAGGCTTCAGAATGCCCAAACCTGCCAGCATATTGAGGATGGACTTTCAGCTTTCAGAGAGAGTTCATCTTTGTGGTTCACCTGTGGTTTGTTGCTATGGTAGCCATGGACAATGGACATTAGTTGGCATTTACCTGATGAATTGATTAGTAGTAATAATGTGCTGATTCCTTCTAGCTTTTATTCCAGGTATTTAAAGGCAGGCTCACAAAGATTGATGATCTGCAATTAGGAATTTCCTTTTAATCTTTTTGTTGTCTATTTAAGTTTCTGAAGTACTTCAGTTAGATGCCAAAGAATATTAAAATCTCAAAACTTCCAGTTATATAGAATCAGTGGCTCAGAGGTGGGTGATGAAGACTGTGAAGTATATTCAGGATTATAATAGCTTCTGTTTCCTCATGGATTCAAACTTGAATAGGCTATAGAGTTCATGATGTCCCAGTAGATGACCTTTCTCATCATGGTCCAGTTATTGTACTGAGCAATGCTAAAAACAACAGTTATAGGAGAGATGAGTATAGGAGACTATTTGGCTGGCCTGGGCCAACCAAAACAGAGTTCAGTAATTGCATTTTGAAAGTATTACCTGTGACCAGTGTATTTGAAGACATTTAGAAGTATCAGCATGTGCTTTATTAGGCATAAAATAAAACAATCACTGTAAAATGAAAGGGTCATTTTGGTAAATAATCAAATTGTACTTCGCCTACCAGAAATATAAAACAAGGTGAAGACAACCTAGTGGATTAGAGCTAAACGCTTTGCATGCCTCTCACTGATTATTATAAGCTTTAGCCCTCCTCTTTGTTGTACTGCCCTAAAGACAAGTTGCTCAATCCACTGAGTTCCAGTCTATCATCTATTAGCAGGAATGAATAATGAATCTCCTGTGATTATGGAAGTAAAACGATGAGTAAACACATGTTGTAAGCCTATCCATAATCAGAATTTGAATAACTTCTTTATGCTATTTTTACACTTAGTATTATTGCACACCACCTTCGATGACTACACATACGACTGTAGCATGGGTTATTTTGGGAAATGATTACATAAATACTCACACCAGCTCCACAGAGAAAGCAGAGGCAGCAGTAAGACATATGGCATTCGCAGACAAACTATGATTAGGAATTTCACCAAATACCATGAAGGCACGGAATATCATAGTGGTCCTTTGGGAATAAGGTGAGACACGATTTTTAATAAAAAAAAATAAAGCAACTTCAGAAGAGCACAGAGCTCAGTTTTAGTTAATCTGATGTTGATTTGGATTAGGAAAAAGTGCAAAACCAATAGACAGGACTGGGGAGATGGCTCAGGGGTTAAGACTCTATCTCCTAAGCAGGAGGTCCTGATTTCGGATCCCAGGTCCCACAAAATTGCCAGGCGGAAACAGCAGCAGCCTGCACTTCTGGCTCTGGTGGGTGGAGTCTGGGAAATCCCAGAGTGAAGCAAGAAGGAGATAGAAGTAATCCAAGATGATTCCTGAAGTCACCCTTTGTTCTCCACAGGGACACACAGTGCTCTCTCGCTCTCTCTCTCTCTCTCTCATACACACACACACACAAATGAATAAGTAAATGAATAAAATATTAGAAAAACAGTAGACAGTAATAAAACGGCATTATCACACGTTTATATGTAGTCATAGGAAATCAGTTCCTCAAAACCTTTTAGATATATTAATCCAATGGAAAAATGCAAACCTCTCTCCTATCTGTCAAAAGATAACATGGCTAAGCGATAAAAGCACTTGTGCAAGCAAAAACACTCAAGTTTGGATACACAGATCCCATGTAAAATGTTAGGGATGCTAAAGAGCCATGGCAATCCACTTATAAATCTAGCCTCAAAAGACTAAGCCTGGGAATGCCCAGAGCAATTTGCTTAGACAGATTGGCAATGTAGGTAAGACCTAGGTTTGATTACAGACCCAAGTCAAAACTATAAAGTGGAAGAGCAATGGAGTATGATTCCCAATATTACTCTTAGTCAATCCTGTCCCAGATTAACATGCACACACACTTGTATGAAAGCACACACACACACACACACACAATCCATAAACATAATGTAAAAAAAAATTATTTCAGTACCTGATCAGATATTTTGAGTGATCTAGGGAGAATATCAGTCTCTATGTGGTATTTTTATGTTTTCTTTGAGAATTAGCAAAATATAAAAATAATTTAATTATTTGTGGTGGTTAGTTTTGAAATTGTACAATTCACACAAGTTGGTCAATCATTTATTTTTAAATGTGTAAGAATGACATGGTATCACATACCTGTAATCCCACCACATGGGAGGCTGAGAAAGAAGGAAATCCATGTGTGACTCCAGCTCAGCTTGATGTGATTCCTGGCTTCACTCTTAAACCAAGTATACATGAGCACTTGAGGTACACATACTGTGTGTATACCTTTCCACACAAACCTATCATATGCAGAAAGACACACACACACACACACACACACACACACACACACACACACACAAACTTCATGTACACATACATGAAAGAAAAAAATGCAACCCCCAATCTACTGACCAGATCTTCTGTAACAAGCTTTTTCACTCTGACCATGAACAATATGGTGAGGAAGAGTTCTGCTTAACCCATAAGTAAATGACAGCAATGTGTTTGAAAGACTCTGCGGAGAATGATTTAGAATAATCCGCAGTGAAAGTTTCTTTTTCTTCCAGCACTTCACTAGAATTCTGTAGTGACTCATCCAACAAACAAAAGAAGCAGGCAATGAGCCAAATGGTTCTGGATGTTCAAAACCACTTTATCCTTCCTGGCAGCTCTGTGGGATTTACAAGGCGATTCAGCACCAGATCTTCCCTTCTGAACAAAGGGTCCACACCCGACATGGTCCTTTCAGCTGGGAAGAAACCCAGGTCACCCAGTGAAGGAATGCCAAGTGCATCTGCAGGCTTTTACAAATAAGCAAGACTTCCTTGTTTGCTGGAAATACCTAACTTATGGCTTCTGATCATAAGCATCTGTCCTCTCTTCCTGTGCAGCTGTCCGCATGGTGCATGTTTGAGGAGATGCACACATGTCAATGCTATGCTACTAAAAATCTGCTATTAGTGTTCAAAAGCTAATACAAAAATATGAATAAATGATCATCACAATTTAGACACTTTGTGGCTTTTCAGCTGAAAGCTCAAATGTGTGCCAGGACTAACAGGACACACCTATAATCCAAGCACTTGACAGGGGGAGAGAGGAGAACAATGAGTTAAGGAAAAGCCTGCACCTTACAAGGAAACTTATCTCAAAAGATTTTTGAAAGTTCAAAATGTTATGTTTATACATTTTGTTGTTAAATTTGACTGAAAAAGCATCATTCCTGGTAGCTAAGATCTTGTGCCATCCAGGTAAGTAAACTTTGTTTCCAAAAGCATTTTAATAGATTACATAACATTTACACATGACTTTGTAAGTCTTATCTGATTTCTAAGTAAGTCCAGCCCATCCAACTTCTCTGTCATGCTTGGATAAGAAGACAAAGTATTTGTTAAACAACAATTGAACTTCCAGAGTGGTGCTTTTAGTCAGGACAGTAGTAAGTGTGTGCATTAACAAAAATAAAACGACTACAGAAATTAAGGGCAAAAGAATATTTGATGCTACAATACTAGAAAACAAAATTCAGAAAATAAGAGCAGTGGTACATATTATCCAAAATAGCAATACAAAGAAAGAGGGGAAAAGAACCAAGAAAATAGTTACAATGAAGTATGACTAAGAACATTATATATTCCAGTAAAGGATGTGCAACAATTAGAATCCTGCTCTTCAAGCATAGTATCAAAAATGGAAAATCTACCTCACAAAATTTAATTAAGTTTCAAATACATCACAGAATTTTTAATGACAAAAAGCAACAGTGTCAAATGGGAAAGCTGAGAACTACTCATCCTATTTAATAGTAAAACAGCTAAGCATCTTATGCCAAACATTGCTGCATATTCCCACTTACATGCTCAAGGGCATGCTTCCTTCAACTCTTGAAAGAGCTTGTGTAGTGAATACTCACACACACGTAGTCTGGGATGCCGATGAGAGGTTACTTACTTAGACCCTGCACTCATATTTCCTAACTCCTGATGATTCACAAGTTTGATTCAAAGATACTACTAAATCAGCTCACCTTAAAGTCTACAAAATCATTTCATACTTCATACACTTGGACATTTATTTCTTATATCGCCTTTGAAATTGGCTTGGCTTTAGTTGCTTCATAATGAGTCATAATTTGTAAATGGAATAACAGGAAATTTAAACTTTTAAGCCAATGGAAAATAAGGTATGAATTTAACCCTCCACTTTCTATTTTTCACACATTTATCACTATCTGACCTTTATGTACTCCAATTTTCATTTCATGTACTATCAAGTATATAAAATGGTGAAAAAATAAAGATTAGATTAAATACCTTAAAGGCACTTGAAATAGTATGAAGGAAATCAATTTTATGATTAATGTACATGATATATTCACAACTTGACAAATTTTAAATATCAGTATTTCAGAAACGTTTTAATACCACCCCTCCTTGAAACAAAAATAATATGTTTTCAAACATCTTCACTTTCTCTTCATAACTAATTTTAAATTTTAAAATTCCTCAAATATGTCACTGGTAGGATGTTTTAAATAATAAAATATTAGGCCTATTTTTATCTGAACTTTATTTATTAAGTTCATTTTTGTGGTAAAAGTTGAAACAAATGTGATTTCGATAACTGAGAAAAGAATCAATTCTGGGTTTTTTGAGCTTTAATTTACATATGCATTAGGTTGGAGAGATGGCTCAGGGATTAAGATAGAATGACCTGATTCTTTGTAAAAATGCCAAGTGGAAATGATGGTGGCCTGGTTCTGGAAGGCAAAACCTTCTAGATATAGAGCGAGGCTAAAAGGAGGTAGAACAAATCCAGGATGTTCCTGAAGTTATTGCTGGACCTGCACACACACACACACACACACACACACACACACACACACATTCATATATTTTAAATCACAAAAGTTAGAACAGCTGTGGATCATCAGGTCAGTAAATAATTTACAATAAATTTGCATATAATTCAAAGTACTGTTTAAAAAAGTCACAAAGAAAGTGATCTTCAAATTTACTTAGCCTTTGGACACTATATTGAAGGGAATTATTTTTTCAAAGAAATCAAACTCAAAATGAAAGTTGAAACTGTATGTTAAATTATTTTTCATTTATTTTGTAGTCTTTTTAATAAAGTCCATCAATACTAAAATAAAGTATGTCTTTGTGTGTGTGTGTGTGTGTGTGTGTGTGTGTATCAGAGGGCACTGTATCAGCCTATAAAAGCCCTAGAATGACTTTGGAAATCAACCACAGTTGTGTTGCCTCCTCTTTGCTTTGCTCTGGAGTGTCAAAGATTCTGCCTTCCAGGACGGGAAGTACAGGTAGTTGCTATTTCTGCCTGGTGTTTTTAATGTTTAGGGTTTGAACTCAGGACCTTCTGCTTACAAGGTAGAGGTCTAACCCCTGAGCCATCTCTCCAGTCCCATTAAAGTATGTCTTGATGAGATTCAGAATTCATGGAACATGGAGTGATTACTGTTCCCTGTGTCAGACTCAGTATCCAGTGTACATTTTTAATGGTACTTACTGGGTAAGTTTTGAGAGTGCTGAAGGTATGCATGCACATTCAAAAATGGAGCAGTGAGAATACATTTGGAGTATGTAAACAAAGTACTTTTCAAAATTTAAAGACATCTATCAATGGAAACAACTCTATGCAGGCAAATTATTAACTAAATAAAGCTCACATACTGTTTTGTCAAGTGTGTCTTCCCTGGTGCAAGAAATGTTCCTTTCCTTGATAACATGGCTACAAACAGCTGCCAAAAACTCTGACAACATCACTTTGCATTCAGTTGATATTAGCATCCTATGACATACAGGTTAGAGATACTAAGAATATCTAAATAAAGGTTTCACATATCTAAAGTCACCATGATGAATTAATTACTTTCATAATGTTAACTTTCTCTTTGCCAGGCACTGTTTAGATACAGGAAGAAGACTTTAAAGCAAAGATGTTATAAAGCTGTAGATTAGTAGAGGGAAACAAATAATTAACTTGTAAACAAAAACCTAAGATATGTTTCCAAGTCCTGAGAAAAATCAAACATAAATTTCACAACATTTGTTAAGTCCCATCTCTATAGATTAATAGATATAGGTCCAGAAGAAGTAGATTCAGAAAGCAAGCCTTTGCTTGTCACATGTCGAATAAATATGATTTTGGTATGTTTTCATCGCAATCATTTTGAAGTACAAGTTATGCAAGAGCAGCAAATGCATCTTGTTCATGTCAGAGCTGGAATCTCATGTGACTAAAAGTTGTTTGACATAAAACTGCAAAACATCCGTTAGTAAGATTTAGAAAATATGATCTGAAAATAACAGAGATTGTGGGAAGAAAGAAGGCTGGGATGCTAAAGGAGACCAAAGTATAGAAAGACCTTAAGTTTTATATCTAAACACTTTGAAATTAATTACTTTCCTATCTAAACACTTTAAAAAATAATAGCAAAGTTGTTATTCCATGTTGAAATCAATTCTGAAACTAAGCAATCAATGAGTGCTGAATATGTATGCGGATTCACTTATGCAGTATATAATTATGTTTATAAAATAGTGACTGCTACTGCAGGACTCTTGACAGTTCTCTTCAAAATTTATGTAACAGAGAAACATGCTAACATTAAAATCCATTCTGTAAAGATACTGCTCTTTCTGACATCACAATCATTTTGAAGTACAAGTTATGCAAGAGCAGCAAGTGCATCTTGCTCATGTCAGAGCTGGAAACTCATGTGGCTAAAAGTCTGACACAGGGAACAGTAATCACTCCGTGTTCCATGAATTCTGAATCTCATCAAGACATACTTTAATGGGACTGTATTATTTCTTTGCATATGGGACCAAATTATGAACAAATTGATTACAAAAGCAAACTTAGTAAAAATGGCTACCTTGCTTCTAAGGAGCAATAACTATTGAGATAAAATCAATGTTTCTTAGTCAACTGATCATATTTCATGATTATTTTTAGGAATAAATGTGTTTGAATATATTTCAATTTATGTTCTTAATGAAAAGTGAAAGTCACAATTGAAACAATCAAAGAGTATTTTAAACATCTATCTTGGCTACGCTGTGATAATAAGGAAGATGTCAAAAAGAGTTTGTGATTGTGACAGAGTCCTGAGACTTTTCTTAGCCCACAAAGTTAAGTAGAGTATAATACCCACATTAAAGAAGAAGGCAGAACACATTTAAAGTAACTTTCCATTATTAATATGTTGAAATACTTTTGATTTGTCTTAGATGAAATATAAAAATTAGTTTCATGTGTTTTGCTTCACTTTTTATTTAGTGTGTCTCCTTGAAGCTTGAAGATCATGTTTCTACGAGAATCATATTTCTAAGCATCAATAATGACCTCCTGAGTTCCACCATGCTACTACTTTCTTACCCTAGAATTGTACACTTTTTATACTTACCCTCAAACTCAATCCACAATACTTTATCTCAACATCTGTATCTTCCTTACTTAGCTGCATTCCTTGTCATATTCCAAAATGTGCTTATGATTGATCTGTGCTTCTTTCAGAAACTAGAGATACAATGTTCTTCTTTGATCCAAGTTGTTCATTCTTGTGCTATTCTTCTATTAAAACTCAGCACCTCCTGTTCACTTTCATCTGGAAGACCCTTTGTTCTATCATGATGTTGCCCTGGCCTCCTTTCCATTCCAGCTGTGTTTAGGTCTTTTACAAGATTTTCATCCCAGAAACACTGCTTCTTTGTTTTACACTGTTATGCTTTGCTGATCTCAAATGCTTCCTTGACCCATTCCATTACAGGCCAGGTATTACTAGAGAAAGTGACAGAGTCGTGTTGACTAAATGACATGAATTCTGCCAATTTTTTTTCTGTAAGTCTAGTTGATCTCAACCTAAAACTGTGCTTGCACGGGGCTCAGAGAAGATGGATTAACTGATAGGGAGAAGAACCCAGAGGCCTGGAAGAAAGGAGCATGAGGGGGGTCTCAGACTGCAACTGCACCAGTGACTGTGGTCTAGAAAAATCAAGCCTGTCATCCGCAAGAAACAACAAACCAGAGCTGAGACCAAAGACAAGCACCTTCACTGAGAAGGTCTGTGTACTCAAGTCACGTTATGTATAAACTAAATTATGTCTCATTAAGCAACATGATTTTTTTCAAAATGTGCACCATTTAAAGATTTCGATATACTGTCAGCTATTCTTCTATTCTATAACTTTTTAGTCACAATAAACTTGTGCAGTTTGCTTTATTCAGTGTTTTACCATTAGTTATGCTCTCTCCTGATGTTCAAGCTGATCCATGTTTGACAACATGAAGGTCTTTCAAGCTAGTTCCTAGTTTTGTTTCTATGACTTCATTGGCTTTGAGTGACTCCTTCCCTCTGGAAGGAGATATCTATCCTGCATTAGAATCTCTAATTTCTCTAAAGAGCACTAGTCTCCCTGGCCAGGGGCTCATACTTACAAGCTGTGATTTGGACATGAAATGCACTGAGTTTTGTTGCAGACATAGAATTTTGAAGCTTTTTCCGCGGAGCTAGTAAAAATGTTTATGTAGAAAAGCTTCACTCTGCATCTTAATACCTGATAAATTAGCCCTTTCTTGGCTCTTTAAATAGACTATTCAAGATTCTTTTTGCTCTTTCATATTTTCATAAGTAACTTAAAATATATTTATTAATTTCCAGAAAATATTTCATAGTTGTTCCTATGGAATTCATCACACACCACACACACACACACACACACACACACACACACACACATACACACACACACACATTTCATACTTCTCAGCATCATTGAATATTTTCCCCTTAGTTTTCTACCTCTACCATCTCTTCCAGGCAAATTGAGTTGTTTTCCAGATTCTGAATTCCTTTCTAGACTTCTTGGTAGATGATTTTGTAATATTCCTTTGAGTCTTTGAATGTGAACATTTCAATTTTTGGCCTTTGGTTTTAAGGACAAGTAGATTTACCATCAAAGTCTTAGAAACCTACATCTATTTCCCAACAGAATGCTTCCCATTCTTGAAAATATTCACTTTTTCAAGTTCCGATGAAACTATTTCATAGCACAAGATTTTTCACACATCTGAAAAGTCAATTAAACACATTATTCTAAAATAACTTCTCGAAGTTACATGTGTTTTAAACTATTAACAAACAGATAAAATCAACTTAAAAATGTCACATCCATTGGGGTAACAGTGAAAATGCTGATATGGAGATGAGATTTATTGTGAGATGTTGGTAGACAGAGAACACACCTATATTTATAAGCTTGCTGTGAGATGAAAAATTAGCTTTAATTTCCTTTGAGCAAAAGGACTACTTTTCCACACCACACCTTAAGAGTTCCAAGGCTACAGATACATTTATATTTAGTAAGCAAATGCAGACCATTTTTTCCAGACCTCTACAATGCAATTCTAGACAGGGAACAATCCACTTTATTACCATTACAGACCACTACGCGTATCTTACTACTATCCATGTATGGGGTGGAGCTGCAATATTTATACAGCAATTGATGACAATGGGCTCATTTGGGTTAAGATCAGTTGGTGTCTCTGTGTAAGTGATAAGACTTTCCATTTATAATTTTTATTGTTTTTAGCAGAAGTACTCACAGTGGAAAATTTGATAAGTCATAGTCACCTAATATACCAACAATAAACATATAAAAATTTTTCATGTGAAGCAAAGCAATGCAAATACAAATCTTCCCTACAAGCAAAGCTAGGCCAGATCATGCCATAAGCCTTCCCTTCCTGCCATTGGGCCCTTCACCACCTTTAGGAACTTTGGCAACATATGTGCACCTTCAAAATCAGTTTTCTTCAACATACAAAATAATGATGGACTACTTATTCACTGGAGGAAGAACAAAGGAGAGTATATTCATTAGGGCCATCAAGAAATGTTAGGGTGGGAGAGATGACTCCAGGGTCAAGTGTTGGATGTGTAAGCCTGTATCTAATTTGAATTCCCAGATCTTAAATTAACTCTGGACACAGTGCTGCAATTGCCTGTGAGATATGGTGAGCAAAGAAGGTGGCAGAACAACTGTCTTGATCAATGGATACAGAAGAGACCCTTTCTCAGAGAAGGTAGATGGGCAGACTGACACATTAAGGAAAGGTTGTACTTTCCTGCCATGTGTGGCCCTCAGTCACATATCCAAACATCATGTATGCACACACAGACACACATATGTCTATGTCACACACATGACACACACATGGACACAGATACTCAGATGCACACACAAACACACATGTATGCATACATGAAAAATGAAATGTTAGTTCTCATCGGTTTCTTTGCCTTTCATTTTCCATAAAATGTACACCTCCCATATTCCTGTCTCATAAAAATTTCCAGACTGACTCAGAAATATGTTGTTCCCATGAAAATTCAGCATATGGCTATCAAAATGTGGGGAAACACTTCTCTAAACACATGCAGCATGTATGAATGTGATTAATTTCTGTTAATTCTGAGTGAAAGGATTTTATTTTCAATCAAAGAATATTAACTGGTAGCTTAAATGATATTTTACCAAAAATAATTCTGCATGAACAGTGTTTGCTTTTTCATTGTCATGGAAGTGCTTACTGAGGCATTCCACTATATATTTAAGAAACCAGGACAGGTTCCCATGTCCTCTATAATTCTCCTCTCCACTTAGATTTACACATAGACAAAGAAATAATTCTTACAGTTTTGACCCCAGCAGAGAAGGTTTCAAGGACGTCCCAAAGGACTTTTATACCTGTCAGGTTTTTCCAGTAACTGATAGGACAAAGCATAAACCAACCTTCAGAAATGTACCAAGATAATTCAAAGCAAATAAAACACTTAATAATATGGGATGATTAGAAATATAAATTACATTTTCTAAACTCTGAGTGCAATGTTTAAAATAAGGCAAAAATTCCCCCAATAGGTTTTTAAGAATTTAATAGTAACAAGAATAAGAGAAGCTATTAAAAATTGGTACTAAATGGGTTGTTTCCATATAGTCTGCAAATGGAAACTTAATATGTGACAGAAGAGTGTGGGGGGGGAGGGGATGTTTATATGACTTTAGCTACATATTGCTTACATTTTGGTAAATTATTGTCATTACAATTGTGGTTATTTAAATGTGTACTCTAGTGGCCATTACTGTGAAAAAATGTATTTCCACTTTCAATTACTAGAGAAATTCATTAAATCAAAGACTCATGATAAATTATGAAAATTCAAAGGCATTTCTACAAGTAACTAGAAGCAATAGTAACAACAAGAGGAGGCAGCAGTAAGGGAGGATCAGCAATAATATTCTTAAATAAACTTCTTCATACCTTCTGAATCCCCAAAGTCATTTGGAAAAAAAAGTATTCATCATACTTTTAAAATAAAAGCTTTTGAATGACAGACATGAATATAAATCAAATTGTACTTGATAGTTTGTTATATTTTTTCTTATGTACGAATCATTCTAAATATTCACTTCCCTTTGACTTCATAATACAGTCTTATAAAAATGGGAAACAAAAGTTTTATTTCATTGGATATGTTGCATAATTCCTTGCTTGTATAATTGGTAAAGAGAAAGGAAAGACTAACCACATTTTACTCAGATGGAAAGCTTTCAAGAAACATAGGTCTTATTCTTTTTAATTTTGTATTAGAACCACCTATTTTACTTAAGAAATAAATATCCGAATAAGATTTTTTGTTATTTCTTTTTTCTAGTTTTACAAACATATTGAGTACTTATTCTTGTTTCCCTCTATCCCACTCCTTCTCATTTCCCTTCCTTCCCTTCAGCAATCCATTCAGCTCTCTCCTGCCCTCTTACCTGTCTGCTTCTATGGACCCCAGGATTCCCTCTGGCTTACATAAAATTCCTGTTAGATCAAAATATTCTTCTGATCCATTTTTTATGGTATTTTCTTTTAAATTATAAAACTTTACATTTAAATATTCTCTTTTAAATACTAACATTTCATGGAAGTTACATGAAATGAACAAATTATCATTTTACATCAGAGAAAAACATCTATTGTAGTTAACAACTTTTTCTCTTTATAAACACCACTGCTATAATGTGAATAGAGTCACACAAACTCAAAAAAAAGCCTATCAAATGGTAGCTTACATGTAAGAACAAAATGTTTGTAAACATTATTCTAATGGTGCAAGTTAATTCATTTAAATACATTTCAACAAAGCACAGACAAAGAATATTACAGCTAGAACTTTCTTTCTCTGCAGTGCATGAGGCTTAAAACGCATACTGCAAAATTCATTCAGTAGTCTGGACTTTTAGCAATACCCAACTTTGTGTTCCATAAAAACTTTCCTGGAAATATGATACATTGTTTTAGATTTATGCCAACTTCTTCCTAGATTGGAGGTTGATTAGTGGTTTGACAGGCCACTTATGTTTCTTAATTTCCCTCACCCACTTTCACCTAGGAAATACATGTGTCCTATTACTTTATAAGTAATAGGAAGAAAATAAATGACTAAGTTGATTGGAACTCTATTGGATAGCTTGGTCAATGAAGGAAGCATGAATTTTTTTTTCCCATGAGAAACCAGTAGGCGATGTCAATTGTAGTACAATTTTGAAACAATTTAAACCCCAAACCTCATAGAACAGGTGGTCAGTGTAAGAGCTGCAGAATTTCCAGTTCTGTTCATGGAGGAGGGAATTATGAGGATTTCAACACTGCAGATAGAAATTTAACATCAGAATTTCACTGAAAAAAAATGACATTATAAATAGATGGAAATATGATGAAAGATTCTTAGCATCATTTTTATTTACAGAATCCAAAGTTGTGCCTCCTTTTCTTCCCACACATTAAAATCATATAGGAACTGCCATTAGTCCCACTGTGGTTACAGTTTCATGAAGAAACATCATTCAGCATAGTTAAAGGCACTTAGAACAACAATGAGGTTTGTTGGAGGAAAACCCAGGATTGATAAGGTGAGTCATAGTTCTTTATTGAAAATGGCTTTTTTAAAAAGATTTTGCTAGTTATCTTGAATCACATGAAAGCTGACATTTGACCATGTCTTTACTATATAAGATGAGAAAAATCCATATTTTAGTCTAGTGATGTAAATTAGCTTCTCGTCTTAAAATGATCCACTTCCAGATATCAAGACTGATCTCTTCTTCTCAAATAAAAAAATGCAACAGAAAAGCTGCTCCGAACAGGGAAACAATAAACAAACAAGCAAGCAAACGAACAGTCGAGCAAACAAACAAAATTTCACATATAATGCAGCATTCAAGGGCCTTCAAAAACACATGAATATATTGCAAATAACAGCATATAAAGCTTTTTAGATTCACTGAATTTTAATCTCCTGCAGTAAAATGCCCCTTTGGACTCGTCACTCTTATACCACAAAGAATAAAATAATAAAATACAAGAACAAAACTTTTCATTCTACCAGCTTATGGTGCAGATTCAATGAAATGTTTACTTGAAAACAGCAATACAGTTCTTATGGGATTTCTCTACACTGGAGTTACATTTTATTCTTTTAGATTACCAAGAAGAAAACTTATTTTGAGAGGTTAAAAAGTCCATTTAAGTTTATTGTATCATCATCCACAATACAGTGCAGGAGACATTTTCAGGATGAAACTTTTATTTGAACTAAGAAAGGAAGAAAAGAAGAACTATTAAATAAACTCATTGTAATAACAGCTGGGTAGCTGCTTAACTTTAGGTGCAAAGGCTCAGAAGTTGCTTTTACTCTGTTTGGAGAGTAAACTTATCATTGTGTTAAATGCAGAAAAGGCTTTTCATGGCCTACTGAGACACCTCTGAAAAGTACTTCTGACATATTCCGAACACATGCAACAGGACACTCCTAACATAGCAGAAGATATTTGTTCTGCACTGAGAAAGCACCAAAATCAGTTGTCATCTTTAACATCTCCAACTACCCTCCCCTCAGATCTGCAAGGGTGGGGTCCCCTATTCCAGTGGTGTCTAGAGTTTAAGAAGAGAGAAACGCTGTCCATGTAAAATTAAGAAAGCGTAATTTCATACCATGCAGGTGTCGGTATCATGACTGCAAACGAACGGTTTCTACCTCTCCATTAAGCTCAACTGAGCATCATCTAAGTGGCCATTCCCTACTCCACGAAAGACAGAAGCTAGTAAGCTAGTAAGCGCATACAACCAAGGAGAGCCCATGGGAAAGCATCAGTTAAAATAGCTCTTGGAGAGGCATCACCTCCAGCGCCAGCACAGGAGGCTGGGAAACCCCTACTGCGCTGTTCACGCAGGGCGAGGAGAAGCGCAAGTGCAGAGGTGGGTTGTGGGTGGGGGGAACCACTGCCATCCTTGGGCTCTTGGACTGTCTAGAGCCGGGACTACCTGGTCATCAGCCAGCCCCTCTGGCAGTAGGGATCCCTGCTGTTCCGCCAAAGCATCTCCCTGGCCTTAGGGGGCCAGGTTGCCCGACAGCCAGTGCCCCGCCGGAGCCCTTGGTGGGTCTGCACTGCGAGTAGCCCTGGCCAACTTGCTGCCCGCCTGCCTGGTTCCCCGCCCGTGGCGCTGCGGCCCCGTCGCAGAGGCGACCTGGGCGCAGCCCTGGGAGGAGGTTGCGCACATCTTAACCACAATCTGGACAAGGAGAGCACTTTTGTTCTGGCTCCCGGAGCCGCTTTCCTCTTTGCCGGCTTGGACACTGGCCGGAACGCGCGCTCAGGCGCTCACGCAGGAACACACACACACACACACACACACACGCACGCACGCACATACACGCTTCCACACTCACTTCTTCGCCAAGATCAGCGATGCCATCACACACCCGGGAAACGCCTCCGAGGGGACCAAGTACCTGCTCTCTGCGAGCTGCTCTGCCGTTCACTTCATCCTCCGTTGACAAGGAAACCAAACCGCACTTCATTTTTTTTTCCAGAAAAACCTTCCACTGCCATCATTGAAAATTGATTTACAAGGAGGGGAGAGGGAGGAAGGAGGAATAATATAGATATAGATATCAGGATATCTATCATAAAACCATCTCGGTTGTTTTAAATAAAAAAGTCAAATGTGCAAAAGTCACACTTAATATAAAGGAGGAAAAAAAGGAATTCGCTTAAAAAGGATCCCAGTAACTAGCTGCAAGAAAAGTTTCATGTTATCAACGGATAGTAAAAACAAGAGGGAAAAAAACGAAATATTTTCTCACAGGCTTCCAAAAAGGTCATAAAAATGTAAAATTAATGTCTTTGCTCGGTGGTGCGCACCGAATTGCAAGACCGCAAACTTGTGAACGCCGCCTTGGAATCCCACCTACACAAAAATGTACTCAGAAAAAGAGGATGCCCAAAAAAAGAGTGAGAAACATGCTTTCTTATTTTTACAAAGGAAAAAATAGGCACCACACTTCACATCGCTTTTCCATAAAACCAGTTGCACATTTTGCTGGACTTGGGAGTCGCTCGCAGCAGGCACGGTCGCCGCGGACTCCCGGGCACCGCGCCTCGTCTAGAGAACCATCGCATGCTAGGAAAACTTGATTCAGGAAAAGGCTCAAGACCATGCTCCAACAGCTTTCCCAAATACAAACAATCATCAAAGAAGTGGGAAAAAAGAAGAAGAAAAACCCAAAAATAAAAACAAAACCAAAAAAGGACAAAAAAAGAACAGGACAAGAATGCCACTGAGAAGGTACTCACCGAGCGGGAGTAAAATGTTGGAATAAAAATGAGATTTAGGAAAATACAGTATGGCGGTGGAAGAAGGAATGAAGCGCGTTTTTTTCTCAGTCTCTGCCTCGGGCACTGACACGTGACTCGGAGCCGGGCGGACTCGCTGGAGGCTGGGGCACCGCAGCCACGGGGCGCCCTCCGAGCCCTCGGAGCCCTCGGAAGCCGCTCCGGCTGGCGCGGCGGCTGGGAGCCCGGGAGGCGGCCTCCTCGGCGAGCCGGGATGAGCAGGTGCCGCTCACGCTGGGCTGAGCGCACGCACACGCACACGCACACGGGCAGGGCGCGGGCGAGCGGGGACCGCGCGGGGCGGGCCGGAGGCGCGCAGCTGCCGCCGCCGCTGCTGCTGAAGCTGCGGGCGCAGCCTGCCAGGGGGCGGCACCGAGAAGCCGGGCAGACGCCTCTCAGGGTGCACAACTTAGGGCCCACCGCAAAGTTGCCGCTTGCCACTTGCTCCTATTCCGCGTCGGTGTCATCTCCAGGTAGTCACCGGGGGACAGTCGCGGTTCTGCTTTCTCCCCAAGTTTCACTCTCCCAGCCCCATTTAAATCCTGCATTTCATTCCGGAGTTCCCGGTCTTCCTAAACTGCTTTGTCTGGATCGCTCCTCCCCCACCTTAGCCCAGGTCAGCCTCCCACCTCCACCACCCTCCCCCTCGGGTTCTGGGGAACCCGGCTGCGGGCAATGCTGGGGGGCGTTGTCACCAGCAAAGCCACCTTTCAATCTCTAGCGCTATTTCTTTGGCTGTCCTCGGGGAAGGGCCCTTTGAAGGATTAAAAACGCAACCTCTACTTAGTAAAATCCCACCCCAGATTTGACTCTTCGGGATGCAGGGTGACGGGTGGGGGCGTGCACGTGAGGGATCTATTCCTTCCGGGACTGGGCATTGTGTGTTTGTTTTGTCTGCGAGCGCTTGTGCCTCGACCTGTCTGGAAGGCTTTGCGGGTTCAGGCTCTTGCCTGACTCCTGCAAGTTGTTTTCTCGGGCTGCACGTCCAAGCAGAGCAGAGAGGCGAACAAGTGAGCCCATTGTGTGAGTGCTTGCCCGGCTTCAGGCTGTCGAGAGGGGGAGACGTGCACCGCTCACCAGCTGCCAGCTAGCAAGGCGGATCCGCGGAGCCCCGAGGCCAGGCGGAACTGCTGGAGGTGAACTGGAGAAGGGACTTCACTCTGTATCTGCTTCATCTCCTATCGCCAAAACCAAAGATGCCTTCTGCCAATCACTATATTATGCTTTGGGATTCTCGTACTGTTGCCTGTTGAAGAATGGGCTTTCTGGACGCAGGAAAGCATGTATTTTTTTTTTTTTCTCCTTCTTTTCTTATCAGTACAGGTTCCCTCTGTTCCTTTGAATCTGGGCTGTTAGGAATTAATCACTGTATGTGTTTGAAAATGAACCATTAATACAGTTCCACAGTTCTCAGATTTCTACTCCGCATGGATCTCCATGTCACTATCTCCAACGTTGATGTTTAAGATTAAAATGCCTGCTCAGGAGAGGATCGCACCTGGGCAGCTCTGGACATTAAGTACTCATCCACTACAAAGAGCTCCAGCAACAAACGTGTTTCCCAGTCTGGCCAGAATTCATCTGCCGAGTAAAGTATTAAACCACAATTTAAATATGAGACATTAAAAATAGCCATTAAAATGTAGTCAAATATGTATTCTGCTGTATGCTCACTTCTACACACTTTCTAGAGAGGGTTGCTAACTAGTAATGCTGACAGAGACAGATGAATGCATCAAAGTGGATTCTGGAAGTCTGGAAGCCTTGGGTTCTATTCAGAAACAAGTTTTTCATGCAGATGAAGCAGATCACAAGTTGTGCTTTGACGGTAGAACATTTTGAGTTTAATTCTCGTAAACAGATCTTTTCAAATATTGTTTTTTTTATTTCCATGACTCATAAATCAATGCAATCTGCTATTTGCACCCGTTTGTAAAATTTACCATTCCCCCAACATGGCCAAATAAATTGCATTCCAAAGAAATTGAAAGATAGTATATTTAATGCATATGTGTTCCCCACCTCTTACTGGGATATTGAAATATGGGCGAGTTCAGTCTAAAAATGAGCCTTGAACCTTCCAGTCAAATCAGGCAATGGCAGTGGTTTAAAGAGTTATAGAAGAAGAACTTTGGAAAACAAGCTGTTTAGAATTACACTGCAGTCGTGGCTGTCGGCCAATCACAGTGATTGTCAGGCTTTTATTATTCAATAAAATGACTCCCCTTTATGTTTAATGCAGCTCTGCTGAGGAAAGGCAAGACATCAATATCCTGCCTGCACTTCTCCCATTTCCTTACATAATTGCAGCACAGGGCTTAAAATATTCCTCATCCATTTATTTCCAAGATGCCATTCTCATCTTTTTGGTTGCACCACAACAGAAACAAGAGTAAACAAAATCAAGCTGAGGGAACAGCATTTCCAAAGCTTTGGCTCACATTTAATTCTTAAACAGCTCCATGGCACAGATATGACTATCCTCATAGTCGAGATTTAGAAAATAAAGTCTGAGTCAGACTCACTTGCACAAGATTCTACTGCTATGTCACACAACAGATGAGGTTGGGCCAAACTTAAGTATGATTTTATAGCTAGAATATGTATTTCAAGAAATGCATGAAATTTGCTAACTCTCAAGAACTTTCATTGATTCTACTAACAAAGGTACATGCATTTTTTTTTTTAAATTGAGTACATTAAAAGGAAATTTGGAGAGATGGCCCAGGGCTTAAGTCTCTTCCACACCAGAAGGACCTGAGTTGGAATCTCAGATCCTATGTAAAAATGCCAGGCAGAAATGGCAGCAGCCTGTACTTTCATTCCTGGTAGTCAGAGCCTGGAAAACCTCAGAGCAAAGCAATAAGAAGGTAGAGCAATACAAGGCAATTACCAAAGTCATCCTTCAGCTTTCACAGATATACACAGTGCCCTCTTCAGTACACACCCATACTTAAACTTCCAAAAATAGAAACAAAAGGAAATTTGTGGCAATTAATTTAGCTACATTATTCTCAGAGAGCATCTATCGTCCATGTATTTTAACAGACTTTAAATATATATAGTAAAATTAAAATAAGATCCATTTAAAATATAAATATAATAGGTAAAATACATTTAAAATTACAAGATATAATGCTTGAACCTTTCCTTAGCAAACATTCTGCAAAATTTTTGAACATATCTTCGTACTTAAGAGTTAAGTGCAGGAGCTATCTAAACATTTAAATTGACAACTGTACTTTCCAATTCTTTTCTGAAGTCAGCCTTACAGGATATGCAAATGTGAAGTGTACTAAATTTAAGATTAGATCACTAAGTGATGAAACTGAAAGTGAAGTCTATTTTGAAATCTACATTATACTATCTCAACATTTTGTCTGAAAATATTCAAGACACATGAAATATTTGCATGCACACATATATGAATATGGTCTTAATAGAAAATTTTATGTTATACTTCCATGATATAAACAATATGTTTATATCCAGCACCCTCAAGTCACATTTAGAAAACTCGAGAGAACTCTGATTTAAAATCACATTTAAAGAATTATGAGAAATATATCATAGTTTTTCACAACTTGGTGATTATTTTCAATTTTGATTATTTTTCTTCATTATGTGTCCCATTGCTTCTTATTTCAATATTTGAAATACATGCCTTCATGTATGCTTTCAATTATTCTTATTTGGAGGAACTGCAATGTCCCAATATGAAAAAAAGTCAAATCAGTTCTGAGAAACGACTGAGCAATTAAAGGCGCGTGCTGTCTAACCTTGAACCTGAATCGATCACCAGAACCTATGTGAAGGTGAAAGATGGAAGACAATTTGAGCAAAATGACCTCTTATCTCCACACAAATGTCAGATCTACATGTGTGTCATCCTAGCTGTGCAAGCCCACACACACACACACACACACACATATATACAAGTTATTGAGACAATGATTAGAAAATATGAAATTATACTACAATATGAGTAAAATAAAGCAGGAAAAACAAAGTTTCTGTATAATTTAATCATTAAATTTTCTTGTTCACATAGTATAATTTATGTAATCTAAAATTTGCTGATACATAGCATAATATACACCAAATTTATTATGATTTATGTATGCATATATTCATTTGCATACCAAATTAATCAAGAATGTCTTTTGATAAGAAAGTACTTTAAGAACAAGTTTCTATGCCTACTAATATTATTACTTGAATATATTTAATTAAATGCATTGAGTATGTTTAGAAGAATGCCCTTGTGGCTTCTTGGTAAACACATTTAAGAAGAGGAGTAGGATATGTTCAGCTCTCTGCTATTATTCATTGATTGCTGACCTGACAGTCATCCATTCTAAAGGGAATATAAAATGTGTGAGCTTATAAATTTAGAGACTGGGAACTTTTCCAAAATGTTTCTTAAGATTTCCAGAATAAAGATGAATATATAGTGATCCTCATGCTAGACATAGACATATGAGAAAGTTCTAAGTATTAAGAATTTTAAACAAATGTGAGCATGCTCTTATGTATATTAAGATAAGCAGATGATCAATTCCCAAAGTCATCCTTCAGCTTTCACAGACACACACAGTATCTGTGTGCATCTGATTATGTGAGATCTAGATATAAAGCTCAATTTGTTTTGATTGTGAGTCAAAGACCTTAACCACTGAGACATCTCTCCAGCTCATGCTTCATCTCTTGAAAGCTATAATCTTAAGACAAATGTATTCTGCACACATTTCAAAAGAAGTGAGTTTTCTATAAAGCAAGCCAAAGTACAATTGAGAAACATTATTAAGTAAACCACCTGCCAATCAGTAACTATTTATCTTGTCTCATGCTCGACCTATATAATGTCAGGAAACCCTCACAAAGAGAAACCGAGGTTCATCATAACCTTACAAGATCATCAGACCAAGAAAAGTGACAGGGAGGGACTTGTCTTAAAGGAGGCTATGCTGCATGCACAAAGAGGCTGCCATTACAGTTGAAACTCTGAGAAAGTAACCAGAGAGATGGATCAGAGAAAAAAGAGGAGGAAGGAATGGGATTAAAGGGAAGAGGGACAAAAGAAAGAGGAGAAGGATGAAAACAATGTAGGGAGGGGGTGTGAGACCAAAGGTCCGGAACAATCTCTCCAGAGCACCCAAGAAATGGTAGAAGACACGTGCCAACACTGGACAGATTAGGCTCATGCAGAGGAGCCCTAAAGACTTGTGAGGAGCAGTACTTTAGGAAAACATGCAGACATCACTATTTGTTTCTGCAATGAGTCTCAGTGTTGTCAGAAAACAATTTAGGACACCAGAAGAAGCATTTTTTAAAAAAAATGACAAGCAGAAAGAGTTATCTTTGCTTATGCCCCAAATTTAAGAATGACCCAGACTGATGTAACTGCAAAATTAAGTTTTTCTCTCAGTGGTATTGTAGATATTTATGAGAAAGTTGATATTTTATTATTTGCTTCTAATGTCTTAGAATATGAAGTTACTGTTTTATAAATCATGATACATTATAGCTACTATTCGGTTTTGTTTTTCTTTAATATTGTAGATTTAACGATTATCTGGATTTTAACATTAGTAGTAATTTAATGAATTCTAGAAGTATGTTTCTTTGAGTTAAGAATCACTCATTTGTCTTAAGATTATGTTTTCAAGAGATGAATCACAAGTCGGAAAGATGTCACAGTGGTTAAGTTTGTTAACTCGCAATCAAAGCAAGTCGAGCCCCTATAGCTAGATCTCACGTAAAAGTGCCAGGCAGATATAACCGTAGACTTGGAAGGTAGAACCTGGGAAACCCCAAGGCAAACAATAAGGAGATAATCAGGATAACTCTAGATGCCAATCTTGGGCCCTCAGAAGCACACAAACTCAAGTGCCCTCATACACACACACACACACACACACACACACACACACACACACACACACACGGGCTCAATTGATCATCTATAAGTATGGACTTCAGTCCAGAAAAGTCTCTTATGAAATTTAATGTGTGGTATAGTTTTATTATGAATTCAAAAGACAGATAAATCCAATAGAAAAATTCCATAATGTTATGTGGCAATGTACTATTCAGTTCTTTTACAGTGATACTGACATTTCCATAACCTATACTTGCACATTTAAAACCTGATTTATTAAACTCTGACTTGGAAACTTGTTTTCTAAAACCTGACTTGACAATTAAGAAAAAAGTTTCTTATAAGAAAGAGTAAGCTGACTTTAATCTGTAGGATGCACAGATTTGTAAATTCTATACATTCTTTCATTTATCTCTCTGAAACCACACATGCTATTTTTATAAACCTTTTGTTTCATATTCATAACTTTCTCTGATATTCTATACTCTTTTTTACTTTTATGAAAAATAAGATGGAAGAAAGCTTTCCAAAAATATTCAGGGTATGTGACTATGATGGGAAATAGATTAACATATTTACTCATCTTTCTATTTTTATTAAAAAGTAATAATGCTTTTAACAGCAAATATTAGTATAATTATAGGAGTTAATGATATTGTATGTTATTTTATATCTAGTAATATATTGCATATATTTATTATTTTTATTATGTATTCAATTGTGCGTGTATGTGTGTGCGTGTGTGTGTGTATGTGTGTGTGTGTAGAACCACGGATGAATTCAGGAACCACCATGGACCGCCTCCACTTCCTCCTTGTTTACTCTGCCCAGGGAGTCACAGGCTCCACCCTACCAGGACCAGAAACGCAGGCCACCCCCGCTTCTGCCCAGCATCTGTATGTGGGGTCTAGGATCCGAACTCAGGACTTTCCGCCTGCAAGGCAGAGGCTTAACCCCTGAGCCACCTCTCCAGCCCCTATATATTGCATATATTTAATATATATATTTATTTATTTACTAGATCCCTGTATCTTCTCTTTTCAGTATAGGAATAAGACAAACTCACTAAGATCTGAGAAGATCACAGCCCTTGGTGTTTGGCTTCAGGATAATAAATTATTTGTTGTTTTATTCATTTAGAGCTTCAGGGAAAACAGGATCAAAGATCAAACACAGACTTTCCAAATAAAATATAATGAACTACTCATAGGCCACTGGGCAAAATATGAATATTTGAAAGTGCAAACTTATAAATATACCATCATTCTGCCCAGATGCACATCATGCTAAAGTCATCCTTCATTCATGACAAGTATTCACACTTGTTCCTTTATGATTCTTTAAGATGAAGTTATTTTAGCCATCTTAGAAAATAAAAGAGATTTTCTCTATTCATATAACTATAAATGAAGAACTTAATGTACATCAGTATTTTGCTTTCAAGTATTTATACTATTTTTCAAAAATATGATTAAGCCGCATATTTTGTTATTAGAAGACAAGTTGGCAGAATTGAAAGCCCTGAACATGACAAAAACATGCTTATTACAAAAATGATTAATTTTTGAGCTTGATTCCTTTTGTTTGCAAATATATAGTATCAGAATTTTTGTGGCGTGTACCACAAAGAATACAGACCATACTTTATGGCACCCCCCCCAACCCATTTCAAACATTCTGTAAGCATGTACTAAAAACAAAATTAATTTTAATCTCTAAGAGAGAGAGAGATTGAAGTGGGTATGCATGAGACAATCAGAGGACATACTTGAGTTCAGTCTTAGCCTACCTCCTTGCTTGAATTATTATCTCCTTTCAGTTGTCAGAAGTGCACAGGGCAGACTCATTTATTAATATGTTACTCTGAATACTCTTATCTCCAACCCCTTTCCTTTTGACTGCAGATTTCTGCTACCATAACTGGATTTGCATGTCTTGTTTAACTTTGAACTCAGGTCTTTATGTTTCTACAGGAAGCACATTGCCCACTAAACTACCTACCCAGATCCAATTTTAAAGGCTTTATCTAAATATAGTGTTTGTAAGTAATTAAATCTAATAAGAAGAGAGCAAAGAAATTTTAAAAGTTAAATTTAATTACCTCAATCAATACAGTATATTCTTTGTATGCATAGATGTGATTTTGCAGGCAAAATTTTATTAAAAAATAATTTTATTCCATGATATACTTGGAAAAGACAAAGGCTCAACTGCTTGATAAACTTTTCTGAAAAATATCCTTTCTGGCATTACATACATATAGACAAAACTATAATTCTCTACTTAGGCTAAGAAATTCTGTTAGTTCATGAGTCACAGTCTATTGCATTATATTGATTTAAATGTTAGTTTCATTGTGTTTAATAAAAATCATCAAGTAGATATGACAATGAATTTACAGGTGTAACACCCTATTTGTGAAATAAATTGGACAGACAAACTAAATCACACTTGTTCACTTGAGTTTCATAAATTGAGTACAAATTAAAGAATTGATTAAAAGACAACATGTCATGTTGAAAATCAGTTTAGTTAAAGAAATGCTACTCTGGCTACTCTAAAATATTTGAATATTTGCATACTCTCTATAAATACATAGAATTGTTTTTAAGCTATTTAAGCAAGATGGCAAGTTATAGTAGGCCAAAATTGCTTAAATATTATCATCACTCAAACTCTGTTCATGTGTCTTACAAATTCATCCAAAGGAAAGCTTGCTTCCTTTCAAATCACTTCTCAAATCATACATTTGGATTTCCTTATTCAAACTTCTGATTTAACTGCAGTTCAATTAAGACTATCCTATGCAAAGACTTTCATTGTTTTAATTTCAGATGAAAATATCAAGTCATTATTCAATCTTTTTCTAATTTCTTTGACATTTTTTATTTTTCTGTTTTTACAAGAATACTGAGTATTCACTCCAGCTTCCCTCAGTTTTTCTAATTTTTTTTTTTTTTCGGTGCTGGGGACCGAACCCAGGGCCTCGCGCTTGCTAGGCAAGCGCTCTACCACTGAGCTAAATCCCCAACCCCGTCTAATTTTTTAACAAAAAATAAAGTCTGTAAATCTGGAAGAGAATTTAACATAGCAAGCACCTGAAATAAGTTGGTTTCTTCATGAAGATTTGTTATCTCTGTACCTTTGTTCTCTTGAGTGTAACACTGAAGTTCACTAAGACATCTTAACATAATTCTAATGCAGAATTCTCTAAGGAGTTTATTTCTTTTGTGATTTAGAATATTTTTAAGATTTTTTTTCATGTGATGTTTCTATGAAGAACTATTGAAGAACTAACACTGTCTCATGTGAAAGCATTTCTGTAGGATTCACTGTTCTTCCTATGTTCTAATGACTAGATGATCAATCTTTGCATATCTGAGGTCGTCTCCTACACAACTGTAGTATCAACTATCGAAGCAGGATTTTCCAAAGCACTGGATTGCAGTCAAATCAAGGTTGAATTCTTTGACAAGTTCCTGCTGTGCTGATAGATGTTGCTGCACAGACATCTATCTTCTTTGGATATCAAGCAGTAAAAATGTCAGTCTTATGAAAATTCAAGGCCTAGGGCTGGAGAAAGCCTTTGTCCCCTTCTCTCCCCCCAAACAAAAGGATCTCAGTTTGGACCCCTAGATTCCATGCAATCAGTGCCCACATAAACAGATGCTCTGGAGAATGGGAAGGAGAAAGCAGGAAGCACCAATAGAGGAGGAGGGAAGGAAAAGGGGTGAGATGAAGGTGGGGAAGACTGGCAAGGGGGGAAAGTGGAATGGGGGACAACAGGAGGAAAGGGAGGGAGGCAGGAGAAGAAGGAGAGTACCTATTGAGCTTGTATAATGAGGCAAAAAATGTAATAAAAATGCGCACATTAAAAAAAAAATGCCAGAAGTTCATGACAACCTGAAATTCTGGTCCTAGAAGGCACTATCTTGGAAACTCCAAAACAAAGAAATAAGAGTATATCAATTCAGAATGATCTCATAAATCACCTTTTAGTTTTCACAGGCATGTAAACTTAAGTCATACACATAAAAAAGAAAATTCACATCCTGGTCTGCATGAGCCATCCAGATGAAGAGCCAGACCACTTCCTCAAACTGGATTCAGGAATTCAGGGTAGGTCTCAGTAGGAAGGCTCAACATTTTTTACTATGAAAACAAACAAACAAACAAACAAACAAACAAACAAACAAACAAAAGCACTGGGTAATTTGTTTAAGCAATATATAATGACTCAAATTCAATCTTAAAATAAAACAAGAAAAGCTATATGCTGCCTACATATTTCAATGAGAAGCGTAAGCAAAAAATGGCTCTATTGTTTTTATTTTACTTTGTTCTTTTATTGTTTCTGCATAAATATAATCCCATCCTTCTTAATTTCCCTTTATGGTCCTTCTTATTCCCTGCCAGTCTCTTTCCTATTTTTGTATCTTTTCACATATGTGACCCACTGAGTATTCTCTGGGTTTCCTTTGATGGCATGTACTTAAGCATTTGCTGGGGCATGAATCATATTAGTAAGTATAGCATTGAAAAAATCATTCCCTCCCTTTACATCAGCAATATCCTCATCAGTTTCTCAGGAAGATTTCTCATGAAATCTTTTCTTTCCATGGCAAATGATGATAGGACAAATCTTGTCCACGTTTCATGGGAATATACATAACTGCATTGAATTTGTGGATTGACTCACCACCACAGGGACTATACTTCCCCTTTCATAGGTTTTTATTTTTACTTAAATTACCAAGAATGTGGTATGTGCTGAAAAGTGGGCCTTAAATCTGATCAGAAAGCTGTTGGTTACCCACTTGACATTCATGCCACTATTACACTGATAGTCATGTCTTGCTAGGGTGGTTGTTATTGCAACTTGAAACTTTCATGAATTGACGAGATCATTGATTGCTTACACCACCCTCATCAACTTGCGTAGTACTTTCTGGTACTATTAAAACTGCCCAGTAAGGAGGAGGACACTGTTCTGTGATTAGTGTGCAATCTGTCTTCAGTAATAGGGTTTTACTGTCAGTTTCTGGAAGACAGTCAAGAGCAAAGAGAAAAGCCTGTATTGTTGGGGAGCCTTTTGGATCTCTTTGATTAGCAACAATGAATACCTATAGTTCAGGAGGAAGACTGAGAATGGTACTAATAAATAATGACCATGTGATATGTTGATGATCATTACCGCATTTGACAGATAGAATGTGATGCACAGAAAGGAGATACGATTTGTCCACAGTTGTGTTGTATCTACAATGTGAACTCAAGCTCTCTCTCCTTCCCCAAGACTTGTTTGCAAAGAACTGCAAAGGTACTATTGGAAGGGGTTTTAGTCTCATTAGAAGTTGCAAAAATACCTGTCCCAATAGACTTAAGGGGAATGGTCTAATTGGTTTCAAGTCACACTTCCTTGTTGCCGGGACATTAAATGATAGAAATTTGAAGCAGCCGGTCATATCATATCCATGTTAAGAGCAGACAGTTACAAATCAATACACATATACACCCTACTGCTCATGTCTCTTTATTCTTTTATAATTCTGGGTCCCCTGCTTAGAAAATAGTTTTGTCTCCCCCAAAGTCAAGACTTCCATTTCAGTTAAAGCAAGCTAAACAATCTCCTACAGGGATATTCAGAGGTCAACTGTATTCTTGAGAATCCCTCTTAGGTGTAATGGTCTAGCCCCTAGATGTAAGGTTGACAATTAATAGCAAACATTATTAAAGGTAACACAAACCAGAGGAATTTTCAGAAGGGTAGTGATTTTGCTGAGAGTTCAGGAAAGAGAAAAGATTTTATACTTTAGTAGCTGATACAAAAAAACAGATCACTGAAATGATCCAAAAATTAAGTAATGAGTAAAAAGTCTGTTTTAAGGGAAGACTGCATTTCCGGAACTGTAGAGAAATGTGTTACCATTATGCATACTTACCAGAAAACATTATATCTTGAAAACAGAAACTTAACTAATTTCCCAAGTGACTCTTTAGAATCTTGAGAGCAATTGGCATAGATTGTGAGTGAAGCTCTTTAAATGGATGCTACCTGGAGATATCACAGAGACTAATGTTTTCAGGTTCATTCAGAGTTAAAAGAAGGAATAGGAGAGGTCAGTTGATGGAAGAAGAGTGTGAGAGAGTTGAGTCAGAATCATGGACATGGCAAAGAATTTTCTTTGTTAAGAATGTGATTTAAAGATTTAATAGAAACATAATTGCAAGTATATTTTCACTGTTCATATATTTTGACTGGGTTATATCTCACTAACATGTAGATATTAATATAGAAGGTATTTCCCATATTTTTGAAAATTTTTATAAAGAATCCTGCATTGCTTCTTTGACACATTAATAAACTTAAAACTTTTATTTGCTCTTGCTTGTAAACCTTCAGTTATGATTTGTAAGTATTTTATACTCTAAATGAAAGTATCCATTTGTTATCCTTCACATTAACTCAGTTTATGTAAAGGATGAGAGGAGACCAGCGTATTTAGCATTTAAGATGCATTAATAGTTTATTAAGTACATTAATGATGGGAAATGAACATGGGTACTGAGGTTCAGAAGAGTGAGCTAAACTTTTTAATCCCCCAAACTCCTGCTCTGCAAATATCTCAGAGCAATGGAAAGACAACATGCAGAATTCTGTTACATGTGTGGTTAACACTGCCTACATTCATAATGTGAACAGGGACGAGGAATCGTAATTAGAATGAAGCATTTTAAAACAGGTTCAGGAAGAATTAGCCACAAGGAAAACACTGCTGTGATGCTTATGAACACTATAGAGTTGTCCCTTGTGATGGGCTTTGTCAGGCAGAACTAATTATCTGAAGATGATAAGAGAAAATATGGTGAGAAACAGCAGCCATTTCCCATGGCAGGAGTATCCATTTAAAACCCAGCAATTTCCTGAACCGTGAGATAATTGAAGCAGTACCAAATCCAGTGTGAATAACAAGGCATGTGCTGTCTTTCTTAGAAAGTATTGGAACAGGTAGTAAAATTGACTTCAACTGCATCTCAGAAAAAGTAAACTTTCCTGAGTCTGGTGGCACATACCTACTATCCCAGAACTTGGAAGGTTAAGCCTGGAGGATGATGAGGTCCCCACAGACATGAATTTTATAATGAGACCATACCTTAAAACCAAAAACAATTCTGAGAGCACTAAAAAGGAGTAAATTTAAATTCCAAGTGTTGAAATTACTTCCATTAGACTAAAAGAACAATTGCTAAGTGGACCCAAAAAGAAATCTTAATTTAGTTTGTTATAATTTCAAATCATATATACCTCTCTTGAAACTTTGATGGCTTTAAAGTAAAGCAATTTTGAAAGGATTTTAGTATTGTTTTATGTATACAACCAGTAATCAAAAATAAAATTTGATCACCTCAGCGACTATTCATTTTGAATCAAAAGTCATAATATTTAAGATAATGTAATTGGAAGAGATTTCTTCCAATCTCTATCAAAAGGGAACTATTTTTGCTGCTCAGTTATGTTGGGAGCAGCTGAGATGCTTCTCTGTTGATTTTGCAGCTGTTGCCCTCATAACAACCATTCCAACGTCCTGACTTACAGTAGGGCTACCTGGGAGGAATAATATGTGTTTGTATAGGTCTGCACTTACACTATGTCTGTCAGCATTTGGATCCCAAGATTACTACTTCCAGGTAAGAAGCAGGAGAAAAGTAAGTCTGTAAGAGAAGGGAAAATGACTTTCACTACACCTGAGGCAAACAAAAATTCAGTAATGGTGTTAGAACAACTAGTTAGTGTTTGCCCAGCAGGTCATCAGTTATATGATACTTACAGAAATAGCCCAGGCACCTTACCTTGTAAAATACTTAATTAGATCTATGTTGTAAATCATAGGACCTGAGATTGTACTACTTGACACTTCAATAAAGGAAGTATATGAATATTGCCTAAAATTTTGAAGAGAAATGCAAAAATATTTAGTACAATTGTCATAAACTTTTCTATTTTTATTTGAATAGAAATGAGATATGGTAAATTAATAGGCTGTTCAAACATTTTTAATTTTTGTTTTATTTTATGTATTAACTCTATTTTGGGGAGATAATAATTAACTATAATGACAATAATGCAGTAGTATATGCTATGTATAAAAATTAGTGATAATAAAATTTTATATTATGATTAATCAGTGCAAAACGAGTTAATATTCTGTAAATCTACATTAAGAGTGAGATAGGAACAAGGTTTTATTTTTATTTTAGTGTTCATTGCTTTGTTCTTGCTGAATTGCTAAAGAGAAATATAAGTTGTAGAGAATCACATTACTATTCATGTATTCCTTTCTTTTCTATTGCTATCTCCTCATCTCCTCACTAAGGCAGCATATTCTTTGAGTTCATAACGACACTGATAGGCGCTTTAAATGCAACCTTCAGGAAACAATATAAAAATCAACCTAAAATGAGCAGGTTTCATGAATCACTTTTTTAAAGGAAGATTCAAAAAATATGCACGTGTTTTGCAAATCTAACATGCAATATTTGCAAACAGTAATAATACTGACATATTAGGAAGGTGTAGTAGCACCAGTACAAAATTGTTGATGCTGAAGAACATAATTAGAATATAAACGCTCACATAATTCCCTAGAACAAGTAAATCTGTTCCTCTAAAATATGATGCTCATTTATCAAAACAGAAAAATACTCCCTGTCAAAAGAAAACTAATTGCCAACAAATTTAGGTAAAATATATGCCTGTAAAACTATAATTATAAACTTTATGGCATTGCAAGGAAATAATAAAATTGAAGTCCTGGATTGAATCTTCTCAGTCAATTAAATTTTCAGGCCAATCATTGAGAAGTATCCTTGAGATAGATGTTCTAATCAAACATTTCACCTGACAGTGTCCAGGCAGTAACTTGAGTCCAATTTCTACTATGATTTTAATAGGTTAATATTTATCATGCTTAATATTTGATGCATTATTTGCATTTTGATGTTGAGAACTAGTCATTTAAGTGTGTTTGTAAAATCTAGACTACAAAGTATGCTGGCAGAAATTATAAAATATTTTATATGCATACAAAGCCACAATGACAGACAATCGCTTTTGTGTTTTTCTAGAGCTGGAACCACATTTTCCTTGGGGATAGCAATACAGTGTGACTGTCAAAATTATTTTTATAAGAAAACACATGAACATAAAGTAAGATGAAGAAATCCTATGTACTTCAGAGTAACAGTTTCATCATGTAGCATCTTCATATGTGAAGGAAAGGTCCCAGATAGGATCTGAAAAAGGAAACAGGTGAAAAAAAAATCCCCAGAAAGGAGTTAAAGGAAAAATCAATTTCTTACAGTAAAATCATAAAATATAGCAGAGAAACAGTTTCTGCATGAGGAAGGAGAAGAAAAGATGAGATTATTATTTGTTTCTATTTTAAAATTTTCAAAAGTTAAATGCAGGGATATCCTGTCTAGTTGGTATTAAATGATTAGCATTTTCTCTCTTTTTCAATTTTTTATTAGCATATATTTTGTTATAGACTTTCTTTCATTAAGGCATGCCTTATGCTTTCACAATATCCACTCTATGAAACCCCCTCCCATAGCATTGCTGTCCAATGACATAGTTCAGTTAATTTTATATGTAGAATTTGCACTGTTCAGAAAAAAATTTTAATGTGGCAAAATTCTTGGAAAAGTGAATATTAAAAGCAAGAACATGAATATATGAAGATCTTATTAATGTAGGAGTGCAGAATTCAGAACAGTGGTCAGACAAGGAGTCTGCACACCATAGACCATTGTTTATCTTCCCTTGTCTAAAGAAGTTTCCCACATTGGTTTTAATACAAAATTCAGTTACTTCTAAATAAGGAAATTCAATTAAAAATCACATTTTTGTGTTTCTTTCTGATCAGCAACAAACTCTTCGTACAGTGAGTCCATTACATTTACAGTATATTTGATGTCACAATCTTGTTTTTAAAATTCACAAATTATGGTTATGTCAATAAATCCTTTACTTTGAGACATATCTCATAGAAGACTCTATGAAGATGCAGCTGAATTACAAATAAGTACTTTAGAATTAAAGCAGATGACCTCATCACTCACATTGTGAGCAGTGTTACCTCTATGTGTCCAGATTGTCTAGTCAATTTCCCATCTTTGCTGCACTTAAGACTCACATAGCCTTCTAATGCTAAGATTTCAGCTACTCCACAAAGTCCACAGAACTGAATTTTCTCAAACTGCCTCTAAAAGTTCATAATCAATTCATAAATTTCCACACAATAAAAGTTTGCTAAACCATGTATTGTTTAGTTTGATTGTCTGCTTATTTCACAACATGAATGTAAAGGTATAAGTATATGTGTGTGTGTGTGTGTGTGTGTTAACAAGGAGATGTTTTCTTCTATGTTAATGTGCATCCATTTCTCTGTCTGAAAATTTAAGTCCCACCTTCATTCAACTCAACTATTCTATTCATATCATTCATATCAAATATGTAGATTAATTCAGGACAGCAGGAAAATAAGATCTTATCTGTAATAACAAAACTGACATGGTTTTTTATGACATAGTTTTTTAGAAATTTTGAGGAGCAGAGATGCATAAAGATAGTTGAGAATGTTTATAGTCTTAGAATCATCTCTCCCACAAGACTTGATATGAATTAGAAACTAACACTTAGCTTGATAGATACAGTTATTCCTCCTGGATTTCTGGGACAGGATATTTTTATTTATATCCTCTCCCCTCATGTCATTCTGTCCTTTGATGAAATATTTATTTAAGGGGGTAAAAAGTTGTGGTGAGCTATGTATGCTGTAAGAAGGCATTTGTTCTGAGCAAAGGCCTTGGTGCACAGTAGTATAGAGTTGAATCTAGAAGCAGACAAACTGTGAGTTCCATACCTCTCTTTCCCTTTTTTATTTGTGCTTCTAGAGCTTTTTGTAGATGTTACTCAGAATAATAACCAAGCCCACAGTCACATCTTCCCATTCGGATTCGCTGTTCCTCAACCCTCCATCTACTCTACTCTCCTACTTTGTCGACAGCAGAATTACCTATTCTGACGCATCCCAGCAACTGAGGCTACAGGTGTGCACCACCATGCCAGCTCCTTCATGCTTTTCATTTCACAATCATGTTTGTAGGTGAGCGCAGGGTCCAGGCCTAGGTGACTGTTGCGGCCAGGCTGCAGAGTGAGCTAAAACCACTCTGATCACAAGCCAGTTAAAGCACACTTACTGGTGGCTTGGCCCCTCCCAGCCAGACTCCCAGTGCCTCTACAATCTCCCTGCCACTAGAATGGCAGTCAGACTTGTGGTCTTGTCAGCCCCGAAAAAGGGCCCCCTGGGTATGTGCCAGCAGCCAGCTCCCCCTATAAAAGTTTTTGTTCCTACACAATAATGTGGACACCATCTTTCCCCCGCATGGTGTCTCCGGTGCTTGTCTCTCTGTTCCCTGTCTCTCAGCTGCTGTGCTGCCAGTGCTAGACGTGTTGATAATTCTCTTCACAAAAATCATGGATTTAGCAAGAGAATTTTACCAATATTATCACAACTGAATAAGATAATTTTAAATATAGGAATTTAGAATCACTGGTGAAGGCATTAGACAATTTTATCTATATTTTGAAAGTTTTCATCTCTAGATCTCAGCAACAAAACCCAGTTACAGGTGGATGGCTTGGAGCCCATGGGACAATGTAGATGAGATTCCAATCATGAAAAATTAAACACACACACACAACCACATATGAAAATTTACATATATATTCATATAGATGAAAAATTTATATTTGCAACAGTAGGAAAGGGGAAGAAGGACTTCAGAAAAAAAAAGGAGATAGGGGAACATATTTCAGTAGAGAAAATAGGCCGTGATCAAGTATTGCATGTAAGTAGTGAGACATCTGCAGTTCACTCTCACTTCCCTTCCTGGTCACTTGTTACTGAACAGGTTTGATCTCACTAATCAGGAAAGATATAGGGAGTGAAAGATAGATGGCAACCAGCTGGAAAATGGGAGACTAACCCTTCTCACTACTATGTCCTACTCCTATTCTTCCATCTATTTTTGAATCTCCTCTTATATTAAGATCTTCATTTAAACAGTCTTTTATCTTTGGTTAGGAGGTGACTTTTGATACCAGTCAGGATGTTTTCAAAACTGAAAACAACAGCAAACCATAATTCAGAACATCAGAAACCCTACATTAATCACCTGGAAGCAGACCAGCCAAATCTCTTCCCATCCTAATGCTCAGGGAGCTTTGAGAAAGAGGGGGCAGCAAGATTGTAAGAGCCGAAAGATGGGGAGGACCAATGATATGCAAGATACTCCACACAAATTAGGGCTGAAGCAGAAGACTTTGCCTGACTTGCACAATGGCTGATATGTCAAGACCCCCCAAAGTCTAGCATGGATCACAGGGGAATAGGCTCTAGGCAGTAGAATCCTTAGAGGCAATAGATTAAACAGTCATAATAGAGTTCCCGGACTAATGGGGAGCCCAAGAAGGGGCTCAGGGCTATGCCACTGAGTATTGAACCCTCACTAGGGTAGAGGACTCAGAGAGAGGTTTGTCATTCACACAAAAGGATGATCCAGAGGATGGGAGGGAGGAAGGGAGAGGCACTGAGAGAGGGAGAGGGAGGAAGGGAGGGAAACAAGGAGAAAGGGTGAAGAGTGCAAGGGGGAACGACTGGGGAGGAGAGGAAGGAGGGAGAGGATGGGAGTACCTATTGAGTTTGTTTGACTAGGAAAAAGATAAATGTGGAAAAAATAAAACAAAATATTTATGTTTGCAGAACAGAATTATTGAATAATATTAAGACATTTGTTAAATATAGAAGAAATTTTTTCCAACTTTAACATTTTACAATCATGTAGAGAAGTATTAGATTGTTATTATTTTTCTGAAAGTGATTATTTAATGAAAATTTGGTGATAATTTTATGTATTTTTGAAGTATTGCAGTTAGTCTTCTTTTGCTAAGAGTCTACACTCTTATTCAACCTGTTAAGGAGAGGAAAAGGGAATATATTTGACTTGCGATATCAGACGTGATATAGTGCAATACAGTGAGAATCTCATAGCTGAAGTCACAAACAGGGGGCTGGACAAGGTCCTCTAGCAAGACTCTGACTCTTAAAGGTGCCTTCTCAAAATGACAGTAGTTAAGGATTCAAATATGTGAGCCTATGGGGAGAAACTCATAGTCAAACCATGTCATTAGATATGCCCACCTTTCATATAACTGAAATCAACATAAGAAGACACAATGACATGTTTTACATGTAATATTTGAACACTAATTTAGTAATTCAGCACTAGTTTGAATCTTAAATTGCATGCTATATCCTATAGAATCCACAAGTTCAAAGTCAATTTAGATAAGTAAATTATCTAAGACGAAAAGCATTTATTTGAATGAAGAAAATAAAGGAATGTAATTGTACCCAGAAAACTGAAGGAATGAAGAACTGTTTAGCCAAGAGGAAGTTTCCTTCTCTTTCATGTAAAAGCTGGGACTGAAAGTCACAAGGTCAGGCAACACCCTTTCTCCTTCTTTCCCCGCCTTCCTCCCTCTCCATCTCTCAGTGCCTCTCCCTTCCTCCCTCCCATCCTCTGGATCATCCTTTTGTGTGAATGCCAAACCTCTCTCTGAGTCCTCCACCCTAGTGAGGGTTCAATACTCCCAGCCACTTGATTTTCTTTGTCATGAACATTGTACTAGAGGGGAGTACCTGTGTTCCAATACATATGAAAATAAGGAGACAGGGAGATGTCCTGGAAAAGTAATTTCCTTTTAATCTCATGAAACCAAAACACACATATCTTTCGTGTTTGCATACTACTGGAGACAACCAGATCATACGGCCTCAGTGTTAAAGCTAGACTTATTGTAAATGGCACTTTAAAAGATGAAAAGTTGCTATGCACTGTTAGATTAAGGAGTTAAATTCAGCAAGCACTATTGTGTCTATATCATTGTGACTTTTGAAAATTTAAGTACAATTGCCCTTTTAGGTTCTACTGCCTATAGAATTTCCTATTCTCTTTATGAAAAATGTAACATGTCAAATCTCAACAAGGAGTGAAATAAGCATTTCTGTTGGAATTACAAAACTCCATAGGACCACATAGGAAACCAGGTTGCTGTGTCAGGTAGATTCACAGGATTATACCAAGTGATGTAGTCGTCTTCTATTTTTTTTTAGGAAATTGCTCTGCGGGATGAGGTATCTGGCTCAGAAGTAGAAGACAGAGTGGTTTTGGGAATCAAAATTTATTGAGCATGACAAATTTGTGGTACATGCGGTAGTTTAAAAAGTGTAATTCTAGTTCTTAGAAGATACACTTGTCCAAAATTTGCAAGGAAAAAAAACCATAGAAGACGCCTTCCAGCCCATGTAGAGTAACTAGACAGGCTAATTCTGTCTGGATCATCTTTGACCATAGTTATAAAGAAAGAAACATAGAGAAAAAGATTTTTTTTCCTTAAAGACTGCCTATCTTTTATGAATTGTTTGTTGACTCAATAATTGACATTTGTTTTCTCCTCTTATTTTTTCTTTTGCAATCTAAATTGATATCTACTGAATCATTAAAACAATATTAAAAATCTGGACTTCTAATCAGAAATATGTAGACACTGGGTCCATGTACAAGGACTAAGCATGATCCTGTTCAGTTCTTACCGAGAACTTTTTTCCTGTCACACTGCGAAGGCGTTCTCTGTATACTTTTAAGAGTTTGGGCCCAGAGTGCGTCCTATATCATTCATATGCAGTTTATCGTACACACATTATTTCTGTAATATTTGCAAGCTTCACTTCTTTCTAAGTGAAGAGGTAGTTGCCACACAGATATGGTATCTGCTTTTTTTTCACACATTATTTTGAAGTTTTGAATTCTTATGCATCTGACGTACTCAGATTTTTCCATACATTCTTGTTTTATCTTCATTTTAGTTATTAATTTTATATTTTTCCTAAATATCTTAGCCAGGCATATATATATATATGCATATATAAGCATATGTCATGGTAAAACTAAATATGAAGTGAATCAAAATGTCTATCAGTAAGATCTTCAATATGCAGATGTTTCAGAATGTGTTGATTATTATCCTACAGATTCCATAAAACTTTTAAGAGTAACATTGAATTAAAAAAAAAGGCAGATGATATCTGGGCCATCAATGATGTCTTTGAAAATTTATAGAAACCAGAAAGAATAATTAAGACTAGGCCTATATGCTAATAATGGCCTGTACTGGTACAAATATTTACTATGCAAAAGCTTGGTCCTGGCCCAGTCCTAGACACAAGTACAAAAAGATATATGATGATTCCCACTGTGAGACTGGGAAATCTGAAGCACAGCAAAATGAAGTCTCTTATTCAAGGAAAAAAGCCAGAATTTCAACTAAGTCATTCTGGTTCAAAGCTTTGTCAATGATTACAGCAGGAGGTTGCTTGTAGCTCACTTTCTAGCTTCAGCTAAAAGAGAATCTATCCTGGCGCTGTGACAGGCAAGATGTGACATGGACAGAATGAATGTTGACTTCGGTTGACTTTGCTGCCCAGTGACAGCGATGTGAGGCTATAAGTGACGATTACAGGATTCTTCTCTTCGGGACTCTCATTCTTGTCCCAGGCTGCCTCCTAGCTCCCAGAACTTTCACTGTGAAGATGTGGTTAGACAGTAAAGTTGTCAAGAAAAGCTGAAAACTAAGGTGAAAGAAAACTAATTAATTAGAGAAGGCAGTAAGGACAGGATGGGAAGAATAAATTCAGAAAGCAAGGAAAGTTAGAATTGTGGGATGAAGACCCCACAGATAAAGAAGAGAGTTTGAGGCTGGCATCTTACTATATTGTTGCAAGAACAAGAGAGGGATAAAGTGTAGACATCCTACAAACTCTTTCATCGAGGTTCCTGGGACCTTCCTTAGAGTCAAATTATGAAAACTGAATCAAAAATGTAAGTCTGGAGAGAGGGCTTAATGGATAAGTGCTTGCTTTGCAAGATATCATAACCCATGTGAAACCTAGGAATGGTGATGTGCATTTGCAACACCCACTGATAGAAGAAAAGACAGGTAGATGCTAGGGGTTTAATATCCAGCCAGTCTGGCAAGAACAGCAAACTCCAACTCCACTGAAAGACCTTGTCTCAATAAATGAATAAATAAATAATGGAAAAAATTCTGTAAATGAAACTCTGATATTCACACATCTGTACACATGTCAACCTACTCATAACACACAAACATACAGTTAGCACAAAGTGATAATCCAAATAAATATACAGAATTGGCAAAAATAATTTTGATTAGTCTTTACAATGAAGTTAATTAGATGTACATGGTAGAAGTTCTGGGAAATGTTGCATATTTGCCTGACTTTTGTTTAAAACATTAGTTTAATATTACTTAAGTGTACATGAATCAATCACTTTATAAATTTAATGTTCTATTTTCAGTTTTGAATTTCAGTCTTGCCAACCTGTTTTATATTTAACTGGCTTTGTGTCAGTGTGTAACGATATTCCCAGGTAAAAAGGCTTTGTATTGTGATATGTGGGAAAAATCTTTCTTTAGGATGTGTACTGTGCAAGAGGGCCCCTATATGGTCCTGGTTATTTTATGAATCAGGAGGAATATCATGCTCAATAAAAAAAGACAATTGTAGGGCTGGAGAGGTGGCTCAGGGGTTAAGCCTCTGCCTTGCAGGTAGAAGGTCCTGAGTTCAGATCCTAGACCCCACGTATAGACGCCGGGGGCAAGCAGGGGCAGCCTGCGTTTCTGGTCCTGGTAGGGTGGAGCCTGTGAATCCCCGGACAGAATAAACAAGGAGGAGGTGGAGGCGGTTCATGGTGGTTCCCGGGTTTGCCCGTGGTTCTACACACACACACACACACACACACACATACATACACACGCACACACACGCATACACGCACAATTGAATAAGTAATAAAAAAAGACAATTGTAGAAATGTGGTCTTACAGTCAAAAGATCTCAAAAGGAAATATGGCTGGCAAACATTTTTGTCTTGAGATTAAATTTACAATGGTGACTGTGATATGATCAGGAAATAAACTCCTCCTATTTTTTTTTTTTTTTTGCTTTTCCTGATTTACACTTTTTTTTTTTTTTTCAGTCTTAAAGCTCAGTTTTAACCTTACAGAGAGACTCTAGAAGCCAGAACACTGGGTAAGAAGGATGATGAGCCATAGAGTGAAAGATATTACCAGTCTTAGGTGAATTTTGTTGGGAAACTGGACACTCAAGGCCTGTACTGTTTGTTTTCCCAAAATGGCACAGGGTGAGGAGTACTCCCACAAGGCCTATCACATCTCTCCAGAAGCATTACCCTGTGAAATAGTAAGAAAGACTATGGATTTTAATAATTTTTGTTGTATATTCTAAAAAGCTTATACTCTGACTACTTCTTTGGGAAAGTTTAGCCATAATTTAAACTGTTTTCTGAATGTCAGAATTAATTTTCTTGTACACACCAAGCAAATTTCATAAATTTGAAGATTTGGGGTAAAAAAAAAAAAACAAAAACATTCCAGATTGCCCAATAGGAAAGAATATTATTAAGGGTTGCATTAAGATATGCTGGGAATTGGGGGGGAGGCACTGGGGGATGGGGAGGGAGAGGAGGGGGAGGAGGGGGGAGGGAGGGAACTGGTAAAAAATTTTAAAATGTATAATTACATTTTTAATAAAAAAAAACCATATCTCGGGGCTGGAGAGGTGGCTCAGGGGTTAAGCCTCTGCCTTGCAGGCGGAAGGTCCTGAGTTCGGATCCTAGACCCCACATACAGATGCTGGGCAGAAGCGGGGGCGGCCTGCGTTTCTGGTCCTGGTAGGGCGGAGCCTGTGAATTCCGGGGCAGAAGGAGGTGGAGGTATCCATGGTGGTTCGCGAATTCGTCCGTGGTTCTACACACACATACACATACACACACACACACACACACACACACACACACGTGCACACACATGCGCACAGTTGAATAAATAATAATAATAATAAATTTAATTAAAAAATACATATCTCCATGCACAGCAGGCATCTTTGTCCTCCTCAGTTACGGCACACCACAAGTTTTCACGTTTCAGTGATGAGAGCCTTCTCCTTTGCGATGATACTCTTTAAATGTCTTCATTAGCTGGGCTGTAGCGATGGTTTAGTGGGTTAAGACTCAGCCTTGCAAGTAGAAGTTCCTGAGTTAGTATCCCAAGTCCCACGTAAAAATGCAGGCAAAAAAGGTAGCAAGCATCCTGCACTTCTCAAGCCTGAGAAATTCCATAGGAAAGCCAAAGGGAGGAAGAAACAATCTAGGATGATTCTCAAAGTCACCTTTGGTCCTACCCTCTCCCTCTCTCTCTCTCTCTCTCTCTCTCTCTCTCTCTCTCTCTCTCACACACACACACACACACACACACACACACACACTAAATAAATTTTAAAAAATCTTCATTAGGAGTCAGTGAAATCATGAATATGATATACCAAGTGCACTAGGCAGTACCAATAACTATCTACTTCATTTGGTTTGCTTGGGAGCTTTCCTTGTAATGATCTAACTACTCTCTCTGAGCAACAATGAACCTAGATTCCAGGCAGTTTGGATTCTTTTACCTTCCCTATTCCATGGGGCACCCTGAGTAGGCATTAACTGAATGACAGACTTTTTTCTAGGCAACCCTGATTGCATAAGTATCCTTCCTTCATTTTTATCAACTCAACTAGATTTTAGGAAGGACTATAGAGAGTCTTGAACACACATATGATTATGTGCTAAATTAATGTTTAAATGAATGTGTCAATGTACCCAATTCAATAATTTTAGATTAATTCTCTGATTATATGAGACGTTTTAAAATAATTTTCAAATCCAACTTCTTTGATAGTAATACATAAAATTACACACATAATTTAAAGTTAATTTTCCAAGAAAACTATCAAGATTTCATAGAAGATAAATTCATAAAATGTGTCATCACATGATATAAAATTATAAAATGTTACCCATAAGAAAACTATATAACTTAGATATGAAGAACAAAATCTTATGAAGCAGAAGTAATCAAAAATAATCAAAGTGCTCTGATATGAACACTTATTACTCAATATAGAAATCTATGGAAGAGAAAAGCCTGACATAAGAAAATCATAAAATACATACACTATGGTTTATAATATTTATATAATATGGTCTAAAATATTGGTTATTTCCATCTTTTTGATAAATACTTATCAATTGACAAATTATTTACTCCCTATGTTTTAATAGTTGAAATCAACTTCCTTAAGTTTTCAAAATTCAAAGCAAAAATTCATACTCTTTAGTATTAATTCTGGTAGATGAGGAATGCATTTTAATGCAAATGTGGTTATCCCAGAAGCCAATAAGTAAAAACAGTGAGCTTCTAGCAATGTGTTTTCATTGATAGTTGATTTACATATCAAAATCATTTGTTTGCTCTTATTATTCCTAGAAGAAGAAGCAGAAAGAATCAGTTCCTCACTGATGATGTACATGCAAAGGTTGGTCAGAAAGGCACATAACTCTTCATTCTGGGTCTGTTTACATCAAAAGCTGTACTTAAGAATCACTATTCCCATGCCCTTCAGAAATAACCTACTCTATTATAATGCATCTTGTCCAGGAATGAGAATTTTTATCATTCATTAGTCAGTCAAACATGTTCAGTGAATAATTTGATTAAATCATGGTTAAAGCATTTCACAGCTGGCTTCACACTAGCTTCTGGATGAGTTTTTCTTTACTGTGAAATCTTTAGAATGTCAATTATATAGTACCCTAAGGTACATGCCTAGTCGAAATGATGAAAATACCTCATTACTGGCTTTAAATTTGGTTGGAATTATTTTATGCATTTCTTATCTTTCTAGGTAAATTTCCTCATATTATAAAGAGAAAATGTGCAATCAGTAAACTGAGAACAATTCTGGTTGATAGTCATGGAATTTTTCTGCTATGGGAAGTATGTTTTATGAGCAGTTTTTCTATTTGGATGAAGATACCCATGAGCTTAAGTAGATGCCAACTCTGACCTTAGAAATGGTATATAGAGGTCATACCTCTCTCTCGATGTCTTGATATATGTCTTTTAGAAATGGTACACAGGTCCTTGAGAAATACACATGTGAGTCATAAAACTGACAAGTTTCTGTCTGTCTCAAAAGGATTTATATACATTTCAAGGGAGGAGGAGAAAGTATTTAGTTTTATAAAGAAAATGTTCTAAGAATAAAGAACAGATAAAAATGTCTTTCTTTTTTTTCCAATAGGGAAAAAGAGGTTTCTGATTTATTATTTAAAATTGGTTCCTGGAGCCTGCAAGATAACTGTTCAAGTAAGGAGCCTGTTGATAAATCTGATGACCTGAGTTTCAGACACATGGTGAAAGGAGAAAGACAGCATCTATACATTACTTCTGACCTTGGCATTCATGTACATGCTCTCTCTTTATCTCTCTCTGCCTCTCTCTCTCTCTCCTTCAACTCATAAATAAATAGATATTTAGACAGTAGCTTCCTGAGGGTAAAATTTACATCAATGCTACACACTCATTTAAATGAAAAATTGTGACTTTTGACATTAATATATTATTCCTCTTACATTCACAGCCAAGATATAGATTCTTCTGTTACTTAAGTTTACTAGTGTTCTCTGCATAGCCATGCCCTCATCCACCTTCCCCCGGGCCCCTGCAGCTTCCAAACCCTGGAGATTTAGCCTATTTCAGGTGTTATTTTACTTTAGCATTATTGATATATAAATATTAAATAAATTTAATGTACTCTTGGTATACACACATGTTCTAAAATGATCATTAAATTCAACCTAGTTAAGGCATCAATTAACTTGGTAATAAACTCTACTCACAATAGTAGGAAAACCCTGGAGAGAAATCTAGTTCAGCTAAAAGAGCCAGGTTTACTGAAAAGCTGAAGAGGGTCTGTGAGGTGCTCAGCAAATAAAAGTACCTGTGTGCACACCTGGAGATTTGAGATTGATCCTAGAGCCAATGTGGTGAAAAGAAAAAAACAACTTCTGGAAGTTGTCCTTTGTCATCTGCTCACAATTTATGGTGTTCTCTCTACCGCACATCTCTCTTTCCATCTCTAATCCCTGTCTGGAGGGATAAGGGGTTCAGGACATAAAGATCTGTGGGGACAGGGCTAAGATGAAAGGCTAGAGCTCCATTAATTTTTTTTTTCTGAAGTTGGTTAATGGGACCCTAAGCAAGAATTTTTCTAGTGTTAAAGGATTATGGAGAGGCGGGAAACAGTTTGAAGGAGAAAAGCAAGAGACAGCAACAGAAAACCTTGTTGCCATTGCATATAATTGCACTTGCATGGGGGCATGTAGATCTTCTCATTTCTAATTTACTTACTTCTGAACTTTTCCTTGTTCAGAGCTGGTTAAACACTGCTTTTTTTTAAAAAAAAATATCATGCTCATGGCATTAAGTTCAAAGAATAAACCCATCATGTCTATATTGTTTTTTTTTTCATTTCTCTGTTTATTCTCTACTCAACAGTTTATTGGTATTGAATTGGAATGATTCAAGACTGATATAAGCAAGCTGTTGATTTGTAGTCAACTTTATTATTTTCTCTGTGTCATATATTTTAAAATCAGAATGTATTTATCTTGGTGTGAATGTGTGAACAAATATATATTATCTGTCTAGAAAGTGATGAAGAAAGTTATTGTGGTAGACTCAAACTTAAAAATCCTGATCTTCTCAAGGTTGTTGGCTCCTGGACACCAAAATACAGCTTTCCTCTGGGTCTTAAAGCAGCCTGAGGAGTTCTTTTCAGAGACCTCTGTGTAGGTGAGTTGGGAACTTGGACTTACCACAGGAAGGAATTGACAGGATGAATCAATATAAAGCAAGGCTAAAGTGTATTATGAAGAAAATTTAAAATATTTTTATATTTGGTGGTAGGGGGAAAGAGAGAGAGAGAGAGAGAGAGAGAGAGAGAGAGAGAGAGAGAGAGAGAGAGAGAGAAACTTGTACCTCAAAAAGTCAAGCTCAGAACCTGTCCTCAGTAAGTCAATTAAAAGAGACAAATAAATAATGAAAAGAAGAAAATGGAGATTTATTGAATGGGAAGAGGGGCATGGTGATTAGGTGACCACCTGTCCAAACTCTGAAGTAAGTCCATCTTCTGTATCCTGTTCAGATTGGACCCCTACTCATCAATTATCCACTTACTATATTAGTTTCAGGCTTTTCTGAAAGGTGGTCTGAGAAGTTTTCAGTACATTGACAAATCCCTTCCCCTCTAACTGGCACCATGCTCCTTTTTCATGCTCCTTTTTCTTCTCTCAGCATGAAACTTCTGGGGGAAATTCCAGTTTCCCGCCTCACCTTGTTTTAACACTTCTGACCATAAGGGACACAAGTGGTTCTTTAAAAAGTTGTATTCCTTCCAGTTCAGTTTATTGATTGGTATTAATTGTCAGATTGACACCTAGGAGTCAGCCCTTAGGGCACACCTGGGAAAAATAGTTGTGATTTCATCAATTGACGTGGGAAAACATAAGTAAAATTAGGCAGGTGGTCTGGGACTGCATAGAGATGAAGACAGCATGGAAGAAAACAAGCAAACACGCAATCACTCATAGTTTTCTTCTCTTGTTACAGATGTGGTATGATCAGCTGCTTCAAGTCCCTGCTGCTGTTAACTTCTGTACAATGATGGATCATAACTTGGGACTGTGAGTCAATTAAACCCTTTCTTTCTTAAATTATTGCTATCCAGTATTTTGTTGTAGCAATGTGCAATGGAACTAAATCAACACACCACACATGATTCCTGACTTAATCAAGGTTAAGTGTGATTCCTGACTTCTTACATGCTGAGTATGATTTTGACAGGTACCATCTCCACACAAACTCACAAGCTAATTTACATCAAAGGACAACAAAGCATAATTTCACCCTAAGAATATTTCTTAACATACCCTACCCCAACCAGTAAATACATCACCCTAGCAGCTGCTATGTGACTCTCATTTAAGGAGTTGCCCACATTGCTCGCCAGCATGTATTTTCATTTTCTAAATGAAATATTTGCTTTTTGTCTTACTATGTCCATCTACAAATTCTTTCAAGAAAGGGAGCATAAGCTTGTCTGAAAAAGAGGTCATGTTGATACTCCCTTCATAATACAGTCATCTGTTGAACTATATTTAGAGTTATTCTGCATCTAGACTAATTTAAACAATAATTCAACATCCTTCTTTTATCCCTTTGAATATATACCTGTAGAAGGAGTCCTGTATATCCTGTAAAAGTTCTGTTTGGACTTTTTTTTTATGAGCTCAACACAATCTCATAATACAGACAATAATTTACAGTTTTACCTGATCAGTGAAAGACTTCCCTTCCCCCTAACATGCAAACATTTGGTGACAAGTGCGAGGTTAACTGTCATTGCAGATTTGATTCACATTTTCTAGATGGCTAGTTTTTTTTTAATTCTTTTTATTTATTATTATTATTATTTATTCAACTGTGCGCATGTGCGTGTGTATGTACCCGCACGTGTGTGTGTCTGTGTGTGTGTGTCTGTTTATGTGTAGAACCATGGACGAATTCGCAAACCACCATGGACACCTCCACCTCCTTCTGCCCCGGGATTCACAGGCTCCGCCCTACCAGGACCAGAAGCGCAGGCTGCCCCCGCTTCCGCCTGGCGTCTATACGTGGGATCTGGGATCCGAACTCAGGACCTTCCGCCTGGAAGGCGGAGGCTTAACCCCTGAGCCACCTCTCCAGCCCGGCTAGTTGTTTTTTAATAATCTGATTTCTATTTTTTATTATTTCCGCTCATACAAACTTAACAGGTACACAGGTACCCTCCCTCCCTCCTCCTGCCCCCCCGATCCCCCTGCTTCCCCCTCTCCTCATCCTTCCCTCTCCATCCTCCAGTGCCTCTCCTCCCAATCCCCGGAGCATCCTTTACTGTGCATGCCAAACTCTCCTCTGGGTCCTCCTCTCCAATGAAGTGCAAGGACCCAGGGGCATATCCCAGAACCCTTTCCTGTGTTCCCCTTAAGCTTAGGAAAATAACTGCGACTGTCAGTCCTAGCCTCCAAGGATCCTACTGCCTTTAGTCCATGCTAGACTTTGTGATTTCTATTTATATCCTATGCCCATTTTCTTTCTTTTTATTAAGAATTTTCCTTTGCTTTGCTTTTTGTTGAGAATTTTTCATAAACAATCAAAATGAGGTTCTGTCATTGATCCAACCCCCTCCCCATCTTTACCCCTCCTCTTCTACCCTCCCCTCCCCTCTTCAATCAAGTCCTGTCCTTCCCACATTGCTTTTCCTTTTTGCGTGGAACATAGGGCTCCCTTTGGGGTTCCTGTGTCAGGTACTAGACAAGTGAAGGGGATCCTCCCCTCTTACAACTTTGTGCACTAAAGTACCATATATACTACAATAGATATCTGAACCCCTCGCCAACACAAGAATTTTCCTTTCATACAAACATAATGAGTGGTTGTCCATGCCTTCCCCCTTGCTTCCTCTCTCCTTCCCACCCTCCCTTTTCCACCCTGTCCTCCCTTCATCAATCTGTCCCTCTCCCTCACACCTTTCTGCCTGTTTACTTGTGTGGAGCACAGAGTTCCCCTTAGTTTGTCTTCTCTATTAGGGGATCAGTCCTCTGTCAGATTAGGTGGCTCTTCCTTGCCTACACAGATTTTATAATCAGGTTATTTGTTTTCTTAGTCTTAAATTTCTTACATATTCTACATATTCTAATAATCTGATTTCTATTTTTTATTATTTCTGTTCATACAAACTTACCAGGTGTATAACATCCTTTGTTAGGTGTATAATTTTTGAAATATTTTCTCCATTCTTCAGTCTGTTTCTTCACTGGATTGAGTGTTTTCTTGGCTGTGCAAAGGTTTATTTATATATTACCATTTGTCTCTTTTGTAAGTGATTTTTGGGTACTATCCAAAGACAAATCATTGCTGATAACAACCGGAATTTTAAATGGAAAATTACACAACTAATAGGAATAGAGCAATTATTCAGGAATTATTCTGTACACTTTACATCTAATTACACATTTGACTACATGGTATGTAATAGTAATAGTTTCTTTTGTAGAAAACAAAATGAGATTAGAGGGTTGAAGTCATTCATTTTTTTTAAGTTCACTTAGACAACTAACAGGAATGATGAAAATTTACTCTGAGCCCTGGTATTTAACAGCTTCGTCCCACTGGATAGATACTTTCTTCTGGATGAATAATGCTGTAAATGGGAAACACAAATAATCCACTCTATGCATTGAAGAAGCAGGGATCACTAGGCACTGTTGCTGTGTTTTTTTCTTCAGTTATCATCCTAAATCTGCCCTCTGCAAGCTTCCAGCATCCTGTTTACCTTTTTTCTCCAGTCATTTATGAATGTCCTGGTCTGGATATGTAGTTCAGTGGTCAAACTCTCTTACTTCAGAAACAAGGCAGTGAAGTCCATCTTTAACAAAAAAACTAAAACTAAAACAAATTACTTTATTGAATCTACTGCTCATATGCATGGAAGCATGAATCTGTATGACTAGCTATTCATGAGATTGATTCAAGAGATACTGTCAGACCAACCTGACTCTCAACTCAGAAGCAAAAACAAAGCAATTGGTCTAAGGACATTTTTATCACATAAATGTGAAATTATAGGGTTAGGGTATTGTGAATTTATTAATATTAACATTTATCCTTTATGAAAGTCCACAAAGATCATATGTCAACTATTTTTTACTCTTAGAGACTAGGCATAATTTGAAACTTTCTAAATGAATCTCTCATTTGTCTGTTGATTAATGTATTATTAAGGTCAGCTGAGAGCTATTCAATATGTGGTATTATACTCACTCTATGCCTTAATGATTTTACAAGAAATGATAATTTTGAAGGATTAGAGGACCAAAGTTTGTTATTAAAGTTTGATTTTTAAACGAAATTAGCAAACTACACAGAAGTTTCTTATGCTTTAAGTATAGGAACATCCTTCTCTGAGGGGCTTATTCAGAAATTAGTTACAATTTCTTGGAGGCAAATGTACTGAATGACTCACAGTTTTCATTAATGGATTAATTTTTTATACTAACTAATCTCTTTAGAATGTCCATCCATCTTCAATCTTCTTATGCTTAATACCTTAAGACTTTGATTAAAACCTCTCTTCTGCTTAGAAAGCCTAAAAACTGTAAAGGCAAAAGCTGAACTTATAAATGGAGGAATTACGAAGACTAATATGGTAATAATTCTCAAAATGTGCTGAAGTCTGGACTGAATGAAACAGAGAAAGTGAGCTGAGAACTGTCATTAACTGCCAGAATAAATATATCCTGGCAAAATAACACAACTTGAAAATGTCTCGTAGTATGCTCCATCTCAAAATCAACTTTTTTCCAGCATTTCCTAATGGGGAGCTGGAGAAGTAAAAGAACTGATGAAGAGTTGAATAGTTCATTGTCAAGTCCCAGCCTTGTTTATTAGTCAACATACAATTTTGGGTAGTTTACTCACTGTCCTTGAACTCTCAAATCTGTAAAATAGGTTAATGTAGTTCTATACTTCGAAAATTAGTCAAGTTAGACAGTGTTACTGCTAATATGCATTGTCAAATTTACTTATAATTTAGAGTTATTATGGAACAGACATGCAGGTGTGTGTACAGAAGGGATTCATGGAAGAGGTAAGGCATACCACAATATGGGCATTCGGTCCAATGGGTTTGACCCTGGACTGAACAAAAAGAAGAGTGAGCCCAACACTAGCATTAGCTTCTTTCTGCTTTCTGAATACAGCTACAATGTGACAAGATATCTCTCTTGCTGCACACCTTCCATTTCATGATGGGCAACATTTTCAAACTATGAAGCATAAACAAGCCCTTAAGTTGATTTTTGTCAGGTATTTTAGTCACAGAAGCAGAAAACGTTTACTAAAAAACAAGGTGCTATATGCAATGAAATTATTAAACTCTGAATTGAAATAATTCATAGGATTCATGAAGTCATGTTTCATAAAGTATCCAAAATTCTTTAGATTCCATCATTGGTTTCTTTTTTTCTTTTTTTATTTATTTTTCTGCTCATACAAACATAATAGGAACCCCTGTCCCCTTCCTCCCCTCACCCCTCCCTGGACCTCCCTGTTTCCTCCCCCCTTTGCCCATTCCTTTCCCCTCTCCCTCCCTTTCTCTCAGTGCTCCCTCCCCCCCATCTCTGAAGCATCCTTTAATGTGTATATCAAACTTTCCTCTGGGTCCTCCTCTCTGATGAGGTGTAAGGACTCAGAAGCAATTCCTAGAACTCTTTCTTGTGTTCCCTTTAAGTATAGGAACACTGTTGTGACTGTTAATCCTTTACTTCCAAGGATCCTAGTGCCTTTAGTCCATGCTAGAATTTGAGGGGTTAATGATATGTTGGTCATTGCGCAGACTGCATTATTGGTTTCAATGCAACAATCAGAGTTACCCTACTGAAGTAAGTTAAGGCAAATCAAATCCTGTCTTACCCCTCTATACATTCTCTGGTTAGCACAATTGTTTCCTTTCTGATATCATGGCTTCCCATGCTTTGTTTATTTATCTATTCAAGCCACAGAAACTCAGAGTTCTCTTGATGGTCCAGGATCACAAGATAGGCATTTCTACTCCAAGACTCATCTATTTGGATCATCTCTTTTGAAACACTTTTTAAAAATTTTTATTACCTATTTATAAACCTATATCTTTAGAAATTCTAAAGTGAAACAATTAAAATAACTGAAATGAAGAAATATACTTCTTAATATACTGTATTCAGGATTCTCTGAAGAAAAAGAATCTATAGAATGTAATATATATGTATATATATATTTATTAAAATAACTCACAACAAAAGTGTCCTCAAAGTAGCTGCCCACAGCCACCCTATTCTTGACTGAAATGTTCCACAAAGCCAAAAGATGCTGAGAAGGTTTCAAGCCTTTACTTCTCTGGAGGATCGATGACTCTGTGTTCCGATAATCGGTGAAAAAAAGCTGGGCTCCAACATTGGCGATGAACAGTGAACAGCAGCAAGGCCTAGAGACTAGGCTCCAAAGGTAGTGTGGTGGCAACAATGGAGTGGAAAAGATGAAGCTCCCAGTCAGCCAAGGACAGAGGCAGCAGCAGCAGCAACAAAGCAAACGAAGCGCAGAGTGGACTCCAAAGCAAGTCCTTCTTCCTTGCTCTTCCTATTATCTGGTCCACCACATGGAAAGTACCACCCACTATGGGCTGGGTTTTCCACAGCAATCAATCAAGTACTTGCAGACTTGTTCAGGGGCCATTCCAACCATTGACTTTCCACGGAGTAGTCCCAAACAGTCTGCAACTGTCAAGTTGACACCAAAATGCAAGCATAACATATACCTTTTCATCTTGCTTTTAAAAATGTTTTCAGCAAAGAAGCACATGTGTATTTATGTCTGGAGACAAAGGAAGATGTTGATAAAAATTCTACCATATTGTGTTCCCCTCAAAAAGAAGCAACTCAGTTCCTTGATGACAAAGTAACCTCAGATCAGGCTTGTTGTCTATTATGAAGAATAGCTAGAAACCAAATACAACAGTACAAAAAAGTAAAGAATGATGGAGATGACATTTTTTATCCAGAGTTGTCTGGGAAGGCCACTCCAAGGAGGCAACAATGAACAAAGATGGGCAAAGGGTGAGTATGTACTTGTATAATACTTTCTTTTTTTTTATTTATTCCATCCATACAAAGTTGATAAGTACCCCATTCCCCTCCTTCCCTCCATCCTTCCCTGTATCTCCTTGCTCCCTCCCCACCTTTTCCCTTTCCTTTCCCCTCTCCCTCCCTTTCTCCCAGTGCCCCCCCCCAATTCCTGGAGCATCCTATTGTGTGCATGTCAAACTTCCTTCTGGGTCCTCCTCTCTGATGAGGTGTAAAGACTCAGTGGCATTGCCTAGAGCTCTTTTATTGTGTTCCCCTTTAGTATAGGAACACTATTGTGGCTGTTAATCGCTTGCCTCTAAGGGTTGTAGTGCCTGTGATTCATGCTAGACTTTGGGGGTTCAATATGTTGGTCATTGCATAGGTCATGCAAAGTCCTATTATGATTACTTAGGCCCTAACTTTTATGGAATATCATGCATATCGTTGCTCCTCCACATCTTTAGGCTCTTACAATCTTACTGCCCCCTCTTCCACAAATTTCCCTGAGCTTTAGGATGGGGCAAGATTAGGCTGGCTTGGTTCCAGGTGATTGACGTAGTCTCTGATTTTCCGAATTAATGGTTTGTTGATTTTTTTTTCAGTTTTGCTGCACCTGTACCGCCCTTGGCTCCATCCTGATGGGTATTAGATGTTACCCTCTGGTCAGAGATAAAAGGCTGTTAAAATAGAATCTTATTATAAGAGTAGATTCAAAGATAGATGGAATAAGAGTAGGAGACCATTTGCAGGATGCTTGCATCTGTTGGGGTATGATCTCACCAGAAAGGGAGGGCATAGAGTCTGTATAATACTTTCTACCCTTTCTTTTTTTCATAGCTGGCGACAGAACTCAGCATCTCAGGTACACTAAGCAAGTAATGTATAACTGAACTGTATCTTAAACCTTCTTTAGACTTCCTACTTTGAGATATGGTCTCTCTAAATTATCTAGGCTGGTACTGAACTCAAGCTACCCTAAACAAGTCTTGTTACAATCTTCCTGTTTCTCCCTTTAACAGCTGGGATTATAGATCTGTACCACCAGTATGAAGCAACATTCACTGTATATCTTGTTATATCATCCTGTAAGAATGAGTTTTATCTCTCAAAATTTCCTCATACACTTTTTCACCTTTGTTCTTCATAGCATTTATCAACATTTAGTGTATACAAAAATCTACTGATATATGGCTTTTCAGTTGTTTCTTTTACTAGGTTATAAATATCCCGATGGTAGGAGTTGGTGTCAGAGTTGATGAAAGTTCCGAGCTCATGCAAAGGTAATTCAATAAACATGTGGAAATGTAAATTGTTCAAGCAACATACAAATAATATCAATATTAGAGTGTGTGTAAAAGTTGTACAGTTGGTCAAAACACACAGAAAGCACTATGGGGAAGAAACTCATATAAATAGGATCAATGATTAAGAAACCATTTGATCAAAATAAGGTCATTCTTGATAGTCTTAGTTATTTACAATTTAGTTTAAATAACTACTGGCTATTATTTATCCAGTAAAGTGGTCTGGACTTGGTTAATTTGCTATATTGTAATTATTATGTAATACTTTATGACTTCTGTCAACAAGAAATCTTTCATCATATTTAAATGGAATAAACCAGCAACATTCTTCAGGACCTAGGTTGTGATTCAGTCTAGAAACCCTTCTAAGAAAGGATATACATTTGTAGGTAGAGAACTAGTTCCAACTCTAAATTAAACAGAGCTTATATCATGATTCAGGCAACATATTGATTTTTCTCTACCATGTCTATTAATGTAAAATTACATTAAATTGAAGGAAAACTAGAAGGGTTTTCTTAAATAAATAAAATAGGAGTCAATTTCAAGTAAGGAGAGAACATATTCATTTTGTGGTGCTAACATTTATGCAAAATTTGCCTGCGTGTTATTTTGTACTATATTTTTCCATGAAATATAGTCAGCAATGTGAGCCATCCCCAGCTCACTAGCAGAAGTGTTTATGTCTAAAGGAAAATTATGGCCCATAAAGATGATCTCTTTAAAAAATATGTGGTATAGTATAGGGAGGAAAAAAAGCCCTCTGTGCCTTTCACTTGACTAAATTTCATTTCCTTCCTTACATTCTAGGCATTAGATGCCTAAAATAAAATACTGTTATTGGTCTTAGACGGTTTCATTGCTATTAGCTATACTTTGCATTTTATCCATGACTTATGTCTTCAAGTGGTACTGCCAAATAGTTTTTATATTTGATAAAATATATTGAATATTATATTCTTATTGAGAAGAAATTGCATCTCTTTCAATTACTGAGAGCATATTCTGAATCATTTGCATCTTTTTTATTGTCATTGTAAACTGAAGATCTTATCTAAATAAATTAAAAATACTTGAAGAAATATTTATGAATTTTATATCAATAAGTAGAGGGAGTTTACCAAAATATTTTCAGTGCTATTTTTTTCAAACTTTCATGTTAATATCATGATCTTAAAACTTATAATTCCCATAATAATCCTTTTTATGGATAGGCCATAAAATCCTTAATCTAAAATATATTAGGTGTTCTGTGATATATATATAATTATATTATTTTCATCCTTTTATATTTAGACAGGAATTATATGCAAGTTATTATATGCAAATTTTCTAGCAATGTGAATTTCTTTTTTTATTTTAAGCTCTTTTTATTTTTAAAAATTTTTAACTTTATTTTTAGTATGTAGTGTGTGCTCAGGTGTGGATGTGTGTGCATATACACAAGCACACTCACACATAAAACTGAAGAATTGAAGATTAGTTATGAAAATGTTTATTTTTCTTGAAAAAATCCAGAAGTAAAGATTGTAGTTATACTAACCATTCATCCAGAATAATGCATAATCTAATCCTTTGGAAATAAACAAATTAACAAAAGCTATAAAACATAGAAAACACGAAGAAAGAAAAAATCTCCAAAATAAAATGAATTTCCATGTATATTTTCTAATGTCTTAATTTTCAAGTTTTGTTGATATTATAACAATTTTTTAACATTTTTTATTATTATTTCCACTCATACAAACTTAGTAGGTACACTGGTTCCCTCCCTCCCTCCTCTTCCCCCTGACCCCACTGCTCCCCCTCCCCTTACTCTCCCTCCCCATCCCGCAGTGCCTCCCCCCCCAGATCCGGAGAATCCTTTAATGTGCATGCCAGACTCTCCTCTGGACCCTCCTCTCTGATGACGTATAAGGACCCAGTGGCATTTCCCTGAACCCTTTCCTGTGTTCCCCTTAAGCACAGGAATTTCACAGCCAGTTCTCACTATGTATTTTCATTAAAGAAAAAAATCACATTAATGAAAAAAATTTCTGATTGTTTACTGTGTTGAGGAAAATTGCACTATTAAAAGATAAAATCAGAATTAAAAAATAATAAAATCAGGTAAAATTATAAACTTGAATAAACTTATATTCTGGTATTCATTTATTTTACTCAGCATTGGATTTCAATGATATTCCTCCATGATTTCCTTTTCCTTTCCTTTTCATTTGTTCTGGTCACCAGTTCATCTTAGCAGAGGCAGATCAAAAAAGTAGTATGTTAAAGAAACAAGAACCAGGTGGTCCAGAATACCTTGGTTCCTTCAACAATTCACATTGTGTGAAACATGTTTGGAATAATGCATTGCATTTCTTTGAAACATTTATAGTATACTGTGCTTATATCCACACCTTTAAGCAACTGTACTGTAACTAAACCAAGATTGAGACCACTCATGCACAATTGCCTTGTTTCTGTTGCCCTCATCATCATTGTCACTGATATTTTCCAAGTTTTCACTCTTGTGACTGCTTATGGACATTCAGAAAGTTGACTTCATTGTGAAAAATTATAATAGTTATAAGTATATACACATATCAGAGTACTTGCCGTTCTTTAATTCGTTCAGTAAGTGTGCCCACATAGCAGTGCCTGAGATCTGAGTTGTGAGTTATTATGGAAATGCAGAAGTCTGTCCAAAAGCACCAGATGCCTCACATCCAACAGCATCAGCAGCAATGCTGTCTGCATAATAACGAAGACTCCAGTGGCACAACAGATAACAAAAGAATGGATTGTGCTTTTTCTAATATTAATTAAAGAAATTGTCAAAAATCTAAACTGTTGTTAAAAATTTTGTTTCTTTTAGAAAAAGGTAGCTGTTATACCTTGTCTGCTTTCCCTTGATTTGCAATGCATTCTTATATATACATGACTGGGCATAAGTAATTATATCCTTAAAATAACTTTTTATGTGACAAAATTTAGATTCATACCTAACATGAATGACTTTGATCACAAAATACTTAATTTTGTCCAAATGATGAGAGCAACAAATGTGATTATTCAATCCTATTTGTGCAGTAAAGAAATTGTAAGCTATGAAATCCGACCATCTCCTTTTGATTCTCTGTATCCAGTGTTCACTGGTACATGGGGATCCTTCGACAATTGATACATTACCTTTATAAATGTGTGACTTATTGAATAAAAGATAAGCTATGTATTCAAATGGATCTGGAGTTGAATCCTGACTCAGACAGTTAGTTTTTTTTAATTGAACAATTCATTTGATCTTTTTCAGTTTCATTATCCTTGATAAAATGCAGATGAAAGTGAAGACTTTCAGGAGAAGACAGGATGACATGGAATGTTGTCTTTAATGTGCCTGGCACATAGAAATACAGTCAATATTTTCCCTTTCTTTTCTTGCAAGACTGCCAGTATATTGAAGGAAAAAAACTGTTCTTATTATTTTCTGAAACATCTTTCTGTTCTATTCTGGTTTCTAGACAGAATCATATAATTGCTATTAAATAAGGATATGCCACCTTTCTTAATGAATTCTAGAAAATGATTGTAAGTCAAGCATTTTAAGAGTACATGGCACTTCTTTTCCATTTTCCTAATGTTATTTTATCATGTCTAGGGACATGACTGGGAAACTTCATGTAGCTGTGATGTTTTGTTTTCTATTGACTGCAGCTCTGGTAAGTTCAGTTTCTCTCTTATGAAGCTAGGCTGGTGGATGTGTTGAAGAAATCAAAAGTCAATGCATGGGAGCCACCTAAGTGGTAATAGGAAAGCTCACAGGAAGAACAATTAAAGCTTTCTGTGAAGACCATTCTTCTTTGGTATTTGCATGAGATAACCTGGGAAGAGAATACTCAGTCTTGCTATTGGATGTGTTTAAGCTTTGCAGATGATATTATCTCTGCCTAACTCATGGAAGGGTGAAAAATTTTGTGATTTTCTGTGATGCACTTTCTTATTTTCCCCCATTTCTGACCTCTATCATAATGACTATAAAATAAATTTTTATTTACATTTAAGGAAAGTGCTGCTTTCTTTGCTTAAACTGATAAATGAACAAAAAATTATTTATGAGCAAGAACATTTGTTAGAAAATATAAACTATTGAATCTAGTGGTATATGTCATGGTTTGAAATGTGAGTTGTCCTCCCACATGCTCATGTGCTTGAATCTTCAGTTGTTGAGAAAGTCATGGCACCTTTAGGACTGGAAACCTTGAGGGCAGAAGAGAGTCACAGGCCTTGAGATTGAGGCTTGTCCTGCTTCTGGACAAGTCTGCTCTTGAAACTCAGAATTTTGTAGCTTTCAGCCTCCTTGATGGATGTGACTCAGGTCACTTCCACTTCTGTAAGACAACTAACCATGCCTTTCCTGACACAATGGACTGTGTCTCCCATTCTGGAACAGTACATGGAATAAATTTTCCTTTTTCCTTCAAGTTGCTTGAGTTTGAGTGGTGTCTCACAGCAACAGAGAAGAGTAATGGTACAGTATATATCTTATAGTATCTAACATTCTCATACACGAATGTTTCTAAAGATACTTTTATTTATCTATTTTATTTATTTATTTATTTAATTGTGCATGTGTGAGTGTGGATGCGTGCTCAGGTCTAGGATCTGAACTCAGGACCTTCTGCTTGCAAGGCACAGGCACATTTTTTTTAAAAGACAACTTTGTTATTGGGAATGCTTTTGCCAAATGACATTAACTATTTGCTTAACTCCACAAGATAACCAAAAGCAGAATAAAATCTATCTCCTTTATTTTGGGTCCAAAAAAAGAAAAAAGAAAAAAATAACTGCTTTGGTGTTTTGTGGTAACTACTTGGGGATTATCCACTTAAAAATCAGAGGTATCTAGCCCATTTTACTTCCTTTACTGATTTTCTAGAACATGTTAAATTAAAATTTGACAGTAATATGTATTAGTTGTTTATTCATTGTCAAAAACGGTAAGTAGGGGCTGAAGAGACAGCTCAGGGGTTAAGACTCTGTCTCAGAAGCAGAAGATCCTGAGTTTGGATCCCCCACATAAATAAATAAAAAGGAGGCAAGTAGTATTTAACAATGAATACCTAAAACATTATAAACCTTCCTTCTTGAGGTGTAAATGATCTGACACTTTTGACTCATATGAGTATGTAATTATAAAAAATGAAGATGCAATAATCATCCAAGTTAGGCTTATTTTTCTTCTACATTGGATGTATCTACTGGTTGAAAAGTTAGTTTTTATTTCTAACTCCACTTTTATTAAGCACTGGATATTGAAAAATCAAGTGAGTAGAAGATCAATGAAGAGTCAAAACAGTATTAGGACGTGGCATATATCATTGGATTTTTAGATCAAATTCCCAGGTTAGTATAGTCCCCAAATGCAAATTTTGGACACTCTAACCATTATTCAGTTAAAGAAAGCAGTTTTGGAAAAAAACAAAGAAGCCACATATAGAAATACAGATTCCAAGTATATCTGTAGAACAATAATTGAAGTGTGGGTTTAGAGAAAGACTTGTGGCAGGATACCAGAGGAATGTGTAATTAAGATATCTTGGTAAAGTTGTAATAGGCTTAAATGCTTTCACATTCTGGTTCTGCAAGATAGTTTGTATAAGTCCTTATTGTTTGAGGTCAGCTGCTGTCCTGCTTTGGTGGCAGTTAGCAGGGGCAGTGATCTCATTATTGGGTGATCTCATTCAGGAATGATTTGCAAAAGAGACTTTGTTCTGGTGTTTCTGGAATCCAAGATCACTGTGACTTAAGTAACGTGGCTCTAGGTCCTCAGATGCCTTGTGAATGGTGCAGAATAAGATGAAGTAAAAGTTGACAGTGGAATGTCCTAGTTACTTTTGCCTTTAGTGTCTTCAGTCTTAAAAGGATATGAAATAGATTAGGCATTATTGCTTGTAAGCAGTTACTCTTTGAGTGGTTAATATGCAGACAAAAGCAGTTTTCATTCTAAATGAAAGTAGGTGAACAAAATGTAGGCAGTTATGCCAGGTTTGTAGTTATCTTGTAGACCAAATCTAGGAGTTCATGCCTTTTAGCCAAAACATTTCTTTTTCTTCTTCTTCTTTTTTTTTTTTTTTGCTATATTTATTTTTTCCCAATCATACAAGATAATAGGAACCCCGGTCACCTCCCTCCCTCCACCCCTCCCCAGTCCCCCTTGCACCCTCCCCCTTTCCTCTTTCTTTCACCCTTACCTCTTTTTCTCCCAGTGCCCCCCTTTCCCCCTCCCATTTGCTGGAGCATTCCTTTATGTGAATGCCAAACTTCTCTCTGAGTCCTCCACTCTAGTGAGGTGCAAGAACTCAGAGACATTGCCCAGAGCCTTTTCTTGGGTTCCCCTTTGGTATGGGAACACTCCTATGACTGTTAATCCCTTGCCTCTAAGGATCCTAGTTTCTGTGTTCCATGTTAGACTTTGGGGGGTCGTTGACATGTCAGTCATTGTGCAGGTCATGTAAAGTCCAGTTATGGTTACCGTGGCCCCAACTTGTGCGGAGTGTCTTGCCTATAGGTCCTCCCTTTAGGCTCTTACAATCTTGCCGCCCCCTCTTCCAAAAATTTCCCTGAGATTTAAGATGAGGAGAGATTTGGCTGGTCTGGTTCCAGGTGATTAATGTAGGATCTCTGGTGTTCTGAATTATGGTTTGTTGTTGTTTTCAGTTTTGCTGTTCCTGCACTGCCCTTGACTGAATACCTGATTGGTATTCAAGGTTACCTCCTAACCAAAGATAAAAGGCTGTTTAAATGAAATCTTACTAAAAGAGTAGATTCAAAGGTAGATGGAATAGGAGTAGGAGACCTCATTGGGGGGGGGGAGGGTCAGTCTCCCATTCGTAGGCCAGTTACCATCTATCCGCCAGACTTTATACCTTCCCTGACTGGTGAGATCAAGCTCCCTCAGTCTCAAGTGCCCAGGAAGGAAAGTGAGTGAGCTTAACCAGATGTCTCCTATTACTTGCAATACTTGATAGTGATCTATTTTCTCTACTGTAGCATGATCCCCTTATATCTGGGGGCCCTCCTTCCCTTTTTCTCCTGTTTATAATCTTTAGCAAAAACATTTATAAGTACTTGTTTTGTGTGTATGTGTGTGTTTGTGCATGTGTCTGTGTCTGTGTGTTGGGGGAATAGTAGGATAGGTTTCAACGTGCTCTAGCACAGAACAAAAATTGTGAAGTAAAAGAAAGAAAACAAATCCCTATGGAGAGATAGTTTCAAAGTTAAAGATTGTGAATTGTTAAACTGGGCATGACAGCATGAAAAGATGAGACAAGAGAATTAGAGTTCAAGGTCACCCTGAGTAATAAAAGGAGAATTTATCTCAAAAAGGAAAAAAAAAAAAAAAGCTAATTTAGAATAAAGTGCATAATTCTAACAAAAAGAATACTGATATTCTAAATTATAATGCAGGACAAAATAGACCACCACCTTCTGCTCTTTCTTTCCCTACTTGTCAAATTTCTCTTCTCCTATTTATTGGAAAGATTAATTTTGGAATGTTTACATGCTGGAAGCCGGTGCTAATGTGTTTAAAGGGTAAAATTAAGGAGAAAAGGGGCAATATAATCATGCAAACTTGGGGGTGTGGATAAGTAAATTTAAAAAGGCAACTTTTTGCATTATTTATCATAAAGAAGGCTCAGTTATATATGCCTGGAATCTGTCAGATGAAGTGCTGTCTTTCTTTTGCAATGCTATGATCTCTGATGTTAAACTCTTGTAGCTCACATAGTTTGTCCAGCCTGTCTGGACAACACTTTTGATGGGACTAAAATCAAATCTGTTGCACAGGTTTAACCTTGGGTATACTCTCTTATTTGGGTATTGCTTAAATCTTCACTTAGTCATTTTCTGTACACTTAAAATTACTTGCCCAAAATGGTTGTGCTTAAAAATAATAGTATATATACTTCATTCTGTATATGTTAGCAATTTTAGACTTTGAGAAAAAATTGGTAAAAAAACTTTCAAAACTTTAGAAAGAATAAAAACTGTCAAAACATTAGTCTTCATTAACTTGTTGAACATAACGAATATTTAAATTTGCCTTAAAATTACAGTGGTGATGATGCTGTCATGCCAAGAAAATGTTACCAGGTAGAATGCTTCACAATTTTCAGTGTTCCTCCATTCCTGTTTATAAAGATGCAATACAAATGTAGATATTTTCCTGAAATTGCAGTTTAATAATAAAAATATTTGCTGATTGGATTGATAAATCATTAGGAGAGCAATGAATTTATCAAGACTGAATAATACAGAGAAAAATTAAAAACTAATATCAACAAATGACTGTTTATTCCTGAATATGCTCTATGTGTTTTTTTTTTTTCTTTCTCTTGGCCAAAATATCATCACTGTAAAAGTGGTGCTGCTTCCAATGTCTGTTCATTCCCCTTATTAGCAAATAGTTTCATGCTTTATCTTAACCAAGATTATCCTGTTTGGACAAAGTGTACTCTTCTAAATTGACCTGAGTCAGAACCAGAAAATTCATTTTGAATGTGATCACCAATTTCAATTAGGAAAAAAAGTCAAAAGAATTTTACAAGTTTAAGTAATGTTTTCCCAAAGTGTCCATATCTTGATTGCATATGGTGCCTGGTGTTGTAATTTAGTCCTTAAAGAACTCTTGAAGCAACTGTACTAAAATTTATTACAGCACAATCAGTGGTTTATATTTGGAGACTGCATATTCACACTCACAAGACAAGTTTTATAGGAGTGTGTCTTAATATTGTGTATATGTGAATATATATATATTTTTCAAAGCTCTGTGACAATATCACACCTAAATTCAAAAGGTGCTATTTTTCACAACTCAGATGTAACAAAGGCAGACTCTTAAAAAAGGTGTTAGATGACTTGAAAATTTGCCCTTACTTTCACAAAGCCTCTGACATTAATGATGCACTTTCAGTGACAGACTATAATTTTTAATGAGATGTAGTAGTGGAAAACAGCACTATTTTAAAGTCTCTATATTTTGTAATTTCATAAAAGTTTCACAATAATGAAGTGAACACTTAGTGTGAACAAATTCAGCAAGCATTTTCCTCTTCAATCCTCTGGACATGAGAATTAGCAATTGTGTTCTCTTGTTGGTTGAGGTGCAGGATCTTTGCCTTTCATTTTTGTTTTCTTTCACACTTCATATGCAGCAATCCTAAATCTATTGGGATTGGTTAATCTTGATTGTTAGGATGATTGAATCTGGAACCAATTAAGAGATATTTATCTAATTGATTTATAAGATTATTTCTAGAAAGAATTAGCTGGAGGGAGAAGAGCCTTTTCTGAACTGGATAATTAGATTTGAGAGAACCATTTCTGGCTCTCCGGACTTTCCTTCCTGGTGGTGAGTGTGTCTAGCCTGGTGATGAACATTCCATCCTTCACTAACATCTGGACATGACCTCTTCAATTTTCAATGTGAAATGAAGACTTTAGTTTCAGCAGCGGCTCTCTTTCAACAACAGGTTGACACTACTGAATATTCAGGCTTGTGGAGAGAAAACTTACAGAATCCCCGAAGCCTCCCCAACATACTATCAGTCAATATTGGGCTATGAACTATTTATATGTATATGCCAGTCTAATAAATCCTCTTTTGCAAAATGTATTCATTTGATGGTTATTTCTCTACAGAATCATGACTAATATATACACTGGTTACATCATCCAGAGGTGTTTATTCTATATTTTCTCACCATGACTTTCTAGTGATATCTAATGTAGCACCAGTTCTTCTACAGATCAGTGCTGTAGGCTTCTAAGTAGTCTCTTCTCCAATAATCTAAGGCAACACACCATCCCAAATGGAACTTTTAAGATGAAAATGAGATCATAATCGTTATTGGCTGAAAATATTCTGTGATCTCTCAAAATACGCTTAGTGAACTTACAGCTTCTACCACACAACAATCTTCTAACCCTCCACCTTTCCAGGTCTTCCTGAGGTATGAACAAGAAAGTCCTTAAGTTTATCTCATTATTGCATACACAATTGTAGCAGTCCGCCTGCATAGTTGCTGATAAATGACCAGAACACAGCTTAAGGGAACAAGGAGTTTACTTTCTTAGGATAGTCCGGTTACAGTTCATAGTCCAGCTTGACGGGAGAGCACACACCAACACCAGGGCTGAGGGAACTGGCCACCATAATGGCTGAGAGATGGACAATCCTTACTTGCCAGACCAGCATGTCTGGCCAAGTATACAGAAGGATGCCAACTCTCTCAACCAGCTCTTTGTGATTTATCCAGGGCCTAATCCCACCCATCATGGGCTGGGCCTTCTCCACCAGCTAGACAATCTCCTTCAGGTTTGCTCTGGGCTTAACTCAACCATCAACTCTCCACAACTGTGCCCAGAGCCCAAACCCTCAAGAGTCAAGTTGACACCTGTGCTTAACTATGACACTCCAGCCCTTGTCAACTTGACACAAAAACAATAGCACTTTTAAACTGTAACCTTTCCTTGTCCACAAATGTTAAAAAATATAAATACATTACATGGACAAATTTAAAATCCTCTCTCATTAAAACTTCAGTTCCAATATTTTAAAATTTCAAAGTTTCTTAACCTTAAAACTCTTAAATCAGAATAAATTAAATACTTTAAAACAGATAAAACATTAAAACAGAAGGATCTCAATAAGAAAGCATTAAAAAGAACAAAGTCCAGCAAATCACCGCATCCTGTACTTCAATGTCCATCTTCTGTTGCTCATCACGTAGTCAAGGCGGCTCAAAGATTCTAGGCATTCTCAGTCCCTGTTTGTAGCTCGAAGTTGTAAGAGCAGAGTTCCTCTGAACCAGGCTGAATCTCCACTCGCAGTCGTCCTCAGCAGCAGTCCCACAGTTCCGGCATCTCAAACACAACTCTGGGTTCTCCTCTGCAGCTTTAAGCTTCACCATCCCTTGCAGGAACTCTATGCCTGCCACTTGGTGCCAAGCTTTTGCTGCTCTCCATGAACCCTTCAGTAGTTCACAAAAACCAGTATCACCTGAGGAACACTGCCAGATTCCGAAGGGAGGTTGAAATGCAGCTTAGTCCACTGGAGCCACAGCTGCACCAACTTCAATGCGCTGATGCTGGAAAAGCCTCTCTTCTAGGCAACCAAACTTGCAAAGGGCAAGAAACAGCTTTAACTTGGGCTTTCGGCCCCTGAAGGAATCTGAGCTTCCAAACCACAAACTTGCCATACGGTGGTTTCCATGTCCTCCACCGTCTCAGTGCAAGTCACTAGGTTTTCCTTCAATGATACTCATTTGTCCAACAGCCTGCCCTTTGCACAGCCAAACCTCCAAGGTTGCCAACACAGCTCTCCTCTGTCAAGCAAACCAGTCCATCGTCCTTATATTCAGTTTTACCAAAGTCCTTGTTTCCCTCATCACAAATTGGGCCCAAACAATGTCTCTCAGCAATTGGCCCACTAAACTCTGAAGAACGGTATTTGTAAATCCACAAAGTGAAAATTCTCAAGCATTTTCAACTTTGTCCAGCGAAACTGTTCAAAAGACACAAAATCCACATAGTCATATTTATCAGCAACACCCCACTTCTGGTACCAATTTCTGTATTAGTTAGGGTTCTCTAGAGTCACAGAATTCACAGAACGAATATATATATATATATATATATATATATATATAATATATATAGGAAATTTATTGAGTTGGCTTATAGATATGGCCGAGGTAGTCCAGCGAAGGCTGTCAGTAGCCGAGGTAGTTCCAACGATGGCTGCCAACAGCTAGTTGCTCAGTTCGGTAGTCAAGTAGGTGCTGGCTGAAGGCTGGAGAACTCCTAGAGTCTTAGTCGAGTGGAAGGTCGAAGGAACCGGCGGCCGGAAGGAAGAACGATTCCTAGCACAGCTGCAAGAAGGGATCTGTTCTCCTTGGTGGCTCCTTTTTATATGATGCAGTATTGGGAGAATCCTTTGAGAGCTTTGGAGTTCTGATAGGATCTAGGGCATGTACTATCCTTTCAAGTAATCTCAGTTGATCCTTTTCCAGAGGTGGTCTCAGCCCAGCTTAGTTAATACCCTGTGTGTCAAGTTGACACCCAGGCTTAACTATCACAACAATTATGCATGTGGACTTTGCTATTGCCTCTGTATTTCTACCAGAAAATTATCATTTTTAGGTAAATTAGTGGATTGAAAATTTCATGCCCTGTATTTGGAATCAACCAACTATTCAAGAAAAGCTTGTTTTGCTTTATGAGAGATGGTATCTACAGTGAATAATGTTAGAAATGGTGTATATTTGTGTTACCTTGTCAATTTATATCTATTATCTATCTTCTATAACTATCTGTCATCTATTTTCTACTCATCCATATCTATATTCTATCAAGGCAAATGTGGATTTGTATATGAATGAAATACATGAGGAAATGTTTTAAAAGTAGCTATCTTTAGATTTCATAGGACATTCATATCAATGAAAACTAAATACCTTTTCAACAGATATATGTCTTTTGCAATGAACACTCTAAATTATAAAGATAAAAGAGATTAAAACAATTAGTACCATCTAATTCTAGATGACACACAAGGCATCTTTACCGTGGCAATTCCTATTTAATTTGAAAGTGTTTTGCAAACTCTTTACTTTTGTATGCCCTAGCGCTGCTGTGGAAATTCACAGTTCATGTAAATGGTGCACTTTCCTTTATTTCCTGTAAAACTCTACTTCCATAGGTAAAATAACCCATCTCAAATGCCCACATCAGTCTTCCTCGAAGGATATTTGTTAGTAGATTTTAAGGAGATCATCATTTAAACCATATTACTTGAATATGTAAATAATGATGACAAACTTTCTGAGAAGTTTGTGGTTAAAAGTTATTTTGACCTTTTTCTTCTCTTATTTAGTTTTTTTTTTCTAGTAGACAAGCCAGAGAGATCACTGGGGTCCATAAAAGCACACAGGTGGGAGGGAATGGAAGGGAATGGTGAAGGGAAGGGAGGGGATGAAAAGGAGGAGGGAGATGGGCTGGAGAGGTGGCTCAGCGGTTAAGCCTCTGCCTTGCAGGCAGAAGGTCCTGAGTTCGGATCCTAGACCCCACGTATAGACGCCAGGCAGAAGCAGGGCATGGCCTGCGTTTCTGATCCTGGTAGGGCGGAGTAGTTCCCGAATTCATCCGTGGTTCTACACACACACACATACGCACACATGCATATGCACAATTGAATAAATAATAAAAAATTAAAAAAAAAAGAGGAAGGAGGGAGGGAAGCTGGGATGAATACTCATTATGCTTGTAAAAGTAGAAAAAAAAGTTATTTTGAGTGTTGAGGAGATGGCAGGAGGTCAAACCTTTAACTCATAAGGAAGAGGACATGAGTTCAAATCTTCAGATCCCTTGGGGAAAAGCCAGGCAGAATTGCTGCTGCTTAAAAATGCAGTCCTGCAAAGTAAATCCTAGGAAATTGCCCAGAGCAAAGCAATAAGGAGGTAAAACAAACTAGGATTATTTGGGAACCACTCTTGGGTTTCCACAGGCACATTCAATCACCCTCTGGTACATACACACACACACACACACACACACACACACACACACACACACACACACACACACTATTTTGACTAATTGTACAATCTGCATTGCTACTTTCTTCAATTCTAATTACTTTTTTAAAAAAATTCTTCTTCTGGAGCCTGGAGAGATGGTTCAGTGGTTAAGACTCTACTTCCCAAGCAGAAGATCCTGAATTCAATTCCCAGGTTCCACATAAAGGCACCAGGTGGAAAGGGAGGTTCCCTGTTCTTCTGTTCTTGGTGTGTGGAACTTGGGAAATCTCAGAGTGAAGCAATAAAAAGGAGTTGAGCTCACCTGTCTCCTGTTTTGTGGATAACATAGTCTCAGGCTTCTGCATTTGGAAGGCTTCAGTCATCCAGTGCTCTTCCTGATTGGGAAGGTCAGAGAAAACTAGATTACCAGAGGTACCTGCACTAGATTTGGCATAGTAGATATGTTGTTGCTTCTCCATCTCAATTTTATATTAATTTTATATTATCTAAGCTGGCAAGTGGAAGGACCTGTATTTAGTTCTTCAATTTACACACATACTCCTTCCATCTCAGTCCTCCATTCTTTCTACTTTTCATCTCTTCTCTCCAAATGCACCCACACCTGCTACAGTCAACATAGTGCCCACAGACTGATGCCCTTCTTATACTCTCTGTTTTTATTCACACTAATCCAGTCAAAACATTTTTTGTTATGAGAACTGAACTTTGGTAATACTCACATCTTCTCTTCCCCCACCCCGTCTCTTGTTAGAATTGATGTCCTCCACATTCATTGATTTCTCCTTACATTCTCCTTGCTAGTAGTTAGCAATTAATTTGTTGTCATAGTTTTTGGCTACCAGAAGGAATAAAATACTCTGGTAGCTTAAAATACAGTAATTTATTTTTTTTTTTTTACAATTCTGGAGTTACATTTCAATATAAGAATGCCAGCATCAGTGTATTCTAGTGAGGCATCTTTACCTGGTTGACAGATAACTAACTGCCTTTGACTGCATCCTTAACATAATAGAGAAGAAAGAGAAAGTAAATTCTTTGCTACATCTTATCAAAAAGAAATTAATGTTATATAATGGGGACTTCACCTTCATCATATCATTTCATCTTTTTTACTTCTCTGAAGGTTCTGTCTCCAAATATGCTCACTGTGGGGACTGAGATTTTAAAGATGCACCTTTTGGAGAAGACTCAGTTCAGTGAGTCATGACTCCTATGGCAAATACATTTTAAACTTCACAAGGTCATGGGCTTCTCACTTTGTATGTCACATAGGCAGTAATGCGATTTCTTCATGATTAAGGACACTTTTTACGTATAAGTAACACCAAATTTTAATTATATGTGTCAATGCTACTATGTATCTTTTTCACCTGAAATTTTTTCTATACTGGGTCAGAAATACATCAACACATATTTTCAGAGACTATTATTTTGACCACACAGGAAGCAATATCAAAAAACCTAAAAATAGAAATCAAAATGAATGTGAAGAGTAACATGGTGGTTCGGAGTCATAAGCAGCAAAAGAACTCACTCAAGTCCAGATCATTGTAGAAAGGGACAAGCTTATTGACTATATTTTAGGAAAGGTTGGGACTAAGAGCAGTAAAAGAATGCTCCACTGAGTGTGACAGTGGGTTATGGTAGATTTTATTTGGAAACTAGTTTCTCTTGGGTTTGGGTTTTCACTATGTAATTCCAGCCGAGCAAATCTGAGCAGTCCTGATTGGTGAATATTCATTTCAGCATCTTGGCTCAGCATCTTGGTTCTCATCTTGGGGAGTGGCTAATTTGACACACTCATGTCTTCTTTTCATTGGGATTTTCTTTTATGTGGTATTAGGAATTCCTTCTAGACCAGACTTCAAATGGAGACAGTTCATGTTAGAGATATGTTTTGTTTTGCCAAGGAAGAGAGATTATAATCTCAATCCAAGTAAAAGAAAAGATTTTCACTCATTATGAAATATGGAGAAACACTGCAGGTAAGTAAGCAGATAAACAGTTTAATAGATAGGTTCAGAATGATGACATTTATTTCCTATTCTACTACTGCCTATGACTTACTTTTGCTTGCAGCTAACTTCTCATATCACTTTGCTGCATGATATTTTGTATATCCTTAATTTTCTAGGGCACAAAAGGATATCTGTTTTGTAGCCTTCACATAAACTGGTACAAAAGTGGAATGACAAGATCACAAAAAGAAAAACCTTTGCTAGAACAGTATACTGCTGTATTATAAAGTAAGAAAGAACGTATCACTTCAGAAAGAAGAAGGTAAGGCTTTTCTTGAAAATGCTAATTCATCCTTCGTGATCTCAGTGTGTTAGATTGACTTGCAGAAAGATTCACTTTTCAAAATTATGCAACTTCAGTGCACATTCTTCTCTGAGGTTTTATTGCTATTGAGAGGCCATGTACATGATAATTTTTAAGTTGAAGGCATTTAATACTTTGCTAGATAAAACTACTGTGTGGAATCTGGTATAAAAATGTAGACATGCTTTTCATATTTTAGTGATTGACAATAGCAAATGTTATTTCAGCATTTACCTTTTGGCTGATTTGGATTACTTTGATGTATTATAACAGACTCCCATATGAATGACATTATTTCCTCCTGATCCTTTCATCAAATATGCATGCCCAGTATTGCTTAGTGCTTGTTAGATCATCATTGAATCAGACAACTGAGAAATTCATGAATTGTCTTTTCTTAATATTCTATATTCAGTAGATGGGTTATTTTTGCTAGTTTTCCTTTTCCCCTATACTTTCCATCACAGTGTTTTCTACACTTAAGAACACTCTATGACATATTGAATAATGAAAAGAGTTTCATAATTTAACTACTTTGTCTTCCCCTCTTTTTATCCCACTCAATCTGTTCAGTTCCTTCAATGCAGTTGGAGTGAGTTTTTTAAAACACTGAAGATCTTGTCTATTTTCTGGGTTATGTGAGAGTAGATTTATATTTTATTGATCACATGAAGATTGTATTCATTAGCATTGTATAAAATATTCTGCAGAATTCAGTGTATATGTGAAATTTCAGCTCAGATATTATTCCTCTCTCCCATAATGTGTGCTTCTGATAGTAGTTCTATTTAATTCTCTGAAAATACACCAAACACTTTGTGTATATCACACCTTACATGATCACATTACCTCCTCTGCGCATCTTTACATGAATTCATCTTTTAATATTCCTAGCAAATACTTAGAAGATCTGCCCAACTTTTCAAAGGGTATAGTTAATAATATTTGTTATATTCTGTTGCTGTAATTCTCATTCTCTCTCTCTCTCTCTCTCTCTCTCTCTCTCTGTCTTTTTCTCTCTCCCTGTATGAGTACATGTAGGATTGTCAATTCAGACACATGCAAGGCTAGAGTTTAAGGTTAGAATATCTTTTGTAATTACTTCTCTGTCTTCTCATCCTGGAACTCACTTTTCATCACTGACCATCAATGACCTAGGATGACCTGTTTCTCTCACCTAGTTTCTGGGTTACAGGTATGTGCCACCATGGCTGGTTTTTACTTGAGAGCTAAAGATCCAATATCAGGCCCTCATGCTTACAGTTCACCTCCTCACTGCTCAGTAGAATTTTGATCTCTGAAATTCCATTTCTTCTGTTCTCTACCAGTCCATGTATTATTTATTTCTGTTTTCTGGTCTCTGACTTCTTGTATTTCTGCTTTAGTCTCTTTTTAAATTAAAACATTTTGTAATTTTGTTTATTCATGACCTTGTCTATGGGCCTGGATCCCATTTACTCTGTGAAAAGATTTTTGTGGCTACTGATATTTGCCATTCTACTTTCCTATTCCTTTCATCCTTTGCTGTGGAACATTCCATATTTCCTTTCACTCTTTCCTGGCTACCACTGACCTTTTCATGAGCTGTATTTTCTTTGACCCAAGATGTTCATACTGAGAAAAGGCTTGAGGCTATTTTCTAATCTAAAGGAATTTATTTTGCATCACTGGTTTTTCATCATGCATTGCATTTTTTAGGAGAGAGAAATAATGAAGGAGAGAGAGATTTTAATTACTCAAATATTTGGCAATCTCATATTTGTATACAGCATATTGTGATCACATGATCCCTCCCTCCTAAGTTATCCTACCACCTTCTTCCCAGCTAGTTCCTTTCTATAGTCATGTGTGTTTATGTGCAGGTAGCCACAGTAGCTGTGTGGACATGAGTGCATTGGTCACGCTCATTCCAGAAGCCAGCATTTCCCAGTTCTCTTTTGCTCCTCCAGCTGTTTCAATCTTTCCACTATGTCTTCACTGGTGTTCTCTGGGCCATGGTGAGACTGTTCTAGATATGCTTGTTTAATGTTAAGCATTCAACAGTCTCTAATTCTCAACATTTTTTGCTTATTAGGAGTATCTATTTTAACCATTGCCCCAGTGCAAAAAAAGTTTTTCTGAACAAGAGTGAGATCAGCACTAGGCCATGGGTATAAATGCAAATATTTAGGATGTAGATTTGACAATGTATCTGCTTAGCAAAACAGCAGTTGTAGATTTCCCTTTAGGGCCTGTTACTACTTAAAATAACCCTAGCAAAAAGGCAAGTGATAGAATCTAACAGAATTCTTTCTTTCTTTCTTTCTTTCTTTCTTTCTTTCTTTCTTTCTTTCTTTCTTTCTTTCTTTCTTTCTTTCTTTCTTCTTTCTTTCTTTCTTTCTTTCTTTCTTTCTTTCTTTCTTTCTTTCTTTCTTTCTTTCTTTCTTTCCTTTCCTTTCCTTCCTTCCTTCCTTCCTTTCTTCCTTTCTTTCTTTTTCTTTCTTTTTCTTTCTCTCTCTCTCTCTCCCTCCCTCTCTCCCTCCCTCCCTCCTTCCCTTCCTTCCTTCCTTCCTTCCTTCCTTCCTTCCTTCCTTCCTTCCTTCCTTCCTTCCTTCCTTCCTTCCTTCCTTCCTTCCTTTCCTTCTTTCATTTCTTTCTATTTTTGCTTGTATGTCTATGTGTGTGTTTGCGTGGATGCACCCAAGGCACTTGGAGGCCAAGGGAAACTTTAGGAATCATTCTGGAATGTGCTACCTCCCGCTCATTACTTTGCTCTGGAGTTTCCCATACTACACCTTTCAGGAACTGAAGTACAGGCCCCACTATTTCAGCCTGATGTTTTATGTGGGATCTGAATTGCTTGCGAGGCAGAGGCTTAACCACTGAACCATCTCTCCAGCCCAACAGAGAGTTAGTTCTCTAATATTTTAAAGTGTTCAACATCCTTGTCCATTAGGAAAATGCATATCAAAATTACTCTGAAATTCTATCTCTTTCCAGTAAGAGTTCTATTATTGATAAAACAAATTGCAACAAATAATGGCAAGAATGTTGTTTACTTGTTTGGGAAAATCATGACAACTTTAGGTGGTAGAGCCATTCTTGGGCAAGACAGTCACAGGGCTGAGCCTTGAGGTTGGTTATTCCTAACCTACCTGAGTGAGTGATTTTTCTCTTGAGTTCACCTCAGCAGCTATCAGCCCCCATGATATCTGCAGTTAGTGGGATTGTGAACTGATCCAGCCACAATGGAAATAAGTAAGGTGGTTTCTTCAAAGTTATAACAGAACTACATTATGACCTAGCTATGCCACTCCTGAGCATATACTCAAAGACTTTGTAGCCTATGACTGAGCTATTTACACATTCAGGTTCTTTTCTGGTCTATTCACAATATCTAGGAAATTAAATCAAGGTAGATGTCCATCAACTGATGAATGAATACTGAAAATGTGGCACATACACACAGTGGAATTCATTTGAACACAAAAGAATTAGGAAATATGTAGTAAATGGATGAAACTGGAAAATACAGTACTGAATAAGACAATCTAGGCCCCAAAAAACTGTATGTTCTCTTTCACATATGGATTCTACTTTCAAATTTTTAGATTTCTGTGTTTAAGTTGGAATGTGCATTTATAATGTCCATGAAAGAAGAAAGGATTCACAAATTAGGTTTTCACTGGTGGGGATTGTTATGGTTTAAAATGTGAGTTGTTTTCCACAGATTCATATATTTGAATGTTTACTTGTTTGGGAAAATCATGACAACTTTAGGTGGTAGAGCCATTCTTGGGCAAGACAGTCACAGGGCTGAGCCTTGAGGTTGGTTATTCCTACCCTACCTGAGTGAGTGATTTTTCTCTTGCGTTCACCTCAGCAGCTATCAGCCCCCATGATATGTGCAGTGACTTAGGATGCCTTCCAGCTTTTGCCACTCAACTTTTTGCCATAGAGTATTGGATCTTCCTTCTGGAACTGTAAGCTGAACAAATTTCCTATTTTCCACTTAAGTTGTTTGAGCTTGAATAGTGTCTCACAGTAACAGAGAACAGTAAATTCTATAGAAATATGATATCCATATAATACAGAAAAAGAGGAGGGAGTACTAGTGATGAAATGTTTACAAGGGCATGAGTATAGGTGGGTGGAGGAAAGGTAAGAGAGGGTGAAAGGGTCAACCAAAATTATTTCTGAAAGCTACAAATGTATAAGCTAACTAAAAATGTTGCCTAAAAAAAATGAATTAAGGTACTCCGAATGTAAAAGTAATGCTGCTCATGATGCAGGAGTTTTCTGAAATTACTAAGGGAAAAGAGGTCCCGTTGAAAACTGAATGTTGTGCTGCTCAAGTTGAGGATGGGGGTCTGCTTGCTGTCACTGGCCCAGAGCCTTGTCCTCTGTTTATCTCTTTATCTCGTCTATCACATGTTCAGCTACAGTATCAGATTCACTTTCCTCAGCGCTCCAGACTTTGACATATTAAGCCTTAATCTTCCATTTAAGTCCACCTTCTTGTTTTACTATAGTGCATGAAAATAACATTCAGTCTCCACCATTAGAAGTCCTTGCTTCTACTGCAGCTAATTGTTACTTAATTTACTTAAATGTAAGTAATTTCAGCTTTTAAAGAAGCTAATAATAAGACCAGCACAGACAAGAAACTAATAAGAAGTAACTAAAAAGACCTAAGTGACATGTTGGTGGCTGTGGTAGACTTAGCTCTCTACAATGACAAAATTGCAATCCAGTCATGTAAATGTGAGAACTTGTCATAATGAATAGCATTTCTGACACCTGCAAGATTTGAGGTAGCAATATCGACTAGTAACTGACAGCTAGCAGCTAATATCAACAGGTAAGAAAACACAAATCAGATGTGGGCTTTCAATCAGATGTGTGTTTTTAATCAGATGTGGGGTTTCAATCATCCCTGACTGAAGGAGCAGTGAATGAACAGCACATGATCATCTCCCTGGGTAGGTCATGCAAAGAACGTGTGAGCCTTCTTGGTGATATCCAGAGAATTAAACAATCTCAGCAGTGCTTGTTTCCATTTTTTGTCCAGTTTCTGGTCCTGTAAAATTCAGAGAAAAAAGAAGTGTGATGGCTTTTTCTGTCTTAGAAACTTCTTCACTATTGGGAGTTTTAGTCACTTCTCCAGAATTTATCACTTTGTTTCAATTTCTCACTTTTCTCTCTATTTTTTTAAATGCAGTCTATTACTACTGTGCACTCATTTATAATATACCTTTCTGCGAGCTGTTGTCCAGGCCAGAGGCTTCTGCCACAACTAGATGATAAGACCCTATTCCTAAAGGAATGAATTGTAGGCTTTCCTTCCGAGATCTTGTGTTTATGGTGTTAGAAGTACATAGTTTAGACTGCTGGGGGAGAGGAGTCATCAAAAGTTCGCAACTATGGGACTGGAGAGGTGGCTCCGGGGTTAAGCTTCCTCCTTGCAGGGGGAAGGTCCTGAGTTTGGATCCTAGACCCCACATATAGACGCCAGGCAGAAGCCAGGACGGCTTGCGTTTCTAGTCCTGGTAGGGCAGAGCCTGTGAATCCCCGGGCAGAGTAAACAAAGAGGAGGTGGAGGTGATTCATGGTGGTTCCCGGGTTCGCCCATGGGTCTGCACACACAGACACACATTCATACATTCATACACGCACACATGCACAATTGAATAAATAATAAAAAAAAGGTCGCAACTATGAACTGTGATTGCTACAAAACTGACATGCCAGTCAATATATGCCCACTGGTACAATTATGGTATGATTGATTTTGGGGCCATAGGTGTTTTCTGATTGGATTTGATTAATACAAATTTCATAGGAGGAACTATATGTCCGGTTCTGTGGACTTGGTTGAGACAAAGACTTTAAGCTTCAGCACGTGAAAATCTAAAGGTTATAGTTCTGCTCATAGTATGACATTCTTCATCATAAATCTTATTTTCTGTTAACTTGTTCTATTTCTTGCATTCGACAAATGTTTTAATATAAGAACTTGTATATATTGTCATTGCCTTTGGTGTGTGCCATTTTCCACAGTGTCATCTACTAGCATCTAATATCAGCAGTAGTTTTTTCTTATAGTTATTGACTTCAATGGCTTCCATGATCTAGGAATATGCACATCCATCAGCTTCATGGAAGGTGATAATTGGGTTTTTTATTCTCTCATAATGATTTTTAGTGATTTCTGTGAAGGAAATATCATCTACTTCATTGTGGCAAAAATGATATTTTCTTAAGCTTCATGTTGGGGTGTGTGTGTGTGTGTGTGTGTGTGTGTGTGTGTGTGTGTGTGTTTGAGAGGTACTTGAGTTTCTGTGCCCATGAAGTCCCAAAGGTTTTATCCAAAATCATACTGATTGCTCTACCATTTTATTGCTTTATTCTGGAGTATCCCAGGCTCCAACTTCCAGAGCCAGAAATATAGACCATCAACATATATGCTTGTCATTTTTACTTGAGATCTGGGGGTAGCATCTCAGGTTATTTGCTTGTGAGGTGAAGGTTTTAGGCTCTGATCCATATCTCCAGTACTTTCAATGCTCATACTGAGGAATGAGAAAGATACGCAGGATGCTGGTAGCCTTAGAAGCTAAAGCTGTAGGAGCCAGTAGAAAAATTACAAGAGTTCTATAGTGACATTTGTTATATGGTATCTAGGAATCTTTCCCCTCATGGGCTGTTGCAGTTACTCAGCATGTAGCCAGTAAATGCAAAAAAACAACTTAAGGGGGGAATAAAGGGTTTATCCTCTTTTGTGATTGTCTAGTTACAATTCCTTGTCTAACTTAGTAAAGAGCTCTTACCAACTCAATGAACTGAGGACCTGGCCACACCATATCCATAGATCAGCAGTACTACTAAGATACGGGAAATCCTCATCTGCCAAACCAGAATGTTTATCCAAGTATACAGAAGAATGCCAGCTTCCTTAAACTATTCCTTTTGTCTTATCTACCTGCCAAAAACCTATTTCCACTCATCATGATCTGAGCTGGGCCTCTTCATCAATAGCTTGCCCAGGACTCAACTCAAATACCAGTTCTTCAGGACTATGCCCAGAGTTCAAGTCTTCAATTCCAAGTTGACACCTGTAACTAACTGTGATAGGTTTTACTCAATGCAATTATGCATTTATTTTTTCAGTTTATTAACTTTAACAACTTCACTTTTCTTTTTACTTTGAAGTATGTTTTTGCCTTTAGCTTTTTAGGTTATTGAACCTTAGCAACATGATACCATTTTTCAACCAGGCATCCCTGAACATGGAATTGTAAAGTCAGTTGCTAGATATTGTTGAGGTCCCTTTCCCAAGCTGGGAATATTTCTCACAGGCCTTTTCATGTCAGAAAGAATTCCTGTATAATGCTAACTTTTAGTAATAAATGTACTGAGAAGGAAAGGAACAAATTCCATGGTGTTGTAGCATATTTTCCTCTATTGGAGGTATTTTTATTTTATTGCAGGCCACAGAGGTGGACAATCAAAACTATGGGATCTGAAATAAGATGTCGGTTTGACTTGAGTTACTTTGTACATGATGCTTAACCGTTCTTTGTCTTAACGTCCTTATTCATAAAATCTGAATAACTAGTGCATGATGATGTTTAAATTATTATTTCACATGAATATTAAACACGGGGGCAGATGCATTTTCTAAAATCAATTATCTGAAACTTATTTACTGCTCTACCGTAATGCTTCATTCAGCAGAGATTTTTTAAATTCAAGTTTCAGTTAATTACAGAACATGTAATCAAGACTACGTGGATTTACAGCTAGCAGTAATGCTTTATATTTTTTGCCTCATGTAATTCCTTGGGGAATCAGTGAGTGTTCTGGCTGCCCAGTATTGAAGATTCTGGGCAATGTGAGTCTCATACTGAGTCATTTTTACAGAACAAAGCAGCTGCATGTGCTTGAGCTTGAATAATGTAGATGAAAATGATGAAAAAGATGAATCCATAATTAAAAACATATTTCTGATTTCATGATCAAGCACCCTGTCAAAATTATGAACATAAATTTTGGTTTTATTTAAAAAGTTTTAAAACCAAGTTTATTATGGTATACTAGGATATTTACTTAGAAATCCATTATCCCCATTACTAACCCAGAAAGAACTAATAACTCTATCCAGTAAACAAATATGAATGCCTCCATTATTATTATTGTTAATAATAAAATACATGTTTGTTCATGTATGCAGATATGCGTGCTTCACAGCTCTTATGTGGAGGTCAGAGGACAATACCCTAGGGTGTCAGTCCTCAGTTGCATTCCACTACTTGTTTGAGGCAAAGTCTCTCTTGATTTGGAACTTCTCCATATAAGCCACAAACTTTAAGGAATTAACCTCTTTGATTCTTCCTGAAGGAGAGTTTTTGATTTATGAAACTTCCTGCTAGATATGCAGTAATATCCAAGGATATATTGTTCAAGAGTGATCAATCAGGCTTCAGAGGACTTGTGCAGGAAGCAGCTGCCTTTGAATCATCCATCTTTCTGCAAGTGACACTAAGCCTCTAAGTAACCCCAGTAACCTCATTGGTTCACCAGTTTGCTTTGCTGGAATTCTTATTCTGGCTACCATTGGTTCCCTGTCTGGGATGAGTAGGTGTGTCCATGTCTCTCCAGGAAAAGTCACCTTATAGAGAGAAGAAATGTTTAGGGTGATGTGTTCTTCTCTCTACTTTTTCTCATTGGGATATCTTCATCTTTGCCTTTCAGTATTGAAATATGATGCCTGCTCAAATGACTAACAAAAACATCACTCAGAGTTGCATTAGACACAAAAAGAAGTTTCTGAAAACTTTTCATTGGAAACATTGAAAACTTTACCTAGCCAGATACCCAGACATAGATAGAAATAAACTCTTGATATGTTGTAATCTTCCAAGCTTATGTCTAAATTTGCTACATTCATAAATATTCATAATTATATATAATTTATATATATAGCAGCAGTACATAATGTATGAGATCAAATTTCAAAAATAAAAATATGGTTCTAACTGAAAAAGGAGCTTTAATGTTGGGTTGCATGAATTCCGTTCTGAATTTTTCCAGGAACCAACTATTAGTCTATGTGATTGCACAGGCTTTCTCTCAAAGATTTAATATTTCTTAAAATGAAAATCTCATGGCATCCTGTCCTGTTGTATTTTAAAGCAATAGCAGGAGGGAATGTAGTATAGATAGCATAAATGTTACTCTATTCACAAGATATGTTTATATCTGGAATTAGAATATTATTGGCTCTTTTTTTGGCATATAGGTGAATCTGTGATGTCCATTTCAATCTCAAGCTAACCAGTAAAATGCTCTTTCTTTGCAGTAGGAAATAACAATTCAATTTCCATTGTTTATGTCATATGAGGTTTATTCTCTAATAACAAGAAAGATTTTTCTGTAAATACATCCCATTCTCTCACTGGCATAGGACAGTAACATGAATTATGGGGCTAATTTCTACTTTGCAAACTTTTGATTTATGATATATGAGTACATCATTTGGGAGGGGAATTGTTCCACATTAAATATATTCTTGAATAAGCACGTGCATCCTCACATACACAAACACATATGCACATTCAACATCACTGAAGTTCATAAAAATGAAAATGTATGCATACAATCAGTATCTAAATTAGTTCTCAAACTCTCTTAGAACCCACTGAACTACCCAGTGTTCTTTTCTAGTCCCAGTCAACTACCAACAAAGCCTGCATTACAATCACTCAGTTCTGAAAGTTTTCAGACTTTATAGAATTGAATTATATACTGTAAACTATATGCATTTTAGCGATGGCTGTGTTTAACATTTATAAAATTGCCTTATATGTAATATATGTAAATATATACACTATATATATATATAATATGTGTATGAATATACTAAATTTACCTTTTATACTATTTATAGAGTTTGAGTTGCTAAAGATTTGGGGACATGATGAAGAAAGATTCTGTGGACATTTTTCTTCATATTTTGTGTAAAACAGTTGAAATATCACCACAGGTCTCATCGTCTATATGAATTGTACAGTCATATAGAATTGTCTTGCATGTATGCTATGTGGTTGGAATCAAACTTGCTTGCTTCCATAAGTATATTCTACTAACTCTACTTCATCAAAATATTTCATCCAATATATTTCAAAGATGCTTATCTTAAAACAGATAACAATGTGCATTGACCTATTTCAATGTTTTAGATTTTTCTTATAGATTTTTATTTAAATATCTGACTTCTCCATAATTTTCCTTAACAATTACATACTACTTACTGTTTGCATTAATAGAAGTTTTCAGATTAGAAGTTGGCAACAATAATTAAAATTATATTTCAAATCAGATGTTTTCTATATTTCTTCCTTGGTATAAATATTTTATAAAAGAAATAGTATGCTAGATTATTGTTATGAAGTTGTATTCATCTTTCATTGAAAGTTACATGTTAGTTATACCATAGTTGCTTTTTTGAAAGACATGTTAGGCTCTTAAGAACAAGAAACAAGAAGATAGGTTTTGTGTTTCTAAAACTATTGATATTTGCTGTAAAATTGGACAAGCAATTTCTCAGGAATGTTAACTGCTTCCTAAAAGGGAAGAACAATTATAGCAGCTCAGAAGTTTTGTTTAAAACAACTTGAAAACAATGTCCTTTCTTGGAGACGTGTGAGAAGGTTCAGTAGGTAAGATGTGTGCTTGCAAACCTAGAGATTTAAGTTGAGCCTTAAATAACCATATGGTGGAAGAAAAACTGTTCTTTGACCTCCACCTGTGCACCTTATCATGTCTGTGTTTCTTTGTCTGCCTCTCTTATTTGTTCTCACATAATTTTTTAAATAAAATAATATCCTTTCTTATAAGTATTTTTGTCTTAATATTTGACTCTTTAAGTCTGTAAGAAAATATTTACTGAAGCCTGGAATTAATGATATGATTTTTCCCTCATTTTTTGATAACTTTGTCTTCAACACAAAAATATGAAAGAAGATTTTAAAGAGTTTTGATCAGTTTCCTTTCTTAAGTGTTGCTATAAAGCAATTCAAAGCAAACAAAATGACATTGAAAATGTTTTATCATCCATATGTTGAAAATTCTGTAGTGAGTGAGAACAGAATTTAACAGTGTGGAGCAAACTGTAAAACCAATTATATAAAAAGGTAATTATCAATATGCAAGTTTATGATTTTTGTTCTCTGAAGCTTTCACAAAGGAATATAATAAATTTATGTCATTTTCGTCTCTTACTACCCAGTCCCATACTTCCTCCTTTCCCTCTAAATTCTCCTTTTCAGTCAGTCTTCTTCCTACTTTCATGTCTTCCTGTGCATGTAGCCCACTGGTTTTCATTTGGTATACCTGTATTGCCAAGTGCCTGAGTATTTGTTGGGGCATGAATGATTTATCAGTGGGTGAATCACTGAGGAAAGTAGCTCCTTTGTCTTGTCTGGAAATAACCTTCAATAGTATTTCAGGAAAGTGGTGTCTCATGAGATCTTCCTCTTACCACGGTGAAATGTTGATAGGCCAAATATTGCACAGGTTTTGCAGAATTAGATATAGGTTTGGTGAGTTCTTGAGTATAATAGCCATGTTATAAAGAGGGAATATTGTCTGGAAGAACCTCTCCCCAGCCTCAGACTCTTACATTCTTACTGTCTTCTCTTCTGCAATGATCCTTGTGCCTTGAGGTAGGGAGTAATTCTGATGTACTATTTAGGACTTTGCAGTCCACAGTCACTTAATCTCTACACTTCAATTACTATGGTTCTCTGCATTAAACACGTTCAAGGGCTGCAGAGATGGCTGTAGAGACTCAGCCTTTGACTCTCAAGCAAAAGGCCATGAGTTGTGATTTCAGATCCCACATAAAAACACAAGGGTGAAATGACTGTGACCTGCACTTTCAGTCCTGGAAGTGGATCATGGGAAACTCCAGAGCAAAGGAATGAGATAGACTAATCCAGGACGATTCATGATGACCTCTGAGGTCTCCACAAGCAAACGCACTGATGTGTCCTTTGTTACATAAGTCCACACTGATTTACCCCCCCACCCCCACATACACACACAGAAGAAAAACACCTTCCCTTATTTTTTCAAGTCAAATACTTGTCAAGTGTTTAATTCTAGCATCTACATATAAGACAGAACATGTATCATTTTTCTTTGTCTGTAATACCTTGTTTAATGTTATATTTTATAGTTCCATTCATTTACCAGCAAATTGTATGATATTGTCATCTACATAGATAAATAATGAAACCACAGTTTCATTACCCATTCTTCTGTTGATGGACATGTTGGCTGATTCCATTTTCTTGCTATTTAAAATTTTTTATTATTATTATTATTATTTATTCAACTGTGTGCATATGCTTGTGTATGTGCGCACGCGTGTGTCTGTGTGTGTGTGTGTCTGTGTATGTGTAGAACCACGGATGAATTCGCGAACCACCACGGATGCCTCCACCTCCTTCTGCCCTGGGATTCACAGGCTCCGCCCCACCAGGACCAGAAGCGCAGGCCGCCCCTGCTTCCGCATGGCGTCTATACGTGGGATCTGGGATCCGAACTCAGGACCTTCCACCTGCAAGGCGGAGGCTTAACCCCTGAGCCACCTCTCCAGCCCCTTTCTTGCTATTTTAAAAGACAATCCTTTGTAAAAGGATATATCTTTGTCTAGGGTTGAGAATTGACCTAATCTATTTGTCTAGGGTTGAGAATTGACCTAATCTATGACTACAATGATAAATGTTTAGATGAAAGTTTGTTAATAAATACTTATAATTCAACCTTAGTAGTTTATTTCTACCTATGGCCCATAGTCTTCCATTTTTTTTTGGTTTGATATATTCTTGCCTGTCAAAAAGTGGAATTTCAATCCAATTAGAAAGCAGTTTGTTACCTCCCTAGCATTCATACTATCCTATTGTATCAGTGGCCATCTCTTACAGAATAATTGTCACGGTAGCCTGCAGCATTCTCAGCTGGGTGAAAGTGTTGATTATTTTTCTCCCCTGTCAGTCTGCATCAGACCTTATGGCACTATGAAAGCTGGCCAGCAAGAGAGAAGCGTCCAGATCTGTTTCAGCTTGTTATCTCTATGTCCTTGATCCACTTATGTGGTTTCTTTAGCAATATGGTCTTACTATTAGATTCCTGAGGGCAACCAAGAGCAATGGCAGATCCCTATGTGTTGGGGTGCTTTTGAGACTTTCTGAGTCCTTGGACAATATGTAATTTTTTTGTTTAAATATCTGAATTTATTTTATAGTATTGCCAGTAAAAATATAACATGAGATTAAAGTAAGACATGGGACTATGAGAGAAGGTACACCGTGTACATATTTTCATTGCTCCAGGAGTGTACTAGGAGGAAGCCTGTTGAAACTAGTGAGAATTTCTTTAGTCTGAAAAAGGATTGGTTTATAGCTATCATTGGGAAACAACATTCTTAAGTTCATTTATTTTATAAGCTGTCTTTCAAGATATAGTGTTTTGACATTTGATAGATATATGCATCCTGTGTCTTTCAAACATAAATGAGTAGCTTGTCATATTATGGCACAAATTCAGCTTTAAGACCATTGTAAGGTTTCAGATATGATCATATTACATACAAATGTTTCCCGAAGTGACTCACATAGCAGCACAATTGTTTCCACAATTCAGAATTCTTTGTGGGCATACTTCCAATGTGATTTTTACAACTGAACTGGTGGAAACAGAAAGAAAATCAGTCTTGTGATCTCAATACATACTCCCTGAGCTTTGTATCTAACACCATCTGGACACCATGGCAGCCTTCTATTTATTACATACAAAAGCCTGGATCCTGCTGATGCATAAACAGTAATTAAACCCACAAGCCAACCATGCATGCCAGATTTGTGAGAACTATCCTTTGAGTATCTTAGCATTTCCATGCCAATGAGCTTATTGAGAAATTGGCCAGTGATTAAAGATTAATGATTTATGTCTGCAAGCGAGGTTCATTTGCTGCTTACTGAAATAGGTTTGACAGCATCTTTGTGATTTTTCTAGAAATCATAGTCACAAAGATTATTATTCCTAGGAAAATATCTCAGTCAATTTTAAATAGGAGTTTGGGATTGAGACTTATAAAATCATATGCATTTCAACATTGATTCACCGTGTATCATGCTTCTTTTCCTACAGCCTCTTGGATTTGCTTTTAAGTATAACATTTATACTGTATATGTTGGAATAAATAGTCACTTACTCCATGTTTTTTTTCCAACTTTTCTTTCACAGTTCTTATAAGCTTTAACTGATCATAGTCTCTGTTTAAAGCAAAAGGACATGATGGATAAAAAAGAAACACATCTGAGACACTTACAAAGAAGCTTGGTGGTACCTCCCTTTGATCAGCACTTTGCTTTTCAAGGTAACTAGATTTTTCACAATTTGTTGAGTCCCATGAGAAAGCAGGTGCTGGGGAGAATTAACTGGTTAACTGTGAAAATGTGATAGCAGTTGTATCTGGGGGTTATGAGACATGAGTTCTTTCCTCAGCAAGGTAGATTTTTCTAATAACTTTTGAAATCTTTTAATTTACTCATATCAGCATAACATATGATCTCCTTTGTAAAATCAGTAAAGTATAAGTGAAGCTATGACTGACCCTTTTATAACCTTAATGGTTCTATAAATACAGAACTAAAGTAATTTATAAAGCTGTTAAAATTAATTCTGCCATTAAAATAAACTCCACAGTACATTACATTATTACTGTAGTAACTGAACTATGAACTTCTGAGTCAGCAAAGTGAATCTATGGTGATGAATGATGATTGTAACTCAGCAGCCAGGGATTCAACATCTGCCCATGTGAACTGCCTTAACTGCCTTGTCTTTATTGATTATTTTTCTTCTGGCAAATGGTCTTTTTTTCCTATGAAGTTCTTTAGCTTGAGTGGCTAACCTTAGCAAAGATATTATTTGGCTAAATGCCTCTCCTTCTGCTAAATTCTTATTCTCATGCCAAATCTCATCCATGGAAATATACATTGATCCAAAGCTTCTTGGAAGTTCAAAATTCAGTTCCTGAATTTTACCTGCATCATAGTTTCTTCAAGTGTCTTCAACAATCTTTGCTGTGAAGGTAGAAAAGAATCAGATTAGCCAACTCTGGCTGGTCCCCTGGGTGGATGCAGTGTGTTGTCACTACCCTTGCTAAACAGTGGCAAGTCCCTGAGCTTTTTGGAACAGAAAGGAAGAAATGTAAAAATAGCTTACACAAGAAACAATCAAATTGAATGTCTGCCACTTTCTTTAAGCAAGACTTCCATTTCAGAACAACATCCCTAACCTTCTGCAACCTCATTGTTTTGTCTGTTGTATTTGCTCCAACTCTATTAGGTGATTTTTTCACTGGCCCTATTTCTCATAGCAAAAGAACATCAGTGCCTCCCTAGACATAGTGAGGAGTCTGCCAATGAATAAAACATTCAGGGAGATTCACATGCATTAGCTAAATGACTCACTCCTAACCCAAACTCGCCACAACTATCCAGATATCTGCTTTGGCAATGATATCAATAGTTACTGCCCACTTGTTTAAAGCAGAAGTATTAAAAATCAGAATCACAGGATACGCTGCGTATTCGGAAATAGAAACTGGTAAAAAGAGAAAATTACATAAAAAAGGCAGTGACTAAAGGGTGTGATATTGAATATTACAAATAATTGAATCTGATTCATCAACCTACTTAGTAAGTAGGTTGAAACTAAGGAGGTTGACAAATCAGATTCAATTATTTTTGTTTTAGAAAAAGAAAATTATAACAAACAGCAATTTAATGTAGTCTCAGCTCAGGGATTGTTAGGTCTGGGAGAAAATTCCAGATGGATTATGCTAGTTTACTATTCACAACTGAGTTGAGGAAGATTTGAGAAACAAGAGAGTGTGACTTAAATGATATTAAATCAATAGTTTTCACAAAAGAAAAGTTAATGTTTATTGTCACTAAAATACTTCACATGCTTTCACACCCACATTTTTCTCCATGAATTGTTTCCATGAAAGACATCAATCAGGCTGGCCTAGTTCCAGGTGGTTGATATAGAGTCTCTGAAGTTCTGGATTATGATTTGTTGATTTTCTTTTTCGGTTTTGCTGCTCCTGCAATGCCCTTCACTCCATCCTGATGGGTCTTGGATGTCACCCCCTGGCCAGAGATAAAAAGCTGTTAAAATAGACTCTTGTTATAAGAGTATATTCAAAGGTATATGCAATAAAAGTAGGAAACCACAATGAGGGAAGGGTCAATCGCCCATTTGCAAAATGATTACTTATTATCTGCCAGACTATATGCCCTCCCCTTTTGGTGAGATCACACGCCAGCCTAATCTCTTCCCATCCTGAAGCTCAGGGAAATTTGCGGAAGAGGGGGCGGTAAGAGCACAAGGATGGGAGGAGCAATGATATGCAAGATACTCCACACAAGTTAGGGCCGAAGCAATCATAATTGGACTTTACATGCCCTGCTCAATGTCCAACACACTATTGTCCCCACAAAGTCTAGCATTTGCTAAAAGCACCAAGATCCTTGGAGGCAGGGATTGACAGCCAAAATAGTGTTCCTATGCTTAAGGGGAACACAGGAAAAGGTTCAGGGACATGCTGCTGGGTCCTTGTATGTCTTCGGAGAGGAGGACCCGGAGGAGAGTCAGGCATGCACATTAAAGGATTCTCCGGGGATTGGGGGAGGGGAGGCACTGGGGTATGGGGAGGGAGGAGTGAGGGGAGGGTGAACAGAGGGGTGGGGGGGAGGAGGGAGGGAGGGAACCGGTGTACCTATTAAGTTTGTATGAACGGAGATAATAAAAAATGTTTAAAAAAGTTTAAAAAGATTATATTTCAATTTGATTTTTGATTAGCTAAAATTAGCAAATAAAAGGATATGAAAAATACATGCTAAAATCAGGAGACAATCAAAATGGTAAGCAATATATATTTGTTCCTCTCTGAACATTTGTAAGGATTTCATAATTATTAGGAACTATTTGTGTGTATAGAAATTGTCATTACAGTAAAAATTTCACTTATTTGAATGTTCTTTGCAATAAATAAAATGGCATATTTTTCTAGTTCCTAAAAAAAAAAAAAGAAAGACACATCAATCAATAGATTAGATATGAAGACCCAAATATAAGCTTACACAGCTATAGCTGCCTGATTTTTGACAAAGGTTCTGAATAGATGAACAGAGAAAAGACACTTCTTCAACAAATGATGCTGGGAAAAACAGATATTTGCATGTAGAAAAATGGAAATTGATGTTTCCTTTCACCTTGTACCAAAAATAGATCCAAACAAATCAAAGAGATCAATGTTAAACTTGAAACTTTAAAACTTCTTGAAGAAAGGATGGGAGTGTACTTGAACTGATTGGTCTAGAAAAAGACTTTCTGAGCAGGATCCCATTTGCACAGGATGTAAGACCAACAATCAACAAGTGAAATCTAATGAAAGTAATAAGCTTTTATTCTGTGCAAGAAACTATCAATAAAGCAAAAACACATCCCGGAGTGGGAGAATTCTTTGTCACATATGTATCAGACAGAGGATTAATCTCCAGAGCATATATGTAACTAAAAAAGTTAAACATCAAGAAAGCAAACAACCAAATTAAAAGTGAACACCAGATCTGAAAATTGATTTTTCACAAGAAGAAATTCAAATGTTAAAGAACTATCTTAAAAGGTGTTCAACTTCTTTAACCATTAGAAAAATTTAAATTAAAACTACTTTGAGACCTTTTTCATAGCTTTAAATATTCTTTCTTATTTTCAATACTCTTATTTTATATATTATATGAAGATTATAGACTATACCTAAACATGCATGTTGTAAATGGTGATGAGACGAGATCAGATATCTTTATAAAGACTATGCCATTATCAGTACATATGTGTGCTTAAATGCACACTTGTGTGTGTGCTTACATGTGCCCATGCTTGTGAGAAGCTGTTGGATACTGTATGTTAAGATAAGGAGAAGGCACTAGGATTGATGGAATTTTTTTTTTCAGAGAAAGGAAGACGAAAACTAAACACAAAGAAACTTAATTGTAAATATTAAAAATAGTAATTTGCTTCAAAGAGAGATGGTAGGACACACACATGCTACAGTGTATATTAAAGCCAGAGGGTAATTTTTTTAAAAATTATTTCTTCTAGTTTTACAAGTTTAATGAGTAGTTATCCCTGTGCCCCCTCCCTTCACTTCTTCACCCTCTTTGTCCCTTTTCCTTCCCTTCATCAATCCACCCCCCTCCTCTCACCTTCCTGTCCCTCTGGATTATCTGTTCCAGAGGGGGCTCAGGGCCCTGTGTCAGATCAAGTGGCCCTTTCCTTGGTAGAGCCAACGATAAACGCACTCCCCTAAGGTTCACACTCCATGCAAACATTTCTCCTGAGATCCTCTTCAGTCCATAGGGGAATGTCAGACATTGTGCAGGTCTGGTGAGGTTAAGAATCATGGCAGTGGGTTCTGGATGTAGTAGCCTTGGTGCCCTGAGTAGAATTCTTTTGGCAGCAGTGGATCTCATCATCCTTAGGATCTTTACAATTTTTCTACCTTCTTTTCTGCAAGATTCCCTGAGCTTTAGGATGGGAAAATATATGTTGGCCTGATTCTGGTTGAGTATTTCAGGGTTGCTGGTTCTCTGTATTATGGTTGGTTGCTCTTGTCTATTTCCCTGCCCTTCTATTGCACTAGACTTCCTCTTGTTTGCAAGGTAACTTTTGAGTGTCGGTTCTCTTCTTCTACTGTGTAGGGTCAATTCTCAAGGTTTGTCTGCAGGTGCTTTTACTTGCTGAGTCATATCATTAGTCCATAAAAATGAATAATTAGACCCTGGGAAGATCTACTGTCCTTGCAAAGATGATCTGATTCTAACTGCAGCAAAGTTCTGAATCTGCTCATGTACCGAACCAGTTTAATTTGAAGTAATCCACTATCCACATGTATTGTGAATGCTTGTCAATCCCAAGGTGACTTTTTGTTGTCTATGTTTAATGAATAAACATAGACATAATAATGTTGACTGATCACAATCTGATAAGACTTATAATAGATGCTTATTGACACTTCTAAGCAGTGGAATCTGCCCAATTTTAGCTTTTCTTTCATGAATTTAATGTGTTTTGTTATTGTACCTTGTATACTTATAATAGATGTCAACAGAGCACACAGATAATAGTAAGTAAGGAAATTCTCCTTAAAGAAATGGTGAGAGGTTTTATGATAATCTCCTCTAAACTTGTCAATTTTTGTATAGAGGTGCTTGCTGGACATACATGTAAATGTACATTTCATTGTACAGCATCAGGAGCTGATATGTTGTACATAAAGCCCCAACTCCAAATCCAGGCTAATTATCAGACTACTAGAACTCTTAGAAAAAGTTAATTTATTCATAATGTCAAATACATAAGAGGGGAAGTAGTTTAGCAGAGACTGTATCTTATTCTGTTTTTGCATATACTTTTGCTCTCTTATGTGTAATCTACTGTGAAATGTAACTGAACATATTTCTTTGATGAGACTAACCGATACCTGTGTTAGGGAAGAGATGCTAAGTTAAAGAGGCTTTCATGCATTCTTGAAATGTAAGTGTCTCTGGAGCTACATTACATGCTGGTACAGATAAAGATATGTGAATTATTTGGGTCTTCTTTCCTAATTCCAGCTTCAAGAACAAAAATTTTGTCTTCATATATTTCTCTTCGTAGTAAGCCAGTGTATATATACTGGCATTACTGACAAAATAAAGAAAAATATAAAGAACTCCTCCAAACAACACACTACTACAAAACTATCATGAATCTAATATGTGAAAAGCAATGATAGAAAATGCAGAGAGAATCATAGTGTTCCTATACTTATGGGGAACACAAGAAAGAGTTCTAGGAAATGCTACTGAGTCCTTACACCTCATCAGAGAGGAGGACCCAGAAGAAAGTTTGACATACACTAGGAGATAGGGAGGGAGGGGGGAAAAGAAGTGGAAAAGGGGGGAGAGAGCTAGGGGGTCCAGGGAGGGGTGGAGGGAGAGAAGGGAACCAGTGTACCTATTAAGTTTGTATGAGTGGAAATAAATAAATAAATAAATAAATAATTTAAAAAAAAAGAAAATGCAGAGAGATTAAGTGTCCTTTGTATGAGTGTGGGGAGGATACAGTTGATACTGCTTTTCACTGCAGATGAGTCATTTTTACAACAAGAAAAATTTAAGAAGTTCCTCAGTTGGAGTATTGTAAAATTCCATCACATGTTAAGATGAATCACGAAATGGTTTCTTGATTCTTTTGTTGCTCTAACCTGTCTTCTAATACTGGTACAACACTGACTCCCTTGTGCCCAAGTTCTGGATTTTTCTCCCGGAGGCAGAACTGATGAATCTCCCTTCCAGAAGGCATAGCTATGGGTGGAATACCTACTAACTTCACTGCTGCCATCCTAGGCCAGGTCATGCCCCATGTGCATATACCACTACAGTAAGTGCTTCATTTATGTTTGACTCTCTGAACTAGAATGATCTTAGAAAGGAAACTTTATTTAGGTAACCCATCTAAGAAAATCTCAGTAGTTTTAGGCTGAATCCAAAATTTAAACCTATCTTTTTCTTTATCATTTTCTATTTATCTAGCCTGATCCTATTATGTTGTTCATGTTTGCGTTGAAAGGCTTTGGAACATGATTCGTGTCCAGAGTGCTTTTTACTGAAAGTCCCCTTGATTACATCCTTAAGTTTGGATATTTCCTTCCTAGAGCTCCAGCTGTGCAGTTGGTTAGCATATAGTACTTAACATGGCTTTTAACTCACATGCTGAGGCCTTCATGACCATCAGTGTTTAAAAAATTTTTTTCTCCCAGCAATTGGTTTTCACAGTATTTTCTTGCTTCCCTATAAAGTAACTGTCAACTATGAGCATAACATCTACTTTGTATATTTGGTCTTATTTCTATCGCACCAGACCAAGATTTACAAAAATGCAAAGCTCAAGACCTCCCATGCCATCAGAGAGTCACATGAGATATTAGATAAACTAGTGCTAAAGATTTATTTATATGACCCTTTAGTGGAAAGATCCTAAGGGTGCTCAAATAGAAAAAAACACTTTTCAAAAACTGAGGCTGTCAGACACTAATGAAAGAATGATATTGTTGGGTTAGTTATGAATCTTGCTAATATCCCATAGGCAACACAAGGGTTTCCTTGAGTCAAGAAAATAATTTCAATGTCTATTAGGCAATAATCTACAAATATCAATTAATTCTTCAGCCCTTGATTCACTGAATCAGCAACAAGTAAATCAAAGTCAAATTCACCTAGAAGACTGACTAGTTTCCCATGTGTTTGTTTACAATGATGTAATATAACCTCAAATAAGCATTTCATTTTTTTTCCATAAGATTCAAATACCTAGGACAGGGACTGTCATTATATTTACTGATTTTATAAGTGAGTGATTTTCTTCCTCCCTGTTGTATGAGCCATGCTTCTCCGAAGTATAGTAATACATTGCCCCTGAAATTGATCTTGCAGTTTACAGTGCACCTCTGCATTCCTTTGGACACATGGCCTGCTTGATGCAGCATGCTTGATGGAAAAAGTTGTCTTGACAAGAGGACATTCTAAACAATACTTGTTGCATGGTTTCTTAGGAGTAAGCCTGATATAGCCTCCCAATTACCTAACACATTGACTTACTCTCTGGACTACATACTGAATTTTATATCATCTTTTTTTTTGAAAGTTTTTATATTCTCTTTTTTTAATATTTTTATTATTATTTCCGCTCATACAAACTTAATAGGTACACCGGTTCCCTCCCTTCCTCCTCCTCCCCTGACCCCCCTGCTCTCCCTCCCCTCACTCCTTCCTCCCCATCCCCCAGAATTTTATATCATCTATGAAAGAAAAAGGCACTTACTTTCTGCATGGCAGGGATAATAAAACCGGGCCATTTTTTGCAAGTCATTTTAAATAGAAAGAGTTATCTATACTTAATATATAGTTGACAGCTAGGCACTTAAAATCTTACACATTTAGATTACAAGCAAATTAAATTGACTTCATGTTCTTTTTAGTTTCTGTTATCATATAAAGTGCATTTATTGCAAATATTAAAAGACACTATGTATAACAACAATGTTTAATTTAGGTATTAATATAAGTTATTTATATGTCTGTTCAGTATTAAGTGTAATGACAAATTAATACAGATTTGAAGATTTGTACATTAAGTATTTAAACTTATATATTATATTTCAATTCTGAGACATCCATGACACCTGACAAAGAAAACTCAAAAATGTCTGTAGTAGAGTGCTATGTCAAACTGTCCTTGCCCTTATCCTCTCAAAATATGGTATACCTAGAGCTATACATGAGCTACCCAAGGGAAGAACTGTCTTTCATTGATGAGGGAAGACAGCTTTACAACTTAAAATGTGTCTTTTTTACTTTTGTTCTGCAGTATAAGTTGTATTTACTTAGCTTCCTTCAAAAAGTAACATATGGAAAGTAGAAAATGACATAATTTGCAGTAGAGAAATCTAGCTGACACTGCATGACCAGAGGATCGAGGTTAACCTGTCAGCGATTTGTGAATGTAGCAGTTATTCTTCTTCGTTGCTGTGAGACAACAGTAAAAACTCAAGCAACTTGAAGGGAGAAAGGGGTATTTATTCAGCTTACAGTTCTAGAAGGGAGACATAGTCCTTCATAGTGGAAAAGGCATAGCTGGCTATCAGAAGCTAGAAACGGTATAAGTGTTATCCATCAAAGAGGCTGGGAGCTGAAAACTGCCAGCTGCTTGCAGACATCTCCAGAAAGTGGTGGGGGCTAATCAACCTCAAGAAGCAATTCCTGTGACTGCCTTCCTCCAGCAAGGTTCCATCTCTTAAAGTTGGCATGATCTCCCCAAAAAACTAAAGATTCAAACACATGGACTTGTGGACAACAACTCACATTTCAAACAATGGTAGTGAAATTATAGTGCGTTCTCTTGCAGTGTTGTGAGAAAACTTTAGTCTTGTGATGTTCTTCCTCAATATGGTCCTGGTCAATCATTATTAATCAAAAGTCAGACAAAACCAGATTGAGAGATGTTCATTATATAATATTTTTACAGCTACTAACAGAACTATCAGGATCCTCAAATATACCTTAGAAACTTCCACTGATTAGATATGTGCTATGCTAGGGAGGATCCTGAAAGAACTGGCTGATAGCTGATAGCTGGCTGAATTTTGAGCATTTGTTTGTGTTAACACCATAGGGAAAATTGGAATGCCAGAAAGCTAATTATTTCCAACATTTCTGAAAATTGTGGACTTACCAAAAATTGTAAGTTTATTAATAAGTTCACAGCATTCCTTTATATGTAGATGGATTGAATATAAAAGGAAAGGAAGGTACACAGAGAAGGAAAGGGAAGAACAGGAAGAAGAGAAGAAACAACAGAGAAAATTAGTAACTGACAGAAAAAAAACCAAAATATTAAACATTTTTCTCATTGTTAAAGCTTAAATTATTTTCAGGCTGTCCTTTTTCCTTCAGATAGTTCCAGTAAGATTTTATGATTTGTAGCCAATATACATTAGTGATTTTTTCTCTTCATTTCAGAAAGACATATGTTTTTGGCAGCCATATGTTAGATAGAATTGTTAAAAGTCCCATTTCCCCACAAAACAAGTTAGCTTACTGCCAAACAGCATAGGGCTCCATTGGGATGACTCCCCTCTCCAGGCGCTTTGCACTCACAGCCTGTAATTGTTAATTATCTGGATATTTTAGGGATTATTTCAGCAAATTAGGCATGAATGCTCAAGATAATTGTTTCAATTATCCACTTCACTTTTGTTTCTATACATGCATTGTGTGTGATTTTGTTTTACTGTAGTATCCTAAGTACCACTCTTATTATGCAAACCTTTCAGAAAAATTGGGAGTTTAATATGTGCTGATCTATTTCTGAGTCACAATAAAAAACAATTTAATCAGTGCTTTTGTGTATGCGTGTGTGTGTGCACGCATGTGCATGTGTGTTCTGGGTATTCTAGATCATACTTCAAGTTGAGGGTGATAACTGCTTGATTAATTTGAACTTTGACTTTCATTATTGTATTTTCTGACTAAAATTAAATCTATAAATTATGATATTTTAACTCTTTACCCAAATCATATGCATGGATGTACCTTGAACATAAAGAACTAGTCCAACTTACAACTTTTTCAATTAACATGTTGATATTTTCACTTTAAGTAGTTTTCTGGCATCACTGAGAGATATATTTCAAGTGCAGAACAGATGAATTTTTTCTTTTATTAATTCTTGTATGTGTCCACATGCATTTGTGCCTTTGTGCGCCTGTGTGTATGTGCCTGTACCTGTACTTTTGCCAGTGCCAGTGCCAGTGCTTGTACATGTGTGCATGTGTGCATGTGTGCATGTGTGTATGTGTGTATGTGTGTGTATGTAAGCACACTAAAATGTCATGATCAGACAAAAACTTTGGAGTGTCATTTCAATTTTTTATCTTGCTTGCAAACAGTTCTCTTTAATCTAGGATAGCTGCTCTGTGAGTTTCTGTAGACTTTTGGGTCTAGGACTAACATTCCCTGTAGAACTTCAGGGATTACAGGTGCCTACATCATTGTCTCTAGCCATGTTCACAGCATCTGGAGATCTGAATCCTGGTTCTCATGCTTGTGGCACTTTACCTACTCTGTCTCCTATGCCCTGTTTTAGTAATTCTCACTCCACTGTTTTCTACAGTATTCATTTTGAAGGTTAAAGGCCAAATTCAGAACTGCTCCTATTTATAGTTCCATCTGTTCTATTAATGGTAGGATTTGAAGAAGAAATACAAGAAGATTGATACCGTTACCCTCTTGAGCTGGGAAGTGTGGAGGTCATTTCTTATGTGAGTGGTTAGAGTGTTGTCATAGGACCCTCCATCCCCTGAAGCTGTAGGAAGAGTAGAGATTATCAGTGTCTCTGAACCTGGAGGAGTCTCCATGAGGGAAGACTCCAATGATGACTTGTCTGTGTCTCTTAGCTGTTGAGAAAAAAATGACAGGAATATGACTGAATTTTGCTTATAGACAAAAAAGAACTAGGTGGGGAACGGGCAGAAGATGTTGAGACACTGGGACAGAATGTTGGAGCTATTAACTTGCACACATGGATGGTAGATCCAAGATGCATGATTTCTGACAACTGCATATGCATCTGTTCCTTTTTTTAGAGTGGTGAAATAAATCTTAAAAAGATTCCATGTGGGGGAGGGGGGAGATGGAGCTGGAGAGGTGGCTCAGGGGTTAAGCCTCTGCCTTGCAGGCCGAAGGTCCTGAGTTGGGATCCTAGACACCATGTATAAACGCCAGGTGGGTAGAAGCGGGGCGGCCTGCGTTTCTAGTCCTGGTCGGGCCGAGCCTGTGAATCCGGGGGCAGAGTAAACAAGGAGGAGGTGGAGGCGGTCCATGATGGTTCCCGAATTCGTCCGTGGTTCTGCACACACACACACACACATACACACACACACACACACATACATACACACGCATACGCATACACGTGCAATTGAATAAAAAAAAAGACTGCAGCGAACCAAAGACAAAGGTTGCTACTTCTTGGCACAGGTGTGTCAGAAAGGTCCAGAGAGGAAAGTCAGGAGAGAAACTAAGTGTGCTCTAAACACCCTCCCAGGTCACCAGAGATGGGAGTCATTAGATTGATACTTTCACATTTGACATTTCCTTTACTTTCTGTTTCTTCCCCCTTTCTTGTTGTTCAGTCCTGGATATAATCTTAGGTCATGCTGTTGAGAAAAAGAGGGGCAGTCCAGGAAGCATGCTTGGCCTATGAACAGGAAGGAGCCAAGGTAATGAGCTGTTGTCCTTTGGTTGACCTTCAGATACTCCCCTTCTCTCCTCACCTTCTCTTCTCCTCCTACCTCCAACTTTCATTGTTTCTTTTCCTTTCACAGAACAAAAGAGTAGAGACACAGGGCTCTAACTTCAAATGAAAGCTGGAGATGTTTTTTTGTTGCACAGGAGTGAGTAGAGCTGTTATTGAATCTGGAGACTTTTTTATTATCTGAAAATGAGTGGAAAAATCAGAGCTTGTGCAAGATTGCATCTAACTGAAGGGGGGAAAGCCGACCCCACAATATGAGACTGGCTGGGCAAAGAGTTGAACATCATGTTTTCTTACTTCACTACTACTTACTCAACACGGTGGCTGTATTTCTGTGTTATACATTTTGTTGGTTTACATGTATTCAGGTGGTTCTGTTCTGCAATTCAGCATTCTGTGAAATGCTTTATGGAATTTTGATCTTCTGGTACAATTGCATATATTGTCTGTTATGGTTATATGGTATATTATGTTCATAGTGCCTTTTCCAGACTGCACTGATCTTTAAAGACTTATAAACCACTGTTTGGTATTTAGGTGTGATTATTCAAATCTGAGTATGGATTCCTGTTAGGTAGTGATTATGAAAATATGTTCTTTCTTGCTTTCTTGAAATACAGCTTTGTTAGTCTTTTCATTAAACGCTGCCAGCACAGATTTCTGCCCTTTAGCCAGAGTAGCTCATGGGATTTTGATGCTTTCTTTTGATTTTGTTCCCTTCTTTTTTTTCAGTGGTCATTGACTCATCTCCAAGGATTTAGGATGTTTTAGTATATATAAAGTTAAGTAACATTAGAAAAAATTTGGTCCTGCTTGTTATATCCTCAATTCTAATTTGTTATTTTCTGTTCTTAGAACAGTGAATATGAAACTGTGTCCCTGAACTGTTCCAGTAGGGCTCTCCTGAGGGTGGTCCATCCACATCACAAAATATAAGCTCCTCTTTAATCTCTGCTATATTTCATGTCTTTCTGTCTCATTCCTTTCATGAAAAAAGTCCTAGCCTTATTGACTTTGAAATCTGTGGTCCTGGATGAGGTCCCGTTATACTAGTGAGTTGCTTTTCCTTTAGCCTTTAAATTTAGAATCAGATTTTATAATTTGATGAAGATATATATTTTTATCAAGAACTTTACTATTCTTTGAAGTTTTTCTTATAGTTTTTGACTTTGATTTGTTTTATGACATCTTTGTTACATCCCACAGGAATGGGTTTCTTTTTATGTGTTCACACATGCATAGCATCATATTATATCCATATTAACACTTAAGTCATCTCAAATTTAATGTAAGAAAGAATACATATTAAAGATAATTGTGTAAGGATTGCTTTAGGTACTTTGAATGAATTTTAAAAAATAGCTGAATTGATTCACTTACATTCTTCTGAATGTGTTCATTATTTTAATTTTGTCTCATTGCAATAGTAATGCATTTATGGGCAGAGTGAAAAATTACTGAAAAAAAGGAAATTCACATTCTTGTAACTTTTAGAAAATCATTATTAACATTTTGTGTAGGTTCTGTGCTTTGAGTAAGTAATGCATCATCCAAAAGTTGTATTATAAGGTCTGTAATGTGTTGAATCCTGTTTTGATTTTAATTTAGCACTTAAAATCTTTGGAGACCTTTTGCAAAAGTTGTTTCAATGTCTTATATCTTTTATAGATTTCTCTACCATTATTTTTTCTACCAAAAACTTTTGTAAGCAATATTTTTGAAATCCAAGTATTTTCTCATCATTAATGAAGATTAATGTCTTTTAAATATAGTTTTATTATAACCAACTTAGCACTTTTAAAATTGTTATGGTATTTTACTATATAAAAGTTTGTTCATGGACTGTAGAGAAGACTCTGGGATGCCTCTGCCTTGCAAACAGAAAGTCCTGAGTTCAGATCCCAGATCCCATGTAAAAACGTCAGGGAAATAAGAGCAGCCTGTATTTCCAGTCCTGGAAGGCAGAGCCTGGGAAACTTTAGAATGAAAAGGTAGCACAATTCAGAGTGATTCCTGAAGTCACTCTTGGACCTCCGTGGGCACACACAGTGACTTCTGATACACAGAGATATACACACAGACACACAGACAGACACACTCAGACAGACACACACACAAATAAAAAATTTAAAAAAACAAAAAATAAAGTTTGTCCTGTAGAGTATAACAAAAACATATGCACACTTTTTCTTAGTATATACAATGCAGGATAGTATATATTTTGACTACTTTTGATGTGTGTATATATATATATATGTATGTATATATATGTACATATATACACACACATACTTCCATTAATGTCTGTAACCCCTTTTGTTTTTGTTATTACTTGAATGGATCATCTAAAACTTATACTGAAATTTAATTTCCATTGCAGTAAGTCACAAGGATTCACTCTTCACTGATGGACTTGAGTTGTCTTGGGTGTGGTTTGGCTATCATGGCTGCAAGCTTACTGGATGTGGAGCCCTTCTTGACCCTCTCTTTTTTTTTTTTTTTCTTCTTGACCCTCTCTGTGAGTTCCTACTTTCCTTGTTTCCCTTCAGCATGCTACTTTGCAGTAAGTAGAATTCCTGCAGATGTTGGCCTCACACTACTGGACTCATCACCGTCTGGAACTAGGAGGCAAATGAATTATTTTCTTCTGCATGTTACTAATTTTATGGTACAGCAAATGAACTAAGAAAGGAAATTAGTCCACATATAGGACTGTTGGGAAAATTACCTGAAAATATAGAAGCAGATGGTAGTCCTGAGCAATGTATATACAAAAATCTGGATTATTGTGAAAACCTGGAATTCATAGATATTATTAAATGATTAAAATAGCAATGTTGGTAGATATATAGGTAGCAATCAACCTCTCCAATGAATTCTTACATTGAACTAAATGTGGTAATGAAAAATGAAATAAGTACCATTTACTTATAAATGTAAGTGCTTCACCAAATAGGAGAAGTAGAAATGAGGAATGATAGACCAAAATGTCTAATGTAAAAAATTTCCACAGAGCAAAACATCCAGAGTAGTGTATGACTGCTTTGACTTCTTGCTGTGAAATGAGAGAGGAGAGAGATGATTTAAAGATGAAATTTGCAATCATATTAAAAGAAGCAGAGTGGAAAGATTTAGAACACTTAGTCATCACAGAAAGGCTATGAATTCCTGTTTACTCTGTGATACTGAGGTTTTACCTTTACCACTATTTTATTTGTTAGTGACAAACTCAGAACAAAGGTATTGATGCCCCAGACATCAACATAGTGGGATGAAGACTCCAAAGGCATTGCATAGACCTAAAGAGTATTCTCAAGAGATAGGCTTCCAACAATCTATGTGAACTCACAAGCTACTCTTGTTTAAGATCTCTCTGCTCTCTGCTTCTTGCCATAGTGTCCTTCAGATATCTCAACTGTATTCAGTTTTTCCCCCTTGGAAGAGGTAAGTCATAAACCTCAGCTGCCTTCTGTGTGGAGTTCAGTCTGCAGGTTTCAGTGGATGCTGTGTATATTCTGAACATTCAACAAGATGCTTTTTTCAGGCTTAGAGCCAACTCAGAAAGCTTCTACTCTAGGGCAGTCATAGAGCAGCAGGGCCACCATTGAAAAAGCAGAATTAAAGAGTTAAAACTATGCAGTGCCAGCCCATGAGTGTTGTGGGCATGAGAATCCATTTGAAGAGAACTGAGGAGACTCAAAAACCAGGTCGTGGTTCATGAAATCAAAGAATTTTAGTATTAAAACATCAAGTTCCCTTCTCTATCAGGTTTTCCCTGTTATAGACTTGCCATTCCTGCTTATGAGCCTATTATTCCTTTTAGGAGTAAAAATGCCTGTCTCATACACAAGCCACTATTTTGAAATCAATAACTCCCTTGAAATCAAAGGATAACAGGAGGAGGAGCTTTGACTTAGAATGAATCCTTCTTTGGATCTTTCCCACTTCTGAGAAAGATAAACCTTGAAACTTCTGACTTACTGTTGGGGTGAGTTATGTAGGATGATTATGATGGAATGCATTTATTTTCTGTGAGGGAAAAGCACAAGTGCCCGAGGAGGAAAGCATTGTTCGAATCTCCCACTTCATACTTACATTGAGACATAATTTTTTATCATTATTAAGATATTAAGACTGTTCAACAGTAAGACTGTACAAACTCTGTGTCCAAAGGTAGATTTATATCTTACTGTAGAAAGGGTTAATTTGGTCATGATGAGTATAAGTGAACATTTCTTGCTTTTTACGTTTCATCTTCTGTGGGCTCAATTGCAGTAAAATGGACAACCCTGATGCTGAACTTTGCTCTGAATATTCCTAATCTTCTCACCTCAGTATAAATTTCTCTTATTTATTTATAACCTAGTTTGCTTTATTCCCTCAAAAGCCTACCAAAGCAGCCTTTAGAAAAAACATGGTCATACTTTAATCAAAGTCTTATAACACAAAGTTCTCACCACTATCAGTATGATGTATATAGAAAAGAAATGTAGGCAAAAAGAAAAATAAATGGAAAGATAAGAACTAAATTTCAATTGAAAAATAGAAAATGAAAAATAACACAGGTAATTTGGAAGAGATTACTGTGGCAGCATGAACCCAAGTGCAATTTAAGAACCAAGAACTTGGAAGATTCTGCTCTTCTTTAAAAATCTGAAAAAGTATAACAAGAGCCTTAAAAAGACGGTATAGGTTGGGGGGACAGTTTAAAAGTCAGGATTCTTTTTCTGAAAAATAATGAATGGGAAAGCTTGATTTGATGGCTCACACCTGCATTCCTGGAACTAATGAGATTAAGGAAGGAGAATCATGAATTAAAGGCCAATGAATAAGATGGAATAAATAAATCAAAGGCCCACTAAGTGTCATAATCAAGAATGTGTGAAGAATTATGACCCTACATCAATTCAACAAACAGAATCTAGAGCGAATATAGTGAGATTAGATGAGGCACAAATGACATATCAAAGAAAAAGAAAAGCACTTGGGGCCTTTGAAAAAAAAATCTACAAACTCAAATTATAAATTCTTTAAGAATTGTAAGTCTCAGGCACCTTTTGCTTTGGACATGTGGGATATTGCATGTTGTATACAATTTCAAATAGGGACAAGTGCTGTTGCTTCAGTGGCTTGATGTAGCCAGTGTGCTCAGGATGAGTTGAGGAGTCTGTATATTTTACTCAGGCTAACAACACATCCATTGGTACCTATAAACCAGTGCCCATTAAAATCATGCTAAGGGGTAGAGATATGGCAGAGGGGTTAAGACTCTTCCTCACAAGCAGAAGGTTCTGGATTCGGATTTCAGGATCCATGTAAAAATGCCAGGCCAAAATAGCCATGGCCTGCACTTGTGGCCTTGGTGGGCAGACCCTGGGAAATCCCACAGCTAAGTAAAAAGTAGGTGGAAACAATCCAGGATGATTCCCAAGTCACCCTTGGTTCTGCACAGGGACACATAGTGCTCTCTGATACACACACACACACACACACACACACACACACACACACAAATTAAAATAAATAAAATCATGTAAATAGTATAATGTAAATAGTAAATTCTCTACTGTGGAGGATTTACACTATGAAAATGAACCAATATTGTTCTTTCTGAAGTTCTCATTTATTGTTTCATTGGTTTGATTTGTATGGCAGTAGGACACTGCAGCTGTGATACAGCTAAGTGGGACTCAAATCAAACAAGCTCAGATACGCAGGATAATTTTTTGTATGAACTCTATTTGTGTGGCACCTCAGGGACTTTGTTGTTCAATGTGCCGCAGGTGTGCTCTCCATAACAAAGTGTGTAGTAGATCTTTGTTGTCATTAATTTTTGTAATTCTCCTCTCCCCTATCGCAGTTCTAATTCTCTGGCCCTAGGACAATCTGTTTTGAGCAGTATTTCACATCTGCAAACATACTGCATGTGTAACCATTTATCTGTCTACTTTTCCATTTTTAAGGCAAGGGAAGGAACAACGCATCATAACAGTATTCATTTACAGGGTTGGGGAGGAAATCCAGATAAATGGAGACACACACACAGAGATGAAAAAAGATTTCTGTGAATACACTTGATAATAAAGATTTGGATTCAGAACCATGCAAGTATGGTCAGAAATAATTACCTATATTCAAAGAAGAAGAAGGAGACAAATTACAGTTCAACCTACATAAAACAGAATGAATCAAACACTTCGAAGTTTTTACCTAAACTAACTAGACTGAGTTTCAAAAGTGCTTGCTCCTAGGCAAGAACAGAATTTTATCACTTACAGAAAAACGAGAAGCAGAAATATAAAGTTTTCTTCAGCATTTGTTGCCTTTCAAGTCCCATGGATTGACCTTGAAAGGAAAAAGCCAGCACAACAAATGAACATTCTTGAGCCACCAGGAGAAGCCTGTAGGTCAGAAACTCCGAATTCTTCTTATAAGAGCAATAAAAAGCAGAGATGATATTCATACTGCTCTGATCAAGAAACATTGTTGTCCACTGACCTAGAATAAAATTTATTTCAACCTTCTAATGTGTCTCTTTAGCAATACCCAGAAATCTTCTTGGTGATAAAAGTGGGGTGAAATTGCATAGGCAATATTACTTTATATTAAGCTGATTCTATCATTGCACAAGCAATATTTACTCTAATTTACATCATTAGTATCTGATTTTTTTAAGTTTATGGACTATAACAAAAGGGTAAAAGTATTTCAAAAGACATAATTGCATTCACTAGTTATTTTTAATAACATTTAAATTTCATTTTCAACTTCTTAGAGCAGTTATATAAGTGAACTAATTCATGAATTTATTTATTTATTTATTTTAATTTTTATTATTTCTTATTTATTCAATTGTGTGTGTGTGTGCAACGTGTATGTGTATGTAGTACACTAAATTTTTCAGTGCAGAAATAAAAGAGATATGTTTTAAAATCAAGCAAAACTCTTAATATTAAATTGAGAAACATCAGAATCAGCTATCATTTTATTCCTCTGTAACATGATTTCCCAATATGGCATTGAAAATGCCTGAGGCAAAGGCAACCAATGAGCATCTTTGTTACTTGAAACTATGGTGTTCTTCTAACATTTCTCAATAAAATGATCTTGGATTATTGAAAAAGCAAGTTTTTGTATATGTGCTACAAAAGCATGAAACGTAAGCTGGATATAAATTTGTTCTATGAATTTATGTTATGTTGATATATTTACCTATATTTACATTACTGTATTTCTGGTCTATCAACATTTCTTTTTTTGCTGTTGTTTGCTGACCATTTGCTTTTGAGAAAAGATCTCATGTTACCTAGAATCCATTATATAGCTAAAGATGAGCTTTATATTCTGAAACTTCTGCCTTGGTCTCATAAATGATAGAATTAAATGTATGTGGCACCTTTCAGAACTTTTTCTGTACCTAATTCTATTTTGAAGCAATTGGATGCTTAAATGCAAGTATGACATCTATCTGTAAAATGGAAATAAAGAAAACAGAGAATGGGGCAGAGACAAGTAGTCCAGTATGATCAGATAGCATCATATGAACAAGAAAGAAGAGCACTGTTGATTGAATTTGCTCTAGAAAAACTATACAAAACAGATTTATAGGGGGAAAAGACAAAGTAGTAGCAAACAATGCTATTACACACACACACACACACACACACACACACAAATATATATATATATATATATATATATAAAATGATGTGTTTTCATGATTCTTATACTCATGAACACAAAATTGGTAATTAGACATCTAGTCATTATTGTGTAATTATTGTAATTACCAGTTGTTGGCCTAAAAATAATAAATATTAAAAATAAAGAATTAATTATCTTCTTTCCCTTCATAATCTGAATTTCAAGCAGAAAATTTGTTTTTGTAGAAAAAATATTCTTTACAGAAATGCTTCAGAGAATAAATGCAGAAAGAATAATAGGATTCAGAAATGACCAATACTATTGAAATGCCATTGCTTTTGCAAAGAGAGATTAAAGTGTTGGTTGTCATGGTGGAGGCCTTTCTATTGCCTGACAGAATACCACTTAAAATGGATATGTAAGGAAGATGCTACTGGTATCTGCTGACCAAATGTCACATCTTTTAAAAATGATGCATAATGGCACAATAGATAACTCATAGTCAAGAAAAGCTGTGCTTTTGTTAGAATGTGGATTTTGCTGACAAAAAGACACTAATCCTGATATGTATATGTACATATATATACTTCCAAATGTGAGAGAAGAGGAAAAAAATGATAAAATATTGCAAAATAAATGAACCAGTTTTAGTAATCTGACTGTCTTGTAAGCTAAACAATAAAAATGCAAAATGTGTGAATTAAAATTTTGTTTCATTATGAGAGCTATGAACGTAAAAGAATATAAATATATACATTTCTTTGGTTTAGGTTTAATTAAATCAACTTCCAAAAGGTCTTTGAAAAGAAGAAAAAGTTTGAATATTATTTACAATGATGACACCCATGTAATCATCTATTACCAGTAATAGAATATTACCAACTGAAAGTTAGATAATAGATTTAATAACAGACCTATAGTTATAAACAAAATTATGGTAGATTAAAACAAAACTCAGAATATGAATTAAAATAAAGGCATGATAATCTTCTAAAATCAGTGATTTGTGTTTTTTGCAATGTTACTGTGTCTGAGCTTATTGGGAACCAGTATCACCAGAGATGCCTTTGTTTGATGCTCAGGAGAACAACACAGTATTATTCTGTATTAATGAAGCCAAGAAAATGACACATTTAATATTTATTTCATTAATCATCTCATACTATATCAAAAGTCTTATCCAAAAATAATTTTAACTCTATCAGAACGTCTTTTCCCCCTGTCTGCTAATGAATGAAACTCATTTCTTTTTGACAAGGTTTATTAATAAGTAACAACACAATGCGTTTCTCATTTTAGTGTAAATTTTGTAAGTTTTGATAACTATCTCACTGTATATTTGTCAAAATTCAATCAAATCACTTCAGCCAAATCACTATATATGTATGAACTTTGGAAACCAATTATATGCTTTCTCTCCCTTCAGTTTATATTTTTTAGAATAAAGCATAAGTAAGATAATGAGGAACACTTACTTTTGAATTTTTCTCCTTTGCCTTAATATATTAAATTTTTATTCATTTTTGTATAGTAATTTATTTTAAATTGCTGAGTAGTATTACACTAGCAGATAAATCAGAGTTTAATTATTGTCAAATAAAAAGTTTGTACCTATTATGAATAATGCCATCATAAACACTCATACAAAGGATTTATATTTGATAATTTTAATTTTTTAAATATAAATATGGAATAGTGGAATTAATAGACCATATACTGAGTATATTTAATTTTATGAGGAAGTGGCAAGCCACCATTAGAAACATGTGCACCATTTTGGATTCCTCCTAACAATGTCTAAAAGTTTCATTTGTTAAATATCCTTTTCAGCATTTGTTCTTTTCAGTTACTCTGATCTTTTTTTTTCATGAACACTTGTCTGGGATTGACTTGCACATCTCTGATGACTAATTGGGTTGAGACAATTTTAATTGATCCTTTTCCATTTGAATATCTTCTTAATTCTATTTATTATTTCTTATTTATTCAATTGTGTGTGTGTGTAGTGTGTGTGTGTGTGTGTGTGTGTGTGTGTGTGTGTGTGTGTGTGTGTAGAACCATGGATGAATTCGGGAACCACCATGGACGCCTCCACTTCCTCCTTGTTTACTCTGCCAGGGGATTCACAGGCTCCGCCTGACCAGGACCAGAAACCCAGACCGCCCCCACTTCCACCTGGCTTCTATACGTGGGGTCTAGGATCCGAACTCAGGACCTTCTGCCTGCAAGGCAGAGGCTTAATCCCTGAGCCACCTCTCCAGCCCCTGAATGTCTTCTTTTATGATCTATCTGGTCAAACATTTTCCTCAATTGTAATTTCAATTTTCATCTAAGTTTGAGTTACAATTATGTAGCCAAATACAACTTTGTTGTCACACTATTATTTCCCCAGTGAAAATTTGTCTTTCCAATTATACAAGTCTTCTGCACATCAAAATGTTAATGGTTTGACATCTTTAAAAATTATTCTTTCAATATTACATCTATTTCATTAACCCAAGATTAAGATATTTTTTCTTATTTTTTGTATAGTATTTTTGCATACTTTTGGATAAAAGTAAACAATAAAACAACAAAAGTTTTATTGTTTGACACATGGCTATCTAACTGTTTTAGCCGTAGAAACAGTTTTCTCCATAGAAACACCTTTGAATTTTCACTGAAAGCCAGTTGATCACATTATCTAGGTTTATTTATGGAAGTTGGTTTTATTAAATCCATGTATGTGTGTTGTTTACTAGCACCAGAGTGTACTGTAGTATTGAAAGTAACTATTGAAATCGGGTTGTGTTAGTCTGCTAATTTTGTTCTTTAAAGTTAACTGTCCTTTTTTCCTTTTCCATTTTCTTCTCTTCTAATTCACTCCTAATCAGTGTTACTGCCTTCACTATTTTAATTATTTTAGATGTGAAAAATATAAACCTTATTCTGTGTCAATCAGAAGCCTTGACAGTGATTTTATAGCTGTAATGTTTCATAGTTTTCATTCTTACTTGGTGTATGTCCCTGAACTAGCAATATCTTCATTTATATTAATCATATTTCCAGAGTAAAATGGAAAAAAACCAGACATACTCTGATGAAATTTCAGGGAAATGTGAAAGAAACGTTAGAGGAATCAACACCAAATGCTCAGTTCTGGGGTACTAACATAATGAATGGTAAGCCATTACTGCTTCTGAACTTGCTGGAACAAGCAGCAGAAAGAATGTTACCAGAATCTAGAAATAGTTCAGGTCAAAGGACAGTGCATTATAGCTGGGACTGCTGCTGAACAGTGTTTCAACTCCTGAGAGAAATCTTCAACACGAAGCAAAAAGAAAATCTTTTTTTTTCCTGTCACTTATGATCTCAGGACAATACCATTTATTACTTACATTACCAGAACAGAGCACTGACAGAATTTGAATATTATAATCTAAAGTGGTTGTTTCAGTGGTCACTTGATAACTCCAGAAGATCAGTGTTGAAGCAACCTGGACGCTGTTCAGCATTCATGAATCAGAAATTTTGAGTCACAAATCATAAAATATAATTATTGAACAGCATTTCAGAAATGTCACAGAAATCCAAACATTCAACTTAACTGAAACCATTTTACCTTTCTCACTAAAAAGCTCTTGTGTTCTTTGTTAAGTTTATTTTTCCCAAGATTTATTGAGGCAAATTAACTTACAACATAGAAAGCATTACCATGTATACTTTAGTATCACATGTTGTTGTTGCAAAAAAAAAATCTGAGCAAAAATGTTTAGGGAAGAAAAAGATTTTATTACCCCAAAATTATAGATCCATCATAGCTGAAGAGTCACACTGTCAGGGGCAGAAGAAATTGGCCATATCATATTCACTGCAAGAGTAGAAGGAACAAATCATTTCATGCCAACTGGGAAGTTTGCTTTTCTGCTTGTCTGCCATTATTTGTAACTGTGAAACATTTTCTCCCCTAAGTTGTTTGTGTCAAGTATTTTATTTTTGCAGTAATGTGTTATGAAGCTAAAACAGTATGCAAAGTAATATTTTATGTTAAACATATTAAATACATAAAATTATGAACATGGAGAGAAATAATATCAAAGTAATTAACATGCATAAAAATTATCCTTAACTCTTTTTTGTTGATAACATTTAAAACAAATTCATTTAACAATTTTCAAGTGTACAATACACAAGTGTTAACTATAGCCATTATGCTTTACGACAGATTTTCATAATTTACTTCTTCCACTTGAAACCTTATAACCTTTAACCACTATCTCCTGGATCCCTGCCACCTGGCCACACCTACCTCACATACCATTCTAGTCCTTGCTGCTGAGAATTGTCTTTCAGTGACTATAAACCTCAGCTCTAAAAGGATTACTTTTGAGATATAGATTGCCAAAAGTATGATCAATGATACAGATATTTTAGTCTCTATTTTCTAGGATTATGTTTCTGTCTAGATGAAGATCCTAAGATGTAATGCCTCACAGTGGCTGATCTCTGAGCCTAAGAATGCTTGAGTGTCTTTTCAGCTCTTTATTTTCAGGGATCCATCATAGCCCGTGTCCCAAAACCAACTGCATTTTTCTTTTTTTATAACAAAATGATTAGAAGAAAAATAGTAAACAAAACCATTTTACATTTAAATTTCAGAGTTATAAGGGCTTTTTCACAAAGCCTTTGTTTTAGCAATTTTATACTGCAATCATACTGTAAAACCTACTTCATGATTTAGACATTGTGGAGATTTCATATTTTTCTTCACTCTCCATCTCTGCTTTTGCACACTGTCTGGGTGGGGCCTATCTTATAAGCATGAGTCTACCCAGGTGGTGAACCTGAAGGAAATGAAGAAAGATAGAAAAACAGTTATAAATGTTGCTATGACATATTTAAAAGGATAATGATGTTAATTTGCTAATGTTTATTAATTAAATTTTATTGGATGAAAAACATCCTTATGAATATTCTTAATACTAAAATGACCTCTTTGAACACTGCAAAGTACATAAGCATCTATTAAATCTTACTATATTTAGTGAACTGATGAGTTTGAAACAGTCAAATTGTTAAATAATATTTTACAAAAGTAATGTCAAATAGCATTTGTTTTTGAACAAATGGTATAAAAATTTATTGTTTGGTTGTTTAATGAGATTTTTAAAATATGTAACTCTGGGTTGTTCAGCCAATATTCATAAATGTTTATGATGCACTGGATAAGTTCTGACATTGATAGGTTCAGGTATCAGCCAATCTTTACTGCATTACACTACTGATCTTTAAATATTTCATCTTGCATCAATAAATGACATCATTTCATTCATATTTGGATTGTCCTCTTTAGAGATTATCCTTTTGCTTCATATAGTAACATTTCTGTATCAGTTACTCTTTACTATTGCTGTGAGAGAACACCCAAAGTCAATCAACTTAAGGGAGAGAGGGAGGTTTATTCAGCTTACGGTTCCAGAGGGAAGTACAGTCTCTCAAAGCAGAGGTAGCATGGCTGGCTGGCCAAAGCTGGAGGAAGCTAAGTCACCGCAGACATCTTGGAAGTTGAGAGCTGCAGACTGCTTGCTGCAAAGACAGACTTCTTCTGGAGGTAGGGTGGGACTAATCCATCTCAAGGCACACCCCTTGTGACTGTCTTCCTCCAGCAAGGCTCCACCTCTCAAGGTACCATGACCTTGCCCAAAACATGAGACTGTGGGGGACACATTTCAAACCATGACATTCCACCCCTGGCCCCCACAGGCTCATTGCCATCTCATTATGTCAACCATAATCAGTCCAAAATCCAACGCCTCCTGTAAAATCAAAAGACAAGTTACATACTTTCAACAATCGATGGCACAGAATAAACATTCCCATTCCAAAAGGAAGAAATGGGAGCATATCCAGGAAAGATCGGTCCATAACAAGACCGAAAACCAACAAGACAAACTCCAAATCTTGTAGCTTCAAATCCAACAGGTGAGCCTCTCTTTGAAATCATCTCAGTTCCAAAGGGCTTTGGTTCCACCCCTCTGATGCAGCTGCCCATAGAATACGTTGCTCTCTTGAGCTGACTCCTCCCAGGGTATACATCTCTCCTTGGCAGGTGTCCCACGTTGTGTCTGGAATCTCTAACATCTTTACTTCTCAATGGTAAACCAGGCTTTAACTCCACAGCACAAACTGCCCTTCTTGGGCCTCTAAACTGCAGGCCTCTTGCCTCATGATGCCTCGATTCTGCTAATTTTTGAAATCTTGGAGGAGGACTCCACGATTTCCTCCCTCTTGCATCACTGATGCCTCTAAAACCAGAACCACGTGGGTGGATGACTTTGCCAAGACTGGCCCCCTTGAAGCACAGCTGATTCTGCTTCTCTATGTTGACTATCTCTTTCACTCATGGGCAGTTGCTTGGTAAGAGAAACCAACTCTTGCTTTGGAACTCTACCACCCTTTAGCTCCAGTCTTCTGAAAGGATTTGCATTCTTATGAGTGGGAGCCTTCCCTGAAGATCTTGCCCTCAAGCTAGGGCCTCTCCTACTATTAAAATTAAGAGCAGGCTTTGATTTACAAATGGAGCTTATCTCTTCAACAGCTATTTTTTTCTCTGCTTCTTCCTGGTTCAACTCTAAGTTTGCCATTGTATTTTTCATCATTGGATATTAAGTTTTTGCTTCTTCCTGCCTGATTCTTTGCTCTTTTTCATAACTCTGAAGACAACTAAAAAGTAGCCATATCACATTGTCAAGACTACATTGCTTTGAAATTTCCTCCGCCAAGCACTCCAGCTTAATTTTAGGCACGCTTTCAAGACGAGGGCAAAACTTCACTAACCTCTCGGCCAACACATGGTTCCATGTGTCACTCATCCAGTTGCAAACACAGTCTCTGTTCCCCTCTGGACCATCACAAGCTGGGCTTCCACACCCCTTGTGACTATCTCACAGCGTTGCTCTCCTCTGAGCTCTTACAAGAAAGGCCCATTTGGCCCCCTTGCTCAGATGCAAGACTTTCCCAGCACAAAGTCCCAAAGTTCTCCACATTTCTCCCAACAAACAGTTCCAAAGGCACACTTGCCACATCACAACATTGGCCATACTTTTGGGTAGCAACTTTTCTCAGCTTCACAAACAACTTCACTTTGTGGCATCAGCTGTTCTTATCTCACAGCAACACCCCGCTATCCAGTACCAATTTCTGTATCAGTTACTCTTTACTATTGCTGTGAGAGAGCACCCAAACTCAATCAACTTAAGGGAGAAAGGGAGGTTTATTCAGCTTATGGTTCCAGAGGGAAGGGACAGTCTCTCAAAGTAGAGGCAGCATGGCTGGCTGGCCAAAGCTGGAGGAGGCTAAGTCACCTCAGACATCTTGGAAGCTGAGAGCTGCAGACTTCTCCTGGAGGTAGGGTGGGACTAATCCACCTCAAGGCCCACCCCTTGTGACTGTCTTCCTCCAGCAAGGCTCCACCTCTCAAGGTACCATGACCTTGCCCAACACTTGAGACTGTGGGGGACACATTTCAAACCATGACAATTTCCCTAGTGTAAATTGCCTGAATATTAGTCAGGAAGTACTGATCACTCAAATGTCAGTATGAGAGATGCTCTGATAATTATACCAGAAACTCTTGAGCAGTCATACTAAATCTCATGCCTGAGTGCAATATTTGTGCTACAAAATTGTGCAAAATTAAAATATTAAATATATAACTCTCTAAATATTTCAGAACACCTGTCTATAATATATGGAATAACTGTAGAATCTCACATATTCATAAATGAAAAGAAATTTATAATTTGTTTATAGTTAATATATTTCATAGAGTTATGAATAAGATAAAAAGAGACAATGCAGAAAAAGAAATAAATTAAAGACATTGGAGAAAATGATAATAATATGAAGAAAAAGGCATGAATAAATTACAAGACCAAAAATAATTTGTCATCATTTTAAATTAATACTAACTTGTATGTATTTGTTTCTGGGAATGATTTTATTTCACATTTAAAATAAACTTAATACATGCATATACTATAAACCTAACACATGTGAAATATGCCATAAATTTCTTATTGTAGATATTTTCAAAAGTATTCCATTGTTAATTGAAGTGCAAGAAATCAACCACTTAAATTCTTTCGTAAATTGGCCTTGTCCAGTAATTTACCTCAAAGAATTATTCCTATGCAGAACAGTGAATAGGGAATAGGCATTGACTCATTTGTTTTTGAAATATTTACTATGCCAACTCCTGCAGTTTTTTTGGTATCTATTATAGTTTTCTAAATTAAAAAAAACCACTGCACGTTTATTGGCTAAAAAACAGCACAACTATTTATTGTTTAGTGGTGTAGATTAGAAGCACTGGCAGAATGAGTTCTCTGCTTCACAAAGTCACACTTAGGATGCAGATAGAGCTGGTCTAAAATATTTCCTGAAGGCTTTAGAGAAGAATCTCTCATTAATTTCATGAAACAGGCCATTGGTAGAATTCAGTGCCATGCATGTAGATCTTTGCTTCCTGACTAATGGATTTTGGAAATATGCTGCCACTTTTTTGAGGCAATCTATGTTCTTTGCCTTGAGTGAACTTTTTCATCTTCAAAGAGAAAATGCTATAGAGAATTTTTCAAAATTTCTGCTCTCCATTCCCCATTTTCTGCCTCATCTTTATGGTTTTACAGCAGGGGAACATTCTGTAACATCAAGAACTTATGTGACTTGATTATCTCTCCCTCATGCCCATCCTATGGATAATCTATAGGATTTTATGGTTTTAACGTTAACTGAACTTCAAAATTCCCATTTTCATGTTACAGATGGAGATATGTTATAAAATCCTATCATGCTATACAGACAGCCTCCAATCTCCAATGTTAAAATTTTGTTATTTTTTTTGGTCTCACAATTCTCCCTCCCTTAAACACAAACACACAGACACATAGACAAACAGATGCACAGACATGCAGAAACACACATTCACACCATTCATTTCTATCTTTAAATTCTTAACCTCTTGAATATTTCTACTACATTTTTGTTGATTTTATTCTTTTCTTTGTCAGTTTTTCCAAAAGCTCTTGTTGAAACTCATTCTTCAGTGTAACAGTATTAATAGTCATTCTCTTTGGAGTTGTTAAGTCCCTGATAGATCTGCTATTATGTACTGGAACAGATCTTCATGACAGGGTTGAGGAAATAAAACATCTCTGATTTTAGTCTCCTTTCCTAAAGGAATGCTGCATTCAAAGACACATCAAAGAATCAGAGACGACCTTACCAACCCAACCCTGTGGATACCTTAACATTGATCTTCTCAACCTCCAGAGCTTCAGAAAATATATTTTTATTTTCTATATACTATAACAGTCTGAAATAAATTTTTCTTCACTGTATTTTTTCTTTTTTGATTTTCAAATTGCATATCTGAATAATTGATTAGATTAGGACTCTGAAACTCTTGCTATGACATATTACCTTGTAGAGAGATTCAACATGACATAAAGCCTGAATCCAAACTGCCTGATTTCTAATCTTGCTCTCTAGCCATGCTGCTAAGAAGTCTGAGTTTCTGTATGCAAAATGTTGCTGTAAATGTTTGTAAAATGTTAGGCTTTATATGTTGGTGAGAGAATTACTGAAAGTGCATATTGAAAATGTGGCCAAAACCTGGAAAATGTCATATTGTCATATCTTTGACGTTAGTGTATGTGTGTGTGTGTGTGTGTGTGTGTGTATGTGTGTGGGTACAGTGCTGGATCATCAGATAAGATGTTTCCACTCCTAATAACTAAAACATCTTACTCAGATTGGCTTTATTTAAACAATTTTGTAAGCAGAGACAGTGTGGGTGGATAAGAGGCCTTGAAGATCAGTGACTCAAGGTGATGGTTTTACCATTCATTTGTGTAACTGTAGGTAGAAGATTGCAATAGTTTCAAGAGTCTCATTCAAACACCCTGCCTCTGTAGAATTCACAGGAGACAGAAATATGGTTTTCTGTGTCTTTCTTTTTAGCAAGTAGAAGATTTCTCAAAGCTCAACATTCTTTTTACATTTTATTGTCATGATTCTGCTAACACTCATCACTATTAGCTCTTTCAGGCCAAGCCAGATTAGTTGAGAGAAGTGAACAACACTTCAACAAACCAACTATTATTGAGAAGGAAGGAAGGTGATGACACTTTTTAGACACTTGTTAAACTATCTCTAGAGCAAAGCATTTTGTTTTTATTCTTTTTCTAGAAGGTCTTGCTGACCTTCAGGCTGGTCTGAACTCATGAGGCTCCTGCTTCAGCCCCCTGAGAACTAAGATTTAAGGTTTAAGCCACCACACCTGACTAGAGCAAGCCCATTTTAACCTGTGCAAATGTCTTGGAGCCTGCATTAAGCAAGAATTCATGAATACTATTAATGTTGTGTTATTGATGTTGACGTGTTTTAAATAATATAAAAGTTCCAGTGACCTTCAGAAAGCTCAATTATTCATTTTGTTGAATTTTTAATATACTTCTGATGATATGCTTATGTTATCATTTAATTATCATAAATTCTTATAAATAGTCCCAAATATTTGGAGAGTATATTTCTTATAAGTTGAGTTTCTGATGTTTTCATTGTGATCTTAAAAGTGAAATATGAACTCCTGGCTTTTTGTCATTTATAGTACTGAGCTCATCTCATCACTATGCTTCTTCTGTTCCTTCTATCTTCCCCAACAATACATAAAACATATAATGCACAATCTACCACAATGTTCTTACTTTATTTGGTTCTGATTTCAAAGTCCAGTGGAGACAATTCTCCAAAAGATAAATAATTTTCTCCCTTCGGTTGTTATCACAAATGGTCAGCACCATCTCCTTCTTTCACTTATCTTACTAAGAGGATATTACCTGATTTCAGTTGGAGTTTACATGAGTTAATTTTCAGTGATTTAACTCTGTAAAAGGAATGAGAGGAATATGGCTTTCTTCAATTTTTGAGTGTGGATAGTAATTCAAGCAAATATTCACAAGGAATCTAGTAGGTAACAATTATAATGTCATTTTCTCCTCAAGAAAAAAAAATAAAGCTGGCATAAAATAATATGTACTCTTAACCCAAAGACATAGTAGAGTAATGTTATGGAATAATTGATATATGTATGTAATCTTAAAATTTTGTGAATTTTTAGGGTTGGAGAGGTGGCTCGGGGGTTAAGCCTCTGCCTTGCAGGCCGAAGGTCCTGAGTTCGGATCCTAGACCCCACATATAGACGCCAGGCAGAAGCAGGGTCGACCTGCGTTTCTGGTCCTGGTAGGCTCCTGGGGCAGAGTAAACAAGGAGGAGGTGGAGGCAGTCCATGGTGGTTCCCGAATTCGTCCCTGGTTCTACACACACACACACACACACACATACATACACACACGCACACACACAGCATACACGCACAATTGAATAAATAATAAAAATTTTAAAAAATAAAATTTTTGCGAATTTTTAATTGGTGCATTAAATGTAATATTTTAAACAAATTCCTAGAAGAAGCCCAGAAAACATAGAGATTATGATTTTTCATATGTTGGAAGAATCAGAAGTTGACATTTGTAGCTTTCATGAACAAAACCAAAATTTTGAGATGAGATTTATAATTAATGTTATAGATTACTGATAACCATATGTGACAAATAAACAAGAGTAGTATTGAATAGATGGTTCAACATAACATTGGATATCTAAAATTTTTAAATAATTTTAGGAGTGAAAACATAGGTGTTTAATCTAAATGGTTGACAATTGTGCATGTAAATTATACTTGTGAATGACCAAATATTACACAAAATTGAAATCATATATAAATGTACAAAATACACATCACTTTGAAATCTTACAATCCAATAAAATCATCAACTATGTTTATCTGGCAAAGAGAAAGCAATAACAGTAAAATGCATATCAGTCCCAACTGTGATGTAAAACTGAAGGCTCCATTAAAACCAGCCTGTTAATGATGTACCATATGCACTGATCTACATTGCCAGAGGATCCCTAACCTGTGGCTTTTATTCTGTCTGAAACTTTATTAAGTAAGGATGAGTTATGAATGTTTTTAAGTATTCACAAAATTTTAGATACTATAACGATGACAATTTTTACAACATATATTTTTTCCTCCCCGATTATGCATACCATATATCTGTTTAATTCATCATGTATGCATGTTTCCAAATAAAACATCGGATGCAACATAACAAAAGTTGCCCATGTGGAGTAAAACAAATTAGTCATTCTGACTATAAATTTATGTATGCATTGTGGTCAGGGAGCTGGTTAGATCTGGTGAGTGCAGAGGTCTATTAATCAAACCACTGATCAGAAGTCATAAAGAAAACATTCCATATTTCAATACCATCTTTCAAGTCACCTGCTTCCATTATGCTGCTTTATTGTACATCTTTATAAATAATTCAATGCCTGTTCTCTTCCCATACACTTACATCTCTTTCATTAACACCTGTGAAGTTGAAATTTTATACTGAATGTATAAAAATGTTCAGCTCTGGTGGAACATTTTCATTTTTTAGATCAGAGAAATTGGGAATAAGTATGCTCTGGGTATATAAGATAAGTGAAATAACACATTTATTTATTTACATGTTCTTGACAAATTGATTATTCAACCTGATTTTCCTCTCTCAGGCCTTGTGTTTACCCTTCTTAAATAGGTATACTGCCTCTGGGATTTTTTTCACAAAGAGAAAACTATCTTTGAAATAACTGCAGACCTGTACATGGGATATTTAAAGCTTCCTGTAAGCAATTTCTTCTCCTACTATGCTAATTGACCCTTTACTCACATTTGAAAACACATTATACATTTTGAGAATCCAGGACTACCGCTTCAGAATGAATTTATTAAGACCCTCTGTTACTGACTGGCATAATTTGAAACATCTTAAATTGCATAGCTCTGAGATTGTAAATGTCAAATATGTATCCTTATGCAATCTTTCCTCTCCCTTTGTCTTCTTCCTTCTTACTTTTTGTTAGGTGAATCACTACAGAAAACTCACATGCTTTTGGAGAGAGAAAAAGACACCTGAATCAATGCAGACTTCTTCCATCTTTCACCAACCTGCTTGTTCTATCTACCCTTTTCATTTAAGTCATTCTCCATTGTCTCTCTGTCTCTCTCTGTCCCTCTCTGTCCCTCTCTGTCTCTCTCTCCTTCCTTTTCCTATTGTTCAGGGTCTTCTATGCTCTCCCTGCACTCATGGAGTAGGCCAGCCTTGTCTCAAACTTCCTCAGACACAGAAGTCTTCTCTTGTTAACCCTCAAGGACTCAAGTTGGTGGTCAGTGTCACCACATCATGTTTCATCAGAGGATTACATTTTAGAACAGAAATTAATGTTCTTCATCTAATCCATGTTCTGAGTTCCATTCATTTTTGATAATTTTGATAATGGCAAACCTCCATGACCAAAATTCTGATGATAGCTCTATACAATCAAGCTTTAAAGAATAAAGGCTCTTCAGATTTTGAAAAATTACACTTTTTTTTTATGTTTGACAATAATGTAAAGCCAGATTAAGATTTTCTTTTAATTGTTTACAGTAAACACACAAACTTTTGCTCAATACAGATCTAGCCTGGGGCATAAACTATACTGTTAGGGATTCAGCATGACCCATTTCCTTTTTCCCTAGTACTGCTAAAATCTAAGTCTCCCCCCCTTAAGTTAAAACAGATGGGTCATTAGCCTGGGCAAGATTCCTACCTTTCAGGGAATTTGATTTACTTGGCAGCGTGCCAAAGAGGTGGAAGGACTCCGGCTGGCCCTCTCAAAAGTCACTCCCATTTTTTTCTCTCAGCAAAACAAAAGTATAAAGTAAAATATCATTTGTAAAATGAGATTTTCTGTATCAACACTATTTATTCAATAGAACCTCTGAAACATATGCCCCTAAAATAAAGTTTTGTACAGTATGGTTGACTATTGTATTAAGAGGAGGGACTTGTATCCTTGCATACCCCCCAGGAGAAGATTCAATTTCTCTAATTCAGTATTTTCCGTGATCTTATGAGCCACACTAAGAATCAAAGGCACATGAAGAACCCAAGGCCATGTTATTTCTTTGATGCATGAATGTGTTGATGATACTGTTATATTTTAGGGATGCTGAAACACCAGTTGTTCTCTGAGAATAATCAAGTCAATTATAGGAAACATGAAGGAATGAGAGAAATAATACACCCCTTATAGAAGGAAAATAGCAATGTGCTGGTTATGATGCTTTACTTATCTCTACCATTGTTTCCATGCTGTGCTTGTAAAAAAGTCAGCTTTGCCAATCCCTTTACCCTCATTAATTAATACCTGCAAGAGGTTTCTCCTGATTAGCCCCTGATCTCATTTTTTTTTACATTGGAATTTACATTGAAACTATTGTAATTGTTTACTCCTCAGTTTCTTTAAGATGTAAATCTTATCATAAACTTCAACCAGTTTTATAAACATAAGAATACCATTTTCAAGTAATTAAGAGCTTCCTTTCTCAAGTAGAATCATAAAGAAAGCACCCTTACTTATTTTTGAGAGTTTAGGAACCTGACCCCATCATTATCTATTAGCTAACACAGATTACAAAGCCTTTCCTCTAATGACTTCCAGTAAATTCCAGACAGCTCATTCTAGCACTTTGAAAAAATCTTGCCTTCTATCTAATTTGAGTTTAAACTCTGTATTAGTTGTATTAGAATAATATATAAATATTTGGGGCTGGAAAGGTGGCTCAGGGATTAAGCCTCTGCCTTGCAGGCGGAGGGTCCTGAGTTCATAGACCCCACGGATAGACGCCAGGCGGAATGGGGGGGGGTGTGCTGTGTTTCTGGTCCTGGTAAGGCGGAGCCTGTGAGTCCCAGGGCAGAGTAAACAATGAGGAGGGGGAGATGGTCCATGGTGGTTCCTGAATTCGCCTGTGGTTCTACACACACCCATGCACACATACATACACACTACACACACGCACAATTGAATAAATAAAAAAATTAAAAATATATATATTATATATAAATAAGTTTATTAAAATAACTCACAGTAAAAATAGTATCCTTCAAGGTAGCCACCTGCAGCAGCCTGTTTCTCGCCTGAAATGTTCCATAAAGCCAAATGATACCGAAAAGGTCTCAAGCCTTTACTTCTCTGGAGGGTCAAAGATTCTGGGTTCTGACATTGGTGATGAACAGCAAACAGCAAGGCAGGTTCCAAAGGCAGTGGGAACAGCAACAGCATGGTAGAATAGATGAAGCTTCAAGTCAGCTAAAGATGACGGCGACAGCAGCAGCAGCAGCAGCAGCAGCAACAACAGCAACAGCAACAACAGCAACAAAGAAGCCACAATGCTCTAAAAGCGGACATCTCTCATAGAGGGGACTGCACAGCAAGTCCACACCAGATAAGGAAGAGCAAGTCCCTCCTATTATCTGGTCCACCACTGTAAAGTACCACCCACTATGGGCTGGGTTCTCCACAGCAATTGATCAAGTACCTGCAGGCTTGTTCAGGGGCCATTCCAACCACTAACCTTCCACAGCTTCACCCAGTCTGCAATTGTCAAGTTGACACTAAAATGCAGCCATAACAAACTCTCTCCCTTATCTCTGTAGTTTTGAATAATGTCTTCTTTATATGTTTACTTTATCTGTGACAAATCTTTATTATCCTTTTTCACCTATCTTGTTTGAAGCAAGACTGGATGCTTCTGGAGGCAGGTTGCAAACAGGCATGTGTGTGTACACTAACTCACAGAAGGATATAAGAGGCAACAATAAGTTGTTTAAGTGTAGGGTACAAGGTGCCATATTCCTCCAAGTTCATAGATAATAGAAACAATGGGAGGACTGTCAGATTCATGCATAGACAGAAATGAATATATTATGAGAATTGACTCATGCAGTTATGGAGATTTAGAATCTTAAATTTGCAGGTTGTAGGGCCAACAATGTTATCACATAGAAATTAACTCATTATTGGCTACAAAACTGTCACCTCCCCTATTTACAATCTATCTATTTTCATTTGGAAACTTGCAAATGTGCCACAGCTCTTCTCTTGACACAATGGGACAGCACAGCATGGAAGCAAATCATGTTGGATATTAGAGAGATGAGATGCATCCATGACATAAAACAGGATGTCTTTACTTGACTCAGAAGATGAGAAAGTTCAGATTATTTGTAATAAACTCTGTTGACTTTTTGCTCTCATTCACACTTCTCTTGTTAGTAGTAAGTCATCTGAGTAGTTCTGTTGATCTTACTTTTCTATGACATACATATCTAAGGTTTTATAAAGGATGACTTTAGCTGTCTGTGTTGCTGTGTTGTGTCTCTTAAATACTCCAGCAATGGATTATCTGAGAGAGGAGCTAAAGACACAGAGAAAGCACACCAAATCACCAGATCTCTCTCTCTCTCTCTCTCTTTCTCTCTCTCTCACTCTCTCTCTCTGTAAGCAGAAACCTTACAGAAAAAAAAAACAAGTCAAGATTTACATTATCAGTGACTGTGGTAAGAGTGTGGAGATAGTTGTGAGGGACTTTTAAAGTCATATTGGAAAAAAAACCCATGAATACAGCAAGGGACAGAGAATGAGTGACATCTACATAGCCATCCACTATAATAAAAATAACGTATTTCTCGTACCTGTTTCTGGGTACCCTTTTAATGTTTATGATGACCTGGTTTATCTCTAGTTTTAAGAGGAAAGCTGACTGGCTAGTTTGCACATACAATTACACAAATGATACAATTTCAAATGTCATAATCTAAAGTATCATGTGCTACATGCTGTTATTTTTTATTTTAAAATATGTAATAATTATATATAATGATTAATTTGTTTTGGTAGATTTTTCCACATCTTGAAAATCCTTAAGAAAGGAACAAAATATATTAATAAATTTCACCTGATGAAATATTTTGATTAAACTTATTCTTTACATTTTTGCATTATATCTAATTTGGGGAAAAGTTAATAAAAAGGACATATTGAATTCATACTATGCCAAAAGGTGAAGGCAAACTCAGTTTAAATGGGTGTTAAGCTTCTGCAATACCCTTATGTGAGCACAGTACATCAAAGCACAGTTGAGATGAACTCAGTCTCATCTCAGTTTAGACATTCTCTGTCTTTTTCTGCCTTTATAAACAAAAACACTTTGCTGTCCTGCCCTATTGTTTAGAATGTAGCTAAAATTATGCAGATGTTTGATTCTTTGTGGTCCAGGATTCTTTTTATCACGGTATATTCTTATGTGACCAGCTTGGGTGTAATGGTCCCTAATTGTAATCTTCCTACAAGCAGCTGGAGAGAAAATATCATTATGGAGTCTTTGAATTTCCCTCTCTATTACTGAACTTCCACAAAGCACAGTGACAGTCTTGCTAATAAGTGACAGCTTGCATCAAACAGGCAGCTTCCCGAAAACTCATGTGGCATGAGTAGAAATGTGAAATTTAGAGATTTTTTAGTTCAAATATATAATAATCCACATTTTAACTTTCTATGAAAAAGGAACTTGCGAAAGCATAATTCAAATGTCACACAGGGAGATTATGTAAACCTTATTGAGAATGTTGAAACAGCTTTTAGTTTGGTGATAAATTAGTTCTTTGGCTTAGTAATTCAGTAGCCACAACTATTAAGAATCAAATCACAGGAAGAAATATAATTTCTGCATTCTGGTAACTCTAAAATGAGTTTAAGAGAAAAACTTTGAAAACTTGTTTACTACTTACTGGATCTTCCTAGTCCCTTTAGTCTATTGGTTCATATTTAATTCAAATAGTAGCTAGGTTTTATTTCTTTTAGTTATATTGTTCAATATAAATCACTTACCAGATTCCTCATCTCAGTTGCTAGTGTTGAGTGATATTTTGTTTTTATTTATGCTTTTAACTTTTCAAGACAGTGTACTTTTCCTTAACCCAGTTTGGCCTGAAATTTGTGATCTTCCATCTCAATTATTGAGTGCTGTAATTGTTGGGTACCACCACTTCTAGTCACAGTGACATATTTAGTAATAACATTACATCATCATGGTGTAATCTACCTTGAGTACAATATTTGAAGTATTCGAACCTAGAGGAAGAGAAAGTATTAATGTAATTCGTCTCAGGAAGTTCCTCAAATTAGTAAGATTGGGTGTCTGAAGGAAGATTCTAGAAGGAGAAAAATAAGCAGTGAGTAACTTTTGGGAGATGAGATTCCCTGACTGTGAGTCAATCTGGAAGAGACATTCCCAGGGACAAGTCACACAGAAAACCACAGAGTTGTAGCTTTCATGAGTCTCACCCAGAATTGGATGGGCTTCATGCCATTGTGACTAGTTGCCTTGGAGTTGTTCCTCCTCCTGTAGATAACCCTGACCCATGTGCCTGTACAGAACACCAATGAATGCATTGGCTTGTCAAATTAGATTTTGATATACTTAAACTATGGTCTATTCGTATTTGGAGCAAACACATGCTTTCATGGCATCTCCCTGGGAAAAGTTTCCACAACATACTAGGAAAACTGTAGTGCCTAGCTGAGGATTTACTGCACAGCTGCTTTTAGGGTACATGGAAATATAGGCTCTAGCTATGGGTAGCTTTATGACTGCACAACAGTCATTATTGTTCTAGTCTGTGAAAATCAAGGAAATCCATACCACTGTGAAACTATTGATGAGCTATATATGAAGCTTCAGGTAATCTTGACAATGACTCATCATAGAGATTGTACTCATGAACCTGTGCAATGGACTGGACATATTTTATTCATTCAATAAATTAATGATTTACATTTTAAGGCCAATAGCCAGTCTTAAATATTGGCTGTAATCAGTAACTAATCAAAGTAGGTTTTTAATGCCTGCTGTTCCTCTTCTATGAGGAAGAATTGTGTTTTAAACTGTGTTCACTGCATGAAAGTTCTGTTGGAGTTATAACTACTGGTTAACAGAAATAATGCTGGTTATTCTCAAAATGATGTTTTGAGATGTATGAATTTTTGTTCTAACAAATTGACTACAAAACAACAATTTCTTGGGCCAGTGAGATAATCCAATGTGTACAAAAGACATTGGCCATTCAAGCTGATGAACTCAGTTCAAACCACAGAAGAGATAGAAATGTGGAGAGATTTGACTCCATGCCTACATACACATCCTATGAAAACATAATAGTAAGAAGAAGGATATCAGAATATTAATGATAATACTAAAGGAAAATGGTGTATTTTAGAATGGAGGGAGATATTAAAAATATTCTCTAGTCATAATTTACTGTTCACAATGAAGTCCCTATTATACTATATAGATAGAGATGAAATCACTGGTACCATTTTCTTATTAGAGCTGGAAATATTCTGACAAAGGTAGATTTCTGAACATCTAAATAATAGTTGTAAATTATTCTGGAATTTGGAATTTTATGAAATTGCAGTTAAATACCAGGCATAGATAATATTTGATTTCCCCTACTCAGGAGGTATACTTTCCCTCACTTAATCTTCTTTGAGATGCTAGAAAAGCCACAGTTAATTTTCCTTTTCTGTTTATAAAAAGCAGTTTGCTTTCAGTAATTTCTTTGTTGAGTAGCAAGAGATTTCAAATCAACATGCACAGCAACTTCTGTGTTGGGGGGTGATTTTTGTTATCATAGAAAGCAAAATGGAATAACCAGGTATATTTAATGGCAAATTATAAAACTCCAAATTTTCTCTTTATTTTTAATGCATATACAATGAAGAGGTATCATTTAAAGAAATTTGATTGTTTCCCTTTGAAATGTTCAGTATAATAAACATATGCATGATAAAACATACTGTGTTGGAAGTCTGAACAAGCTATTGCTACTACATAAAAAGACAATTGTAAACCAGTGGGCTTAGATCCAAATCAAGTTAGATTAAGAACCCTATTGACTAAAGTACAGTGAAATAGCAGATACAAGGTTTGTAATCCTTAAGTTATGGCATGATAACTATTAGATATTAATTTTGATCTTTGTGTAGATGAACTAAATACTCCATCTCAGCACATACTGTGCCACAACTCTTCTACCATGCATACATTGCACATTATGTTTCAGTCTGTTCTAGAGCACCTGCTCTTATTGTGATTCAATTGCCTTTTCAAGTGACATTATCCCCGAAATCTAGAATTCCCTTTCTAGTTCCCTGCTGCATACACTCAGGATGCAGACAACTTACTAGATCACTTATCTGAAAGTCAGCGAATCTGCATATAAGTGAGAAATTCATGACCAAAGACTTTATATGGAAAAGAGGAGTTTTATTTTCTCTTAGTATAGTCCAGTTACAGACACTTGTTCAATTTGACAGGAAAGCCCATAACAACAACCAGATCCAAGGGAACTGGCCACACCCAATCCACCTGACTTCTGAAAGAGGCAATCTTCACTTGCCAGACCCACATGTTTGGCCAAATATAGAGGAATGCCAACTTCCTCAAACAATTCCCCATATCTTACTCATATTCCCAAGGCTTAGATACTCCCCACCTTGGGTTGGCTCAGATCCATCAATTATACAATCTCCCGCAGAGATTTGCTGTAGGCTTATTTCTGAAGGAACACAGAGTTCACCAGTACTCTGCATTCTTGTTGACTGTTGTTGCCTATTTCAATGTTCTTCCACTGCACTAGGATACATCCTGCCTGGGTATAGAGATCCTCTCCTATCCAAAGATTAAAAAAAAAACTATGAAACAAAAAGGTCTTTATATAAGAAAAGGCTTAGAGGAAAGGGACGAACAGGATTAGAACACAGTAGAGAGTAGGGTTGGCTTCTAGGTAACCAACCATCTGTTTATTAATCCCTAATCCTACCCCATGACAGGGAACAACACTGTAGTAGACAGGATCAGAATTCTTAATGCATACTGGATTTTCTTAAAAGTACCAGTATTTATATATTTATTTGTGTCTTAAATTTGTCTCTACTCTTGTGGTCTTCTTTTTCTACCCCCAAGTTACATTCCTTTGTAATTATAATGAGATGTGCCATAGAATAAACCATTATGAACACTTACTACTAAGTTTTACATATAAGGAAGAACATCTAATGTCTGTTTTTCTGTTTCTGGTATACTTCACTCATTATCACTTCTTCCAACTCCATCTACTTACCAACAAATTTCATTAATTCATTGTTGCATAGTATTCAATTGTGTATATGTACCACATTTTCATTGTCCATTTGTTTAAGTCTGCATTCCCACCAGCAATGTATGAGCATTCCTTTCTCCATGCATTTGATGTTGTATGTGTTTTGGATTTTAGTTATTCTGACTGGGGTGAGATATCTCAGGGTGGTTTTGATTTGCATTTCCATGATGGCTGGTAGATGGAATATTTTTTAAGTTATCATTTGGACATTTTAATTTTGTCCTGGGAAATGTTCCTCTTAGTTCCAAGATGCATTTTCTAAATGCACTGTTTACCTCTTTGGTGTTTAATTTTTTAAGTCTTTGTGGTTGATGGATATTAGTCTTGTATCAGATGTGTGGTTAGTGAAGATTTTTATCCCATTCCGTGGGTTGTCTTTTTGTTCACTTAACAATATCTTTTGCTGAAAAACAGGTGTTTTAATTTCATGACAACCCACTTATTGAGTGTTGGTTCTATTTACTATGTAATTGGGTCTTGTTTAGAAAATGTTGGTCTAGGCCAATCTGTTTGAAGGAATAGATTTTTTTCTAGGATTTTTATAGTCTCTGGTCTAATATTAAGGTCTTTGATCCACTTGGAGTTGATTTTTTTGTGCCTGTTGACAAGTAAGAGTCCAGTTTCAACCTTCTGCTTGTAGATATCCAGTTTTTCCAGCACCACTTGTTGAAGATGCTGTCCATTTTCCAATTTTTTTTTCTGAGAAGCTATGTCAAAAATCAGATCACTACAGATATATAAACTTAAGTCTGGCTTCAACCTTTACCATTTATCTACATGTCTGTTTTTGAGCCAGTACCATCTATCTTTATTACTATGGGTTTATAGTATAGATTAAGGTCTGGTAAGGTGATCCCTCTAGGAGATTTTTTTATTACTCAGGATTGTCTTTGCTATTCTGTATATTTTGTGGTTACATATGAAATTTGAGATTATTTTATCAATTTCTGTAAATAACTTCCTTGGAATTTTGATTGGCATTGTATTGAATGTATATTGCTTTTGGTAGGAAGGTCATATTTATGATGTCAATTCTACTGATCCAGGTACATGGATGTTTTTCCACCTTTTGATGTCTTCAGAAATATGTTTCTCTGGAGTTTTAAAGTTTTCATTGTTCAGAACTCTTACATCCTTAGTTAGAGTTATCCCTAGGTATTTCATTTTTTTCAGGGACTATTATAAATGGAATTATTTCTCTTGGGACTTTCTCACTTTTTTCATCCTTTGTGCATAAAAAAGCCACTGATTTTTGAACACTAATGTTATGACCTGCCACTCTACTGAACTAATTTATTAGTTCCAGGATATTCCTGGTGAAGATTTTGAGGTCTCTCATGTACAGAGTCATTTGTCTGCAAATAGGGATATCTTCACTTCTTTTCCCATTTATATCCCTTTTATGTCCCTCTTTGGTCTTATGGCTCTAGCTAAGACTTCAAGTACAGGTTTGAACAGAAGTGGTGAGAGTAGACAGCCTTGTCTAATTCCTGATCAAAATGGGAATACTTCAAGTTTTTCACCATTTAGGACGATTTTTGTGCTGTAGGATTGTTCTATATGGCCTTTATTATCCTGATATAAATTCCTCTCATTCCTATTGTCTCTAAGGCTTTTACGATAATGGGATGTTGGATCTGATCAAAAGTTTGTTATGCATCTGTGAAGAGAATCATGTGTTTTTGGTAATTGGATTTGCTTATATGATTGATTACACTTATTGATTTGCATATATTGATTCATACTTGTGTGTCTGAAATAAACTTTATTTGATCATGGAGAATGATCTTTTTGATATGTTTCTGAATCTGGTTTGCTAAAATTTTGTTCAGTGTTCATTAACAAGAAGAGCCTATAGGGGCTGGAGAGGTGGCTCAGGGGTTAAGCCTCTGCCTTGCAGGCAGAAGGTCCTGAGTTCGGATCCTCGACCCCACGTATAGACGTCTGCCAGATGGAAGCCGGGCGGCCTGCATTTCTGATCCTGGTGGGCGGAGCCTGTGAATCCCGGGGCAGAGTAAACAAGGAGGAGGTGGAGGCGGTCCATGGTAGTTCCCGAATTCGTCTGTGGTTCTACATACACACACATACATGCACACACACACATACACGCACAATTGAATAAATAATAAAGAAAATTAAAAAAAAAGAAGAGCCTATAGTTTTTGATTTAATATTATACCTTTATTTGGTTTTGGGGTAAATGTAATATGAACTTCATAGAAAAAGCTTGAAAATGTTCCTCCCTTTGTTACTCTGCCTAATAGTTTAAAGAGCAGTAGTGGGGTGCTGAAGTCGGCTACTTTTGTCATTTTTTAGTTGATTTGTTGTTTTAGACTTTAGTAAATGTAGGTATGCCTATATTAAGTCTGCATATGTTCAGTATTGTGAAGTCTTCCTGATGAATCATTCATTTGACTATCAGGATTCTTCTATGTCTCATAATTTCTTTTTGTTTGAGTGTATTTTTCAGATACTATAATTGTTACTCCTATTTGTTTCCTGGTTCTGTTCATTTGAAGTACCTTTGACCATCCTTTTGTTTTGAGAATGTGCCTATCTTTCATGGTAAGGTGTGTTTCCTGAAGACAGCAGATTCATGGGTTGTGATTTCTAATCCATGTTTGCAGCCAATGACTCTTTTTTTTTTTTTTTTTGATTGGAGAGTTATTTCCATTGGTGTTTAAGGGCATAAGTGAGAAATGTTTGTTGATTCTTGTCATTTTCTGAATTTTGTAATATTTATATATGTATTTTTTCACTTAGTAGCTCTGTTGGTATTGTTTCTCCCGTCCATCCTCTTGAGTATGTTTGTCCTTTTCTTCAAGCTTGAGCATCTTTTCTAGCATCTTCTGTAGGCCTGGTTTGTTGATCATGTAATGATGGAAAATTTTTCTTTCACCTTCAGTTATGACTGACAGTTTTGATGCATTTATCAGTTGGGTTGGCATCTGTGCTATTCATTACTTAAATACATCTCTCCAAGCTTTTCTGGCTTTTACTGTGTCTTTTGAAAAATCAGTTGTTATTCTAATAGGCTTACTTTGAAATGTGACTTGGTTTTTCTCTCTTGAGACTCTTAACTCATTCTCTTTGTCTTCTGTCTGCAGTGTTTTGACTATTATTTGCCATTTCTATTTTGGTAGATGATACAATTTTTATACTTGGATGGGAATCTTTTTTCCTAGATATGGAAAAATTTTTATTGATGGTATTCTGGAAATTTTCTTGATTTTTTGGATTTCTTGTTCTGGGATTCCATGATCATGCAGGTTTGGTTTCTTTAAAATGTCCCATAGCTCTGGAATATTTCTCTCACAATTTTTTTGGCCTTTTCAACTTCCTTAACTGAATAAATTTGTCCTACCATCTTCTCTTCTCACTCTGATATTCTATTTTCTACTTTGCTAGTTCTGTTGGTGAAACTCTGTTGAATTTTGGATTGTAATTAGCTTGTAATTGCTTTATGCTTAGTTTTGTTTCTTCAGTTGCTTTTTCATCTCACCCATGTGCCTGATATTTTTCTGTTCATATTTGTCTACATGGTTATTTAACTCTTCTTGGATTTCTCATTGTTTTGGTCATACTCATAATCTGGTTCGACAATCATTATCTTAGTTGTTGATTTCTGGGCTAATATCCAAAAGTTATTCTGTTTAAAATCTTTCATTATGGGGTGGAATTTTTTGTAGTTTTTTTTTTTTTTTTTTTTGTCTTGATTGTATCTTGTGGATTTAAGGTTTGTGTTACTTGGGCATTTTCTGTTTGGTGTCTAGTATCTTTCTTAGGTGTGTGTTTTTGACTCTTTCTAGTCAGAATAACCACACTTGGACAATTGTAATTGTTGTAGTTGTTAAACGGATCAGTTAAGGCTTGCTTGGTGCCATTTTGTGGATAAGGTTATTGTAGTGTCAAAGGAGTGTGTAAGCCTGATATGATTAAGGGGTGAGAGAGTTATAGCCTAGTTTTAAATGAGAAGTTTAAGATTGGATTTCAAAGTTTATTAAGTGACATTTAGGTAAAGTATCAAAGCATCTTTAAAATTATTAAGTTGGTTGGGTTTAGTAGCCAGGGATTAGTGCTAAGTGTGATATGGCAGCTTTTAGGTCCTTAGCGGTGTGTGAGAATGAATTGTTAAGATAAAAGGGGATGGCTGTGTGGGGCTTTGCATATGCTGTATGAAAATCTTAAACTGTGGTGACTGTTGTTTGAGGTTAAAGGGAAAATTAAATGGGTTATTTATCTTCAGATTAGAAGTGAATATTTGCTTCTGTTGGATAGCAAGATTTTTGGGGTCCTCAGTTGTATGGCGTTGGTTTACTGGTCCCCTTGTTTGTGGTTTCTATGGACTCTATTAAATTCTGGCATGGTGGTCTTGGTATGTTGGTGTGGACTGGTGTGAGCTGGGCTGTAGATGATGTCTTAAATGCTTCTTTTTACTGTGTATTCTATTTTTAGTAATTCCTTATTTCAGATGATCATTATTACTGTGCACATTAATAAATAATTAGTCATTGTGTATCTGTACAATTTATACTATGTTGTCTCATGGTAGCATAAAGAGGTTGCCACAGGTGGTGCTTTCTCCATTTTTTTTAATTGCATTCATTTTAAATCTTGACTAAGCTAAATAAAACAGAAATTATATATTTTATACTTCAAATATATAAGTAGCTAATAATATCTATAGATATGAGGCAGTAAACTAAGGAAACAAAGCAAGAAATAATGGGTTTCAGGTCAAAGGAAATGATTCAGAGTATTATCTTCGGTCTTTTCTGATTGGCAATCTTCCACATGGGGTGTATGCCAAACATATTACTGAGCCCCCCATGCATGCTACAGACCAGTAAGGGGAAAGTTTCAGCCAGATCACTTTACATGTGGAAATAGAACATCAGTGAGAGATGGTAAGGTGGACTAATTCTTAGCAAACCTTTGACTCCCTGAAGTCCACAACACATAGATATCTAAGTCATTTGTTCCCTCTGCTTTTCCTCCTCAAAATCCAGGACTGTGATTTCTGAGAATGCAGTTTTCCAAAGAAAATACGTTTTCAAAACTCAGATCGTTTCTTTTACTTGTTTTGTTTCTGTGCATGTAACTACATATTGAATATATAATGATGCTACAATAATGTATAGATTCTATAACAAACCACAACATCCTTAATTAACCTCATTTATCATTTTTCTGTGTTACTATCATTTGAAACCTCTTTTTATCATTTAGAAATGTATTCTGTGATGTAGGTTCCTATCATTCTTTTTACAGTAGAACATTGGGAGTTATATATTTGCTAAATAAAATATCTGTATTAGTCTTTGTCTTCCTCTATAAAATATAACCTATTTTAGACTTCATTATAGATTCTTTAAAAATGAGATTATACATTACTTATCATGCTACTCTGGAGTTACTTTGCTTGCTGTAATGATTTCCACTTCCATCTATGTTATCACAAATAGGTGAATAGTGTCTGAATTTGTGTCTGAATAGTGTTCTGTGAATGCGTATACCATATGAACATTTAGGTTGTTCCATTTCTTGGCTAACATAAGTGCTACAATAATCATGTGACTATAGTTGCCCCTAGCATATACTGATTTCCTTTCCAGTGGAACTTCTCAATCATTTGCCAATATTTAAATTCAAGTTAAGTAAACAGATATATCCGTTTTTTTTTTTTCTCTGATTTACACCCATGGTCCTCATGTTGGTACATAGGCACTCCATGGTTGAACACACCTCAAGCTCCTATATTATTAAGTTTTCCAAAGCCTCTATATGGTTTCCCATTATGGTTTTATTAATATATATTATAAACACCCATGTATATTATTCTTTATTTTTATCACTTGATTCTTTTTTTAAACGTAGTCATACTTATCAAAGTGAGGCAATAGGTTCTTGTGATTTGTGTTTCTATTTCCTTGACAATTAATGATATAAAACAGTTCAATAAACACCCAACAGTTATGGGCATGTCTTCTTTGAAATAGGCATGTACAGTATATATGCTCATATTTGGTCATATTATTTTCATATACGTTTTGTTCTTGGGTTCTGTGAAAGCTTAGTCTGAATTTTCACCATTGCCAAATGCATTTACAAGCATTCTTTCCCATTCTCTAGATGGTCTTTCATTTTTCTTCTAAGTTTGATGCAATCCCATATGTCTACTTTATTCTCATTTCTATTCCTTATTATTCTTATCCTGTCCATTGAGATATTTTAGTTTTAAGACTCTGTTTTCACTGTCTTCTGAACTTTCTCCTTTCTTCTCAGCCTAAACATTTCATACTTGCTGATCTTTTGGCCCCACATGACACTTTCCATATTATAAGCATGCATCTCATACAACACACTAATACAAGTGAACATAAACTTTTTTATTAAATAACAATGAAATATATATTGGTAAAATATGTAGTAATATTTATTGTGCAGTATAGCATATAAATGAGCAAATTGCTAAAATGTAAAGATGTGGCAATAAATATATTTAATATTAAGCTTCATGTACACTATTAATTTGTTGTTATTTTGTGACAGTGGAATTAATATAGGACATTATTCATGCTGGGCAAGCATTCCACCTTAGTCACACAACTAGCCCCATAATTATATAGTAATACCAATACAAGTAGGTCTACATTAGTCATTATTTCCTTAAAGTTATCAGATTGCATAAAAGTTCATAATTAGTTAAATGATTTACCTAGTATAAATAGAATGTGTCCAATTATTTCCAAAGAACATAATAGAGAAAATTCTTATAGGTCTATTTATTTATTCTATTGACTTATGAATTGAAATCTTGTAATATCTATCTTTTAAAATGGTAGATATGTTGTCTTATTTCAAAGTCAAAGGAATTACCATATCTAAGCACATTACAAATATTTTCTTTATATATTTCTTCTTCTGAGCATAAACTCGGGCCTATTAAATTTGCATATATAGTGTTTAGTGAGGTTTAAAGTGGTTGGATATGCTTTTTGGTTGTTAATATTTCTATATTGAGCTGTTTGTTTATGTACTTTGTTTTGAACTGCTTATTTAAAATATTCTGCACCATTTACTTGCAGCTGATTTTTAAAATAATATGTATATTCATGTGTTTAGATATATATTCTTGTTATTGTTAGAATGTTTGTTTTGCCCCAGTTATTTTAAAAGATTGCAAAATTTTTTAAAAAATTATTTCTGCTTATTGAGTGAAATATGTGACCTTCATTCTCTGTATATCTAAAATTTTATTATATATATGTGCTATTTTTTATATTCAAGAAAGGAAATACAGACATTGCTTTACTGTTATCAAGCAAATAATTTTGTGGCAGTTTTAAAACTAGAGTTCTGTGAACTATGATTCCCCTTCTGACACTCAACAACTGATGCTTGAACATGACAGAGAAGAAAATGTGGATAGTAACACAAGACAGGCTGACTGGTGGGAAAAAGAAAACACAATATTATTTTACTCATGCTAATTATCAAATAATCTGAATATCACTTCTTCTTTTATCATATTTAAGCTTCATTTGCTGTTCCTTGCTTTAAAGTTGGAAATTAACTTTTGCTTGCCAACATGTACCTTGTCACTTATTCCCTCCTGTGGTGGCCCTGATTATAGCCAAGGTTCATAACCTCATCACTCACCAAGTGTCATTCACAGTTCATCTCATGATTACCACATCTATGTGAGGTAAGAAAAGGGGTGACTCACATTGTAATCAACAGGACAATAAAGCAAAACCCTGATACCAAACTATCAACTTGGTGAAACAAAGCAGCTAAAGCAGGCAAGGATTGAATTTCAGGACTTGAACTTCAAATTCCTAACTTACTAATGTGTCAATATGACTTGTTTGTGTAGGTTTAGTCAAATTACTTGCTTTCCCCAGAGTACTCCTGTTTCTCACTAACCCCCAGCATTTATGATTCAATTAGGTTATCTGGAAAACTTTATCCTAAGGTAGCCATGTTCAGAATGAAAAATAGAAAACAAAGGTAAAATGTAAGAGAAAATGTTAATCTAAAAATACATTTTCCTGTTTCTGTGAATTTTCCTTTAATTCCAAAGCCTAACTATGGAATTATCATCTCTCACCTCAATCTCCATTTCTACATGTTCTTAAAACTATATTCTTCAGACTTGTGATTAGTCATACTTCCTACTTTACGTTATTTTAGACACAAACTAATCATTTTTGTGACTCATCAAGATATTTTGACCTGCTTTACATTTTAACTCATATCATTTTTGTGAGTTTTCCTTTTTAGGATATTATAAAGTCATCACCACCTCCAGCTAATTCATTCTTGTCATGTCATCAAACACCTAACATCCTGCAAGTAACAGGTATCAAAATGTTTCAATAAACTGTTAGTTTAAGATAAACTAGGCACACTCTTCATTTAACTTGCATGCATACATGTAACAATGTATGCTGTCAGGATAAAAGGAAATACAGCAGTGCATTTAAAAGAGAAAGTGCCTGAAATGACAATTAAAAGAATTTTTGCATATTTATAATATCTTTATGTTCAGAGCAAGTTTTTCCTTGATCCATTAAATATCTGAAAGTATATCTTACTTGCTTTGTATCTGAAGTACAAAGCACTTGAGATTTTTATTAAGCTGTCCAGTTCTTCAATTGAATGCAGTCTAGGTGGAAGATTGAAATCTTTATTTTTTCTTATTTCAGAATTTCCATAAGCTTCTTCTATGATGAAAAATTTTGTCATAGGTTGTCTGGGAAATATAGGTGGTAATTTGCATAACTTAATGGGTGGTACTACTTATCACATTCACTATAAATACAGAAATATCCATATGTTTCACATGTTCACATTCACAAAGAAATATATAAATTACTTTACTACAGATAATTAAAATGATGTACTTTAAGAGATAGAACAGTAACTTTTCGATTTTAAATATAAATTCATGTACAAGTTATGTTTTTCATTCTCTTTAAGATTCATTAATTTAAAGATATGATAAAAACATAGATAGTCAATGATATATTCATATATGCACACACAATCATATCTAGGGACTATAAGCTTTGATGAAATAAAAATGCCTCCTGCTAAGGGGTCATTTCAAACATGTCAAATTAACACAGAAAAGGGTCTCTTTTGAGCAAAGAAAATCTCTTGCTTTTCAGTATATATCATCCATATCCCAAATCTCCTACCTCTCCTTTTGTATTCTCTAGTAGAAACTGCCCAACAATATTCCAAAGATTGTCTTCTCTGTGACAACATTCACCTACTTTTATAAATAAAATGCTTTCTTCTTCCTCTGTTTTAAGCTTGTTGTAGCATCTGTAATTCATTCAACTTCATTAACAGAAACTTTGCTATGAATTGTTGCCATATATTTAATATAGAAGTTTTTATATTAAAATACATCTTTTTCAAAAAGCTCCAGTTTCAGATTGGAGAGATGTCTCAAAAGTTAGTCTGTCTCATAAGCAAAAAGACCTGAGTTCAGATCCCCAAATCCTACACCAAAATCCCAGGCTGCGAATGGCTTTCACACGTACTTCTGGCTCTGGAAGGTAGAATCTGGGAAGTAGAACAATCCAGGGTGATTACCTTAGTCTACCTTTACCTCCACAGGGACACACAGTACATACACATACACATACACATACACAAGGTTAAAATCTCCTTTGACTTGACATATATTCACTTAAAATCATATTGTGTATATCAATGGGATTTTAAAAATATATACACTAGTGTTTCTGGACACAAAATATATCATAATGATATGAAATCGATTAATAATTATGTGTGTGCTAAATAGGCAAAGTGTCAAAGTTCCTTGTCCTCTTTTGAGAGGACATATTCTGTACAGAACACCTCTGTGAGACGATGTTCACTAGGGTTGTTGATTCAGTCTGTGGCATCGACAGAGACTGCCAACTTGTATACCACTTGCCAACTGGCACCTAATGCAGTGTCTTTTCCCTTTATGATAATTGCTTATCAACTGGGAATTTCATTTATTCACTGGCACTGTAAATTTAACCTCAGTTTATGATTCAAGCTCTATTTCCTCCAAAATTTCTGTCAATGAAATTATTTGAGAATTTTCATTAGACTGGTGTTTGAAAACATTGCATTGTGAACTGATTTTGTTCCTCTTCATTGCACTAATTGCTTATAAAAATTATACTCAATAAGCTTTCAGAGTGAACAAGTACTCTGATGAGTTCACCAATTTAAAGTCTGATGATAATTTATGTAGTGGAAGAATACAGACACCAGGGCTTACTCTCAAATTATTTTAAAGGTATTGGCAGTGATAATTATTGAATTAAATGTATCATAAGTAGAAACCAGAAAATATATGCTTTTAACACTTAAAATTTTTCTTCTGTCATTCTTAAGTGACATTTTTGTTTATTAGCAGTTTTATTCATGATTTTTTGATGATATCTACTGTCCCTCCTAGTTCCCAATTCCCACATAGCAACTTTCAATCTATTATTTCTCTTTTTCTACTTTTTAAACTTTCCAGGCAAAGCTAATATGAATGACTATGAAGATAGGAAAACCCATTTCCATGGATCTTTTCCTGCTTCTAACCAAAATGTGGAGAATTTCTGTTACAACATGGGACACCACAGTTATACAAGAAAAATCTGCTTACCTTCAAGACATGTATTGCTGTGAGCAAGAACTATGCTAGGGTGTGGGCAGAGTAACCGTGCTCTGTGGCTCTCCACTTCTGTGGCTATGACACACATGGACTTCCCAAGAAAAATGGACACTCTCACAATTGTACTACCATGTAAGAAGAGAAACATTTATGTCTAATGAACAAGTTATCTGGGGAGAGAGACAGCCTCAAAGATGAGATAAAGGGCCTGTAGGAATTGTATCAGGAAATCTGAGCAACTCCTTTACAAACTCTTGCTATACGTATGAAATAAAGTTAAGACTTAAGGAGTTTAATAACACTGAATATATCTATGGGAACAACAACAAAAAAAAAACCTACTGAGATCAACTTCAAAAGACAGAATGTTAATCTCACTCTGAACTGACAGAAATAGACATATACAAACTCAAAAAAAGGAAGAAACAAACCCAAAAAGAGTTATGCAGTCTTCATTGAAATAATTGTTAAAAAAACACTGAATGTCCTTCCTGAGCAAATGCTATTTTAGTTAATATCTATTGCTTTATCTACAAAATTATAGAGTTTGTCTTTTTTTATTTATTCAATTGTGCATGTGTGTGTGTGCGCACACGTGTGTGTGTGTGTGTGTGTGTGTGTGTGTGTGTGTGTTGAACCACGGGCGAATTCGGAAACCACCATAGACGCCTCCACCTCTTTCTGCCCCGGGATTCACAGATTCTGCCCTACCAGGACCAGAAGGGCAGGCCATCCCCGCTTCTGCCTGGCATCTATACGTGGGGTCTAGGATCCGAACTCAGGACCTTCCACCTGCAAGGCAGAGGCTTAACCCCTGAGCCACCTCTCCAGCCCTAGAGTATGTCTTTTGATAAAAATTATGAGGAAGCAAAGCATGGAAGTGGAACACATTCATTGTTAAGAAGAATAAAATGGTGAAAGGAAATAAAAAAAGAGTGAAAATAGACCCACAGATGGTCCAAATAGTTGAACATATCATTTTAGAAATTTATTATAATTTTTTAACATGGTAAAAATGTGAGATGATGCATTTCAAGTTAAAACCCAAATGAATGAACCAATGTGAAATTTGAGCAAATAGATGGAAGTTTTAATAAAAAGTTAGAAACAATTAGAAAGAAAACTCAGGATGTCATAAATAAAAAAATTCCTTTGACAAAAAGATCTATCAATTTGAACTGGAAGAAAAGACATAGAAATTATACAAATTGAAACCAAAACACAATGTTAAAAAATAGAGAATATAAACAAGCAATAATTAAATTAATTACTTCATCAGAGAACATTTAACAACACAAGTCCTTTTCCTGTATTACATTTATAATATTTCAATAAAAAGTGAAGGGAAAACATTTTTTCCTAGATGTAGCTGTGTTACAGGACCTTGGTAACAGCCAGTGCCTAGCCTGGGTTCAGTCATCTGTTCTGGATAAGTCAATGAAAACAGTCAAATTAACAATAAAAGGCAGGAATTACTGCACTGGTAAGAGGGACTTGGAGATTCATTCAAACCTCTCTCCAACTATGGGTCCCAATTTGAGGGCAAATTTTTATTAGAAAATCAAAGATGTGTGTAACTGAGCAGTTCTCCTCGAGGTATGTTCCTTTCCATCACTGTTTTAGTTCCAGTCTTTCCTGAAAGGTGATTTGACTGATTTTTAGCACTTTGTGAAATCCCTTGCTCTCTGACTAGCATCAGGCCTTTTCAGATTTCCACTGTGAGATTCCTGAAAGAAATTCCAATTTCCTGGTTGCTTTGTCTTAACAGTCAGATTACAAGGGTTTCTTTTGTATATTTTCATCCCTGATAGTCTGGTTATACCTCATAGACCAAATTTTAGTGTATTTAAAATAAAGAAAGAAAATGACACATGCGCTCTGAGAATAAGAGGTATGAGCAATAACTTTAGAATTAAACCCTCAAAACAACCAGAAAAATGTTCATTCTTAAAGGTTAAGCAATGTGTCTTCTGATTTTTATAAGGTGTTGGCCAGGATCTTTCTGAGCCCAGCATGGTCTCATATTAGCTATGTGACCAAGGATAATCTACAAGTCTTGATCTAATTGCCTCCACTTCCAAAGTGCTGGGATACATCATTGTCATGGTCTGAAATATGTTGCCCACAGTCTCATGTGTCTGGGAAGATCATATAGTACCTTTAGGAGGTGGAGCCTTGATGGAAGAAAGCAGTTTCAGGGAGTGGACCTTGAATTAGATTACTCACACCCTACTTTGAGAGGCCTGCTTTGGCAGTGGACAGTCATGAGTCTCCAAGATGTTTGCAGTGACTTGGCCTGTCTCTAGCTTCTGCCAGCCGGCCACATCTCTTCTAACATGAAAGGGCTGTTATTCCCTCTGGAACCATAAGCCGAATATCTCCCCTTTCTCCCTGAAGTTGTTTGACTTTGGGTATTGACTCACAGCAAAAGAAAAGAGTAACTAATACAGGAATTATACTTCTGAAGAATCCATATGTTGATGAAGAAATTGCACAGTGAAAGAAATTTCTCCCCAGATAAATGGATCACCTTTGTAATGATACTATTCATTAAGGTACAGAGAATGACCTAAGTAGCTGTGTTTTTAGTATGGAGTCACCAAGCTAATTACGAATATATTAAGTAAAAGTAAGAGAATAAGGAGGCTGGAGAGGTGGCTCAGGGGTGAAGCTTCTGCCTTGCAGGCAGAAGGTCCTGAGTTCGGATCCTAGACCCCATGTATAGATGCCAGGCGGAAGCGGGGGTGGCCTGCGCTTCTGGTCCTAGTAGGGCGGAGCCTGTGAATCCCGGGGCAAAGTAAAACAAGGAGGAGGTGGAGGAGTCCATGGTGGTTCCCGAATTAGTCCATGGTTCTACACATACACATACACATACATACATACACACACGTGCACACATGCATACACGCACAATTGAATAAATAAAATAAAAGTTTAAAAAAAAAGCAAGAGAATACATAGCTAATAGAGGCAGCAGACAGATATCAAATCAGAGGCTTACAAACATCCAGCCAAAGCGTCTAAGGAAGTCCCAAAGAGACAGTTGAATGGAATTGAACATCCATCTAGAGATTGGGCAGAGCTGAAGAGTTCCTTGGGCAAGGCTTCCAAGTAAAAGAGCAAATACAGCAGATAGGTAACATCTTCCATTCAGCAGTAATCCACTGGGGAAGCCATTGGAGTCAGTCAGTTGGTGGTCCCCATTGAGAAACAGGGAAGACCAGATAGTTCTATTCCTGATGAGTTTCTAACTATGTGGCTATCTATCATGGGATAAATAATAGCTCAGTCATTCGCTTTGGAAGGTGCCTGGAAATGTTTCACTTCCCAGATGTGTTCAAGCACATAGTGTTTTTACTGCAACAGTCTATTCTTCTGTTATCAAAGACATGGGCTGTTGTACTGGCCTCCTTTTTTTTCTTCCTACATAGGAGATGGGGCAGACTGTCATCAAGGAAGGCATGTTAGAGGGCACTTTGAGACAACATGCTTGTGTATGAAGTGGGGATGGGACTTCATCTCCAGAGCCAATTAACCATTATTTAGTAAAGTAAATCAACTCACCACATGTACTGAATTCCATCATAGATTCTATGCATTACAGGGAAATACGATCAAGTTCATGCCAATCAATCTAGCAACTTAAAGAATTCAGATCCATGGAAGACATATACTATTGGAGATTTAGGTAAGCCCCACTTATCATTGCCTTGTCAAGGATGCTATCATGGTCTCCATATTTAAGTAAATTTAGATTGAACTGTCAATCATATGTTCAGGAGTCACATACCAACCCCCACTTACCTATAGAACCTATTCAAGTGTGAATGTGATCCACCTGCAAATAAGTAGATAAGAATGTACTTTCTTATTTCCCTCAAGATACTTCTCTTATATTCACATGTCAAGATATGAATATACACATACAGATGTGAGCAATTCACATTTTGAACTTTCAGCTCATAGAGGGAATCTTTTCTTTGCTGTCTTTCTGTGCTTTTGTTTCTAAAGCCTAAACATGCTGTTCCTAATATTTGGGACTTTTTACTCTATTCTCTGAAACATTCCTTCACTATATGTCTTCTCCCTGAGTGCCTTGCTTCCCTCTAAGGCCACAGATCCTCTAGACTAGAATTCTTAGCTGGATTTTCCAACATCCCTACATGACCGTTACTTATTGGTTTAAAATGAATATAAATTGTCTCAACTTGTTTTTGGACTCTTTATTCATTATATGATGCAGAAGATGAATCTGCAGTATATCTAGACTGCACAATGCCAAGAAATATTCAAGCAAACGAACATCAAATGCATCAGTATTTACTAAAATTTGAATTTTATAGAAAAATATTTGATATTTAGTAATAAATTTTGGAAATTTTTTTCTTTTTTTTATTATTGTTTCTGCTCATACAAACTTAATAGGTACACCGGTTCCCTCCCTCCCTCCTCCTTCCCCAATCCCCCTGCTCCCCCTCCCCTCACCTTTCCTTCCCCATCCTCCAGTACCTCCCCCCTCCTCCCATCCCCCAGTGCCTCCTCCCCAATCCCTGGAGAATCCTTTAATGTGCATGCCAGACTCTCCTCTGGGCCCTCCTCTGCGATGACATATAAGGACCCAGTTGCATTTCCCTGAACCCTTTTCTGTGTTCCCCTTAAGCATAGGAACATTACTGTGGCTGTCAATCCCTTGCCTCCAAGGATCTTGGTGCCTTTAGCAAATGCTAGACTTTGTGGAGTCAATAGTGTGTTGGACATTGCGCAGGGCATGCAAAGTCCAATTATGATTGCTTTGGCCCTATCTTGTGTGGAGTATCTTGCATAGCATTGCTTCTCCCATCCTTTTGCTCTTACAATCTTACTGCCCCCTCTTCCACAAAGGAAATTTTTTTCTATGTGTGTGTGTGTGTATGTGTGTGTGTGTGTGTGTGTGTGTGTGTGCATGTGTGTGTGTTTGTATCTGTGCCTGTGGAGGTCTAAAGGTGACTTCAGGAATTCTCCTGGATTACTTTACTTCCTTGTTGCTTTTTTCTGTGGTTTTTCTAGACTTCACCTTCAACGGCCAGAAGTGTAGATGCCACCACCATTTCTGCCTTAAATTGTCACTTCAAAATCTTCACAAAATAAATTAAAATAGGTCTACAGTTTAAAGGAAGAGCTAAAATTATCTTGAGTACCTTTTAAAGTAACTTGGACAAATATTTCTTAGAGCACAAACAGTATGAAACTCCAAGTCACATTGGAAAAAAATTTGACAGCTTCTTATAAAATTAAGCACTATATAACACAGTATTTATGCAACCTAAATGAAATAGAAATAAATATGCATACTGAAAGTTAAATTGGAATTATTCATAGCATCTTTATAGCTGTATAAAGCTTTTGCCAGTGAATAGAAAACAGAGCTGTTCTATCGATAAACAATGTAATACAATTTGGTAATTCACAAGAACAAGTACTCCAGCATGCAACAACATGAAGTAATGTCGGGGTCACTATGCTAAGAAAATGAATCCAGGCTCTAAGAAACACATGCATAATTCCATTTACATGTCATTACAGAAAATAAAAAACTGGGAACAAACAAAACCACATCATACTACTAACTGTCAAGAACTTGACCTGTCAGAAGGAAATGTGAGAATTATGCACTATAATAGTGATAGTGCCTGTCATGGTGTACACTTGACTGAGGTCACTGAGCTAGAGAATTAGAAGGGGTCATTTGTGTTTTATGCAAAGCGTCTCCAGTGAAGTTTGAAAAAGCTCCTAAACTTTGCATATCATTGGAATATAATGAATTAGTGGGCTGCAAGATTAGATGGATGAGGAAGCTCTTTATTAGGAAACAGCTGGTACCATTATTTGAGTATTATCAGCATTTCTATTTCCTTGGCTTTGAAAATGTTTAAACCTCTTTAAAACAACTAGAAAATTCCTTCGGTGGAGAAAATCTTATTGATGATACACTAGCTTTAATTCCTTTTCAATACACACAACACCCAGGAATGTTAAAATGTTACTGTGGTTCTCAAAGATAGCGATATGATCAGTTGACTTTTAAGGAAAAGGTTTGGCACAAAGACTGTATATTGTGGAAAAAATTGCACCAGCCATATTATACTATGAAAATATATTAACCCTGACCTCATAGTAAGACGTTTACAATACTTATGATATTATCAAAGGCAATGAATGTGGACGTAGTTATTTATTCTTATTCATTCATTCATCTAGATAGTGAGTGACTTTTGGTCTACTTCAAACATCATGGTATGTGCTCAAATTGCACAGCACAAAAAATCAGATTGCAATTCAGTTTCCAAAAAGAAATAGAGTTATCATGTGGCTATGCATATTTACAAGGGTTTGGATTTCACAATCTTTTGCCTTGAGCAGGTCTATGTTAGAAGCCAAATTCTATGTAGATGTTTGCTGTGGCAGGACAGAAATGTCTTCTGATCCAGCTATTCATTGGCATCTGGATGTGAGAGGGTAAACATGCCAGAGAACCTGGTGGGATTGAGCTATTGGCTAGAAAGCCATCTTCTTGGACAGGTCTTCCACACACTCTGCCAAAACATAGTTCTCCATTGCTCATTAGTATTCAATTCCATTGCTAACACATTTTTCAGAGAGAAACATTTGTCTTATTTATTTTGGATCTTTTCTATATTGGTTAATATGACTTTGCTATTTTACATTTGATAGGTATATGTTATACTTGGATTTCAAATCTCAATTTTGTATCCAAATCTTCAGTACTGAGTATATTACAGTCATCAATCACATTTATTTTGAATTAATATATAGCTCTCTTTAAAATTATATGATTTTACTTTATCTATATCATTAAATGTAATTTTCATGTAAATAGAACATTGAATACAATAATGTTTTGCTATATTAAACAGATATGATATAGACACAAGTAAATGTATGACTTGCTTTTATTTTAATTTTTGTTGATGGAATATATGATAAATGATTCTTAAACAAAATGTCATGATTTAATGCTAATGTAGCTTAAAACTATCAAATAAAAACTTGAACCATAATCTTAAGAAATGTGAAAGTACAATCAAGAGAAATCTTTATGTCAATTAACATTTTTGTTTCAGATTGTAATAGGGAATAGCATAATAATTCATGGATCATAACTGATAACAAGAAAGTGAGATTTTGGCCTTGAGGGAAGAAGGTTCAAATAAAAACACTGTATTTTTCAATTTAATGCTTCAATATAATATTTCTTACCACATGGAAACAAAATATATTAAAAAATAATCTTCTGAATTATATAGTGTCACTGCACCCATGTGAGCACAGGTTAATGCCACACAATGCTGATAAAATTAAGAGTCCATTTATGTGGCTATCATTGAGAGGAAACTTATACCAGAAAGTACTGTAGACCAAAGGATGGAGAGGGAGACCTTAATAAAACCAAAAATTATCATAAGTCGGCTTGTGAAATATCAAAAGACATAGCAAAAACTAGCTTTACAGTATTGCAAGCATGACACACTTCCATAAACTGTAAGTGGCTGGGTTATGTTGTTTTGACTTCACAGGATACATTATTATTAATGGGAGTAAATTATACATTATACATTATTAATGTTAAGCCTAAGACAGTGAGACACAGCAAACAAGTTGAAAAATGGAGATAGCTTTTTGCCATCTAAATATCAGGAGTTTTTTTTTAGCTAATTTTATCCTGATTCTTACAATGAAATTCTTGCTTAAGTAAAGATGCTTTACAAAGTCATATATAAAACCCCTCTACTACTCTGACTGTCTGGACTATGAAAAGACTGCATCTCAAGATTTAAAACTTCCCTGGGAACCTCATGCTGGGAGCTGAGAGAAAGTAGGGCCAGTCAGAGGAGGAATTTGTCTAACTTAAGTATAACTAGATAACAGTGAACTGAATCATACCTTAAACAGAACTGCATAGTTTTTGCCCCTACAAAACCCAGATCCCATGTAAAACATGAGAGAGAGAGAGAGAGAGAGAGAGAGAGAGAGAGAGAGAGAGAGAGAGAGAAACAGAGAGACAGAGAAAGAAAGAGAGACAGAGAGAGAGAGATGAACATGGACACTAAATACTCTCTCCCCAATAGAGTCATGGTTGAACAAATTTCCTTTTTTTTTTTTTGCTATCAATTTGAATTCACATTAATCTAATGAGTGTGGATGGCTAAGCTAAAGGCACCATATTAATTAGGATTTAGTACCAGATTATTGTTCAGGTTCTCTTCTCTGGCTACTCTGGCCAAGTCAAGTTTTATATTTTTATTTATATTTATTTTTTTATTTTAGCTTCAGGCAACTACTCCTATCTTAGAGATCAATGGTCAGAAATTATAGTAAAAGGGATGTTTCAAGTGCTTACTAAGCACTGGTAAGCTAGCTTTGGCACTGGCAACACCAAAGAGAATAAAAATCACAAGAAATTCTTGCTATTGCTTTGACACATCAAATTAGGCGCACAGAACTGCAAGGTAAAAGTAATAGCTAAACTCTGTCACAGTGTAAGGGCTTTGCTAGGGATAAAAATTAAAGAATAATATTCACTAAATGCTGTTGCAGTTACTCTAAATTCTTGATGATAGATTCATGACAAAATGGCTTCTTGGAACAAGGGATTTATTCTGGCTTATGATCCAGTTACACTACTTAGTCTATTTTGAAAGGAGAGCACATGCCAAAACCATTGGCCTGGGACACTGGTCACACCATATCCACAGGACTGCTGAGAGAGGGGTAAACATCACTTGACAAACAGAATGTCTGCCCAAGTATAGCAAACAATGTCAATTTACTGACCCAGCTCCCTCCATTTTATCTACCATAATCTGTGACTTTTTCTCACCAACTGGGCAAGATTACTTAAGATAACTCAACTACTAATTCTTTACAAATGTTCCTAGAGCAAGAGTATCTATTGTCAAGGTGACACCTGTAACTAACTACTACACTGTATTTGCAAAATTAATGTTTTTAAAGAAACTTATAGGAGTCCCAGGTAAATTAGTCCTTGGAAGAAAAGATAAAACAACAACATTAACAACAAATTTTTATCTTATATTTCTTAAAATTGAACGAAAACTCCATACAAGTTAGGGCTGCAGTAGCCATAATCGGATGTTGCATGACCTGCGCAATGACTAACATGTCAATGACCCTCCAAAGTCTAACATGGATCACAGGCACTAGGATCCTTAGAGGCAAGGGATTAACAGTCATAATAGTGTTCTCATAATAAAGGGGAGCCCAAAAAAGGGCTTTGGGCAATGTCACTGTGTACTTACACCTCACTAGAGCAGAGGACTCAGAGGGAAGTTTGGCATTCACACAAAACAATGCTCCAGTGAACGGTAGGGGAGAAAGGGGAGGCACTGGGAGAAGGAGAGGGAGGAGGGTTAAAGGAAAGGGAAAAGGGGGAGGGTGCAAGGGGGACTGGAAAGGGGTGGAGGGAGGAGACCCGGGTACCTATTAAGCTTGGACAATTGGGGAAAAATAAATAAATAAAAAAGGAGAAAAAAATAGAAATTGTGTTAGGATAAAAAAAAAATCTAGGGACAATGAATTTTCATAGCTCCAAAAAAGGGGTGGTCTTTTTTTTTTATAAACCAATATGTAAAACATCTGAGGTGCTTTCCTATTATCATTGAATATCTACTCCACATTTCCGAGCTTGAACTTGAATAACATACTTTCTGTGTAAACAGAGAATGAAGACAATGGAGGCAAGACAAGTCCTAGATCCCTTTGAGGCAGCAGCCAGGATTGGACTTTGCCTGACCTTCACAATGGCGGACAAGTCAAAGATCCTCCAAAGAATAGCATGGATTACAGGGGAGAAGGCTCCAGGCAGTAGGATCCTTAGCAGCAAGGGATTGAACAGTCATAATAGAGTTCCCATATTAATGGGAAACCCAAGAAGGGGCTCAGGGCTGTCCCACTGAGTCCTGAACTCTCACTAAGGGGAGGATTCAGAGTGAGATTTGGTGTTCACATAAAGGGATGCTCCAGGAGATGAGAAGGAGAAAAGGGGAGGCACTGGGAGAAGGGGAGAGAGGGAGAGGTTGAAAGGAAGGGGAGAAGGAGGAGAGTGCAATGGGGCATGACTAGGGAGGGGAGAGGGAGGAGGGGATACCTATTGAGCTTGTATGATTAGGAAAAAAATAAAACATGGGATAAAAAAATGGATGGCTATGGTGTCTAGTCTAGATTGCTAGTTTGAAGGTAGGGTACATGTGAATGATATTACTCCAGTGACTGATTTTTTTTTTAATTTTTTTTAAATTATTTATTCAATTGTGTGTGTGTGTGTGTATGTATGTGCGTCTGTGTGTGTAGAACCACGGACGAACTTGGGAACCACCATGGACGGCTCCACTTCCTTCTGCCCCGGGATTCACAGGCTCCGCCCTACCAGGACCAGAAGCGCAGGCCGCCCCCCGCTTCCGCCTGGCGTCTATACGTGGGATCTAGGATCCGAACTCAGGACCTTCCGCCTGCAAGGCAGAGGTTTAACCCCTGAGCCACCTCTCCAGCCCTCCAGGGAGTGATTTTATGTCTACATTTGAAAGTTGTTTCAGCTACTCTATGTGGTTGCTGTTAAAGTCATGAAAAAAACAGCTTAAGGCAAGAGGGTTTATACTCTTAAAATAATCTGGTTAGAGTTGTTTGTCTAATGGGAGGGGAGCCCACACCAACACAAAGTACTTTGATAACTGGCCAGATAATATTCACATGACCACTGAGAGATGGACAATTCTTACTTGTCAGATCAGCATGTCAGGCCAAATGCATAGGAATATGCCAACTTTCTTAAACTGCTCCATCTCATTGCCTAGAAACAAGTCACACTACTTGGCTGGGCCTTTCCATCAACTAGGCAATCTCCTGCAGGTTCATTCTAGGCTTAACTCAACAACTAATTCTCTGCAAATATACCCATAACTCCGACCCTCTACCAGCAAGTTGCACCAGAATCCAACTATGGCACAAATGAACTATTCAATTCCAGCATCAATGCATTGTACATTGTGCATGATATGTTGCACAAGATTTTATATAAATATAAAGCTTTAAAAATTATTTCATGCTTACATTTTGACATAGTTGAAGAAAATAAATGTGATTATTTTCAGCCTAAGACCAAATTCAATGATCTTAGCAATTAAAAAAAAAAAAGTCTTGGCAATGTTTCTTAACCCCTAGGGGAGGTTTTCTTTTGTATGCATTTCTCAGTAGAAGAGATCACTGCTCACATTTGCAATCCTTTGGGGGCAAATAGAGTTCTCTGTGAATGTTCTGAAGTCTAAAATGAATTTCTTTTTGTCCCAATCACTTTTCGTATTTTTCATTTACAATGATTTTTGTTGAATTCTGGGAACATTATTTCTGACCTGACAGTAATTTATAGGAACCCGCTAACCTGGGGAAAAAAAGGAATGTCACAAGGTTTTCTGCATTCATCGAAGGAGGTGGTTTAAAGCATTTCATTGATTTATGTATCCTAAAATAAAGTAAAATAAACTAAAAATGAAGACTGATAAAAAATAGACCATTCAAATGAAGGAGCTGGAATAATTTCATAGAAAAAAAGTAATTGAATTTGTGTGGCTTGTTAAAATTACTTAGCAGACTGCAAGAGTTAACTACAAATTTAGATACTATCATTAATTTGTTCTTGAGATATTATTAGGAAGGGGTGAAAGAACAGACTCACAAGAAACTATATCTAAACTAGCAGTATTAATTTTTTTTAATTATATCAATTTGAGGAAAAGAAAATATCCCTTGGAGAAAAATTCTTGAATCATAGAAAACAAAGAACAATAACTATTTCCAGTGAAGGTAGAAGTGAAGCATCAGCCACTATATTTTTATTTTTATTTTGTGGATTGATTTTGAGCAAATTTAATGAAAAAATCAACTAGAGATTATTTTAAAATGTCTAAAAAGGAAAAAAATCATAATTTTTAGTGAAGTATCAGAATTTTAATGAAATTTATTGCAAGCCTCTTCCAATAAACAAAATCATCATCTAAATCAAAGAAGTAATTATAGTTCAATAAATCAAACTAGTCATATGCTACGTCTCACTTAGCCATAGTTGTCAGTTGCAAGTATCCCTCAGACCTCAGTTTTAAAACTCTACTGAGCTCCAGACATATTCTTTGACTGCTAAAACGGAGCCGTGACAGGGAAGTTGCACTCATGAACGTACTTCGGCTGTGCTCACCTATAGAAGATATGGCACAACACAGGCTTCTCGATATTTCACCACAGAACAAGGGATAGCACATGGCACTATCATTCTCTGAGGAACTATTGAGGCTTAATGCTGTATGTAGGAAGGAAAGTCACTTTCTTCAGCAATGTATCTACTGATATGTTATCCATGCTTTAGTATGCCCACACACATGCTAATTCAGGTGATCCTTAGTGAACTTGTGGGCCACACACATCAATATATGCAAGTAGGAGGAAAACTGGATAGGAGGAAGGAACTTTTCAGTGGGAGAAAGATAGAGAATAAGATCTGGTAAATGAGGTGACAATGACTTGAGTTCACTTTGTAATATGTGAAATATGAAGTATAACAGATAAAAAGGAGTCACTTATCTGAGGGGTGTTTCAATCCTTTTTATGTTCCTGCTCACTGGCTACCTCTGCAGCTACTGAGATGTATAACAGAAATAGTGTGCTGCTTTTAAAAGAAGTCAAGTACAAAATGATGGGCTTTCATTCTACTTTTCATTATATAATCCTTACATTTGAAAAAATTAGTTCTTTTTCCCAAAAATGAAGGTTGGTTAGCAAAGTTATTCCTTGGGATATTTTTTATTAATTTTTTAATCTAGTTATGCAAGCTCAATGATTAGGTACCCTAACCCTACCTCCTTGTCCCTTCCCTTCCTCTCTCCTCTTTCCTCATCTACCTCCCTATACCACTCTCTCTCCTACACCTTCCTCTCTCCCTCTCCCCTTTTTCCATTTTGTCCCCTCTCTTGGTAATTCCCCCCTTCTCCCTCCTATCCTCCAGAACTTCAGCTTATAGGGGCCTTGAACTCCCCCCCCCCAGTTGTCTATATTAGTGGGGATTTGGAACTCTATGGCATACCTTGGGACCCCTTCTTGAGTGCCCACTGATGTAGGAACTCTATTTGTCTAATCCCTCGCCTTTAAGGATCCTAGTGCCTGAAGCCATCTTTCCTGAGAGCCACACTGGTCTATGGGGGGCTTGTTGACATGACAGCCATTGTACAGGTAAGGCCCAGTCACATTGCAGTGAGATCCTGACTGCCACATCCCAGACTTGAGTGGAGTATCTTGTCCATTGGTGGACCTCCCCATCTTTAGGTTCTTACAATCTTGTTGTCTCCTCTTTCGAAGGTTCCCTGAGTATTAGGATGGGGATTTAGCTGGCTGGTTCTGGGTGAATATTGTAGGGTCATTGTTATTCTGAATTAAGGTTGGTTGTTTTCAGTTTTGAAGTTCCTGAACGGCACTTGGTTGCATCCTGTTTGGGTAAATGTTCAATAGAGAAATTAGGTCAAGATCATGTACCGTAGGTAGGTAGCAGGTCATCTGATACAGCTCATTCTCTCCCTGTTCCCTTGGGATTAGACAGGTTTGAAGTACTGAGCATATCATTAATGGAGGGGATGAGCGCTGGCATTTCGATATAGCCAACTGGCAACTGGGAGAATGACCCCACTCACTATAACACCATATTCCTTTTCTTCCCTCTACTTTTAAGCCTTTTCTTACATTAATTCCTTGTCCTTTATATACTAGTAACTGGCAATGGAAGCTGAACATTTTACAGAGCATATTCTTTTCAAAAATCCCCACCTACTCTCTAGAGAGTTTATATGTTTGCAGAAGGCAAAATGATCTCTGTGTAGGAGACACTTTAATACCCTCATGTGCTGCTTTTGAATGGTTGTCCTATAAATTTCAATCATGGAATTAGAATGGAGCAAGGAAAGGGATAGTTAGAGCATGCAAACTGTTTTCCACCCACAGCAGGCTTCGCTTGATCTGCCAGAGATAGTGAGACAGGTAGGCATCCACAGACCTCCACTCTGATATTCCACCATGCTTCCAAAGACCCCGCCTGCTTTTCCAACTATGCCTATTTGTTCTTCTGCACGTTCTTAAAGAAAAAAAGTGTAACTACAGTCAGTGTATCTAATAGTTATTCATATACTTGAAATCATTCAACCCATGTGATTTGACAATTGCATCAGTATATATCTTTCAGAGAGAAAAGTATTTTTTATTTGTACTTAATTTCCTTCATGTCAGTCTCCACTAAACTTGAAATGACATTTTTTTTTGGTTAGATTCTGCATCTTTATTTTGTCTCAGGTTATACATTTCTTTTGATTCTCAGGAATTGTTATGGACTATATTCTAGGAACAGAGCAATAGTTCCATAGTATCAAAGGAACATTTTCATAACCGAAACTGTAGTGTTCTTCCCGAGGGGAAAGGATTGATCCAGTCACACTTAGCTGTTACTTCCCTCGCATGAGTATTTTTTTTAACATTTTTTATTATCTCCTCTCATACAAACTTAATAGGTACACCGGTTCTCTCCCTCCCTCCTCCTCCCCCCGACTCCCCTGCTCCCCATCCCCTCACTCTTCTCTCCCCATCCCCATGCCTCCCCTCCCCCAATCCCCAGAGAATCCTTTAATGTGCATGCCACACTCTCCTCTGGGTCCTCCTCTCCAATCACGTACAAGGACCCAGTGGCATTTCCCTGAACCCTTTCCTTTGTTCCCCTTAAGCATAGGAACACTATTTTGGCTGTCAATCCCTTGCCTCCAAGTATCTTGGTGCTTTTAGCAAATGGTAGACTTTGTGGGGTCAGTAGTGTGTTGGATATTGCACAGGGCATGCAAAGTCCAATTATGATTGCTTCGGCCCTAACTTGTGTGGAGTATCTTGCATATCATTGCTCCTCCCATCCTTGTGCTCTTACACTCTTACCGCCCCCTTTTCCACAAATTTCCCTGAGCTTCAGGATGGGGAGAGATTAGGCTGGCCTAGTTCTAGGTGGTTGATATAGAGTCTCTGAAGTTCTGGATTATGGTTTGTTGATTTTCTTTTGTGGTTTTGCTGCTCCTGCAATGCCATTCACTCCATCCTAATGGATATTGGATGTCACCCCCTGGCCAGTGATAAAAAGCTGTTAAATTAGAGTCTTGTTATAAGAGTATATTCAAAGGTAGATCCAGAAGGGGAGGGCATATAGTCTGGCAGATAATAAGTAACCATTCTGCAAATGGGTGATTGACCCATCCCTCACTGTGGTTTCCTACTTTTATTACATCTACCCTCACATGAGTATTACGTGAGTTTACCCTGAGAGAAAATTTAGCAAACATTAAAACGTATACTCACAGATCCTTAATCTGCTGTTAGAAACTATCAAAAGCTTAGTTATTTGAATTCTCACTAAAATACTTTATGGTGGATATTTTATTATTCTCATTTTTTTCAGGAAAAAAAATTAGACATGGGTAAATTAAAGATGGTGTGTCAAATTTACTCAGGCAGCATGAAGTGGACATTCTCTCTTGGGTCAAAGAAAACAGAATTTAGCATTTTTAATTCAAATAAATGGATGAAACAGAATCCATTCATAAATAAGTGAAGAAATGTTATCTATGACTTGTTGGGAGAATAACTCATATAATAATGAATTAACTCATAGGAACACTCATACTGACTGGGGAAATAGATCAGTGGTTAAAGCTTTGCCATGCAAGTGTAAGTACCAGAGTTCAGATGCCCCCCCAAACCCTTGCAAATGTGGAGTAGGCATAATATTATAATTTAAGTGCTAGGAAGGTGGAACTATGGGATTTCCAGTTGGCTATTAACAGTAACCATATAGATAAGCTGTGCTTTCAAATTAAGGGTCCTGCCTCAATGGATAAGGTGAGAGCCATGAAGGACAACCACCAGTGTCAAATTCCTGATTATACACATACACACAGATACAGACACAAACACAGACACACAGACACACACAACACACATGTACATATGAGAAAAAATAAACACACAGGGCAATTTGCTCAAGTTGCTTGGTGAGAATAAAGGTTTTGCCATATGCATAGAAGTACTATCTAAAAGAATAAGAATTCATAAAGACTATCAGAAATCCTAGATATGATTCTGTTTCCTTATTCATACCATCCCTCAACAATAGGTCCTTCATTATCTCTTACATATGAGTATGTGTTTAAGTAAATTCTTAAAACATACGAGCATCTCCTATTTCATGAAAGTTTAAGAACTCTGAATGACTTAAAGAAGTAATGCTACATTCAATTGTGGGTATATGAAAGGCTATAGATACTGGGTTGGAAAAGAAGCATTATGATAAATTTTATTTTTATTATTTTTAGTAAAAAGTCTAATTAAATATTATAAATAAAACCCTTCCTTGAAACCATGTTATAATTTATTTGAATGTTTCAAGTCCTGGTCAAAGTCAAGGTTTATTCATTTCTTCTAATAAGCTTAACAACCTATTCAAAAAGTAAGAAGCATTTCATATATAGAAATCTCAGATTTTAGTTTGCTTAGTTTTTTTTTTTTTTTTTTTTTTTTTTTTTTATTAAAAATTTAATTATACATTTTAAAATTTTTTACCAGTTCCCTCCCTCCCCCCTCCCCTTCCCCCAGTGTCTCCCCCCCAATTCCCAGAGAGTCCTTTATTGTGTGCGCCTAACTCTCCACTGGGTCCTCCTCTCCGATGACATATAAGGACCCAGTGGCATTTCCATAAGCCCTTTCTCTTGTTCCCCTTAATCATAAGATTACTACTATGGCTGTCAATCCCTTGCCTCCAGGGGTCTCGGTGCCCTTAACAGATGCTAGACTTTATGAGGGCAACAGTGCGCTGGACATTGCGCAGGGCATGCAAAGTTCCATTATGATTGCTTTGGCCCCAACTATTGTTGAGAATCTTGCAAATCGTTGCTCCTCCCATCCTTTTGCTCTTACAATCTTACCGCCCCCTCTTCCGCAAATGTCCCTGAGCTCCAGGATGGGGAGAGATTAGGCTGTCCTAGTTCTATGTGATTGATATAGAGTCTCTGAAGTTCTGGATTGTGGTTTGTTGATTTTCTTTTGCAGTTTTTCTGCTCCTGCAATTCCCTTCACTCCATTCTGCTGGGCACTGTATGTCACCCCCTGGCCAGAGACAAAAAGCTGTTAAACTGGAGTCTTGTTATAATAGCACATTCAAGGGTAGATGTAATAAAAGTAGGAAACCTCAGTGAGGGAGGGGTCCATCACCCATTTGCAAAATGATTACTTTTTATCTGCTAGACTATATGCCCTCCCCTTCTGGTGAGATCAGGAAAGAACGTCTGTGAACTTAACCAGGTTTCTCATTACTTACTTGCAGACCTTGATGGAGGCCTATTTTCTCTGCTGTAACATGGTCTCCTCTCTCCTTGTTTCTGGTGTGGCCCTCCTAACCCATCTCTCTTGTTCATAATCCTTGCAATTACTGTGTTACATAGGTTTACTTTTGAGTGTCCCAATGTGGGCTGGGCGAGTTTGGTACTAGGAGCCACCTATTAGGGAGTACATACGGCGCTTAATTTTCTGGGTTTGGGATACTTCACTTAATATAAGTCTTTCTAATGACATCCATTTCCCAGCAAATTCCAGTAATTCATCATTTTTGATGGCTGAGTAGTACTCCATTGTATAGATGTACCACAGTTTCCTTATCCACTCGTCAACTGTTGGACATTTAGGTTGATTCCATGACTTTGCTATTGTAAACAGTGCTGCTATGAACATGGTCGAGCTTGTGCTATCGAGGCGAACCTCTGCTGCTTGGGGGGTTATTCCCAAAAGTGGGATAGCAGGGTCATACGGCATTTCAATCTTTAATTTCTTTAAGAATCTCCAGACGGCTCGCCAGAGTGGCTGTATGAGCCTGCATTCCCACCAACAATGTAGGAGAGTTCCCCTCTCCCCACATCCTCTCCAGCATTTGTCGTTGTTTGTACTGTGGATTTTTGCCATCCTGACCGGGGTGAGATGATATCTCAGGGAAGTTTTGATTTGCATTTCCCTGATGGCGAAGGAAGTGGAGCATTTTTTAAGATAATTGTTAGACATTTTAATTTCATCCCTGGTAAAGTTTCTTTGAAGTTCCAGGGCCCATTTTTTAATTGGGCCAGTGTTTTCCTTGGAGTTTAATTTTCTAAGTTCTTTGTGCACTCTGGACAGTAGAGCTCTGTCAGATATGTGGTTAGTGAAGATTTTCTCCCATTCTGTGGGTTGCCTTTGAGCTCGTGTGACAATCTCTTTATCTGAACAGAAGCTCTTTAATTTCACAAGATCCCAACTGTTGAGAGTTGGTAGCAGTGACTGTGCCATTGGATGTCTGTTTAGGAAGTGTTGGCCTAGCCCAATCAGCTCGAGGGAGTTCCCTATCCTTTCAACTATGGCTTTTAAAGTCTCTGGCCTGATATCAAGGTCCTTGATCCATTTGGAATTAAGTCTTGTACATGGTGACAAGTACGGGTCCAGCTTTAATCTTCTGCATGTGGAGATCCAGTTTTGCCAACACCATTTGTTGAAGATGCTGTTCTTTTTCCATTGGATTCTTTGGGCCCCTTTGTCAAAGACCAAGTGGCTGTAACTTTGTGGGCTTATATCTGGGTCTTCAATCCTTATCCATTGATCTGTGTGTCTATTTTGGAGCCAGTACCAGGCTGTCTTTATAACTATGGATTTGTAGTATAGACTTAGGTTTGGTATGGTAATACCTCCAGCTGTGTTTTTGTTACTCAGGATTGTTTTTGCTATCCTGGGTCTTTTGTGCCTCCATATGAACTTTGAGATTGTTTGGTCAACTTCTTTGAAGAATTGCTTTGGGATTTTGATTGGTATAGCATTGAATCTGTATATTGCCTTTGGTAGGATGGTCATTTTTACAATGTTGATTCTGCCAATCCAGGAACAAGGGAGGTCTTTCCACCTTCTGGTGTCTTCTGCAATTTCTTTCTTTAGGGTTTTAAAGTTTTCATTGTAAAAGTCTTTTACCTCCTTAGTTAGGTTTATACCAAGGTATTTCATTTTTTTAGGGGTTATAGTAAATGGCATGGTTTCTCTCAAGGCTTTTTCACTTCTTTCATTCTGGGCATATAGGAAGGCCTCTGATTTTTGCACATTTATTTTGTATCCTGCCACCCTGCTGAACTTCTCAATTAGTTCCAGGAGCTTCCTGGTGGAGTTTTTGGGATCACTCAGGTATAAGATCATGTCATCTGCAAATAGAGATAGCTTGACTTCTTCCTTGCCAATTTGAATCCCTCTTATGTCCCTTTCTTGTCTTATGGCTTCGGCTAAGACTTCAAGTACAATATTGAATAGAAGTGGTGAGAGTGGACAGCCTTGTCTTGTTCCTGATCGAAGTGGGAATGCTTCCAATTGTTCCCCATTGAGCATAATCCTTGCTGTGGGCTTGTTGTATACAGCTTTTACTATATTGATAAAAGTTCCTTCCATTCCTACTGTCTCTAGCGTTTTGATCATAAAAGGCTGTTGGATCTTGTCAAAAGCTTTTTCTGCATCTATCGAGAGTATCATGTGGTCTTGGACTTTGGACTGGTTTACATGATGAATTACATTTATTGATTTGCGTATGTTGAACCAACCTTGTGTGCCGGGGATGAAGCCTACTTGGTCCCCATGAATGATCTTTTTAATATGTTTTTGAATCCGATTTGCTAAGACTTTGTTGAGAATCTTTGCATCTGTGTTCATCAGGGAGATCGGCCTATAGTTTTCTTTTTTAAGTGAATCTTTATTAGGTTTTGGGATTAAAACGATATTAGCTTCATAGAAGGAATTTGGTAGTGTTCCTTCCTTTGCTATTTGGTGGAACAGTTTAAGGAGTATTGGTGTTATTAACTCCTTAAATGTCTTGTAGAACTCTGTGCTGAATCCATCTGGTCCAGGACATTTTTTGGTGGGAAGATTCGAGATTACTTCCTCAATTTCCTTATATGTTATAGGACTATTTAAGTAATTCACAACTTCCTGATTCAATTTAGGTAAGTTGTGTTTACTTAGAAATTCATCCATCTCTTTTGTGTTGTCAAACTTCACAGAGTATAAGTTTTTGAAATATGATGTTATAATTCTCTGGATTTCTTGGGTATCCGTAGTGATAACTCCATGTTCATTTCTAATTTTGTTAATTTGGGTTTTCTCTCTCTTGCTTTTGGTTAGTTTAGCTAGGGGTGTATCAATCTTGTTGATTTTTTCAAAGAACCAGCTTTTCGATTTGTTGATTTTTTCTATCGTTTTCTTAGTCTCGATTTCAGATATTTCTCCCCTTATTTTGCTAATCTCTTCTCTTCTACTGCTTTTGGGATCAGATTGCTCTAGTTTCTCTAAAGCTTTAAGCTGCATTGTTAAGTTGTTTATTTCTGATGTTTCCATTTTTTTGATGTGGGCATTAAGAGCTATGAACTTACCTCTTAGAACAGCTTTCATTGTGTCCCAGAGATTTTGGTAAGTTGTATTTTCGTTATCATTCACTTTCAGGAAATCTTGAATTTCCTTTTTAATTTCTTCCTGAATCCAGTTCTCATTCAGCATCATAGTGTTAAGTTTCCAGGAGTTAGTGTATTTTCTCTTGTTTGATGTGTTGTGGATGTCCAGCTTTAGGCCGTGGTGGTCTGATAGGGCACAGGTTAGAATTTCAACTTTCTTGTACATGTGTAGATTCATTTTGTGGCCCAATATGTGATCTATTTTGGAGAAAGTTCCGTGTGCTGCTGAGAAAAATGTGTATTCTTTGGTGCGTGGGTGAAAAGTTCGATAGAGATCTGTGAGGTCCATTTCTTTCAGGGTTTGATTAAGTTCCAAAGTGTCTCTGTTAAGCTTTTGACCTGTTGATCTATCCCATGTAGAGAGGGCGGTGTTGAAGTCCCCAAGAATTATCGTTTGGGGGTTGATTTCTTGCTTTAGACGCTGTAGGGTTTTCTTAATGAATGTGGAGGGGCCCGTATTGGGTGCATATATGTTCAGTATTGTGAAGTCTTCCTGGTGAATTGTACCTCTGACTAAAATGTAGTATCCATCCGTGTCTCTTATAATTTTTTTTGGTTTGAAATCCACTTTGTCTGATAGCATAATGGCTACCCCTGCCTGTTTTCTGCTTCCATTTGCTTGTAGAATTGTTGACCAGCCTTTTATTTTTAGAGCGTGCCTATCTTTTGTGGTGAGATGGGTTTCCTGCAGGCAGCAGATTGATGGATTGTGATTTTTAATCCAAGTTTGTAATCTGTGTCTCTTGATCGGTGAATTAAGTCCATTAACATTTAGTGTTATAATGGAGAAACTATTGTTAATTCCAGACATTTATTATGTTTAGTAGCTTTTATAAGTATATTGCTTCGCTTTTAATGGTGTTATATTTGCCTTCTGTTCTCCTGGATATGCCTGTTTTTTTCTTCACGCTTGAGTATCATTTCTAGCAGTTTTTGAAGGCCTGGTTTGGTGGCCATGTATCCCTTAAAGTTGTCTTTGTGCTGGAAAATTTTTCTTTCTCCCTCGATCATGACTGATAGTTTTGCAGGGTAAATCAGCCTGGGTTGACATTTTTGCTCATTCAATACTTGAAGTATGTCTCTCCAAGCTCTTCTTGCTTTTACTGTTTCGACTGAGAAGTCATTTGTTATTTTAATAGGTTTGCCTTTAAAAGTGACTTGTTTTTTCTCCCTTGAAGCTCTCAGCACCAGTTCTTTATCTTGAATGTGGAGTGTTTTAACTATTATTTGCCGCGGTGTGCTTCTAGTTTGGTCGTATCTGTTTGGGGTGCGGAATGCCTCTTGTATATGAATGGGCCTCTCTTTCTTTAGATGAGGAAAGTTTTCCTTGATGATCGTTTGAAAAATTTCCTCAGGGGTGGTATTTTGAGATTCTTGCTCCGGTATTCCATGAATACGCATGTTAGGCTTCTTCAGGGTGTCCCATATCTCTTGGATATTTCTCTCAAGTATCTTTTTGGCTTTAACAACCTCTTCCATTGAGCTGGCTAGTACTCCCACTTTATCTTCAAGGTCTGAAATTCTGTTTTCTGCTTCATTAGTTCTGTTGATAAGACTCTCTGTGGCGTTCTGGGTTGAAGATAACTTGTCTTTTAGCTCAGTTTTAAACTCTGCTTGAGTTTGTTTTAACTGTTCTATGCCGCTTTTTGTTTCTTGCACTGTTTTTCTCAACTCCTCCAGATGTCTGTTGTGTTCCTCTTCAAAGCGATTGATTCGATTATGTAATTCCTCCCGGATTTCCTCTTTCATAGTATTGAACATGGTAATGATCATATTTTGAAAGTCGTTATCCTGGGTCAGGCTTTCTTGGCCTTTTTCCGCGGGTTTGTTCTTTTTGGAGTCTAACATTATGGGATTAATTTCTTCAGTGGGAGATTTGTTTACTTGAGTGTTGCTTCTCATGGATTTGCACTTTGACTTTGGCATTGTCATTTTAACTCTTAAGATCTCTCAATTTCACTAAACTGAATTATTTGGCCTGGGGTACTGGTGGGCGGGGCCTGAACGGGGACTTACCTAGGGAGCGGGGTGAGGCCCGGGTGGACCGCGTGCGTGTCCCGACTGGCGGAGCGGGGTGGGGCGAAAAGGGAGGATGGGCGCAGGGGGAGGTGCTCCTTGTTCCCTGGGCCCCCGCGCGGCTCCGGCTGGATGGCGGGAGTCGGAGCCGGGTCCCCGTGGGCTGACCTGGGGTCCTAGAGCGCGCGTTGAGGCCCGGCTGGATCTCGCCTACGCGTCCCGACCGGCGGAGCGGGGGTGGGGCGAAAGAGGGAGGCTGCGCGCGTCGGTGTGGAGCTATTTAACCCGAGGGCAGCTGGGGCGGGGCCGGGCGCAGGGGGAGGTGCTCCTCGTTCCCTGGGCCCCCGCGCGGCTCCGGCTGGATGGCGGGAGTCGGAGCCGGGTCCCCGTGGGCTGACCTGGGGTCCTAGAGCGCGCGTTGAGGCCCGGCTGGATCTCGCCTACGCGTCCGGACCGGCGGAGCGGGGGGGGGGGGGGGGGGGGGGGGAAGAGGGAGGCTGCGCGCGTCGGCGTGGAGCTATTTAACCCGAGGGCAGCTGGGGCGGGGCCCGGGCGCAGGGGGAGGTGCTCCTCGTTCCCTGGGCCCCCGCGCGGCTCCGGCTGGATGGCGGGAGTCGGAGCCGGGTCCCCGTGGGCTGACCTGGGGTCCTAGAGCGCGCGTTGAGGCCCGGCTGGATCTCGCCTACGCGTCCCGACCGGCGGAGCGGGGGTGGGGCGAAAGAGGGAGGCTGCGCGCGTCGGCGTGGAGCTATTTAACCCGAGGGCAGCTGGGGCGGGGCCCGGGCGCAGGGGGAGGTGCTCCTCGTTCCCTGGGCCCCCGCGCGGCTCCGGCTGGATGGCGGGAGTCGGAGCCGGGTCCCCGTGGGCTGACCTGGGGTCCTAGAGCGCGCGTTGAGGCCCGGCTGGATCTCGCCTACAAGTTTGCTTAGTTTTTTTATGTTAAGGTAAGGTCTCACTTTGTAGTCATGGACAGTTTCAAACATGGGATCCTCCTTCCTCATTCAGTGCTGGGATTACGTATGTATACCACCAAGTATGACTTGGTGAAAAAATTTTACTACTGTTCTGTGGCATGAATTCTTAGTTCTTTATCCAAAATGTTCTCAAAACATTTCTGCAAATATTTTCCTGACATTTACCTCATAATGAGAGCTTTCTGTATTATCTCATTTAAATTAGATCCTTTTAATCAGCCCTCATGGCTACCTCTGTAAAACTATGCTGTAATTTATATACTTTGCTAATATGGACCTGTTGCCAATTTTGTATGCTTGTGCCTACTTAGTGCAAAATTATTATCTTAATACTTATATATAATTTATTTTCTGTTATTATAAGTTTATTTCTATAGAGATGGATAACTGATTTGTTCACTCTTGTATTCTGAGCATCTGAAATGATGCTTGGCACAAAGTAGACACTAAAAAATGATTGTGGATAAATTAGTTGGTGGAGTGTCAGGACTGTGCACATTAATTTCAGCTACCACATAAGTAAAATAAACAAAACTTATATAAAAGTAAAGACTAAGACTAGTAAACATCATGAATTACTAAGTTCCTAAGATAATAAAAGGAAGAGGGGGATAAAATGGAACTACAAAATTATTAGAGTAATTTTAAGTCACTATAAGGAGTCTTGTATTGTTTAATCTTGTGAAAAAAGAGTATTCATGAAGTGACAAATGTGGTAATGGTTTCCAGATTTGAAGGAAATAATTAAGAAACAAAAATAATAAAAGATAGTGATTGTCATGGAAATTCAAGCTGCAAATATGAAAAGGTCAAAATTAATTTTAATAAACATATTCTTAAACTTTAATATGAGACAATAAACAGAGACAAAAATCAGTAGTTAAAAATAAATGAAGGATAAGGACATTTCAGTTTTATTTCATGTTAAGCAAAATTACCAAGGCAACAAAGAAAATAAAATTTCAAATAAAAATTCGGTTTATATGAAATGTGGTATCTAGCCAATACATCCAAACTTAACAATGATAGCAACTCAACATTCAATTTTTCATAAAACGTTGAAACAAACCAATGTCATTTGGCAATATTATAAGATGAATAAAAATATGGTTGTTGCTATGAATGCTAAAGATATTTTCCTGGCTCTGGTATTACTTAAATCTTAACCAATGTAAAATTCCAGAAATATCTATTCTTTTGTAAATAAACATAAAAATAAAGGGATATGAAGCCAATTTCTCATTAAGAGACAGGGTCAAATTTGGGCAGTCGGTCTTCCAGAACTCAAAATCTCAGTCATCCCATCTCAATGAGTTGGCACACCCAAGGAGGCAGCCTGTGCAACTGAAAACTGTTATATTTGCAATTGTAGAAATTTGTTTTGTACAAAGTATTCAAATATAAATGTCACTGAAAAAAGCCAAGCAATTAATTATTGTGTTGAATATTTTCTATCTGCAATATCTCAAAGTATTCTGAGGATATTACAAAAATTAAATGACACTGTATAAACGTACAATATTTTAGGAAATCTCCAAGAATGTGTTCAATAATTCACAACCTGGATTTCAAGAAATGAGCCTGGCTGTGGATTATTGTGGTTTAAGAAAGCAAAATCAAGGAGAGGTAAGGAGTGAGCTGCAGCTTGTTGCCTCCCACTGCAGTTAACCTGGACTAATACCAAAGATGCATATCACATTCCAAAGTGTTATAATCCAACAGTGATCTAGTCCCTCAGAAGTGAAGATGTTGTCCTGTGTCCTGTCTTCCAGCACATCTCTCTTCATTAGCATAAACTCTAGGACATAGTGAGAGTCCTCCTGTGAATGAAGACACTTTCCAGTCAGAAGAGAGCAGAGTTTAAGAGTTTACCTCTCAAAAGTCAAGAATAACTACCAAGCTTTTCTTCACAGGGAAAGGGTACTTATTAAACTTTGCTATATACATACAAATGGCACATTACTCTGTAATTAAGAGTAAATATTTAGACTGTATCTTAAGAAGACTGTGCTCCACTTTTTTTTTAATTTTTATTTATTTATTTATTCAATTGTGTGTGTGTGTGTCTGTGTGTATGTGTGTGTGTGTGTGTGTGTGTGTAGGACCACGGACAAATTCGGGAACCACCATGGACCACCTCCACCTCCTCCTTGTTTACTTTTCCCTGGGGATTCACAGGCTCCGCCCTACCAGGACCAGAAGCGCAGGCCGCCCCCGCTTCCGCCCAGCGTCTATACGTGGGGTCTAGGATCCGAACTCAGGACCTTCTGCCTGCAAGGCAGAGGCTTAACCCCTGAGCCACCTTTCCAGCCCCTGTGCTCCACTTTGAATATATATCTCCTCCTTACATGTCTGCTTCTTTCTTTCTTAAAGATCATGCTTAAATATATAATAGAATGTTTTAATAGACTCTGACTTTGCTTTTGGTATTTGCTATTTACTTCTGCTGTGTTTTTAATCACTTCCAATCATATTATTATATTTTTATATTGCTGTTTCATTATACAAGCAATTAATGATTGGGGTGGAATATAAGTGTGTGTATTTCATTCTGTTTTGATTTAAAAGAGATGATCTGAGACTGGAGAGATGGCTCAGGAGCTCAGGAGTGAAGCCTCTGCCTCTTAAGCAGACGGATCTGAATTTGGATGTGAGGTCTCATGTAAAAATGCAAGGCAGAAATGGCAATGGCCTGCACTTCCAACGCTGGAGGAAAATTGCCTGGGAAATTGCAGAATGAAGCAAAAAGGAGATAGAAAAAATCCAGGGTAATTCCTGACATTTCACTTCACCCTTCAAAGATATACACAGTGCCTTCTGACAAACACACACAAACACACACACACACACACACACACACACACACACACTAAATAAATACAATTTAAAAAACTAAAGAGATGATCTGTAATGAATAGTACATTTTAAATTTTGTTTGAGACTTCAACAAGATTTTGATTAACTCAGTAAGTTAATGCTCCTTGAGTAAGAATGCAGCATTTCTTTAATGAATGTATTCCATTATTTATTTATTTATTTATTTAATTTATTTATTTTCATGTGTGTATCTGTGTAGGTATATCTGTGTGTATGTGTGTGTGTATCAGAGGGCACTGTGTGTGCCTTTAGAGGTCCAAAGATGACTTTGGAAATCACTTTGCATTGCTTTGCTCTGGAGTTTTCCCAAACTCCCTGTCTTCCAAGACCAGAAGTACAGGCAGCCACTAGGCATGTTTTTTTTTTTTTTTCACCCCTGAGGGAATCAGGATCCAAACTCAACTTGCAAGGAAGAGGCTTAAACTCTGAACCTTTTCTCTGACCTATAAATGTATTCTTTTAACTAACTTTAATGATTTTAATAACGTGACAAATATTCTACCTTTTCTTTTTTTTTTCTAGTATTTTATTGTTAAACATTCTGCTCAGTCATGAGCCATTTTGTGCTTAGTCATTGTAACATTGTTTGTCTTAACTAGCAGTTCTTCACAGATGTGCCCAAAGATTCAATCTTCAGTCAAGTTTGCATCTACACCTAACTGCCATATTATGACAGAATAACCAACAAAAATAACTTAAGGGAGAAAAGGTTTTCCTCATGTCCTTGGGATTCTAGAGGATATCAGTCCATCATGGTGGGGAAGGCATGGCAGTTGGAGCAGTTTAATCCATGGTGGCAGAAGATTGCAGATTCTTATTCTCACATCTTGTTGGATTAGCAAGAAGAGATCACAGGCTCATGCCAGATAAATCTAAAGCCTTCAAGGTCTACACACAGCTAACTATATTAGCAAGCTAGAACCCCAGTCACCACAGTTCATCCTCCATTGGGGACCACACATTCAAATACATAATCCTATGAAAGGCATTTCACATTCAAATTATAACAAGTTTCTTTTTTTTTCTTTTTTTTTCTTATTAAAAATTTAATTATACATTTTAAAATTTTTTTACCAGTTCCCTCCCTCTCCCCTCCTCCCCCCGAATCCCCTCCTCTCCCTCCTCTCCCTCCCCATCCCCCAGTGCCTCCCCCCAATTCCCAGAGAGTCCTTTATTGTGTACGCCTAACTCTCCACTGGGTCTTCCTCTCCAATGACATAAAAGGACCCAGTGGCATTTCCATAAGCCCTTTCTCTTGTTCCCCTTAAGCATAGGATCACTACTATGACTGTCAATCACCTTGCCTCCAGGGGTCTCGGTGCCCTTAACAGATGCTAGACTTTATGAGGGCAACAGTGCATTGGACATTGCGCAGGGCATGCAAAGTCCCATTATGATTGCTTTGGCCCCAACTATTGTTGAGAATCTTGCAAATCGTTGCTCCTCCCATCCTTTTGCTCTTACAATCTTACCGCCCCCTCTTCCGCAAATGTCCCTGAGCTCCAGGATGGGGAGAGATTAGGCTGGCCTAGTTCTATGTGATTGATATAGAGTCTCTGAAGTTCTGGATTGTGGTTGGTTGATTTTCTTTTGCAGTTTTGCTGCTCCTGCAATGCCCTTCACTCCATTCTGCTGGGCACTGTATGTCACCCCCTGGCCAGAGACAAAAGCTGTTAAACTGGAGTCTTGTTATAATAGCACATTCAAGGGTATATGTAATAAGAGTAGGAAACCTCAGTGAGGGAGGGGTCCATCACCCATTTGCGAAATGATTACTTTTTATCTGTTAGACTATATGCCCCCCCTTCTGGTGAAATCAGGAAAGAACGTCTGTGAACTTAACCTGGTTTCTCATTACTTACTTGCAGCCCTTGATGGAGGCCTATTTTCTCTGCTGTAACATGGTCCCCTTTCTCCTTGTTTCTGGTTTGGCCCTCCTACCCCATCTCTCTTGTTCATAATCCTTGCAATTACTGTGTTACATAGGTTTACTTTAGATCAAAGTTTTTCTTTCTCAATTTCTTAGGACTGACTTTTAATTTGCTAGTATAAGAAAACTATTTTATATTTTTCTTGGAAATAGTATTTTAATAGTATTTATCTTCTTGATTTAATACTTTCTGGTTGCATGTTCTGAATTTTTAGGTAATGTATACATGATTTTCAAATAATAATAATAATATACTTTCTGTGTTATGCCATCTGTACTTTTTCTTGTATAATTAGATCAGATCATTTGAATTTTCAGTGCAAAAATGTTATCCTTATCTTTATCTTGACTTTAAGGTGGTTGCTTCAAATTATCTATGATATTCAATATTGCTTTCTGGCAATATGATGAGCACTTTCTTTCCCTCTTGTTAATCTAATAAATATTTGCTTAAAAGCAAAAAAAAGATTGCTTGATAACAAAAACACTTAAATTTGACAAATATTTTTGCAATCCTACAATGGCAATATATTGTCAAGGTATTTCTGTGTTTTCTTTTCCTAAGTAATAGTGACAAATTATCTTTATTTCTTGATGAACTTTCTTTGAACACTAACTATAATATAATGAAGTATTTTCTTGGTCACATTTTGTACTTTAATAATCAATCTATTTAACATAAAAGATGTTTCAAAAATCTTAAATTCTGCCAAGAATTGGCAAGGATCTCAGGAGAAACAACTGCAGTTGGAGAGTGTCTCAGGAGCATGTACTGGACACGGAAAAAAAAAGTTCCCTACTTATGGCTTTGCTCACTGAAGAGACACATATACTACAACTGAAATCTGACTCCCTTACCAACATAGGCACTCCAAAGGGAGGCCTGTGAGCTCCATATACAGAAGGTCTAGAGGGTGGGAGTGGCATGTAGGGATTGAAGAGGGGGGCAGGGTAAGAAAGGAGGGGGTACCGGTAGGAAAGAAGAGAGGAGGGCAACAGGCAGGCAGAGGTTTACGAAAAGGACATAAATGCATTTTATTTGCATGTGAAAGTTCTCAATAAAAATAAAAAATAAAACATGAGATGTCTAGAATAATGAGAACAAAGAAACAGCATATCATAATAATCATTGAGCCCATTAGATGAGTTATATTATCACATTTAAATTACACCTCTCAAATTGCTAGAAGGCACACAAGCTCAAAAGATAAACATAAATTAAAGATAATTAAAAGAAAATCTACCTGGGGTTGTTTACAGAGACTTCAAAAACCAGAGATTATAAAATATAAAAACTAAATATCAGTAAAAAATATTTTAGGCACTCCCACCAATAATGAATAAGTGTTTTGTTTTCTCCACATCCTTGCCAGCATTCATTGTTGCTTGTCTTCTTGATCTTAGCCATTCTGACTGGGATAAGATGATACTGCACAGATGTTTTAATTTTTATTTCTCTGATGACCAAGAAAGTTGAACACTACTTCTCAAGATGTATCTTTGAAATTTGAACTTCTTCCTTAGAGTAATTTGAACTTCTTCCTTCTTCTTTTTAGTTTCAAAGTCCATTTTTTAGGAGAAAGAAGGAAATGAAATTGATGAGTAAGGTGTGAAAATATCATAAATACACTTTATTCAAGTATGAAATTACATTTAAAAATTATTAATCAAAATGTAAAAATGTAACAACTAACAGGAAAATAATAAAATTACCTAAAACCAACCAAACTCACATTTATGTTCATTCATTGGTGTAAAGGCCTCTTACAAATAAAGAAACTGGACTTAGGCAGATATAAATAAAGTATTTTGTCAATAAGTCTTTTGACCAGAAACTAAGATGAAAAATTTGGGTGTATGTAGCCCAAAGGGTATGTTCTTTTCACAATACTACATGAATGCTATTTCTTATTAGAAATGTAAGATTTTATCTAATAAAAAATCACAATTTAGGAATGGTAGCCAACTATATTTGAAAGTGGATATCAATATTGTATTGAGTCTTAATAATATAAGTAGCAAAAGCCATTGCAGCACATCTTAAGCAAAATGTATTTATTTCATTCCTATAAACTTAAAATCATTTGATCTATAGTAATAATAGATACAATACTTTGATATAAGTATATTATATACAAGCACCAGGAGTTACTGCATAAACCTTAGTTTAATAAAGATAAGAGAATTTTTCACAGATGTGATATTCATGTGGTTCTTAATCCTTTTATATTCTAATTCTGTTTCTCAGGAAACTGAACTCTAGAGTTATCAGGTTGTCCGATGTCATTAAAATAAGTTTATAGATTATCATTTAGTGTTGAAATCAGTTATCATTTTCCCAAGGAATTTCTAAAATTTCTTTCCACTAGATTTTTCTTGATTTAGATATTTATTGTTAAAACATGATATGCTGGCCATTCAAAACTGCACATTTCAATTTTAAAACTTTATAAAAGCATATACTTACTTTATAAAGTTAGATTGAAAGAAATATCAAAGGCTCAGTAGTATCATCAGAATGAGAGTTCATTCTGACTGTTTACATTGGCAGCTCCTGGGCTCTTTCTAAGTCATCTTGGAATCTCATTTTATTCAGATGACAAGTCATAGCAATGTAAGTGTGTTTATATAGCATGTGCTATTCTAGTCTTGAGGTGCTAAGGGAGAAGCAATAATATTTTTATTGCATCAGTATGAATCACTGAACTAGGTGCTGTGAAGACTGATTGAAGGAATTTTCCTATTTCAATTCCATTTCAAGCGACTTTGCAGAGGTGATTCTACAAAAACAAAATGAGAGTAGTGAAGTCAGCCCAACCATCTTAATAATGGATGCAATTGGCTGCTGCTGCCCAGACTGGGCAATCATCAACATCTGTCACTAGGACAGGGCACACATTGTGACAGCAATGTCATATCAGACTATAACTTGCATGATGTAGTTTGTGTGCTTGCATGTATGTATACATATTTTATAGCTTGCTTACCTTCACTGAATAAGAAAACTCAAAGAGAACACCATAGCTTGCCAAACAGAAACCTCATGCTGAGTTAGACTCATTAGCAGAATTTGAGAAAGTATCAGATTTTTTTTTGTTCAACATGAAGGAAAAATGAGTTCTATTATCTATTATTATGATGTGGTACTCTAAATTTTAAATATGTTTTTCCTGAAATTTTCATGATTACCATAATAGGCATTAATTAAAAACAGGTCAAATTAAAAAAGTCATACAATGTATTTTTCTATCATGGTTAAAAATAAAAAAAACATATTTTGTGTGGTAAATTATACTTCAGAAAATAGAAACATATAATTCAAATATTTTTATTGCTTTTTAGTATTTCAAGTGTTTTGATACAATGAGGTTTGGGTGAACAAATATTAAAATAATTAGTAATAGATATAAAATATCCAAAACTTTGAAAGACTAAAGCTAAAAGTCACACGTTATTTCTTATCCATATTGTGTAGTGCTTTGCAGGGAGCAAATGGATGATATGCTGCATACATTTCCAAAATTGTGCTTCATGGAGCACACTGAGATGACATGTTTTCTGAGCAAGTAATTTGTGGTCACTTAATACAACAATATATTTTCAGCAAATCAAAGGCTCCAAGAAGGACCACACCAATAAGAACTTACTGATTCTCAATCTTTTTAAACCAAATTAGTGTATAAAAACAAGTATAGAATTCACTTCAAAATGCTATCACAGAGGAAATTCTATTTTGTCCTGCAGGAAAAGAAAAATCATATATACTGATATAAGTGAGCATAGAGAATAATGCCTGGCGAAAGTATTAAGAATAAGAAACTAATAACTTGAATTAGATTATTTTTAATAGTATCTTTGACATTTCACAATGTTCTTTGCATGTGGATAAGCATGCATGCGTGTGTGTGTGTGTGTGTGTGTGTGTGTGTGTGTGTGTGTGTGGTGTGTATGAGAAGGCACTTGGGAGTGTGTGTTCTTGGATACCTAAGGATGAAATGTGGAATCATATTGAATTGTTCTACTCCTTTGTGCTTTGTTTTGGGGATCCTAGGCTCTGCCTTTCAAGACTGGAGTTATAAGCTACTACCATATCTAAGATGATATTTTATGTGGGTTCCAGGAATCGAAAAGGAGATTCTTTTTTCTTATGAGACAAAAACTTTAACCCCTGTGCCATCTCTTCAGGTCCAGAATATTCATTTAATATCTTGTGAAGTTCATCTGGCTGCCTTAACAGCATTTGCCTGAACACTTCCTGGGTAGTTGAAGATTTATCAGTGCATAAACCACTGAGGAAAATAAACCTTAATAGTCTCTTCTTTCCACTTCATGGTAAAATACTGCTAGACCAAATAGACATAGACATAGTTGTAGTGAGTTCATCAATGCAGCAACCCTGTCTTGTCCAGAAGATACATTTCTCTCCATATTCAGACTCTTATATTCTTAATGCCACTTCTTTTGCAACATTTCCTGAGCTTTGGGTGATGGGAACATATAAATGTACTGTTTGGTACCCAGTTATGTAGTCACTACACTTTGGTCCATTGTTACTCTCTGTATTAAAGACTGTACTAGTTACTCTTATCTGTTGTGAGAGAACACCCAAAGTCAAGCAACTAAAGGGATGATATTTAAGGAAAACACATCAAATTAGGAGGAAGACTGGTAGGGAGGAAGAAAAGTCTTGATGGAAAAAGTATGGGAGATGGTCTTGGATAATAAGAAGGGAAAATGATGTAAATTAATTGTTTTCACATGTGAAACTCTACAAGAAAATAATTTAAAAAGTATTCAAGTAAATGAAAAAAAATCTTGTGAAGTTCAGCTCACTGCTACTCATCAGCATCTGCTTTTTGCTGTCTACAGACAGCACACACATTCTTAGGTTTTGTTTATGAACTTGAGTTTGAGTATATTCATTTGTAACTTCTCACTTTTTTAATTTTTTATTCAATTGCGTGTGTGTGTGTGTGTGTGTGTGTGTGTGTGTGTGTGTGTGTAGAACCACAGGTGAATTCAGGAACCACCATGGCCCGCCTCCACCCTCTCCTTTTTTACTCTGCCCCAGGATTCACGGGCTCTGTCCTACCAGGATCAGAAACTCAGGCCGCCCCCGCTTCCACCCAACATCTGTATGTGGGGTCTAGGATCCGAACTCAGGACCTTCTGCCTGAAAGGCAGAGGCTTAATCCCTGAGCCACCTCTCCAGCCCCTGTAACTTCTCACTTTTTCTAGTTCTATATTCTATTCAGAGTTCTTAGTGTTCCAAGAGAGAAAATGCACAAGATTATGGATTAGTAGAGTTTCTTAGCAGCATCATGAGTTGTATCCAATTCATGATGATCTACTGAGTGTTAAGAGAAAAAATTTTTAAGAAATAATTTTGTAGGAAAGGGGTTGACAGAGGCACATGATGCTCCCTAAAGTAAAAAAAAAAAAAGGTTGCCTTTTCTAAGTTACAGTGGGCTGGAGAGAACATGCTGTTTCTCTTAAGGCTGCTATTGACAGAGCAGAGTTCATTTTATGAGTTTGGAGTTATATCCAAGATTGAGAATATCTAAGTCTCTCAAATATGTTGCCATTATTTCCATTTTTCTGTTTTTATAAATTTCATATTTCTTTTCTTTTTTAAGTTTTAATTTTTTAGTTTTACAAACATTTGAGTACTATCCATCCCCCATTCCCTCCCATCTACCTTTCTTCCACTCCCAATTTTCCAGGCAAGGTAAATACATTAAATACATTTAATTTTAATATAAATATCATCTATTCAAAGACATATTTAACCATTTTACTTCTCTCTCTCTGTCTCTCACCCCCCCTCTCTCTTTCTGATTTGACTCTCTCTGTGGTGTCTGTGGAGACCCAAGAATAACTTCAAGAATCATTCTGGATTACTTCTACCTCCTTTCTGCTTAGCCCTGGGATTTCCCAGACTCCACCTTACAGAGTCAGAAGTTCATACTTCCACCATTTTCATCTGACATTTTTCAGAAGGAGCCAGGATTTGTATTCAGGTCCTTCTGCTTAATCTCTGAACCATCGCTTCATTTTACTGATGAAAAAGCAGCAAATCTCAGGTGGTTACAATTTCACTTGCTAAGTAAAATGTATGGAGCTAAATAGTTATTTTGTTCCAACCTAGACTAGTATAACCAAACACCATTTATAAACAACAAGCCTCTTATTTTATAGTTTTGTAATATGAATAGTCTAAGTCAGTGAGCTAGTAGGTTTGGAGTCTGGTGTAGATCACTTTCTAGCTGCAGATACCTCTGTCTTTGTATAATAGAAATAGTGACTTGTTTCTCTGGAATCATATGTAAGGGTATTCATCCCACCTTCATGACTTACTTATTTCTTAAATCTGTCACTTAATTCCACACTGTGTGGGTTAGTCTGAATAATGGAAAGGAATATATTTATTTCACAGAATAATTGCAAAAATCCCAGAATTCTTGTCCTAAGTCATCTTAGAGGCCATTAGAGCTCTGGATTTACCAGGAAAAATTGTTAGTAATAAATAATACTCTTTAGGGAACTGGCTCAAGATTTTTAAAGTTTTTTTAACATTTTTTATTATCTCTGCTCATACAAACTTAATAGGTACACCGGTTCCCTCCCTCCCTCCTCCTCCCCCCAACCCCTCTGCTCACCCTCCCTTCACCCCTCCCTCCCCACCCCCCAGTGCCTCCCCTCCCCCAATCCCCAGAGAATCCTTTAATGTGCATGCCTGACTGTCCTCTGGGTCCTCCTCTCCGACGATGTACAAGGACCCAGCGGCATTTCCCTGAACCCTTTCCTTTGTTCCCCTTAAGCATAGGAACACTATTTTTTATTAGATTACTGAGGTGGGTCTTTTGATTAAAAAGTTGTTAGACGTGAAATTTAATGTTATAATATCCAAAGTTGAACTTCAGATTGGTGCCATCCTGTTACATTAAGAACCGTCATGAAAAGCTCACTGAGAGTAAGATTTGATGCCATAAAATTAGAATTTAACCAAGAACTTGATATACAAGAGACCTCTGGATCACTAATAATACATTCTTCTCTTTTTAAATGAGTTCAAAGATGTTTTCTAGATTTCATAGTAATGTTAAAATATTCTAGCATGCCTGAATTTAACCTAGAATTTAGAAAAAACAGCACACTGTGGTTTTCCTGCATTTATTATGCTGATAAATTTGTGATCAAACATCTTGAGGGAAGCCTTATTTTGGTTTACAATTGTCCAGTTACAGGTATTAATCCAGATTGACAGGAGAACTCATAACAAAGTGTGGGGGTTGTCAGGTCCAAAGCCTGCTCTCTGGGTGATACATTAGTATCTGAAACTGGCTATAGCTAGGGATTCCTCCCCTGGAGGGGGGTTGAGTTTGCCTCTTGTCTGCAAGACAATGGCAGCTCTGTTCTTGGATCACTTTTGTTTCTCTTAGAAACTTGCTGGGCTGTTCCTCCACCAACAGTTCATTCCTGCTTATCGGAAATATGCTTATGCACGGACCAAGTAACTCTGTCTTGAGGCATACATTGCCATTTCCTTCTAGCAACAACGTGACATGTCTGTTTTACTCTATCTGGCAACATCATGTCTGATCCCAAAGCAAGTAGATGTCACTCCTGCCTTTTCTTTGTTAACTGGAATGTATATGTTTTACATAATCCTGTAAAGAATTTGGCCCTGTTCCTTGATTGTTTCCTGTGTATGGTAAATACTGTGTATGTTACAATAAAGATGGCTTGGATGATGGACATCTTAGGCTCCCTCTGACCCAATGCCTGATCAATTTCTACTGTTCCCACTTCTGTTTCCTGCATGTAAGTCTGGGTTTATGCTGGTTTGTGGGCCCGCACATAAAATACAGGAATCAGCCATACTGTAGTCATGGGACTCCTAAGAGAGGGGTAAACTTCCCTTGCCCAAAAGCAGGTCTGTTCAAATATACTGAAGGATGCCAACTTCCTTAATTAGCTCCCTTCATCTCATCTATCTGGCCAATGATTGGTCTCACCCATCATGTACTGAGTCTCTCTAGCTATCAGACAATCATCAGAAGCTTACTTCTACCTCCTTTCTGCTTCACTATGGGATTTCCCAGGCTCCACATTACAGAGTCAGAAGTTCAGACTTCCACCATTTCCATCTGACATTTTTCAGAAGGAGCTGGGATCTGAATTGACTCAATTACTAATTCTTCACAGCTGTGCCCACAGTTCAAGCCTTCAATTGTCAAATTGACACCCATACCTATTTATGGGGTTATGACAATGGTATCCTGCAGAATAGCAGGGGAAAAATAATGTCTTGATGAGATAAGGTCCTTACCAGTGTCCATGAATTTAACAGATTTGTATTTAAACATGTTTTACCAGCACAAATAAGAATCCTTTTATTAGGAACTCCAGTTAAATTTCTAGGTTTTGAAGATTCTGTGTTTAAAGAATCTATTATTTATTGTATAACACTGGTGAGGAGTGGGGGAAGGAAGACAAAAGGCATAAGAGAAAACTTCTTGGAGTATTGGGGGAATAAAAATGCATAATCTTAAATGGGACAGATAACACTGTTTCTGTGTCTTGCCATAATAAGAGTAACTAATTGTTTTTGTTTCTTTTTGAACCAGTTGTTGATTTAAGAATACATTTTCTATATCATTTTAAATAGTGATTAACATGTCAATCTTTTGACAATTTATTATTTTCAATTTCATTTTCTAGCTGTTCTTGAAATGCCTGACCCTAGTGTCTGAGAAGACTGCCATGATACTACTAGACCAAGGACAAGAGGCTGATAGTTTTGAGCACAATTCTTTGGACATTTACTTACAATCATGGACTTGGACTACAAGAGTATATCCTTTTTCCTTGGTTCAGAACAAGAGGTGCATACCAGGATCTAAGTGACTTCATCTAAGTTAGGAGATAATTGTCTCATCTTAAAATAACCAGGTTCACTTGAAATATCACAACTACTAATTTATTGATTCTTCAGATTTCTACTTTATAAAAATATATGCATAAAATGGTTGATTAGGACTCCTTTGCAATATTATGATTCAAGATGTCTTCAGTCAAATAGATCCATACACAAACCCATTATTCACTTTTATTCTTACAATAAGTCATTTCTATACAACCAATGCTGTGTCCTTACCTTCAAATGCTTCCACTGCTTGCTGTCCCATTTAGAGTTTCACTGCTGTGTACCAAAGTATTTATGCATCTGTTATTTGTGCATAACAGATGCATAGCTCTTAAATCTCTTTTGTTGACGTATGTCTGCATTTCATATGATCTTACTCATCCACTGTTGACCCAAAACTATCCTACTTTACATATTTCTAAACACCTTAAACCTTTTTGTGTTCAAGATGAGATTATTTGTTCTCATAATTTCAGAAAGTTTAGTTTATCACTTCTTGACCCCTTATGCTTAGGAAAAGTATAATAGTGAAAAAGTTAATGGCATCCAAGTGGCAGCATCTCTAATGGTAAAATCAAACCATGGTATCTGTGAATGTGGGATCTGATGATGTTTCTAGTGGTGATATTCAGTATATGTAAGCTTTACTATTGAAGCACAAGCTATACTTTCTCTGAAGATGTCTCTTTCTGTGGTAGATTCCATGCTTTGGCAAACTCTAATGGTTAGGTCCAAGCCAATTAATTGAATTATAGTAGATAAGGTTCATGGCATCTACTAGTTGAGTTCAGGCAATGGATCATGTATTGATGTTTCTCAGATTATCTCATGTCTGTGGAAATGTATAATTGAAAAAAATGACTGATGGGAAGGCTGTAGTAGAGATAATGGAATCTTTAAGGGGTGGCCCACATTATCATCTAGGAGATGACATCTTTAATTGTCAGTTTTGGAACATTATCGTTAATGGGACCAGGGTGAGAGAATCTGTAAATGTGAGACTGGAAGATAATAACTTCAACGGTAACACACAGTTCATGGTATTTGTAATGTGGTGCACAATGATGGCATATCTGCGGATGAAAGCTAGGAAATGTTGTTTCTTCTAATGAAGCCTTGATGATGAAATCTAGCCCATGAAATGCAAGTCATTGTATTTCTTAATAATGAAACCTATTTTATTATTCTTTAATGTTGAGGCCAGGCCATGGTGTCTTTACTGGTTCATCCATTTGACAGTGTCACCAATGATGAGGCACAACAATGACCTGTGTGCATATGAAGTTTATGTCGTACCATTTCTAATGATCTGGCATGAGGCAATGGCATCTGTAATGGCCCAAAAGTTATAAATCTCTGATGGTGAAGAGTAAATGAGGACACATCTAATGGTGAGGCACAAGGCAAGAGCATCTCCACTGGCGATGCTATCTCCAAATTCGGGATCTGGTAAATCACTTCCAATGATGAAGCCAGAGTTTAGCACTTCTAATGTGAAGCCTAAGCATGGCAATTCAATGTTGAATACCAGATATGATTTTCTTTTCTTTTCTTTTTTTTATTTCCACTCATACAAACTTAACAGGTATACCGGTCCCCTCCCTCCCTACAACTGCCCACCTCTCCTCCCTCCCCATCCCTCACCGCCCCTCCCTCCCCATCCCCCACCGCCCCTCCCTCCCCATCCCCCACTACCTCCCATCCCATTCCCAGAGCATCCTTTAATGTGCATGCCAAACTCTCCTCTGGGTCCTTCTCTCCGATGAGGTGCAAGGACCAAGTGGCATTTCCCAGAACCCTTTCCTGTGTTCCCGTTAAGCATAGGAACACTACTGTGGCTGTCAATCCCTTGCCTCCAAGGATCCTAGTGCCTTTAGCAAATGCTAGATTTTGTGGGGTCAATAGTGTGTTGGACATTGTGCAGGGCATGCAAAGTCCAATTATGATTGCTTCATCCCTAACTTGTGTGGAGTATCTTGCATATCATTACTCCTCCCATCCTTGTGCTCTTACAATCTTACAGCCCCCTCTTCCGCAAATTTCCCTGAGCTTCAGGTGGGGAGAGATTAGACTCATATAGAGTCTCTGATGTTCTGAATTATGGTTTGTTGATTTTCTTTTGTGGTTTTGCTGCTCCTGCAATGCCCTTCACTCCATCCTGATGAATATTGGATGTTACCCCTGGCCAGAGATAAAAACCTGTTAAACTAGAGTCTTGTTATAAGAGTATATTCAAAGGTAGATGTAATAAAAGTAGGAAACCATGGTGAGGGAGGGGTCAATTACCCATTTGTGAAATGGTTACTTTCTGTCTGCCAGATTATATGCCCTCTCCTTCTGGTAAGAGCATACCCCATCAGCTGTAAATGATCAGAAAGGATAGTCTGTGACTTAACCAGATGTCTCATTATGTATTTGCAATCCTTGATGGTGGCCTATTATCTCTGCTGTAACATGGTCCCCTCTCTCCTTGTTTCTAGTGTGGCCCTCCTTCCCCATCCCTCCTGTTCATAATCTTTGCAATTACTGTAGGTATTACAAAGAATTATCCTTAAGTGCCTCTAAGTGGGTTTGGCACTAAGATCCACCTATTAAGGAGTACATACGGCACTTAATCTTCTGTGTCTAGGATACTTCACTCAATATAATTGTTTCTAATTCCATCCATTTCCCAGCAAATTTCATTAATTCATCTTATTTGATGGCTGAGTAGTACTCCATTATATAGATGTATCACATTTTCCTTATCCACTCGTCAACTGTTAGGCAATTGAGTTGATTCCATGAGTTTGCTATTGAAAACAATGCTGCTGTGAACATGGTTGTGCTTGTGCTATCGAGGTATATTTTTGCTGTATGGGGGCTTATTCCCAAAAGTGGAATAGTAGGGTCATATGGCATTTCAATCTTTAAATTCTTTAAGAATCTCCAGACGGCTCGCCAGAGTGGCTGTATGAGCCTGCATTCCCACCAGCAATGTAGGAGAGTTCCCCCCTCTCCACATCCTCTCCAGCATTTGGTGGTGTTTGTATTGTGGATTTTTGCCATCCTGACCGGGGTGAGATGATATCTCAGGGAAGTTTTGATTTGCATTTCCCTGATGGCTAAGGAAGTGGAGCATTTTTTAAGATATTTGTTAGACATTTTAATTTCATCCCTGGTAAAGGTTCTTTTAAGTTCCAGGGCCCATTTTTTAATTGGGCCATTGGTTTCCTTGGTGTTTAGTTTTTGAAGTTCTTTGTGTACTCTGGATAATAGAGCTCTCTCAGATATGTGGTTAGTGAAGATTTTCTCCCATTCTGTGGGTTGTCTTTGAGCTCGTGTTACAATCTCTTTATCTGGACAGAAGCTCTTAAATTTTACAAGATCCCATTTGTAGAGAGTTAGTTGCAGTGACCGTGCTATTAGATGTCTGTTTAGGAACTGTTGGCCTAGCCCAATCAGCTCAAGGGAGTTCCCTACTCTTTCAACTAGGTTTTTATAGTCTCTGCCCTTATATTGAGGTCCTTGATCCATTTGGAATTAATTCTGGTACATGGTGACAAATATGGGTCCAATTTGAATCTTCTGCATGTGGAGATCCAGTTTTGCCAGCACCATTTATTGAAGATGTTGTTCTTTTTCCATTGGATTTTTTGGGCCCCTTTGTCAAAGATTAAATGGCTGTAGTTGTGTGGGCTTATATCTGGGTCTTCAACCCTTATCCATTGATCTGTGTGTCTATTTTGGAGCCAGTATCAGGCTGTCTTTATAACTATGGATTTGTAGTATAGACTAAGATTTGGTATGGTGATAACTACAGCAGTGCTTTTGTTACTCAGGATTGTCTTTGCTAACCTGGGTCTTTTGTGCCTACATATGAATTTTAATATTGTTTGCTCAATCTCTTTAAAGAATTGCTTTGGCATCTTAATTAGTATAGCATTGAATTTGTATATTGCCTTTGGTAGGATCGTCATTTTTACGATGTTGATTCTGCCAATCCAGGAACATGGGAGGTCTTTCCACCTTCCGGTGTCTTCTGCAATTTCTTTCTTTAGGGTTTTAAAGTTTTCATTGTAAAGTTCTTTTACCTCCTTGGTTAGGTTTATACCAAGGTATTTCATTTTTTTTAGAGGCTATAGTAAATGCGATTGTTTCTCTCAGGGCTTTTTCACTTCTTTCATTCTGGGCATATAGGAAGGCCACTGGTTTTTCTACATTTATTTTGCATCCTGACACCCTGCTGAGCTTCTCAATTAGTTCCAGGGGTTTCCTGGTGGAGTTTTTGGGATCCCTCAAGTATAAGATCATGTCATCTGCAAATAGGGATAGCTTGACTTCTTTCTTGCTGATTTGAATCCCTCTTATGTCCCTTTCTTGTCTTATGGCTTCGGCTAAGACTTCAAGTACAATATTGAATAGAAGTGGTGAGTGTGGACAGACTGGTCTAGTTCCTGATGGAAGCGGGAATGCTTCAAGTTTTTCCCCATTATGTATAATCCTTGCTGTATGCTTGTTGTATACAGCTTTTATTATATTGATATATATGGTTCCTTCCATTCCAACTGACTCTAGCATTTTGATCATAAAAGGCTGTTGGATCTTGTCGAAAGCTTTTTCTGCATCTATCAAGAGTATCATGTGGTCTTGGACTTTGAACTGGTTTATAAGATGAATTACATTTATTGATTTGCGTATGTTGAACCAATCTTGTGTGCCGGGATAAAAACTACTTGATCCCTGTGAATGATCTTTTTGATATGTTTCTGAATCCAGTTTGCTAAGATTTTGTTGAGAATTTTTGCATCTGTGTTCATCAAAGAGATTGGCCTATAATTTTCTTTTTTAAGTGTATCTTAATTAGGTTTTGGGATTAAAAAGATATTAGCTTCATAGAAGGAATCTGGTAGTGTTGCTTCTTATGCTATTTGATGGAACATTTTAAGAAGTATTGGTGTTATTAACTTCTTAAATATCGGTAGAAGTCTGTGCTGAATCCATCGGGTCCAGAACATTTTTTGGTGGGAAGATTCGAGATTACTTCCTCACTTTCCTCATATCTTATAGGACTATTTAAATAATTAACAACTTCCTGATTCAATTTAAGTAAGTAGTGTTTAGTTAGGAATTCATCCATCTCTTTTGTGTTGTCAAATTTCACAGAGTATGTTTTTGAAATATGACATTATAATTCTCTGGATTTCTTGGGTATCAGTAGTGATAACTCCTTGTTCATTCTAATTTTGTTAATTTGAGTTTTCTCTCTCTTGCTTTTGGTTAATTTAGCTAGGGGTGTATCAATCTCATTGATTTTTTCAAAGAACCAGGTTTTTGATTGATTAATTTTCTCTATCGTTTTCCTAATAGGGATTTCAGATATTTCTCCCCTTATTTTACTAATCTCCTCTCTTCCAGTGCTTTTGAGATCGGATTGCTCTAGTTTCTCTAAATCTTTATTCTGCATTGTTAAGTTATTTATTTCTGATGTTTCCATTTTTCTGATGTAGCCATTAAGAACTATGAACTTACCTCTTAGAACAGCTTTCATTGTGTCCCAGAGATTTTGGTAAGTTGTATTTTCATTATTGTTCCCTTTCAGGAAATCTTGAATTTCCTTTTTAATTTATTCCTGAATCCAGTTCTCATTCAGCATCATAATGTTGAGTTTCCAGGAGTTAGTGTATTTTCTGTTGTTTGTTGTTTTGTGGATGGCCAGCTTTAGTCCGTGGTGGTCTGATAGGGCACAGGCTAGAATTTCAATTTTCCTGTATATGTGGAGATTCATTTTGTGGTCCAATATATGATCTATTTTGGAGCAAGTTCCATGTGCTGCTGAGAAAAATGTGTATTCTTTGGCTATTTTCTGTGATTTTGTTCTGGTTGGAATCCATCATTATGGGGTTAATTCTTTTGGTGAGTGATTGGTCTTTTTGGGTTTTGTTTCTCATGGATCTGCACTTTGACTTGGGCATTGTTGTTTTGTCTTCTAGGGCTTTTTAGTTTTTGTGTGTTTTTGACTGAATTGATTTAGTTGGTATTACTACACTTGAGCAGTTATTACTAGTGCTTGCCTTGGAGTTGGGTACGTTTGTCTTTTGTTATTGTTTTTTCCTAGATGAGGCTATTATGCTGTTAGTACATCAGTTAAGTCAGGTTCAGTAGACAAGGTGAATATTAGTATGGTAGTGCACTTTTACGATTTAGTACCTTGGTGATATGTGAGGGTGAGTAGTATTCTTCCTGGAGTTGTATATATGTTTTGAGGTGGCTGTATGGAAAAGTTAATCTACAGTGATTAATACTAGAAAGGAACAGTAAGGTGAAAAAAAGGAGGTTTACTTATCTTTGGGCTGGATGTGAAAAATCTCTCCGATGTGATAGGATGATTGTAGAGATGTATCGCCTTTTTGACCTTTAGAACTTTCGTTGAGTTTCCTTCGGACTCTATTGAATTCTGAGTAACAGCGTGTCTTCAATGGACCACGTGCATGGGTCCCCGGTTGGCCGGAGAGGCAGAGGGGCTTATGTTGATGGCAGAATTCTTCACCTGGGATGGAGGACTGGGAGCGAGGTTGGGCGGACAGGCAGGTGGGAGGAAGAAAGGGGCTGGGGCCCGGGGCATGGCCCAGGCAAAACCAGAGGCAGCCTGGGTGTCCCTGGGGCTGGCTGGTGGGAGGAGCTGGGACACGGGGCCCCCTGGGGAGCTGGGTGAACTCATCTGGGATGGAGGACTGGGAGCACAGGCCAGCGAACAGGCAGTCCGGAGGAAGAAAAGGGCAGATATGATTTTCATTAGTGACACCCAGGTGATGGAATCTCTAATGGTTAGACCAGATGGCAGATACTACAATGAGGTGAATCAGCAATAACATCTCTAAAATGAGGCTTGCTTGATGGCATTTCTAATCATAATTTCATCTCTAATTATAGAACCTAGTTAATGGCATCTCTAAATATATGTTCTAGGCAATAGCATTTCCTGTGGCTAGGCATAGATAGAACCATGGGGTGTAGGTGATGGCATTTGATGCTTTCCAAGAGAATTATGTCTAATCTTGAAGTTCAGACTCAGGAGTCCATGATGCAGGGATTCAGGCAGTGACACTTTTTCTATAAGGGATCATTGAGGGCTTATATAATGGTGAAGTTAGGGAGTGGGATTTCTAATGACAAAGCCTAACTGAAGGCAAATATGATGGGGAGCCAGAGTAGGACATTTCTGATAATGTGGTAGAAATGCAACCTCTAAATGTTGGGCCCAGCCATTTACATCTTAATGAGGACAGGTAATGGCATTCCTGGCTTTGGTATGTAAAGTCAACATGGACATACAATTAAAAAGCCTTTTCAGTACTTTCCCTAATTATCTTCCTAATGTATGTTTTTCAGCAAGAATCTTTCCATTTCCTAACTTTGAACTTCTTTAAAAAAGAATTGTGCATGACCATGACTTTGTTCTTTTAAGTCTCAGAAATGAAATCATTAAATATATCATACTGAGTTACTTGAACTCTGTTCCTAAGCAATTTATTGTATTTTTCAATATCAGTTTCTCAACTATTTAGTGCTTATTTCTTCATATGTATAAATGTGAGTATGTGGTTCTGTCTCAACCTGTCTTTCTGTAAATTATACCTTTATTCTCCCTGTATGTTTTTTGTTTCTGTATTCATTTTTTTATAATACATTTTTTATTATTATTTCAGCTCATACAAACTTAATAGGTACACCAGTTCCCTCCCTCCCTCTTCCTCCCCCCCAATCCCCTGTTCCCCCTCCCCTCACCCCTACCTCCCCCCCCTCCCGTGCTTCCTGCCCCAATTCCCAGAGTCCTTTCTTGTGCATGCCTGACTCTCCTCTGGGCACTCCTCTCCGATGAGTACAAGGACCCAGTGGCATTTCCCTGAACCCTTTCCTGTGTTCCCCTTAAGTATAGGAACACTACTGTGGCTGTCAATCCCTTGCCTCCAAGGATCTTGGTGCCTTTAGCAGATGCTAGACTTTGTGAGGTCAATAGTGTGTTGGACATTGCGCCAGGCATGCAATGTCCAATTATGATTGCTTCGGCCCTAACTTGTGTGGAGTATCTTGCAAATCATTGCTCCTCCCATTCTTTTGCTCTTATACTCTTACTGCCCCCTCTTCCGCAAATGTCCCTGAGCTTCAGGATGGGGAGAGATTAGTCTGGCCTACTTCTAGGTGGTTAATATAGAGTCTCTGAAGTTCTAGATAATGGTTTGTTGATTTTCTTTTACAATTTTGTTGCTCCTGTAATGTCCTTCACTCCATCGTGATGGGCACTGTATGTCACCCCCTGGCCAGAGACAGAAAGCTGTTAAACTGGAGTCTTATTATAAGAGCACATTCAAGGGTAGATGTAATACTTATACCAAAAAGTGGAATCACAGGGTCATATGCCATTTGGCAATGGGAGGGGTCAATCACCCATTTGCTAAATGGTTACTTTTTAATCTGCCGGACTATATGCCCTCCCCTTCTGGTGAGTTCATACCCCCTTAGTTGTAAATGATCAGGAACGAATGTCTGTGAACTTAACTAGGTGTCACATTACTTTCTTGCAGTCCTTGATGGAGGTCTATTTTTTGTAATGTAACATGGTCACTTCTCTCCTTGTTTCTGGTGTGGCCCTCCAACCCCATCCCTCCTGTTCATAATCCTTGCAATTACTGTAGGTAATACATAGATTTACCTATGAGTGTCTCAAGATGGGCTGGGTAGGTTTGGTATTAGGAGCCACCTATTAGGGAGTACATATGGTGCTTAATTTTCTGGGTCTGGGATACTTCACTTAATATAATTGTTTCTAATGACATCCATTTCCCGGCAAATTCCAGTAATTCATCATTTTTGATGGCGGAGTAGTACTCCATTGTATAGATGTACAACATTTTCCTTTTGATGGCGGAGTAGTACTCCATTGTATAGATGTACAACATTTTCCTTATCCACTCATCAACTGTTGGACATTTGGGTTGATTCCATGTCTTTGCTATTGTAAACAGTGCTGCTATGAACATGGTCATGCTTGTGCTATCGAGGTGAACCTCTGCTGTATGGGGGGTTATACCCAAAAGTGGAATCGCAGGGTCATATGGCATTTCAATCTTTAATTTCTTTAAGAATCTCCAGACGGCTCGCCAGAGTGGCTGTATGAGCCTGCACTCCCACCAGCAATGTAGGAGCTGTATTCATTTTTACTATTTTATTTTTTAAACTTTATTTTTGCCTCTGTGTGTGTATGTGTGTGTGTGTGTGTGTGTGTGTGTGTGTGTGTGTGTGTGTGTGTTGTTTATCAGAAGCACTATGTGTGCCTATGGAGGCCCAAAGGTAATTTCAGGAATCACCCTGTATTTTGCTAACTCTTCTATCTCTTCTTTGATTTACTCTGGAGTTTCCAAGGCTCTGTCTTCCAGGGCAGGAAATGCAGTTTTCTGCCATTTCAGCCTGGCTTTTTTATATGGGACCCGAGATCCAACTCAGGATCTTCTTTTGAGATAGGAAATTAACTCTTGAGCCATCTCTCCAGCTTGTGTCTTTTTAATTTGTTTTTCCTTTTTGCTTTTATAGGTATTCTCTCTCTCTCTCTCTTTCTTCTATTCATCTGTCTCTCCTTATTCTTTTATCTATTCTGCACATCATGCTTCTTTCTCTGCTATATTGCCTTTCCAATCTGTAAATTTCTATTGTCTTTTACATAATATTGTAAATATATACTCATATTTCTTCTGCTAATTAAAGGCAATTAATTCATGATTTTAATTATCCCTCTGCTTATTTCTTATCTCAAATTTGAAATGAATAATCCAATTCTTGTATTGCCCACTATAATATTCATTTTCTTTTTGATAAATTGAAATGGGGCCTGTATCCTACTTCTCACTGAAACTTTTCACATTATGAACATTGCTGATCTTTAATTACTAAATTTATTAAATAGTCATGCTAATTAATTCAAACAATACTTTTCTTTAGAATATTGATCATTAATCTTTTCTTTTTTATATTTATTTATTTTTTCTTCAAAATATTCTTTTTATTTGTCTTTGTATATATTATAATTTTCTCATGAATCTTCCATATTCCTTCATGATGCTTCTTTGAGCTTCTGCTTTCATACTCCTGTAATATTGACATAAGTTTTCTATACTAATTAGCTCATCATGAAAAGGTAGGTGAAAGTTAGTCAAAGTTAGTTTCTCATTTTAGAGCAGCCTCTAGGCAATATGGAAGTTTAACATTAGTGAAGCAAGGCAAGACTGATAGGTACACAATTCATTCAGTTATCCACAGAATTTTGGAAAGTATCTTTTTTGTTTTTTAATCCTTTAATATAATGAAATATTTTGCATGCATCATAAAATTGTTAACATAAATATTCCTGCTATTACTAACTTCTTTCCATGTTTCAAGAATATTCTTCCAGAATAACATGGCAACAATCTGTATTCTTTATGTTTATGATTTTCATTTTTTTAATCATTCTGGGCACTTGAAGTCCCAAAGCCATAAATTAGTCACTGTCAATAATTGAATGATTCACAATTACCTCTAACTCAAAACACCCAGGAACTGAAAAATAACATATACATTCTGACTCACTTATTGCTACTTTCATTCCATCAATTTTATAACTGTAGAAACTGTAGGGAATTCTTTCCTCTTAATTTTGAAAATACTCCTGCAATCCATCTCCATGTAGAAGACCAATTGCTCCGATATCACTTCTACTATACACACACATTTGCCATCTTTTGACAGGGCTCATAGCATAGCTCTTAACAAGTTTTCTATGGATTTCACCTGAGCACTCCCACACTTGAATGTCACCATTTAGAAATAGAACTCACTTAGACCATGCTTGTGCTTTACAGTTCATCTTAAAAATAAAATGTGATGTTATAACATAACATTAAGAACCTTTAATTCCATTTCTAATGTCTCTCCAGTCTTTCTATCTGCATGTCATGACTTTTATTCATCTCCTTACCATTTTTTAGCATAAAAAATGTTAAACAGAGGCTGGTGAGATAACTTTGGGTTAATGTGGTTGCATAACAAAACTGATTATAATTACTAGTACCTCTAGTGCTATTACTGCTCTATTGCTATTATTTAAAAGTTCTTCCTATTAAACAATGAATATTTGAAGTGGAATATTAATTAAACTTATTTGACCATGTAAAATGTTTACATGTAATAGAGCATATTATTATATATGAACATAAGTATATATATATATGTGTGTAAATAATTTATACGACTGGAAAGATGGCTCAGGAGTTAAGATTCTGATTTGTAAGCAGAAGGTCCTGAGTTTGGATCCCAAATAGAACATAAAAATGCCAGGCTGAACCAGCAGCAGCCTGCACTTCATGCCCTGGTGGATTGAGACTGGAAAATCCCAGCGTGAAACAAAAAGGAGGTAGAAACAGTCCAGGATGATTCCCGAAGTCACCCTTAGTCCTCCTCTGACATAGATTCACATGTTTGGACACACACACACAATAAACAAACAAACAAACAAACAAACAAACAAACAAATAAATAAATAAATAAATAAATAAAGTTTAAATAATTTATAGTTTATCTAACAGTTAAAAATAATTTTGACGTTGGCTAGCCTAATGGATAAAGGCACCTGTCAGCAAACCCAGTGCTTGACTTTCAAATCTCAGAGCTCACATGGTGGAAAGAGTATATTGTTATTAAAAGTTTGTTTTCTATTGTCCACATTCTAAGGCACATCTGCTCTCAAACTCTCTGTCTCTCTGTCTTGCTCTTTCTCTCTCTCTGTCTTCCTCTATCTGTCTTTATCTCAGCATGCTATCAGGTAGATATCTAGGCCCTTTGTTCATCTGGAATTTTTTACCTTTGTCCACCTACCTCCTCTCCCTCACCTCTAGCCTTTGGGAACTACTTTGCTATTTGTATTTATAAACTTGGGATTTTTATAATTCATATAGAAATAATGATTCAGTATCTGCCTTTCTGTGCTGGATGTATTTCACTTAACATCTTAAGGATAATATTTTGTCATTCATAATGACTTGGGAGACATTTGGTTTCTTAAAGGAGAAAAGATAACCTTTATTAGGAGAGGTTATATGAAGGGGGGGGGGGGGGGGGGGGGGGGGGGAAGGGGGGGGGGGGGGGGGGGGGGGGGGGGGGGGGGGGGGGGGGGTGGGGGGGGGGGGGGGGGGGGGGGGGGGGGGGGGGGGGGGGGGGGGGGGGGGGGGGGGGGGGAAAGGGGGAGGGGGGGGAGGGGGGGGGGGGCTGAATTAGGGTTGTTGATTTCTTTTGTGGTTTTGCTGCTCCTGCAAGGCCCTCACTCCATCCTGAGGGTATTGGATGTTACCCCCTGGCCAGAGAAAAAACCTGTTAAACTAGAGTCTGTTATAAGAGTATATTCAAAGGTGTGTAATAAAAGTAGGAAACCATGTGAGGGAGGGGTCAATCACCCATTTGCAAATGGTTACTGTCTAGCAGGCAGCCTATAGGCCCTCCCTGCTGGTGAGATCATACCCCATAGTTTGCAATGATCAGGAAGGAAAGTCTGTGAACTAACCAGATGTCTTATTACTTACTGTTGGCCTAGCCCAATCAGCTCAAGGATTTCCCTACTTTTTCAACTAGGTTTTTATAGTCTCTGCCTGTAATTGAGGTCTTGATCCATTTGGAATTAATTCTGGTACATGGTGACAATATGGTCCATTTGAATCTTCTGCATGTGGAAGACCAGTTTTGCCAGCACCATTTTTGAAGAGTTGTTCTTTTCCATTGGATTTTTGGGCCCCTTTGTCAAAGATCAAATGGCTGTAGTTGTGTGGGCTTATATCTGGGTCTTCAACCTTATCCTTGATCTGTGTGTCTATTGGGAGCCAGTATCAGGCTGTTTTATAACTATGGATTTGTAGTAGACTAGGGTTTGGTATGGTGATAACTCCAGCAGTGTTTTGTTACTCAGGATGTCTTTGCTACGGGTCTTTTGTGCCTACATATGAATTTTATATTGTTGCTCAATCTCTTTAAAGAATTGCTTTGGATTATTAGTATAGATTGAATTTGTATTGCCTTTGGTAGGATCGTCATTTTTACGATGTTGATTCTGCCAATCCAGGAACATGGGAGGTCTTTCCACCTTCGGTGTCTTCTGCAATTTTTTATTTCTTTAGGGTTTCATTGTAAAGGTCTTTTACCTCCTTGGTTAGGTTTATACCAAGGTATTTCATTTTTTTTAGGTATAGTAAATGGATTGTTTCTCTCAGGGCTTTCACTTCTTTCATCTGGGCATATAGGAAGGCCATGGTTTTTCTACATTTATTTGCATCCTGACCGCTGAGCTTCTCATTAGTTCCAGGAGTTTCCTGGTGGAGTTTTTGGGATCCCTCAAGTATAGATCATGTCACTGCAAATAGATAGCTTGACTTCTTCCTGCTGATTTGAATCCCTTTATGTCCCTTTCTTGTCTTATGGCTTCGGCTAAGACTCAAGTACAATATGAATAAAGTGGTGAGGTGGACAGACTTGTCTGTTCCTAGGGAAGCGGGAATGCTTCAAGTTTTTCCCCATTAGTATAATCCTTGCTGTTGCTTGTTGTATACAGCTTTATTATATTGATAAAGTTTCCTTCCATTCCATCTGTCCCTAGGGTTTTGATCATAAAAGGCGTGTTGGATCTTGTCAAAAGCTTTTTCTGCATTTATTGACAGTAACATATGGTCGTTGGACTTTGGACGGGTTTATAAGATGAATTACATTTATTGATTTGTGTATGTTGAACCAATCTGTGTGCTGGGATAAAACTACTTGATCCCTGTGAATGATCTTTTTGATATGTTCTGAATCCAGTTTGCTAAGATTTGTTGAGAATTTTGCATCTGTGTTCATCAGAGAGATTGGCCTATATTTTCTTTTAAGTGTATCTTATTAGTTTTGGGATTAAAAGATATTAACTTCATAGAAGGAATTGGTAGTGTTGCTTCCTATGTTATTGGATGGAACATTTTAAGAGTATTGGTGTTATTAACTTCTTAATATGGTAGAAGTCTGTCTGAATCCATCGGTCCAGGACATTTTTTGGTGGGAAGATTCGAGATTACTCCTCCTTTCCTCATAGTTATAGGACTATTTAAATAATTAACAACTTCCTGATTCAATTTAGTAAGTTGTGTTTAGTTGGAATTCATCCATCTCTTTGTGTTGTCAAATTTCACAGAGTATGTTTTGAATGACGTTATAATTCCTGGATTTCTTGGGTATCAGTAGTGATAACTCCTTGTTCATTCTAATTTTGTTAATTTGGTTTCTCTCTCTTGCTTTTGGTTAATTTAGCTAGGGTATATAACTCATTGATTTTTTCAAAGAACCAGTTTTTGATGGTTATTTCTCTATCGTTTCCCTAAGATTCAGATATTTTCTCCCCTAATTCTAATCTCTTCTCTTCAGTGCTTTTGGATCGGATTGCTCTATTCTCTAAAGCTTTATGCTATTGTTAAGTTATTTTATTTCTGATGTTTCCATTTTTTGATGTAGGCATTAAGAACTATGAACTTACCTTAGAACAGCTTTCATTGTGTCCCAGAGATTTGGTAAGTTGTATTTTCATTATTGTTCCTTTCAGGAAATCTTGAATTTCCTTTTTATTTTTCCTGAATCCATTCTCATTCAGCATCATATTTGAGTTTCCAGGATTAGTGTATTCTGTTGTTTGTTGTTTGTGGATGCAAGCTTTAGCCGTGGTGGTCTGATAGGGCAAGGCTAGAATTCAACTTTTCCTGTATATGTGGAGATTCATTTTGTGGTCCAATAGTGATCTATTTTGGAGAAGTTCCATGTGCTGCTGAGAAAAATGTGTATTCTTTGGGTGGGGAATGATAAGTTCGATAGAGATCTGTAAGGTCCATTTCTTTAGGTTTGATTAAGTTCCAATTGTTTCTTAAGCTTTGACCTGTTGATCTATCCCATGTGAGAGGGCAGGTTGAAATCCCAAAAATTACTTTGGGGTTGATTTCTTGCTTGAGACTGTAGGGTTTTCTTAATGATGTGGAGGGGCCGTTTGGTGCATATATGTTCATATATGTGAAGTCTTCCTGGTAAATTGTACCTGTGACTAAAATGTAGTATCCATCTGTGTTTCTTATGATTTTTTTTTTTGGTTTGAAGTTCACTTTGCCGTCAGCATAATGGCTACTACCCTGCCTGTTTCCTAGGTTCCATTAGCTTGCAGAATTTTGGACCAGCCTTTTATTTTTAGGATGTGCCTATCTTTTGGTGAATGATTTCTTGACGCAGCAGATTGATGGGTTGTGTTTTTTAATCCAAGTTTGTAATCTGTGTCTCTTAATCAATGAGCTAATACCATGGCATTTGAGGTTATAATGGAGAAATTATTTTAATTCTGGACATTTTTTATGTTTAGTGGTTTTTGAGCGTATTTTTTGACATTTATTTTTTGCGGGTATTACTCCCTTCGTCCTCCTGGATACACTGTTTTTTTTCCTTCAAGTTTGAGTATCATTTCTAGCATTTTTGAAGGCCTGGTTTGGTAGAATGTAAGCTCAAGCTGTCTTGTTTCTGGAAAATTTTTCTTTCTCCCTCGATCATGACAGAAGTTTTGCCTGTATATCAGTCTGGGTTGGCATTTTTGTTCATTTAATACTTGAAGTACATCTCTCCAAGCTCTTCTTGCTTTTACTGTTCCATTGAGAAGTCATTTATTATTTTAATAGGTTTACCTTTAAAAGTGACTTGCTTTTTTTTCTTGAAGCTCTGAGCACCTTTTCTTTGTCTTGAATGTGGAGTGTTTGACTATTTTTTGCCATGGCATTTTCTATTTTGGTCATATCTGTTTGGAGTGAGAATGCCTCTTGTATTTGGATGGGCCTCTCATTCTTTAGTTGAGGAAGTTTTCATTTATGATAATTTGAAAAATTTCCTCAGGTGTGGTATTTTAGGATTTTTGCTCTAGTATTCCATGAATACGCATGTTAGGCTTCTTCAGAGTGTCCCATATCTCTTGAATCTTCCTCTCAACTATCTTTTCAGCATTAACAATCTCTTCCATTGTGCTGGTTAATTCTCCCACTTTGTCTTCAAATTCTGAAATTCTATTTTCTGCTTTGTTAGTTCTGCTGATTAGACTCTCTGTTGAGTTTTGGGTTGAAGATAACTTGTCTTTTAGTTTGATTTTAAACTCTGCCTGAGGCTGTTTTAACTGCTCTATGCCTATTTTTGTTTCTTGAACTGTTTTTCTCAACTCCTCCAAGTGCTTTGTGTTCCTATTCAAAGTGGTTGATGCGGTTGTTTAATTCCTCTTGGATTTCCTCTTTCATAGTCTTAATCATGGTAATGATCATACTTTGAAAGTTGTTATCGCGGGTCTGGCTTTCTTGGCTATTTTCTGTGATTTTGTTCTGGTTGGAATCCATCATTATGGGATTAATTCTTTTGGTGAGTGATTGGTCTTTTTGGGTTTTGTTTCTCATGGATCTGCACTTTGACTTGGGCATTGTTGTTTTGTCTTCTAGGGCTTTTTTTCTGTGTGTTTTTGACTGAACGATTTAGTTGGTATTACTACACTTGAGCAGTTATTACTAGTGCTTGCCTTGGAGTTGGGTACGTTTGCTTTTGTTATTGTTTTTCCTAGATGAGGCTATTATGCTGTTAGTACATCAGTTAAGTCAGGTTCAGTAGACAAGGTGAATATTAGTGGTAGTGCACTTTACGATTTAGTACCTTGGTGATATGTGAGGGTGGTGTATTCTTCCTGGAGTTGTATATATGTTTTGAGGTGGCTGTATGGAAAAGTTAATCTACAGTGATTAATACAGAAGGAACAGTAAGGTGAAAAAAGGAGGTTTACTTATCTTTGGGCTGGATGTGAAAATCTCTCCGATGTGATAGGATGATTGTAGAGATGTATCGCCTTTTGACCTTTAGAACTTTTGTGAGTTTCCTTTGGACTCTATTGAATTCTGAGTAACAGCGTGTCTTCAATGAACTGGCATGGGTCCCCGGTTGGCGGAGAGGCAGAAGGGCGGATGTTGTAGGCAGAATTCTTCACCTGGGATGGAGGACTGGGAGCGAGGTTGGGCGGACAGGCAGGTGGGAGGAAAAAAGGGGCTGGGGCCCGGGGCATGGCCCAGGCAAAACCAGAGGCAGCCTGGGTGTCCCTGGGGCTGGCTGGTGGGAGGAGCTGGGACATGGGGCCCCCTGGGGAGTTGGGTGAACTCACCTGGGATGGAGGACTAGGAGCCCAGGCTGGCGAACAGGCAGGCGGGAGGAAGAAAAGGGCAGATATGATTTTCATTAGTGACACCCAGGTGATGGAATCTCTAATGGTTAGACCAGATGGCAGATACTACAATGAGGTGAATCAGCAATAACATCTCTAAAATGAGGCTTGCTTGATGGCATTTCTAATCATAATTTCATCTCTAATTATAGAACCTAGGTAATGGCATCTCTAAATATGTTCTAGGCAATAGCATTTCCTGTGGCTAGGCATAGATAGAAAGATGGGGTGTAGGTGATGCTTTGATGCTTTCCAAGAGAATTATGTCTAATCTTGAAGTTCAGGCTGAGGAGTCCATGATGCAGGGATCAGGCAGTGACACTTTTTCTATAAGGGATCATTGAGGGCTTATATAATGTGAAGTTAGGGAATGGGATTTCAATGTCAAAGCCTAACTGAAGGCAAATATGATGGGGAGCCAGAGTAGGACATTTCTGATAATGTGGTAGAATGCAACCTCTAAATGTTGGGCCCAGCCATTTACATCTTATGAGGACAGGTAATGGCATTCCTGGCTTTGGTATGTAAAGTCAACATGGATATACAATTAAAAAGCCTTTTCAGTACTTCCCTAATATCTTCCTAATGTATGTTTTTCAGCAAGATCTTTCCATTTCCTAACTTTGAACTTCTTTAAAAAGAATTGTGCATGACCATGACTTTGTTCTTTTAAGTCTCAGAAATGAAATCATTAAATATATCATACCGAGTTACTTGAACTCTGCTCCAAGCAATTTATTGTATTTTTCAATATCAGTTTCTCAACTATTTAGTGCTTATTTCTCATATGTATAAATGTGAGTATGTGGTTCTGTCTCAACCTGTCTTTCTCTAAATTATACCTTTTTTCTTCCTGTATGTTTTTGTTTCTGTATTCATTTTTTATAATACATTTTTATTATTATTTCAGCTCATACAAACTTAATAGGTACACCAGTTCCCTCCCCCTCTTCCTCTCCCCCAATCCCCTCTTCCCCCTCCCCTCACCCTTACCCCCCCCCGTGCTTCCTGCCCCAATTCCCAGAGTCCTTTCTTGTGCATGCCTGACTCTCCTATGGGCCCTCCTCTCCGATGACGTACAAGGACCCAGTGGCATTTCCCTGAACCCTTTCCTGTGTTCCCCTTAAGTTAGGAACACTACTGTGGCTGTCAATCCCTTGCCTCCAAGGATCTTGGTTGCCTTTAGCAGATGCTAGACTTTGTGAGGTCAATATGTGTTGGACATTGCGCCAGGCATGCAATGTCCAATTATGATTGCTTCGGCCCTAACTTGTGTGGAGTATCTTGCAAATCATTGCTCCTCCCATCCTTTTGCTCTTACACTCTTACTGCCCCCTCTTCCGCAAATGTCCCTGAGCTTCAGGATGGGGAGAGATTAGGCTGGCCTAGTTCTAGGTGGTTAATATAGAGTCTCTGAAGTTCTAGATAATGGTTTGTTGATTTTCTTTTACAATTTTGTTGCTCCTGTAATGCCCTTCACTCCATCGTGATGGGCACTGTATGTCACCCCCTGGCCAGAGACAAAAAGCTGTTAAACTGGAGTCTTATTATAAGAGCACATTCAAGGGTAGATGTAATACTTATACCCAAAAGTGGAATCACAGGGTCATATGGCATTTGGCAATGAGGGGTCAATCACCCATTTGCTAAATGGTTACTTTTTATCTGCCGGACTATATGCCCTCCCCTTCTGGTGAGTTCATACCCCCTTAGTTGTAAATGATCAGGAACGAATGTCTGTGAACTAACTAGGTGTCACATTACTTTCTTGCAGTCCTTGATGGAGGTCTATTTTTTGTAATGTAACATGGTCACTTCTCTCCTTGTTTCTGGTGTGGCCCTCCAACCCCATCCCTCCTGTTCATAATCCTTGCAATTACTGTAGGTAATACAGATTTACCTATGAGTGTCTCAAGATGGGCAGGGTAGGTTTGGTATTAGGAGCCACCTATTAGGGAGTACATATGGCGATTAATTTTCTGGGTCTGGGATACTTCACTTAATATAATTGTTTCTAATGACATCCATCCCGGCAAATTCCAGTAATCATCATTTTTGATGGCTGAGTAGTACTCCATTGTAATAGTTGTACAACATTTTCCTTATCCACTCATCAACTGTTGGACATTTGGGTTGATTCCATGTCTTTGCTATTGTAAACAGTACTGCTATGAACATGGTCGTGCTTGTGCTATCGAGTGAACCTCTGCGTATGGGGGGTTATACCCAAAAGTGGAATCGCAGGGCATATGGCATTTCAATCTTTAATTTCTTTAAGAATCTCCAGACGGCTCGCCAGAGTGGCTGTATGAGCCTGCACTCCCAGCAATGTAGGAGCTGTATTCATTTTTACTATTTTATTTTTAAACTTTATTTTGCCTCTGTGTGTGTGTTGTGTGTTGGTGTGTGTGTGTGTGGTGTGTGTGTGTGTGTGTGTTGTTTATCAGAAGCACTATGTGTGCTTATGGAGGCCCAAAGGTAATTTCAGGAATCACCCTGTATTTTGCTAACTCTTCTACCTCTTCTTTGATTTACTCTGGAGTTTCCAAGGCTCTGTCTTCCAGGGCAGGAAAGCAGTTTTCTGCCATTTCAGCCTGGCTTTTTTATATGGGACCCAAGATCCAACTCAGGATCTTCTTTTGAGACAGGAAATTAACCCTGAGCCATCTCTCCCAGCTTGTGTCTTTTTAATTTGTTTTTCCTTTTTGCTTTTATAGGTATTCTCTCTCTCTCCTTTCTTCATTCATCTGTCTCTCCTTATTCTTTATCTATTTGCACATCATGCTTCTTTCGGGGGGGGGGGGGGGGGGGGGGGGGGGGGGGGGGGGGGGGGTGGGGGGGGGGGGGGGGGGGGGGGGGGGGGGGGGGGGGGGGGGGTGGGGGGGGGGGGGGGTTTTTTATTGCTTGTACTTCAGGAACTTTCTTGATTTTTGGGATTTCTTTGTTATGGGATTTCCATGCTCATGCAGGTTTGGTTCTTTAAAATTCCCCTCGCTCTGGAATATTTCTTCACCATTTTTTGGCTTTCAACTTCCTAACTGAATAAAATTGTCCTCCATCTTCTCTTCTCACTCTGATATTCTATTTTCTACTTTGCTAGTTCTGTTGGTGAAACTCTGTTGAATTTTTGGATTGTAATTAGCTTGTAATTGCTTTATGCTTAGTTTTGTTTTTCAGTTGCTTTTTCATCTCACCCACTGTGCTGATATTTTCTGTTATATTTGTCTAATGGTATTTAAACTCCTCTTGCATTTCTCTATTGTTTTGGTCATACTCATAATCTGGTTCGACAATCATTATCTAGTTGTTGATTTCTGGGTCTCATATACAAAAGTTATTCGTTTAAAATCCTTTCTTATGGGGTGGATTTTTTGTATTTTTTTTTTTTCTTTTTTTTTGTTTGATTGTTCTTGTGGATTACAGGTTTGGTTACTTGGGCATTTGTGGTGTCTGTATCTTTCTTAGGTGTCGTGTTTTGACTCTTGTCTAGTCAGACTTAACCACACTTGGACAATGTAATTGTTGTAGTGTTAAAACGGAATCCGTTAAGGCTTGATTGGTGCCATTTTGTGGATAAAGGTTCTGTAGTGTAAAGGAGTGTGTAAGCCTGATATGATTAAGGGGTGAGGAGTTATAGCCTAGTTTAAATGAGAGTTGAAGATGGATTCAAAGTTTATCAAAGTGACATTTCGGTAAAGTATCCACGCATCTTTACCAATATTACGTTGGTTCGGTTTAGTACCAGGGATATTGCTGTGTGATTTATGGCCAGCTTTTGGTCCTTAGCGGGCTGTGAGTGACTGAAATTGTAAGCTAAAAGGGGATGGCTGTGTTGGCTTTGATATGCTGTATGAAAATCTTAAACTGTTGTGACTGTTGTTGAGGTTAAAGGGAACATTAAATGGGTGATTTTTTCCGATTAGACAGTTGAATATTTGCCTCTGTTGGATAGCAAGATTTTTGGGGTCCTCACGTTGTATGGCGTTTGTTTACTGGCCCCTTGTGTTTGTTTCTCTATGGACTCTATTATTCTGGATGTGGTCTTGGTATGTTGTGTGTGGAACTGGTGTGCGATGGGCTGTCGATGATGTTCTTAAAGCTTCCTTTTCCTGTGATTTCTATTTTTAGAATCCCTGTATTTCAGATGATTGTAATTATTCCTGTGCACATCAATAACTCCGTCCTTGTGTCTCTGACATTTATACGTCGGTTGTCTATGTCGCATAAAGAGGTTGCCATGTGGTGCTTTATCCATTTTTTTAATTGCATTCAATTTAAATCTTGACTATAGCTAACTAAAACAGAAATTATACTTTTATACTTCAAATATATAATAGATCCTAATATCTATCGCTATGAGGCCGTCAACTAGGGAAACCAAAGCAAATAAACACATGGGTTTCAGGTCAACGGAAATGATCAAGAGTATCTTCGGTCTTTTTTTTTGATTGCATACTTCCACATGGGGTGTATGCCAAACATATTACTGAGGCCCCCCAGGCATGCTACACGGACCAGTAAGGGGAAAGTTTCCGCCACTTCCTTTAATTGGACCTAGAACATCCGTGAGAGATGGTAAGGTGGACTAATTCTTAGAAAACCTTTGACTCCCTGGACGACCAACCACCCATAGATATCTAGTTCATTATGGTTCCCTCTGCTTTTCCTCCTCACTAAATCCCAGGGCCTGTGTTTCTGAGAATCAGTTTTCCAAAGAAATAGTTTCAATACTACCATACTCAGATCGTTTCTTTTACTTGTTTTGTTTCTGTGCATGTAACTACATATTGAATATATAATGATGCTACAATAATGTATAGATTCTATAACAAACCACAACTTAATTAACCTCGTTTATCATTTTTCTGTGTTACTATCATTTGAAACCTCTTTTTATCATTTAGAAATGTATTCTGTGATGTAGGTTCCTATCATTCTTTTTACAGTAGAACATTGGGAGTTATATTTGCTAAATAAAATATCTGTATTAGTCTTTGTCTTCCTCTATAAAATATAACCTATTTTAGACTTCATTATAGATTCTTTAAAAATGAGATTATACATTACTTATCATGCTACTCTGGAGTTACTTTGCTTGCTGTAATGATTTCCACTTCCATCTATGTTATCACAAATAGGTGAATAGTGTCTGAATTTGTGTCTGAATAGTGTTCTGTGAATGCGTATACCATATGAACATTTAGGTTGTTTCATTTCTTGGCTAACATAAGTGCTACAATAATCATGTGACTATAGTTGCCCCTAGCACATACTGATTTCCTTTCCAGTGGAACTTCTCAATCATTTGCCAATATTTAAATTCAAGTTAAGTAAACAGATATATCCGTTTTTTTTTTTCTCTGATTTACACCCATGGTCCTCATGTTGGTACATAGGCACTCCATGGTTGAACACACCTCAAGCTCCTATATTATTAAGTTTTCCAAAGCCTCTATATGGTTTCCCATTATGGTTTTATTAATATATATTATAAACACCCATGTATATTATTCTTTATTTTTATCACTTGATTCTTTTTTTAAACGTAGTCATACTTATCAAAGTGAGGCAATAGGTTCTTGTGATTTGTGTTTCTATTTCCTTGACAATTAATGATATAAAACAGTTCAATAAACACCCAACAGTTATGGGCATGTCTTCTTTGAAATAGGCATGTACAGTTATATGCTCATATTTGGTCATATTATTTTCATATACGTTTTGTTCTTGGGTTCTGTGAAAGCTTAGTCTGAATTTTCACCATTGCCAAATGCATTTACAAGCATTCTTTCCCATTCTCTAGATGGTCTTTCATTTTTCTTCTAAGTTTGATGCAATCCCATATGTCTACTTTATTCTCATTTCTATTCCTTATTATTCTTATCCTGTCCATTGAGATATTTTTTTTAAGACTCTGTTTTCACTGTCTTCTGAACTTTCTCCTTTCTTCTCAGCCTAAACATTTCATACTTGCTGATCTTTTGGCCCCACATGACACTTTCCATATTATAAGCATGCATCTCATACAACACACTAATACAAGTGAACATAAACTTTTTTATTAAATAACAATGAAATATATTGGTAAAATATGTAGTAATATTTATTGTGCAGTATAGCATATAAATGAGCAAATTGCTAAAATGTAAAGATGTGGCAATAAATATATTTAATATTAAGCTTCATGTACACTATTAATTTGTTGTTATTTGTGACAGTGGAATTAATATAGGACATTATTCATGCTGGGCAAGCATTCCACCTTAGTCACACAACTAGCCCCATAATTTATAGTAATACCAATACAAGTAGGTCTACATTAGTCATTATTTCCTTAAAGTTATCAGATTGCATAAAAGTTCATAATTAGTTAAATGATTTACCTAGTATAAATAGAATGTGTCCAATTATTTCCAAAGAACATAATAGAGAAAATTCTTATAGGTCTATTTATTTATTCTATTGACTTATGAATTGAAATCTTGTAATATCTATCTTTTAAAATGGTAGATATGTTGTCTTATTTCAAAGTCAAAGGAATTACCATATCTAAGCACATTACAAATATTTTCTTTATATATTTCTTCTTCTGAGCATAAACTCGGGCCTATTAAATTTGCATATTAGTGTTTAGTGAGGTTTAAAGTGGTTGGATATGCTTTTTGGTTGTTAATATTTCTATATTGAGCTGTTTGTTTATGTACTTTGTTTTGAACTGCTTATTTAAAATATTCTGCACCATTTACTTGCAGCTGATTTTTAAAATAATATGTATATTCATGTGTTTAGATATATATTCTTGTTATTGTTAGAATGTTTGTTTTGCCCCAGTTATTTTAAAAGATTGCAAAATTTTTAAAAAATTATTTCTGCTTATTGAGTGAAATATGTGACCTTCATTCTCTGTATATCTAAAATTTTATTATATATATGTGCTTTTTTATATTCAAGAAAGGAAATACAGACATTGCTTTACTGTTATCAAGCAAATAATTTTGTGGCAGTTTTAAAACTAGAGTTCTGTGAACTATGATTCCCCTTCTGACACTCAACAACTGATGCTTGAACATGACAGAGAAGAAAATGTGGATAGTAACACAAGACAGGCTGACTGGTGGGAAAAAGAAAACACAATATTATTTTACTCATGCTAATTATCAAATAATCTGAATATCACTTCTTCTTTTATCATATTTAAGCTTCATTTGCTGTTCCTTGCTTTAAAGTTGGAAATTGGAAATTAACTTTGCTTGCCAACATGTACCTTGTCACTTATTCCCTCCTGTGGTGGCCCTGATTATAGCCAAGGTTCATAACCTCATCACTCACCAAGTGTCATTCACAGTTCATCTCATGATTACCACATCTATGTGAGGTAGAAAAGGGGTGACTCACATTGTAATCAACAGGACAATAAAGCAAAACCCTGATACCAAACTATCAACTTGGTGAAACAAAGCAGCTAAAGCAGGCAAGGATTGAATTTCAGGACTTGAACTTCAAATTCCTAACTTACTAATGTGTCAATATGACTTGTTTGTGTAGGTTTAGTCAAATTACTTGCTTTCCCCAGAGTACTCCTGTTTCTACTAACCCCCAGCATTTATGATTCAATTAGGTTATCTGGAAAACTTTATCCTAAGGTAGCCATGTTCAGAATGAAAAATAGAAAACAAAGGTAAAATGTAAGAGAAAATGTTAATCTAAAAATATTTTCCTGTTTCTGTGAATTTTCCTTTAATTCCAAAGCCTAACTATGGAATTATCATCTCTCACCTCAATCTCCATTTCTACATGTTCTTAAAACTATTCTTCAGACTTGTGATTAGTCATACTTCCTACTTTACGTTTTTTAGACACAAACTAATCATTTTTGTGACTCATCAAGATATTTTGACCTGCTTTACATTTTAACTCATATCATTTTTGTGAGTTTTCCTTTTTAGGATATTATAAAGTCATCACCACCTCCAGCTAATTCATTCTTGTCATGTCATCAAACACCTAACATCCTGCAAGTAACAGGTATCAAAATGTTTCAATAAACTGTTAGTTTAAGATAAACTAGGCACACTTTCATTTAACTTGCATGCATACATGTAACAATGTATGCTGTCAGGATAAAAGGAAATACAGCAGTGCATTTAAAGAGAAAGTGCCTGAAATGACAATTAAAAGAATTTTTGCATATTTATAATATCTTTATGTTCAGAGCAAGTTTTTCCTTGATCCATTAAATATCTGAAAGTATATCTTACTTGCTTTGTATCTGAAGTACAAAGCACTTGAGATTTTTATTAAGCTGTCCAGTTCTTCAATTGAATGCAGTCTAGGTGGAAGATTGAAATCTTTATTTTTTCTTATTTCAGAATTTCCATAAGCTTCTTCTATGATGAAAAATTTTGTCATAGGTTGTCTGGGAAATATAGGTGGTAATTTGCATAACTTAATGGGTGGTACTACTTATCACATTCACTATAAATACAGAAATATCCATATGTTTCACATGTTCACATTCACAAAGAAATATATAAATTACTTTACTACAGATAATTAAAATGATGTACTTTAAGAGATAGAACAGTAACTTTTCGATTTTAAATATAAATTTCATGTACAAGTTATGTTTTTCATTCTCTTTAAGATTCATTAATTTAAAGATATGATAAAAACATAGATAGTCAATGATATATTCATATATGCACACACAATCATATCTAGGGACTATAAGCTTTGATGAAATAAAAATGCCTCCTGCTAAGGGGTCATTTCAAACATGTCAAATTAACACAGAAAAGGGTCTCTTTTGAGCAAAGAAAATCTCTTGCTTTTCAGTATATATCATCCATATCCCAAATCTCCTACCTCTCCTTTTGTATTCTCTAGTAGAAACTGCCCACAATATTCCAAAGATTGTCTTCTCTGTGACAACATTCACCTACTTTTATAAATAAAATGCTTTCTTCTTCCTCTGTTTTAAGCTTGTTGTAGCATCTGTAATTCATTCAACTTCATTAACAGAAACTTTGCTATGAATTGTTGCCATATATTTAATATAGAAGTTTTTTATATTAAAATACATCTTTTTCAAAAAGCTCCAGTTTCAGATTGGAGAGATGTCTCAAAAGTTAGTCTGTCTCATAAGCAAAAGACCTGAGTTCAGATCCCCAAATCATCCTACACCAAAATCCCAGGCTGCGAATGGCTTTCACACGTACTTCTGGCTCTGGAAGGTAGAATCTGGGAAGTAGAACAATCCAGGGTGATTACCTAGTCTACCTTTACCTCCACAGGGACACACAGTACATACACATACACATACACATACACAAGGTTAAAATCTCCTTTGACCTGACATATATTCACTTAAAATCATATTGTGTATATCAATGGGATTTTAAAAATATATACACTAGTGTTTCTGGACACAAAATATATCATAATGATATGAAATCGATTAATAATTATGTGTGTGCTAAATAGGCAAAGTGTCAAAGTTCCTTGTCCTCTTTTGAGAGGACATATTCTGTACAGAACACCTCTGTGAGACGATGTTCACTAGGGTTGTTGATTCAGTCTGTGGCATCGACAGAGACTGCCAACTTGTATACCCACTTGCCAACTGGCACCTAATGCAGTGTCTTTTCCCTTTATGATAATTGCTTATCAACTGGGAATTTCATTTATTCACTGGCACTGTAAATTTAACCTCAGTTTATGATTCAAGCTCTATTTCCTCCAAAATTTCTGTCAATGAAATTATTTGAGAATTTTCATTAGACTGGTGTTTGAAAACATTGCATTGTGAACTGATTTTGTTCCTCTTCATTGCACTAATTGCTTATAAAAATTATACTCAATAAGCTTTCAGAGTGAACAAGTACTCTGATGAGTTCACCAATTTAAAGTCTGATGATAATTTATGTAGTGGAAGAATACAGACACCAGGGCTTACTCTCAATTATTTTAAAGGTATTGGCAGTGATAATTATTGAATTAAATGTATCATAAGTAGAAACCAGAAAATATATGCTTTTAACACTTAAAAATTTTTCTTCTGTCATTCTTAAGTGACATTTTTGTTTATTAGCAGTTTTATTCATGATTTTTTGATGATATCTACTGTCCCTCCTAGTTCCCAATTCCCACATAGCAACTTTCAATCTATTATTTCTCTTTTTCTACTTTTTAAACTTTCAGGCAAAGCTAATATGAATGACTATGAAGATAGGAAAACCCATTTCCATGGATCTTTTCCTGCTTCTAACCAAAATGTGGAGAATTTCTGTTACAACATGGGACACCACAGTTATACAAGAAAATCTGCTTACCTTCAAGACATGTATTGCTGTGAGCAAGAACTATGCTAGGGTGTGGGCAGAGTAACCGTGCTCTGTGGCTCTCCACTTCTGTGGCTATGACACACATGGACTTCCCAAGAAAAATGGACACTCTCACAATTGTACTACCATGTAAGAAGAGAAACATTTATGTCTAATGAACAAGTTATCTGGGGAGAGAGACAGCCTCAAAGATGAGATAAAGGGCCTGTAGGAATTGTATCAGGAAATCTGAGCAACTCCTTTACAAACTCTTGCTATACGTATGAAATAAAGTTAAGACTTAAGGAGTTTAATAACACTGAATATATCTATGGGAACAACAACAAAAAAAAAACCTACTGAGATCAAACTTCAAAAGACAGAATGTTAATCTCACTCTGAACTGACAGAAATAGACATATACAAACTCAAAAAAAGGAAGAAACAAACCCAAAAAGAGTTATGCAGTCTTCATTGAAATAATTGTTAAAAAAACACTGAATGTCCTTCCTGAGCAAATGCTATTTTAGTTAATATCTATTGCTTTATCTACAAAATTATAGAGTTGTCTTTTTTTATTTATTCAATTGTGCATGTGTGTGTGTGCGCACACGTGTGTGTGTGTGTGTGTGTGTGTGTGTGTGTGTGGTTGAACTACGGGCGAATTCGGAAACCACCATAGACGCCTCCACCTCCTTCTGCCCCGGGATTCACAGATTCTGCCCTACCAGGACCAGAAGGGCAGGCCATCCCCCGCTTCTGCCTGGCATCTATACGTGGGTCTAGGATCCGAACTCAGGACCTTCCACCTGCAAGGCAGAGGCTTAACCCCTGAGCCACCTCTCCAGCCCTAGAGTATGTCTTTTGATAAAAATTATGAGGAAGCAAAGCATGGAAGTGGAACACATTCATTGTTAAGAAGAATAAAATGGTGAAAGGAAATAAAAAAAGAGTGAAAATAGACCCACAGATGGTCCAAATAGTTGAACATATCATTTTAGAAATTTATTATAATTTTTTTAACATGGTAAAAATGTGAGATGATGCATTTCAAGTTAAAACCCAAATGAATGAACCAATGTGAAATTTGAGCAAATAGATGGAAGTTTTAATAAAAGTTAGAAACAATTAGAAAGAAAAACTCAGGATGTCATAAATAAAAAAAATTCCTTTGACAAAAGATCTATCAATTTGAACTGGAAGAAAAGACATAGAAATTATACAAATTGAAACCAAAACACAATGTTAAAAATAGAGAATATAAACAAGCAATAATTAAATTAATTACTTCATCAGAGAACATTTAACAACACAAGTCCTTTTCCTGTATTACATTTATAATATTTCAATAAAAAGTGAAGGGAAAGCATTTTTTCCTAGATGTAGCTGTGTTACAGGACCTTGGTAACAGCCAGTGCCTAGCCTGGGTTCAGTCATCTGTTCTGGATAAGTCAATGAAAACAGTCAAATTAACAATAAAAGGCAGGAATTACTGCACTGGTAAGAGGGACTTGGAGATTCATTCAAACCTCTCTCCAACTATGGGTCCCAATTTGAGGGCAAATTTTTATTAGAAAATCAAAGATGTGTGTAACTGAGCAGTTCTCCTCGAGGTATGTTCCTTTCCATCACTGTTTTAGTTCCAGTCTTTCCTGAAAGGTGATTTGACTGATTTTTAGCACTTTGTGAAATCCCTTGCTCTCTGACTAGCATCAGGCCTTTTCAGATTTCCACTGTGAGATTCCTGAAAGAAATTCCAATTTCCTGGTTGCTTTGTCTTAACAGTCAGATTACAAGGGTTTCTTTTGTATATTTTCATCCCTGATAGTCTGTTTATACCTCATAGACCAAATTTTAGTGTATTTAAAATAAAGAAAGAAAATGACACATGCGCTCTGAGAATAAGAGGTATGAGCAATAACTTTAGAATTAAACCCTCAAAACAACCAGAAAAATGTTCATTCTTAAAGGTTAAGCAATGTGTCTTCTGATTTTTTATAAGGTGTTGGCCAGGATCTTTCTGAGCCCAGCATGGTCTCATATTAGCTATGTGACCAAGGATAATCTACAAGTCTTGATCTAATTGCCTCCACTTCCAAAGTGCTGGGATACATCATTGTCATGGTCTGAAATATGTTGCCCACAGTCTCATGTGTCTGGGAAGATCATATAGTACCTTTAGGAGGTGGAGCCTTGATGGAAGAAAGCAGTTTCAGGGAGTGGACCTTGAATTAGATTACTCACACCCTACTTTGAGAGGCCTGCTTTGGCAGTGGACAGTCATGAGTCTCCAAGATGTTTGCAGTGACTTGGCCTGTCTCTAGCTTCTGCCAGCTGGCCACGTCTCTTCTAACATGAAAGGGCTGTTATTCCCTCTGGAACCATAAGCCGAATATCTCCCCTTTCTTCCTGAAGTTGTTTGACTTTGGGTATTGACTCACAGCAAAAGAAAAGAGTAATTAATACAGGAATTATACTTCTGAAGAATCCATATGTTGATGAAGAAATTGCACAGTGAAAGAAATTTCTCCCCAGATAAATGGATCACCTTTGTAATGATACTATTCATTAAGGTACAGAGAATGACCTAAGTAGCTGTGTTTTTAGTATGGAGTCACCAAGCTAATTACGAATATATTAAGTAAAAGTAAGAGAATAAGGAGGCTGGAGAGGTGGCTCAGGGGTTAAGCTTCTGCCTTGCAGGCAGAAGGTCCTGAGTTCGGATCCTAGACCCCATGTATAGATGCCAGGCGGAAGCGGGGGCGGCCTGCGCTTCTGGTCCTAGTAGGCCGGAGCCTGTGAATCCCGGGGCAAAGTAAAACAAGGAGGAGGTGGAGGAGTCCATGGTGGTTCCCGAATTAGTCCATGGTTCTACACATACACATACACATACATACATACACACACGTGCACACATGCATACACGCACAATTGAATAAATAAAATAAAAGTTTAAAAAAAAAAGCAAGAGAATACATAGCTAATAGAGGCAGCAGACAGATATCAAATCAGAGGCTTACAAACATCCAGCCAAAGCGTCTAAGGAAGTCCCAAAGAGACAGTTGAATGGAATTGAACATCCATCTAGAGATTGGGCAGAGCTGAAGAGTTCCTTGGGCAAGGCTTCCAAGTAAAAGAGCAAATACAGCAGATAGGTAACATCTTCCATTCAGCAGTAATCCACTGGGGAAGCCATTGGAGTCAGTCAGTTGGTGGTCCCCATTGAGAAACCAGGGAAGACCAGATAGTTCTATTCCTGATGAGTTTCTAACTATGTGGCTATCTATCATGGGATAAATAATAGCTCAGTCATTCGCTTTGGAAAGGTGCCTGGAAATGTTTCACTTCCCAGATGTGTTCAAGCACATAGTGTTTTTACTGCAACAGTCTATTCTTCTGTTATCAAAGACATGGGCTGTTGTACTGGCCTCCTTTTTTTTCTTCCTACATAGGAGATGGGGCAGACTGTCATCAAGGAAGGCATGTTAGAGGGCACTTTGAGACAACATGCTTGTGTATGAAGTGGGGATGGGACTTCATCTCCAGAGCCAATTAACCATTATTTAGTAAAGTAAATCAACTCACCACATGTACTGAATTCCATCATAGATTCTATGCATTACAGGGAAATACGATCAAGTTCATGCCAATCAATCTAGCAACTTAAAGAATTCAGATCCATGGAAGACATATACTATTGGAGATTTAGGTAAACCCCACTTATCATTGCCTTGTCAAGGATGCTATCATGGTCTCCATATTTAAGTAAATTTAGATTGAACTGTCAATCATATGTTCAGGAGTCACATACCAACCCCCACTTACCTATGGAACCTATTCAAGTGTGAATGTGATCCACCTGCAAATAAGTAGATAAGAATGTACTTTCTTATTTCCCTCAAGATACTTCTCTTATATTCACATGTCAAGATATGAATATACACATACAGATGTGAGCAATTCACATTTTGAACTTTCAGCTCATAGAGGGAATCTTTTCTTTGCTGTCTTTCTGTGCTTTTGTTTCTAAAGCCTAAACATGCTGTTCCTAATATTTGGGACTTTTTACTCTATTCTCTGAAACATTCCTTCACTATATGTCTTCTCCCTGAGTGCCTTGCTTCCCTCTAAGGCCACAGATCCTCTAGACTAGAATTCTTAGCTGGATTTTCCAACATCCCTACATGACCGTTACTTATTGGTTTAAAATGAATATAAATTGTCTCAACTTGTTTTTGGACTCTTTATTCATTATATGATGCAGAAGATGAATCTGCAGTATATCTAGACTGCACAATGCCAAGAAATATTCAAGCAAACGAACATCAAATGCATCAGTATTTACTAAAATTTGAATTTTATAGAAAAATATTTGATATTTAGTAATAAATTTTGGAAATTTTTTTCTTTTTTTATTATTGTTTCTGCTCATACAAACTTAATAGGTACACCGGTTCCCTCCCTCCCTCCTCCTTCCCCAATCCCCCTGCTCCCCCTCCCCTCACCTTTCCCTCCCCATCCTCCAGTACCTCCCCCCTCCTCCCATCCCCCAGTGCCTCCTCCCCAATCCCTGGAGAATCCTTTAATGTACATGCCAGACTCTCTTCTGGGCCCTCCTCTGCGATGACGTATAAGGACCCAGTTGCATTTCCCTGAACCCTTTGCTGTGTTCCCCTTAAGCATAGGAACATTACTGTGGCTGTCAATCCCTTGCCTCCAAGGATCTTGGTGCCTTCAGCAAATGCTAGACTTTGTGGGGTCAATAGTGTGTTGGACATTGTGCAGGGCATGCAAAGTCCAATTATGATTGCTTTGGCCCTATCTTGTGTGGAGTATCTTGCATAGCATTGCTTCTCCCATCCTTTTGCTCTTACAATCTTACTGCCCCCTCTTCCACAAAGGAAATTTTTTCTATGTGTGTGTGTGTGTATGTGTGTGTGTGTGTGTGTGTTTGTGCGTGTGTGTGTGTTTGTATCTGTGCCTGTGGAGGTCTAAAGGTGACTTCAGGAATTCTCCTGGATTACTTTACTTCCTTGTTGCTTTTTTCTGTGGTTTTTCTAGACTTCACCTTCAACGGCCAGAAGTGTAGATGCCACCACCATTTCTGCCTTAAATTGTCACTTCAAAATCTTCACAAAATAAATTAAAATAGGTCTACAGTTTAAAGGAAGAGCTAAAATTATCTTGAGTACCTTTTAAAGTAACTTGGACAAATATTTCTTAGAGCACAAACAGTATGAAACTCCAAGTCACATTGGAAAAAAATTTGACAGCTTCTTATAAAATTAAGCACTATATAACACAGTATTTATGCAACCTAAATGAAATAGAAATAAATATGCATACTGAAAGTTAAATTGGAATTATTCATAGCATCTTTATAGCTGTATAAAGCTTTTGCCAGTGAATAGAAAACAGAGCTGTTCTATCGATAAACAATGTAATACAATTTGGTAATTCACAAGAACAAGTACTCCAGCATGCAACAACATGAAGTAATGTCGGGGTCACTATGCTAAGAAAATGAATCCAGGCTCTAAGAAACACATGCATAATTCCATTTACATGTCATTACAGAAAATAAAAACTGGGAACAAACAAAACCACATCATACTACTAACTGTCAAGAACTTGACCTGTCAGAAGGAAATGTGAGAATTATGCACTATAATAGTGATAGTGCCTGTCATGGTGTACACTTGACTGAGGTCACTGAGCTAGAGAATTAGAAGGGGTCATTTGTGTTTTATGCAAAGCGTCTCCAGTGAAGTTTGAAAAAGCTCCTAAACTTTGCATATCATTGGAATATAATGATTACTGAATTAGTGGGCTGCAAGATTAGATGGATGAGGAAGCTCTTTATTAGGAAACAGCTGGTACCATTATTTGAGTATTATCAGCATTTCTATTTCCTTGGCTTTGAAAATGTTTAAACCTCTTTAAAACAACTAGAAAATTCCTTCGGTGGAGAAAACCTTATTGATGATACACTAGCTTTAATTCCTTTTCAATACACACAACACCCAGGAATGTTAAAATGTTACTGTGGTTCTCAAAGATAGCGATATGATCAGTTGACTTTTAAGGAAAAGGTTTGGCACAAAGACTGTATATTGTGGAAAAAATTGCACCAGCCATATTATACTATGAAAATATATTAACCCTGACCTCATAGTAAGACGTTTACAATACTTATGATATTATCAAAGGCAATGAATGTGGACGTAGTTATTTATTCTTATTCATTCATTCATCTAGATAGTGAGTGACTTTTGGTCTACTTCAAACATCATAGTATGTGCTCAAATTGCACAGCACAAAAAATCAGATTGCAATTCAGTTTCCAAAAAGAAATAGAGTTATCATGTGGCTATGCATATTTACAAGGGTTTGGATTTCACAATCTTTTGCCTTGAGCAGGTCTATGTTAGAAGCCAAATTCTATGTAGATGTTTGCTGTGGCAGGACAGAAATGTCTTCTGATCCAGCTATTCATTGGCATCTGGATGTGAGAGGGTAAACATGCCAGAGAACCTGGTGGGATTGAGCTATTGGCTAGAAAGCCATCTTCTTGGACAGGTCTTCCACACACTCTGCCAAAACATAGTTCTCCATTGCTCATTAGTATTCAATTCCATTGCTAACACATTTTTCAGAGAGAAACATTTGTCTTATTTATTTTGGATCTTTTCTATATTGGTTAATATGACTTTGCTATTTTACATTTTATAGGTATATGTTATACTTGGATTTCAAATCTCAATTTTGTATCCAAATCTTCAGTACTGAGTATATTACAGTCATCAATCACATTTATTTTGAATTAATATATAGCTCTCTTTAAAATTATATGATTTTACTTTATCTATATCATTAAATGTAATTTTCATGTAAATAGAACATTGAATACAATAATGTTTTGCTATATTAAACAGATATGATATAGACACAAGTAAATGTATGACTTGCTTTTATTTTAATTTTTGTTGATGGAATATATGATAAATGATTCTTAAACAAAATGTCATGATTTAATGCTAATGTAGCTTAAAACTATCAAATAAAAATGAACCATAATCTTAAGAAATGTGAAAGTACAATCAAGAGAAATCTTTATGTCAATTAACATTTTTGTTTCAGATTGTAATAGGAAATAGCATAATAATTCATGGATCATAACTGATAACAAGAAAGTGAGATTTTGGCCTTGAGGGAAGAAGGTTCAAATAAAAACACTGTATTTTTCAATTTAATGCTTCAATATAATATTTCTTACCACATGGAAACAAAATATGTTAAAAAATAATCTTCTGAATTATATAGTGTCACTGCACCCATGTGAGCACAGGTTAATGCCACACAATGCTGATAAAATTAAGAGTCCATTTATGTGGCTATCATTGAGAGGAAACTTATACCAGAAAGTACTGTAGACCAAAGGATGGCGAGGGAGACCTTAATAAAACCAAAAATTATCATAAGTCGGCTTGTGAAATATCAAAAGACATAGCAAAAACTAGCTTTACAGTATTGCAAGCATGACACACTTCCATAAACTGTAAGTGGCTGGGTTATGTTGTTTTGACTTCACAGGATACATTATTATTAATGGGAGTAAATTATACATTATACATTATTAATGTTAAGCCTAAGACAGTGAGACACAGCAAACAAGTTGAAAAATGGAGATAGCTTTTTGCCATCTAAATATCAGGAGTTTTTTTTAGCTAATTTTATCCTGATTCTTACAATGAAATTCTTGTTTAAGTAAAGATGCTTTACAAAGTCATATATAAAACCCCTCTACTACTCTGACTGTCTGGACTATGAAAAGACTGCATCTCAAGATTTAAAACTTCCCTGGGAACCTCATGCTGGGAGCTGAGAGAAAGTAGGGCCAGTCAGAGGAGGAATTTGTCTAACGTAAGTATAACTAGATAACAGTGAACTGAATCATACCTTAAACAGAACTGCATAGTTTTGCCCCTACAAAACCCAGATCCCATGTAAAACATGAGAGAGAGAGAGAGAGAGAGAGAGAGAGAGAGAGAGAGAGAGAGAAACAGAGAGACAGAGAGAGAGAGACAGAGAGAGAGAGATGAACATGGACACTAAATACTCTCTCCCCAATAGAGTCATGGTTGAACAAATTTCCTTTTTTTTTTTTTTTGCTATCAATTTGAATTCACATTAATCTAATGAGTGTGGATGGCTAAGCTAAAGGCACCATATTAATTAGGATTTAGTACCAGATTATTGTTCAGGTTCTCTTCTCTGGCTACTCTGGCCAAGTCAAGTTTTATATTTTTATTTATATTTATTTTTTTATTTTAGCTTCAGGCAACTACTCCTATCTTAGAGATCAATGGTCAGAAATTATAGTAAAAGGGATGTTTCAAGTGCTTACTAAGCACTGGTAAGCTAGCTTTGGCACTGGCAACACCAAAGAGAATAAAAATCACAGGTGGATAGGAACAAAGAAATTCTTGCTATTGCTTTGACACATCAAATTAGGCGCACAGAACTGCAAGGTAAAAGTAATAGCTAAACTCTGTCACAGTGTAAGGGCTTTGCTAGGGATAAAAATTAAAGAATAATATTCACTAAATGCTGTTGCAGTTACTCTAAATTCTTGATGATAGATTCATGACAAAATGGCTTCTTGGAACAAGGGATTTATTCTGGCTTATGATCCAGTTACACTACTTAGTCTATTTTGAAAGGAGAGCACATGCCAAAACCATTGGCCTGGGACACTGGTCACACCATATCCACAGGACTGCTGAGAGAGGGGTAAACATCACTTGACAAACAGAATGTCTGCCCAAGTATAGCAAACAATGTCAATTTACTGACCCAGCTCCCTCCATTTTATCTACCATAATCTGTGACTTTTTCTCACCAAATGGGCAAGATTACTTAAGATAACTCAACTACTAATTCTTTACAAATGTTCCTAGAGCAAGAGTATCAATTGTCAAGGTGACACCTGTAACTAACTACTACACTATATTTGCAAAATTAATGTTTTTAAAGAAACTTATAGGAGTCCCAGGTAAATTAGTCCTTGGAAGAAAAGATAAAACAACAACATTAACAACAAATTTTTATCTTATATTTCTTAAAAATTGAACGAAAACTCCATACAAGTTAGGGCTGCAGTAGCCATAATCGGATGTTGCATGACCTGCGCAATGACTAACATGTCAATGACCCTCCAAAGTCTAACATGGATCACAGGCACTAGGATCCTTAGAGGCAAGGGATTAACAGTCATAATAGTGTTCTCATAATAAAGGGGAGCCCAAAAAAGGGCTTTGGGCAATGTCACTGTGTACTTACACCTCACTAGAGCAGAGGACTCAGAGGGAAGTTTGGCATTCACACAAAACAATGCTCCAGTGAACGGTAGGGGAGAAAGGGGAGGCACTGGGAGAAGGAGAGGGAGGAGGGTTAAAGGAAAGGGAAAAGGGGGAGGGTGCAAGGGGGACTGGAAAGGGGTGGAGGGAGGAGACCCGGGTACCTATTAAGCTTGGACAATTGGGGAAAAATAAATAAATAAAAAAGGAGAAAAAAATAGAAATTGTGTTAGGATAAAAAAAAAATCTAGGGACAATGAATTTTCATAGCTCCAAAAAAGGGGTGGTCTTTTTTTTTTATAAACCAATATGTAAAACATCTGAGGTGCTTTCCTGTTATCATTGAATATCTACTCCACATTTCCAAGCTTGAACTTGAATAACATACTTTCTGTGTAAACAGAGAATGAAGACAATGGAGGCAAGACAAGTCCTAGATCCCTTTGAGGCAGCAGCCAGGATTGGACTTTGCCTGACCTTCACAATGGCGGACAAGTCAAAGATCCTCCAAAGAATAGCATGGATTACAGGGGAGAAGGCTCCAGGCAGTAGGATCCTTAGCAGCAAGGGATTGAACAGTCATAATAGAGTTCCCATATTAATGGGAAACCCAAGAAGGGGCTCAGGGCTGTCCCACTGAGTCCTGAACTCTCACTAAGGGGAGGATTCAGAGTGAGATTTGGTGTTCACATAAAGGGATGCTCCAGGAGATGAGAAGGAGAAAGGGGGAGGCACTGGGAGAAGGGGAGAGAGGGAGAGATTGAAAGGAAGGGGAGAAGGAGGAGAGTGCAATGGGGCATGACTAGGGAGGGGAGAGGGAGGAGGAGATACCTATTGAGCTTGTATGATTAGGAAAAAAATAAAAGATGGGATAAAAAAATGGATGGCTATGGTGTCTAGTCTAGGTTGCTAGTTTGAAGGTAGGGTACATGTGAATGATATTACTCCAGTGACTGATTTTTTTTTTAATTTTTTTAAATTATTTATTCAATTGTGTGTGTGTGTGTATGTATGTGCGTCTGTGTGTGTAGAACCACGGACGAACTTGGGAACCACCATGGACGGCTCCACTTCCTTCTGCCCCGGGATTCACAGGCTCCGCCCTACCAGGACCAGAAGCGCAGGCCGCCCCCCGATTCCGCCTGGCGTCTGTACGTGGGATCTGGGATCCGAACTCAGGACCTTCCGCCTGCAAGGCAGAGGTTTAAGCCCTGAGCCACCTCTCCAGCCCTCCAGTGATTGATTTTATGTCTACATTTGAAAGTTGTTTCAGCTACTCTATGTGGTTGCTGTTAAAGTCATGAAAAAAACAGCTTAAGGCAAGAGGGTTTATACTCTTAAAATAATCTGGTTAGAGTTCTTTGTCTAATGGGAGGGGAGCCCACACCAACACAAAGTACTTTGATAACTGGCCAGATAATATTCACATGACCACTGAGAGATGGACAATTCTTACTTGTCAGATCAGCATGTCAGGCCAAATGCATAGGAATATGCCAACTTTCTTAAACTGCTCCATCTCATTGCCCAGAAACAAGTCACACTACTTGGCTGGGCCTTTCCATCAACTAGGCAATCTCCTGCAGGTTCATTCTAGGCTTAACTCAACAACTAATTCTCTGCAAATATACCCATAACTCCGACCCTCTACCAGCAAGTTGCACCAGAATCCAACTATGGCACAAATGAACTATTCAATTCCAGCATCAATGCATTGTACATTGTGCATGATATGTTGCACAAGATTTTATATAAATATAAAGCTTTAAAAATTATTTCATGCTTACATTTTGACATAGTTGAAGAAAATAAATGTGATTATTTTCAGCCTAAGACCAAATTCAATGATCTTAGCAATTAAAAAAAAAAAGTCTTGGCAATGTTTCTTAATCCCTAGGGGAAGTTTTCTTTTGTATGCATTTCTCAGTAGAAGAGATCACTGCTCACATTTGCAATCCTTTGGGGGCAAATAGAGTTCTCTGTGAATGTTCTGAAGTCTAAAATGAATTTCTTTTTGTCCCAATCACTTTTCGTATTTTTCATTTACAATGATTTTTGTTGAATTCTGGGAACATTATTTCTGACCTGACAGTAATTTATAGGAACCCACTAACCTGGGGAAAAAAAGGAATGTCACAAGGTTTTCTGCATTCATCGAAGGAGGTGGTTTAAAGCATTTCATTGATTTATGTATCCTAAAATAAAGTAAAATAAACTAAAAAGGAAGACTGATAAAAAAAAATAGACCATTCAAATGAAGGAGCTGGAATAATTTCATAGAAAAAAAGTAATTGAATTTGTGTGGCTTGTTAAAATTACTTAGCAGACTGCAAGAGTTAACTACAAATTTAGATACTATCATTAATTTGTTCTTGAGATATTATTAGGAAGGGGTGAAAGAACAGACTCACAAGAAACTATATCTAAACTAGCAGTATTAATTTTTTTTAATTATATCAATTTGAGGAAAAGAAAATATCCCTTGGAGAAAAATTCTTGAATCATAGAAAACAAAGAACAATAACTATTTCCAGTGAAGGTAGAAGTGAAGCATCAGCCACTATATTTTTATTTTTATTTTGTGGATTGATTTTGAGCAAATTTAATGAAAAAATCAACTAGAGATTATTTTAAAATGTCTAAAAAGGAAAAAAATCATAATTTTTAGTGAAGTATCAGAATTTTAATGAAATTTATTGCAAGCCTCTTCCAATAAACAAAATCATCATCTAAATCAAAGAAGTAATTATAGTTCAATAAATCAAACTAGTCATATGCTATGTCTCACTTAGCCATAGTTGTCAGTTGCAAGTATCCCTCAGACCTCAGTTTTAAAACTCTACTGAGCTCCAGACATATTCTTTGACTGCTAAAACGGAGCCGTGACAGGGAAGTTGCACTCATGAACGTACTTCGGCTGTGCTCACCTATAGAAGATATGGCACAACACAGGCTTCTCGATATTTCACCACAGAACAAGGGATAGCACATGGCACTATCATTCTCTGAGGAACTATTGAGGCTTAATGCTGTATGTAGGAAGGAAAGTCACTTTCTTCAGCAATGTATCTACTGATATGTTATCCATGCTTTAGTATACCCACACACATGCTAATTCAGGTGATCCTTAGTGAACTTGTGGGCCACACACATCAATATATGCAAGTAGGAGGAAAACTGGATAGGAGGAAGGAACTTTTCAGTGGGAGAAAGATAGAGAATAAGATCTGGTAAATGAGGTGACAATGACTTGAGTTCACTTTGTAATATGTGAAATATGAAGTATAACAGATAAAAAGGAGTCACTTATCTGAGGGGTGTTTCAATCCTTTTTATGTTCCTGCTCACTGGCTACCTCTGCAGCTACTGAGATGTATAACAGAAATAGTGTGCTGCTTTTAAAAGAAGTCAAGTACAAAATGATGGGCTTTCATTCTACTTTTCATTATATAATCCTTACATTTGAAAAAATTAGTTCTTTTTCCCAAAAATGAAGGTTGGTTAGCAAAGTTATTCCTTGGGATATTTTTTATTAATTTTTTAATCTAGTTATGCAAGCTCAATGATTAGGTACCCTAACCCTACCTCCTTGTCCCTTCCCTTCCTCTCTCCTCTTTCCTCATCTACCTCCCTATACCACTCTCTCTCCTACACCTTCCTCTCTCCCTCTCCCCTTTCTCCATTTTGTCCCCTCTCTTGGTAATTCCCCCCTTCTCCCTCCTATCCTCCAGAACTTCAGCTTATAGGGGCCTTGAACTTCTTCCCCCCCCCCCCGGGGTTGTCTATATTAGTGGGGATTTGGAACTCTATGGCATACCTTGGGACCCCTTCTTGAGTGCCCACTGATGTAGGAACTCTATTTGTCTAATCCCTCGCCTTTAAGGATCCTAGTGCCTGAAGCCATCTTTCCTGAGAGCCACACTGGTCTATGGGGGGCTTGTTGACATGACAGCCATCGTACAGGTAAGGCCCAGTCACATTGCAGTGAGATCCTGACTGCCACATCCCAGACTTGAGTGGAGTATCTTGTCCATTGGTGGACCTCCCCATCTTTAGGTTCTTACAATCTTGTTGTCTCCTCTTTCGCAAGGTTCCCTGAGTATTAGGATGGGGATTTAGCTGGCTGGTTCTGGGTGAATATTGTAGGGTCATTGGTATTCTGAATTAAGGTTGGTTGTTTTCAGTTTTGAAGTTCCTGAACGGCACTTGGTTGCATCCTGTTTGGGTAAATGTTCAATAGAGAAATTAGGTCAAGATCATGTACCGTAGGTAGGTAGCAGGTCATCTGATACAGCTCATTCTCTCCCTGTTCCCTTGGGATTAGACAGGTTTGAAGTACTGAGCATATCATTAATGGAGGGGATGAGCGCTGGCATTTCGATATAGCCAACTGGCAACTGGGAGAATGACTCCACTCACTATAACACCATATTCCTTTTCTTCCCTCTACTTTTAAGCCTTTTCTTACATTAATTCCTTGTCCTTTATATACTAGTAACTGGCAATGGAAGCTGAACATTTTACAGAGCATATTCTTTTCAAAAATCCCCACCTACTCTCTAGAGAGTTTATATGTTTGCAGAAGGCAAAATGATCTCTGTGTAGGAGACACTTTAATACCCTCACGTGCTGCTTTTGAATGGTTGTCCTATAAATTTCAATCATGGAATTAGAATGGAGCAAGGAAAGGGATAGTTAGAGCATGCAAACTGTTTTCCACCCACAGCAGGCTTCGCTTGATCTGCCAGAGATAGTGAGACAGGTAGGCATCCACAGACCTCCACTGTGATATTCCACCATGCTTCCAAAGACCCCGCCTGCTTTTCCAACTATGCCTATTTGTTCTTCTGCACGTTCTTAAAGAAAAAAAGTGTAACTACAGTCAGTGTATCTAATAGTTATTCATATACTTGAAATCATTCAACCCATGTGATTTGACAATTGCATCAGTATATATCTTTCAGAGAGAAAAGTATTTTTTATTTGTACTTAATTTCCTTCATGTCAGTCTCCACTAAACTTGAAATGACATTTTTTTTTGGTTAGATTCTGCATCTTTATTTTGTCTCAGGTTATACATTTCTTTTGATTCTCAGGAATTGTTATGGACTATATTCTAGGAACAGAGCAATAGTTCCATAGTATCAAAGGAACATTTTCATAACCGAAACTGTAGTGTTCTTCCCGAGGGGAAAGGATTGATCCAGTCACACTTAGCTGTTACTTCCCTCGCATGAGTATTTTTTTTAACATTTTTTATTATCTCTGCTCATACAAACTTAATAGGTACACCGGTTCTCTCCCTCCCTCCTCCTCCCCCCGACTCCCCTGCTCCCCATCCCCTCACTCTTCTCTCCCCATCCCCAGTGCCTCCCCTCCCCCAATCCCCAGAGAATCCTTTAATGTGCATGCCACACTCTCCTCTGGGTCCTCCTCTCCAATCACGTACAAGGACCCAGTGGCATTTCCCTGAACCCTTTCCTTTGTTCCCCTTAAGCATAGGAACACTATTTTGGCTGTCAATCCCTTGCCTCCAAGTATCTTGGTGCTTTTAGCAAATGGTAGACTTTGTGGGGTCAGTAGTGTGTTGGATATTGCACAGGGCATGCAAAGTCCAATTATGATTGATTCGGCCCTAACTTGTGTGGAGTATCTTGCATATCATTGCTCCTCCCATCCTTGTGCTCTTACACTCTTACCGCCCCCTTTTCCACAAATTTCCCTGAGCTTCAGGATGGGGAGAGATTAGGCTGGCCTAGTTCTAGGTGGTTGATATAGAGTCTCTGAAGTTCTGGATATGGTTTGTTGATTTTCTTTTGTGGTTTTGCTGCTCCTGCAATGCCGTTCACTCCATCCTAATGGATATTGGATGTCACCCCCTGGCCAGTGATAAAAAGCTGTTAAATTAGAGTCTTGTTATAAGAGTATATTCAAAGGTAGATCCAGAAGGGGAGGGCATATAGTCTGGCAGATAATAAGTAATCATTCTGCAAATGGGTGATTGACCCATCCCTCACTGTGGTTTCCTACTTTTATTACATCTACCCTCACATGAGTATTACGTGAGTTTACCCTGAGAGAAAATTTAGCAAACATTAAAACGTATGCTCACAGATCCTTAATCTGCTGTTAGAAACTATCGAAAGCTTAGTTATTTGAATTCTTACTAAAAATACTTTATGGTGGATATTTTATTATTCTCATTTTTTTCAGGAAAAAAAATTAGACATGGGTAAATTAAAGATGGTGTGTCAAATTTACTCAGGCAGCATGAAGTGGACATTCTCTCTTGGGTCAAAGAAAACAGAATTTAGCATTTTTAATTCAAATAAATGGATGAAACAGAATCCATTCATAAATAAGTGAAGAAATGTTATCTATGACTTGTTGGGAGAATAACTCATATAATAATGAATTAACTCATAGGAAAACTCATACTGACTGGGGAAATAGATCAGTGGTTAAAGCTTTGCCATGCAAGTGTAAGTACCAGAGTTCAGATGCCCCCCCAAACCCTTGCAAATGTGGAGTAGGCATAATATTATAATTTAAGTGCTAGGAAGGTGGAACTATGGGATTTCCAGTTGGCTATTAACAGTAACCATATAGATAAGCTGTGCTTTCAAATTAAGGGTCCTGCCTCAATGGATAAGGTGAGAGCCATGAAGGACAACCACCAGTGTCAAATTCCTGATTATACACATACACACAGATACAGACACAAACACAGACACACAGACACACACAACACACATGTACATATGAGAAAAAATAAACACACAGGGCAATTTGCTCAAGTTGCTTGGTGAGAATAAAGGTTTTGCCATATGCATAGAAGTACTATCTAAAAGAATAAGAATTCATAAAGACTATCAGAAATCCTAGATATGATTCTGTTTCCTTATTCATACCATCCCTCAACAATATGTCCTTCATTATCTGTTACATATGAGTATGTGTTTAAGTAAATTCTTAAAACATACTAGCATCTCCTATTTCATGAAAGTTTAAGAACTCTGAATGACTTAAAGAAGTAATGCTACATTCAATTGTGGGTATATGAAAGGCTATAGATACTGGGTTGGAAAAGAAGCATTATGATAAATTTTATTTTTATTATTTTTAGTAAAAAGTCTAATTAAATATTATAAATAAAACCCTTCCTTGAAACCTTGTTATAATTTATTTGAATGTTTCAAGTCCTGGTCAAAGTCAAGGTTTATTCATTTCTTCTAATAAGCTTAACAACCTATTCAAAAAGTAAGAAGCATTTCATATATAGAAATCTCAGATTTTAGTTTGCTTAGTTTTTTATGTTAAGGTAAGGTCTCACTTTGTAGTCATGGACAGTTTCAAACATGGGATCCTCCTTCCTCATTCAGTGCTGGGATTACGTATGTATACCACCAAGTATGACTTGGTGAAAAAATTTTACTACTGTTCTGTGGCATGAATTCTTAGTTCTTTATCCAAAATGTTCTCAAAACATTTCTGCAAATATTTTCCTGACATTTACCTCATAATGAGAGCTTTCTGTATTATCTCATTTAAATTAGATCCTTTTAATCAGCCCTCATGGCAACCTCTGTAAAACTATGCTGTAATTTATATACTTTGCTAATATGGACCCATTGCCAATTTTGTATGCTTGTGCCTACTTAGTGCAAAATTATTATCTTAATACTTATATATAATTTATTTTCTGTTATTATGTTTATTTCTATAGGGATGGATAACTGATTTGTTCACTCTTGTATTCTGAGCATCTGAAATGATGCTTGGCACAAAGTAGACACTAAAAAATGATTGTGGATAAATTAGTTGGTGGAGTGTCAGGACTGTGCACATTAATTTCAGCTACCACATAAGTAAAATAAACAAAACTTATATAAAAGTAAAGACTAAGACTAGTAAACATCATGAATTACTAAGTTCCTAAGATAATAAAAGGAAGAGGGGGATAAAATGGAACTACAAAATTATTAGAGTAATTTTAAGTCACTATAAGGAGTCTTGTATTGTTTAATCTTGTGAAAAAAGAGTATTCATGAAGTGACAAATGTGGTAATGGTTTCCAGATTTGAAGGAAATAATTAAGAAACAAAAATAATAAAAGATAGTGATTGTCATGGAAATTCAAGTTGCAAATATGAAAAGGTCAAAATTAATTTTAATAAACATATTCTTAAACTTTAATGTGAGACAATAAACAGAGACAAAAATCAGTAGTTAAAAATAAATGAAGGATAAGGACATTTCAGTTTTATTTCATGTTAAGCAAAATTACCAAGGCAACAAAGAAAATAAAATTTCAAATAAAAATTCGGTTTATATGAAATGTGGTATCTAGCCAATATATCCAAACTTAACAATGATAGCAACTCAACATTCAATTTTCATAAAACGTTGAAACAAACCAATGTCATTTGGCAATATTATAAGATGAATAAAATATGGTTGTTGCTATGAATGCTAAAGATATTTTCCTGGCTCTGGTATTACTTAAATCTTAACCAATGTAAAATTCCAGAAATATCTATTCTTTTGTAAATAAACATAAAATAAAGGGATATGAAGCCAATTTCTCATTAAGAGACAGGGTCAAATTTGGGCAGTCGGTCTTCCAGAACTCAAAATCTCAGTCATCCCATCTCAATGAGTTGGCACACCCAAGGAGGCAGCCTGTGCAACTGAAAACTGTTATATTTGCAATTGTAGAAATTTGTTTTGTACAAAGTATTCAAATATAAATGTCACTGAAAAAAGCCAAGCAATTAATTATTGTGTTGAATATTTTCTATCTGCAATATCTCAAAGTATTCTGAGGATATTACAAAAATTAAATGACACTGTATAAACGTACAATATTTTAGGAAATCTCCAAGAATGTGTTCAATAATTCACAACCTGGATTTCAAGAAATGAGCCTGGCTGTGGATTATTGTGGTTTAAGAAAGCAAAATCAAGGAGAGGTAAGGAGTGAGCTGCAGCTTGTTGCCTCCCACTGCAGTTAACCTGGACTAATACCAAAGATGCATATCACATTCCAAAGTGTTATAATCCAACAGTGATCTAGTCCCTCAGAAGTGAAGATGTTGTCCTGTGTCCTGTCTTCCAGCACATCTCTCTTCATCAGCATAAACTCTAGGACATAGTGAGAGTCCTCCTGTGAATGAAGACACTTTCCAGTCAGAAGAGAGCAGAGTTTAAGAGTTTACCTCTCAAGAGTCAAGAATAACTACCAAGCTTTTCTTCACAGGGAAAGGGTACTTATTAAACTTTGCTATATACATACAAATGGCACATTACTCTGTAATTAAGAGTAAATATTTAGACTGTATCTTAAGAAGACTGTGCTCCACTTTTTTTTTAATATTTATTTATTTATTTATTCAATTGTGTGTGTGTGTGTCTGTGTGTATGTGTGTGTGTGTGTGTGTGTGTGTGTAGGACCACGGACGAATTCGGGAACCACCATGGACCACCTCCACCTCCTCCTTGTTTACTCTTCCCTGGGGATTCACAGGCTCCGCCCTACCAGGACCAGAAGCGCAGGCCGCCCCCGCTTCCGCCCAGCGTCTATACGTGGGGTCTAGGATCCGAACTCAGGACCTTCTGCCTGCAAGGCAGAGGCTTAACCCCTGAGCCACCTTTCCAGCCCCTGTGCTCCACTTTGAATATATATCTCCTCCTTACATGTCTGCTTCTTTCTTTCTTAAAGATCATGCTTAAATATATAATAGAATGTTTTAATAAACTCTGACTTTGCTTTTGGTATTTGCTATTTACTTCTGCTGTGTTTTTAATCACTTCCAATCATATTATTATATTTTTATATTGCTGTTTCATTATACAAGCAATTAATGATTGGGGTGGAATATAAGTGTGTGTATTTCATTCTGTTTTGATTTAAAAGAGATGATCTGAGACTGGAGAGATGGCTCAGGAGCTCAGGAGTGAAGCCTCTGCCTCTTAAGCAGACGGATCTGAATTTGGATGTGAGGTCTCATGTAAAAATGCAAGGCAGAAATGGCAATGGCCTGCACTTCCAACGCTGGAGGGAAATTGCCTGGGAAATTGCAGAATGAAGCAAAAAGGAGATAGAAAAAATCCAGGGTAATTCCTGACATTTCACTTCACCCTTCAAAGATATACACGGTGCCTTCTGACAAACACACACAAACACACACACACACACACACACACACACACACACACACACACACTAAATAAATACAATTTAAAAAACTAAAGAGATGATCTGTAATGAATAGTACATTTTAAATTTTGTTTGAGACTTCAACAAGATTTTGATTAACTCAGTAAGTTAATGCTCCTTGAGTAAGAATGCAGCATTTCTTTAATGAATGTATTCCATTATTTATTTATTTATTTAATTTATTTATTTTCATGTGTGTATCTGTGTAGGTATATCTGTGTGTATGTGTGTGTGTATCAGAGGGCACTGTGTGTGCCTTTAGAGGTCCAAAGATGACTTTGGAAATCACCTTGCATTGCTTTGCTCTGGAGTTTTCCCAAACTCCCTGTCTTCCAAGACCAGAAGTACAGGCAGCCACTAGGCATGTTTTTTTTTTTTTTTTTCACCCCTGAGGGAATCAGGATCCAAACTCAACTTGCAAGGAAGAGGCTTAAACTCTGAACCTTTTCTCTGACCTATAAATGTATTCTTTTAACTAACTTTAATGATTTTAATAACGTGACAAATATTCTACCTTTTCTTTTTTTTTCTAGTATTTTATTGTTAAACATTCTGTTCAGTCATGAGCCATTTTGTGCTTAGTCATTGTAACATTGTTTGTCTTAACTAGCAGTTCTTCACAGATGTGCCCAAAGATTCAGTCTTCAGTCAAGTTTGCATCTACACCTAACTGCCATATTATGACAGAATAACCAACAAAAATAACTTAAGGGAGAAAAGGTTTTCCTCATGTCCTTGGGATTCTAGAGGATATCAGTCCATCATGGTGGGGAAGGCATGGCAGTTGGAGCAGTTTAATCCATGGTGGCAGAAGATTGCAGATTCTTATTCTCACATCTTGTTGGATTAGCAAGAAGAGATCACAGGCTCATGCCAGATAAATCTAAAGCCTTCAAGGTCCACATACAGCTAACTATATTAGCAAGCTAGAACCCCAGTCACCACAGTTCATCCTCCATTGGGGACCACACATTCAAATACATAATCCTATGAAAGGCATTTCACATTCAAATTATAACAAGTTTCATATCCAAGAGATCAAAGTTTTTCTTTCTCAATTTCTTAGGATTGACTTTTAATTTGCTAGTATAAGAAAACTATTTTATATTTTTCTTGGAAATAGTATTTTAATAGTATTTATCTTCTTGATTTAATACTTTCTGTATAATAATAATAATATACTTTCTGTGTTATGCCATCTGTACTTTTTCTTATATAATTAGATCAGATCATTTGAATTTTCAGTGCAAAAATGTTATCCTTATCTTTATCTTGATTTTAAGGTGGTTGCTTCAAATTATCTATGATATTCAATATTGCTTTCTGGCTATATGATGAGCACTTTCTTTCCCTCTTGTTAATCTAATAAATATTTGCTTAAAAGCAAAAAAAGATTGCTTGATAACAAAAACACTTAAATTTGACAAATATTTTTGCAATCCTACAATGGCAATATATTGTCAAGGTATTTCTGTGTTTTCTTTTCCTAAGTAATAGTGACAAATTATCTTTATTTCTTGATGAACTTTCTTTGAACACTAACTATAATATAATGAAGTATTTTCTTGGTCACATTTTGTACTTTAATAATCAATCTATTTAACATAAAAGATGTTTCAAAAATCTGATAATTAAAGTGACTTAAATTCTGCCAAGAACTGGCAAGGATCTCAGGAGAAACAACTGCAGTTGGAGAGTGTCTCAGGAGCATGTACTGGACATGGAAAAAAAAAGTTCCCTACTTATGGCTTTGCTCACTGAAGAGACACATATACTACAACTGAAATCTGACTCCCTTACCAACATAGGCACTCCAAAGGGAGGCCTGTGAGCTCCTTATACAGAAGGTCTAGAGGGTGGGAGTGGCATGTAGGGATTGAAGAGGGGGCAGGGTAAGAAAGGAGGGGGTACCGGTAGGAAAGAAGAGAGGAGGGCAACAGGCAGGCAGAGGTTTACGAAAAGGACATAAATGCATTTTATTTGCATGTGAAAGTTCTCAATAAAAATAAAAAATAAAACATGAGATGTCTAGAATAGTGAGAACAAAGAAACAGCATATCATAATAATCATTGAGCCCATTAGATGAGTTATATTATCACATTTAAATTACACCTCTCAAATTGCTAGAAGGCACACAAGCTCAAAAGATAAACATAAATTAAAGATAATTAAAAGAAAATCTACCTGGGGTTGTTTACAGAGACTTCAAAAACCAGAGATTATAAAATATAAAAACTAAATATCAGTAAAAAATATGTTGGGCACTCCCACCAATAATGAATAAGTGTTTTATTTTCTCCACATCCTTGCCAGTATTCATTGTTGCTTGTCTTCTTGATCTTAGCCATTCTGACTGGTATAAGATGATACTGCAGAGATGTTTTAATTTTTTTTTTTGAGATGTTTTAATTTTTATTTCTCTGATGACCAAGAAAGTTGAACACTACTACTCAAGATGTATCTTTGAAATTTGAACTTCTTCCTTAGAGTAATTTGAACTTCTTCCTTCTTCTTTTTAGTTTCAAAGTCCATTTTTTAGGAGAAAGAAGGAAATGAAATTGATGAGTAAGGTGTGAAAATATCATAAATACACTTTATTCAAGTATGAAATTACATTTAAAAATTATTAATCAAAATGTAAAAATGTAACAACTAACAGGAAAATAATAAAATTACCTAAAACCAACCAAACTCACATTTATGTTCATTCATTGGTGTGAAGGCCTCTTACAAATAAAGAAACTGGACCTAGGCAGATATAAATAAAGTATTTTGTCAATAAGTCTTTTGACCAGAAACTAAGATGAAAAATTTGGGTGTATGTAGCCCAAAGGGTATGTTCTTTTCACAATACTACATGAATGCTATTTCTTATTAGAAATGTAAGATTTTATCTAATAAAAAATCACAATTTAGGAATGGTAGCCAACTATATTTGAAAGTGGATATCAATATTATATTGAGTCTTAATAATATAAGTAGCAAAAGCCATTGCAGCACATCTTAAGCAAAATGTATTTATTTCATTCCTATAAACTTAAAATCATTTGATCTATAGTAATAATAGATACAATACTTTGATATAAGTATATTATATACAAGCACCAGGAGTTACTGCATAAACCTTAGTTTAATAAAGATAAGAGAATTTTTCACAGATGTGATATTCATGTGGTTCTTAATACTTTTATATTCTAATTCTGTTTCTCAGGAAACTGAACTCTAGAGTTATCAGGTTTTCCAATGTCATTAAAATAAGTTTATAGATTATCATTTAGTGTTGAAATCAGTTATCGTTTTCCCAAGGAATTTCTAAAATTTCTTTCCACTAGATTTTTCTTGATTTAGATATTTATTGTTAAAACATGATCTGCTGGCCATTCAAAACTGCACATTTCAATTTTAAAACTTTATAAAAGCATATACTTACTCAGTTAGATTGAAAGAAATATCAAAGGCTCAGTAGTATCATCAGAATGAGAGTTCATTCTGACTGTTTACATTGGCAGCTCCTGGGCTCTTTCTAAGTCATCTTGGAATCTCATTTTATTCAGATGACAAGTCATAGCAATGTAAGTGTGTTTATATAGCATGTGCTATTCCAGTCTTGAGGTGCTAAGGGAGAAGCAATAATATTTTTATTGCATCAGTATGAATCACTGAACTAGGTGCTGTGAAGACTGATTGAAGGAATTTTCCTATTTCAATTCCATTTCAAGCGACTTTGCAGAGGTGATTCTACAAAAACAAAATGAGAGTAGTGAAGTCAGCCCAACCATCTTAATAATGGATGCAATTGGCTGCTGCTGCCCAGACTGGGCAATCATCAACATCTGTCACTAGGACAGGGCACACATTGTGACAGCAATGTCATATCAGACTATAACTTGCATGATGTAGTTTGTGTGCTTGCATGTATGTATACATATTTTATAGCTTGCTTACCTTCACTGAATAAGAAAAGTCAAAGAGAACACCATAGCTTGCCAAACAGAAACCTCATGCTGAGTTAGACTCATTAGCAGAATTTGAGAAAGTATCAGATTTTTTTTTGTTCAACATGAAGGAAAAATGAGTTCTATTATCTATTATTATGATGTAGTACTCTAAATTTTAAATATGTTTTTCCTGAAATTTTCATGATTACCATAATAGGCATTAATTAAAAACAGGTCAAATTAAAAAAAATCATACAATGTATTTTTCTATCATGGTTAAAAATAAAAAAACATATTTTGTGTGGTAAATTATACTTCAGAAAATAGAAACATATAATTCAAATATTTTTATTGCTTTTTAGTATTTCAAGTGTTTTGATACAATGAGGTTTGGGTGAACAAATATTAAAATAATTAGTAATAGATATAAAATATCCAAAACTTTGAAAGACTAAAGCTAAAAGTCACACGTTATTTAATTACCTTATCCATATTGTGTAGTGCTTTGCAGGGAGCAAATGGATGATATGCTGCATACATTTCCAAAATTGTGCTTCATGGAGCACACTGAGATGACATGTTTTCTGAGCAAGTAATTTGTGGTCACTTAATACAACACTATATTTTCAGCAAATCAAAGGCTCCAAGAAGGACCACACCAATAAGAACTTACTGATTCTCAATCTTTTTAAATCAAATTAGTGTATAAAAACAAGTATAGAATTCACTTCAAAATGCTATCACAGAGGAAATTCTATTTTGTCTTGCAGGAAAAGAAAAATCATATATACTGATATAAGTGAGCATAGAGAATAATGCCTGGTGAAAGTATTAAGAATAAGAAACTAATAACTTGAATTAGATTATTTTTAATAGTATCTTTGACATTTCACAATGTTCTTTGCATGTGGGTAAGCATGCATGCGTGTGTGTGTGTGTGTGTGTGTGTGTGTGTGTGTGTGTGTGTGTGTGGTGTATGAGAAGGCACTTGGGAGTGTGTGTTCTTGGATACCTAAGGATGAAATGTGGAATCATATTGAATTGTTCTACTCCTTAGTGCTTTGTTTTGGGGATCCTAGGCTCTGCCTTTCAAGACTGGAGTTATAAGCTACTACCATATCTAAGATGATATTTTAGGTGGGTTCCAGGAATCGAAAAGGAGATTCTTTTTTCTTATGAGACAAAAACTTTAACCCCTGTGCCATCTCTTCAGGTCCAGAATATTCATTAAATATCTTGTGATGTTCATCTGGCTGCCTTAACGGCATTTGGCTGAACACTTCCTGGGTAGTTGAAGATTTATCAGTGGATAAAACACTGAGGAAAATAACCCTTAATAGTCTCTTCTTTCCACTTCATGATAAAATACTGCTAGACCAAATAGACATAGACATAGTTGTAGTGAGTTCATCAATGCAGCAACCCTGTCTTGTCCAGAAGATACATTTCTCTCCATATTCAGACTCTTATATTCTTAATGCCACTTCTTTTGCAACATTTCCTGAGCTTTGGGTGATGGGAACATATAAATGTACTGTTTGGTACCCAGTCATGTAGTCACTACACTTTGGTCCATTGTTACTCTCTGTATTAAAAACTGTACTAGTTACACTTATCTGTTGTGAGAGAACACCCAAAGTCAAGCAACTAAAGGGATATTTAAGGAAAACATATCAAATTAGGAGGAAGACTGGTAGGGAGGAAGAAAAGTCTTGATGGAAAAAGTATGGGAGATGGTCTTGGATAATAGGAAGGGAAAATTATGTAAATTAATTGTTTTCACATGTGAAACTCTGCAAGAAAATAATTTAAAAAGTATTCAAGTAAATGAAAAAAAATCTTGTGAAGTTCAGCGCACTGCTACTCATCAGCATCTGCTTTTTGCTGTCTACAGACACCACACACATTCTTAGGTTTTGTTTATGAACTTGAGTTTGAGTATATTCATTTGTAACTTCTCACTTTTTTAATTTTTTATTCAATTGCGTGCATGTGTGTGTGTGTGTGTGTGTGTGTGTGTGTGTAGAACCACAGGTGAATTCAGGAACTACCATGGCCCGCCTCCACCTTCTCCTTTTTTACTCTGCCCCAGGATTCACGGGCTCTGTCCTACCAGGACCAGGAACTCAGGCCGCCCCCGCTTCCACCCAACATCTGTATGTGGGGTCTAGGATCCGAACTCAGGACCTTCTGCCTGAAAGACAGAGGCTTAATCCCTGAGCCACCTCTCCAGCCCCTGTAACTTCTCACTTTTTCTAGTTCTACATTCTATTCAGAGTTTTTAGTGTTCCAAGAGAGAAAATGCACAAGATTATGGATTAGTAGAGTTTCTTAGCAGCATCATGAGTTGTACCCAATTCATGATGATCCACTGAGTGTTAAGAGAAAAAATTTTTAAGAAATAATTTTGTAGGAAAGGGGTTGACAGAGGCACATGATGCTCCCTAAAGTAAAAAAAAAAAAAAAAAAAAAAAAAAAAGGTTGCCTTTTCTAAGTTACATTTTTCAGAAGGAGCCAGGATTTGTATTCAGGTCCTTCTGCTTAATCTCTGAATAATCGCTTCATTTTACTGATGAAAAAGCAGCAAATCTCAGGTGGTTACAATTTCACTTGCTAAGTAAAATGTATGGAGCTAAATAGTTACTTTGTTCCAACCTAGACTAGTATAACCAAACACCATTTATAAACAACAAGCCTCTTATTTTATAGTTTTGTAATATGAATAGTCTAAGTCAGTGAGCTAGTAGTTTTGGAGTCTGGTGTAGATCACTTTCTAGCTGCAGATACCTCTGTCTTTGTATAATAGAAATAGTGACTTCTTTCTCTGGAATCATATGTAAGGGTATTCATCCCACCTTCATGACTTACTTATTTCTTAAATCTGTCACTTAATTCCACACTGTGTGGGTTAGTCTGAATAATGGAAAGGAATAAATATTTATTTCACAGAATAATTGCAAAAATCCCAGAATTCTTGTCCTAAGTCATCTTAGAGGCCATTAGAGCTCTGGATTTACCAGGAAAAATTGTTAGTAATAAATAATACTCTTTAGGGAACTGGCTCAAAATTTTAAAAGTTTTTTTAACATTTTTTATTATCTCCGCTCATACAAACTTAATAGGTACACCGGTTCCCTCCCTCCCTCCTCCTCCCCCCAACCCCTCTGCTCACCCTCCCCTCACCCCTCCCTCCCCACCCCCCAGTGCCTCCCCTCCCCCAATCCCCGGAGAATCCTTTAGTGTGCATGCCTGACTGTCCTCTGGGTCCTCCTCTCCGATGATGTACAAGGACCCAGCAGCATTTCCCTGAACCCTTTCCTTTGTTCCCCTTAAGCATAGGAACACTATTTTTTATTAGATTACTGAGGTGGGTCTTTTGATTAAAAAGTTGTTAGACGTGAAATTTAATGTTATAATATCCAAAGTTGAACTTCAGATTGGTGCCATCCTGGTTACATTAAGAACCGTCATGAAAAGCTCACTGAGAGTAAGATTTGATGCCATAAAATTAGAATTTAACCAAGAACTTGATATACAAGAGACCTCTGGATCACTAATAATACATTCTTCTCTTTTTAAATGAGTTCAAAGATGTTTTCTAGACTTCATAGTAATGTTAAAATATTCTAGCATGCCTGAATTTAACCTAGAATTTAGAAAAAACAGCACACTGTGGTTTTCCTGCATTTATTATGCTGATAAATTTGTGATCAAACATCTTGAGGGAAGTCTTATTTTGGTTTACAATTGTCCAGTTACAGGTATTAATCCAGATTGATAGGAGAACTCATAACAAAGTGTGGGGGTTGTCAGGTCCAAAGCCTGCTCTCTGGGTGATACATTAGTATCTGAAACTGGCTATAGCTAGGGATTCCTCCCCTGGGGGGGGGTTGAGTTTGCCTCTTGTCTGCAAGACAATGGCAGCTCTGTTCTTGGATCACTTTTGTTTCTCTTAGAAACTTGCTGGGCTGTTCCTCCCCCAACAGTTCATTCCTGCTTATCAGAAATATGCTTATGCACGGACAAAGTAACTCTGTCTTGAGGCTTACATTGTCCATTTCCTTCTAGCAACAAAGTTCCATGCCTGTTTTACTCTATCTGGCAACATCATGTCTGATCCCAAAGCAAGTAGATGTCACTCCTGCCTTTTCTTTGTTAATTGGAATGTATATGTTTTACATAATCCTGTAAAGAATTTGGCCCTGTTCCTTGATTGTTTCCTGTGTATGGTAAATACTGTGTATGTTACAATAAAGATGGCTTGGATGATGGACATCTTAGGCTCCCTCTGACCCGATGCCTGATCAATTTCTACTGTTCCCACTTCTGTTTCCTGCATGTAAGTCTGGGTTTATGCTGGTTTGTGGGCCCGCACATAAAATACAGGAATCAGCCATACTGTAGTCATGGGACTCCTAAGAGAGGGGTAAACTTCCCTTGCCCAAAAGCAGGTCTGTTCAAATATACTGAAGGATGCCAACTTCCTTAATTAGCTCCCTTCATCTCATCTATCTGGCCAATGATTGGTCCCACCCATCATGTACTGAGCCTCTCTAGCTATCAGACAATCATCAGAAGCTTACTTCTACCTCCTTTCTGCTTCACTATGGGATTTCCCAGGCTCCACATTACAGAGTCAGAAGTTCAGACTTCCACCATTTCCATCTGACATTTTTCAGAAGGAGCTGGGATCTGAATTGACTCAATTACTAATTCTTCACAGCTGTGCCCACAGTGCAAGCCTTCAATTGTCAAATTGACACCCATACCTATTTATGGGGTTATGACAATGGTATCCTGCAGAATAGCAGGGGAAAAATAATGTCTTGATGAGATAAGGTCCTTACCAGTGTCCATGAATTTAACAGATTTGTATTTAAACATGTTTTACCAGCACAAATAAGAATCCTTTTATTAGGAACTCCAGTTAAGTTTCTGGGTTTTGAAGATTCTGTGTTTAAAGAATCTATTATTTATCGTATAACACAGGTGAGGAGTGGGGGGAGGAAGACAAAAGGCATAAGAGAAAACTTCTTGGAGTATTGGGGGAATAAAAATGCATAATCTTAAATGGGACAGATAACACTGTTTCTGTGTCTTGCCATAATAAGAGTAACTAATTGTTTTTGTTTCTTTTTGAACCAGTTGTTGATTTAAGAATACATTTTCTATATCATTTTAAATAGTGATTAACATGTCAATCTTTGACAATTTATTATTTTCAATTTCATTTTCTAGCTGTTCTTGAAATGCCTGACCCTAGTGTCTGAGAAGACTGCCATGATACTACTAGACCAAGGACAAGAGGCTGATAGTTTTGAGCACAATTCTTTGGACATTTACTTACAATCATGGACTTGGACTACAAGAGTATATCCTTTTTCCTTGGTTCAGAAGAAGAGGTGCATACCAGGATCTAAGTGACTTCATCTAAGTTAGGAGATAATTGTCTCATCTTAAAATAACCAGGTTCACTTGGAATATCACAACTACTAATTTATTGATTCTTCAGATTTCTACTTTATAAAAATATATGCATAAAATGGTTGATTAGGACTCCTTTGCAATATTATGATTCAAGATGTCTTCAGTCAAATAGACCCATACACAAACCCATTATTCACTTTTATTCTTACAATAAGTCATTTCTATACAACCAATGCTGTGTCCTTACCTTCAAATGCTTCCACTGCTTGCTGTCCCATTTAGAGTTTCACTGCTGTGTACCAAAGTATTTATGCATCTGTTATTTGTGCATAACAGATGCATAGCTCTTAAATCTCTTTTGTTGACGTATGTCTGCATTTCATATGATCTTACTCATCCACTGTTGACCCAAAACTATCCTACTTTACATATTTTTAAACACCTTAAACCTTTTTGTGTTCAAGATGAGATTATTTGTTCTCATAATTTCAGAAAGTTTAGTTTATCCTTGACCCCTTATGCTTAGGAAAAGTATAATAGTGAAAAAGTTAATGGCATCCAAGTGGCAGCATCTCTAATGGTAAAATCAAACCATGGTATCTGTGAATGTGGGATCTGATGATGTTTCTAGTGGTGATATTCAGTATATGTAAGCTTTACTATTGAAGCACAAGCTATACTTTCTCTGAAGATGTCTCTTTCTATGGTAGATTCCATGCTTTGGCAAACTCTAATGGTTAGGTCCAAGCCAATTAATTGAATTATAGTAGATAAGGTTCATGGCATCTACTAGTTGAGTTCAGGCAATGGATCATGTATTGATGTTTCTCAGATTATCTCATGTCTGTGGAAATGTATAATTGAAAAAAATGACTGATGGGAAGGCTGTAGTAGAGATAATGGAATCTTTAAGGGGTGGCCCACATTATCATCTAGGAGATGACATCTTTAATTGTCAGTTTTGGAACATTATCGTTAATGGGACCAGGGTGAGAGAATCTGTAAATGTGAGACTGGAAGATAATAACTTCAATGGTAACACACAGTTCATGGTATTTGTAATGTGATGCACAATGATGGCATATCTGAGGATGAAAGCTAGGAAATGTTGTTTCTTCTAATGAAGCCTTGATGATGAAATCTAGCCCATGAAATGCAAGTCATTGTATTTCTTAATAATGAAACCTATTGTATTATTCTTTAATGTTGAGGCCAGGCCATGGTGTCTTTACTGGTTCATCCATTTGTCAGTGTCACCAATGGTGAGGCACGAACAATGACCTGTGTGCATATGAAGTCTATGTTGTACCATTTCTAATGATCTGGCATGAGGCAATGGCATCTGTAATGGCCCAAAAGTTATAAATCTCTGATGGTGAAGAGTAAATGAGGACACATCTAATGGTGAGGCACAAGGCAAGAGCATCTCCACTGGCGATGCTATCTCCAAATTCGGGATCTGGTAAATCACTTCCAATGATGGTGAGGCACGAACAATGACCTGTGTGCATATGAAGTCTATGTTGTACCATTTCTAATGATCTGGCATGAGGCAATGGCATCTGTAATGGCCCAAAAGTTATAAATCTCTGATGGTGAAGAGTAAATGAGGACACATCTAATGGTGAGGCACAAGGCAAGAGCATCTCCACTGGCGATGCTATCTCCAAATTCGGGATCTGGTAAATCACTTCCAATGATGGAGCCAGAGTTTAGCACTTCTAATGTGAAGCCTAAGCATGGCAATTCAATGTTGAATACCAGATATGATTTTCTTTTCTTTTCTTTTTTTTTATTTCCACTCTTACAAACTTAACAGGTATACCGGTCCCCTCCCTCCCTCTAACCACCCACTTCTCCTCCCTCCCCATCCCTCACCGCCCCTCCCTCCCCATCCCCCACCGCCCCTCCCTCCCCATCCCCCACTACCTCCCATCCCATTCCCAGAGCATCCTTTAATGTGCATGCCAAACTCTCCTCTGGGTCCTTCTCTCCGATGAGGTGCAAGGACCAAGTGGCATTTCCCAGAACCCTTTCCTGTGTTCCCGTTAAGCATAGGAACACTACTGTGGCTGTCAATCCCTTGCCTCCAAGGATCCTAGTGCCTTTAGCAAATGCTAGATTTTGTGGGATCAATAGTGTGTTGGACATTGTGCAGGGCATGCAAAGTCCAATTATAATTGCCTCATCCCTAACTTGTGTGGAGTATCTTGCATATCATTACTCCTCCCATCCTTGTGCTCTTACAATCTTACAGCCCCCTCTTCCGCAAATTTCCCTGAACTTCAGGTGGGGAGAGATTAAACTCATATAGAGTCTCTGATGTTCTGAATTATGGTTTGTTGATTTTCTTTTGTGGTTTTGCTGCTCCTGCAATGCCCTTCACTCCATCCTGAAGGGTATTGGATGTTACCCCCTGGCCAGAGATAAAAACCTGTTAAACTAGAGTCTTGTTATAAGAGTATATTCAAAGGTAGATGTAATAAAAGTAGGAAACCATGGTGAGGGAGGGGTCAATCACCCATTTGCAAAATGGTTACTGTCTATCAGGCAGCCTATATGCCCTCCCCTGCTGGTGAGATCATACCCCATAAGTTGCCAATGATCAGGAAGGAAAGTCTGTGAACTTAACCAGATGTCTTATTACTTACTGTTGGCCTAGCCCAATCAGCTCAAGGGAGTTCCCTACTTTTTCAACTAGGTTTTTATAGTCTCTGCCCTTATATTGAGGTCCTTGATCCATTTGGAATTAATTCTGGTACATGGTGACAAATATGGGTCCAATTTGAATCTTCTGCATGTGGAGATCCAGTTTTGCCAGCACCATTTATTGAAGATGTTGTTCTTTTTCCATTGGATTTTTTGGGCCCCTTTGTCAAAGATCAAATGGCTGTAGTTGTGTGGGCTTATATCTGGGTCTTCAACCCTTATCCATTGATCTGTGTGTCTATTTTGGAGCTAGTATCAGGCTGTCTTTATAACTATGGATTTGTAGTGTAGACTAGGGTTTGGTATGGTGATAACTCCAGCAGTGCTTTTGTTACTCAGGATTGTCTTTGCTAACCTGGGTCTTTTGTGCCTACATATGAATTTTAATATTGTTTGCTCAATCTCTTTAAAGAATTGCTTTGGCATCTTAATTAGTATAGTATTGAATTTGTATATTGCCTTTGGTAGGATCGTCATTTTTACGATGTTGATTCTGCCAATCCAGGAACATGGGAGGTCTTTCCACCTTCCGGTGTCTTCTGCAATTTATTTCTTTAGCGTTTTCATTGTAAAGGTCTTTTACCTCCTTGGTTAGGTTTATACCAAGGTATTTCATTTTTTTTAGGGGCTATAGTAAATGTGATTGTTTCTCTCAGGGCTTTTTCACTTCTTTCATTCTGGGCATATAGGAAGGCCACTGGTTTTTCTACATTTATTTTGCATCCTGACACCCTGCTGAGCTTCTCAATTAGTTCCAGGAGTTTCCTGGTGGAGTTTTTGGGATCCCTCAAGTATAAGATCATGTCATCTGCAAATAGGGATAGCTTGACTTCTTCCTTGCTGATTTGAATCCCTCTTATGTCCCTTTCTTGTCTTATGGCTTCGGCTAAGACTTCAAGTACAATATTGAATAGAAGTGGTGAGTGTGGACAGACTTGTCTAGTTCCTAATGGAAGCGGGAATGCTTCAAGTTTTTCCCCATTATGTATAATCCTTGCTGTATGCTTGTTGTATACAGCTTTTATTATATTGATAAAGGTTCCTTCCATTCCATCTGTCTCTAGGGTTTTGATCATAAAAGGCTGTTGGATCTTGTCAAAAGTTTTTTCTGCATTTATTGACAGTAACATATGGTCTTGGACTTTGAACTGGTTTATAAGATGAATTACATTTATTGATTTGTGTATGTTGAACCAATCTTGTGTGCTGGGATAAAAACTACTTGATCCCTGTGAATGATCTTTTTGATATGTTTCTGAATCCAGTTTGCTAAGATTTTGTTGAGAATTTTTGCATCTGTGTTCATCAGAGAGATTGGCCTATAATTTTCTTTTTTAAGTGTATCTTTATTAGGTTTTGGGATTAAAAAGATATTAACTTCATAGAAGGAATCTGGTAGTGTTGCTTCCTATGTTATTTGATGGAACATTTTAAGGAGTATTGGTGTTATTAACTTCTTAATTATAGGTAGAAGTCTGTGCTGAATCCATCGGTTCCAGAACATTTTTTGGTGGGAAGATTCGAGATTACTTCCTCACTTTCCTCATATCTTATAGGACTATTTAAATAATTAACAACTTCCTGATTCAATTTAAGTAAGTTGTGTTTAGTTAGGAATTCATCCATCTCTTTTGTGTTGTCAAATTTCACAGAGTATGTTTTTGAAAGGTGACGTTATAATTCTCTGGATTTCTTGGGTATCAGTAGTGATAACTCCTTGTTCATTTCTAATTTTGTTAATTTGAGTTTTCTCTCTCTTGCTTTTGGTTAATTTAGCTAGGGGTATATCAATCTCATTGATTTTTTCAAAGAACCAGCTTTTTGATTGGTTAATTTTCTCTATCGTTTTCCTAATAGGGATTTCAGATATTTCTCCCCTTAATTACTAATCTCTTCTCTTCCAGTGCTTTTGAGATCGGATTGCTCTAGTTTCTCTAAAGCTTTATTCTGTATTGTTAAGTTATTTATTTCTGATGTTTCCATTTTTCTGATGTAGGCATTAAGAACTATGAACTTACCTCTTAGAACAGCTTTCATTGTGTCCCAGAGATTTTGGTAAGTTGTATTTTCATTATTGTTCCCTTTCAGGAAATCTTGAATTTCCTTTTTAATTTATTCCTGAATCCAGTTCTCATTCAGCATCATAATGTGAGTTTCCAGGAGTTAGTGTATTTCTGTTGTTTGTTGTTTTGTGGATGGCAAGCTTTAGGTCCGTGGTGGTCTGATAGGGCACAGGCTAGAATTTCAATTTTCCTGTATATGTGGAGATTCATTTTGTGGTCCAATAGATGATCTATTTTGGAGCAAGTTCCATGTGCTGCTGAGAAAAATGTGTATTCTTTGGTGTGTGGATGATAAGTTCGATAGAGATCTGTAAGGTCCATTTCTTTAAGGGTTTGATTAAGTTCCAATTGTTTCTGTTAAGCTTTTGACCTGTTGATCTATCCCATGTTGAGAGGGCAGTGTTGAAATCCCCAAAAATTACCCTTTGGGGGTTGATTTCTTGCTTTAGACGCTGTAGGGTTTTCTTAATGAATGTGGAGGGGCCTGTGTTGGGTGCATATATGTTCATATATGTGAAGTCTTCCTGGTAAATTGTACCTGTGACTAAAATGTAGTATCCATCTGTGTTTCTTATGATTTTTTTTTTTTTGGTTTGAAGTTCACTTTGTCCGTCAGCATAATGGCTACCTACCCCTGCCTGTTTCCTAGTTCCATTAGCTTGCAGAATTTTGGACCAGCCTTTTATTTTTAGGATGTGCCTATCTTTTATGGTGAGATGAGTTTCTTGACGGCAGCAGATTGATGGGTTGTGGTTTTTAATCCAAGTTTGTAATCTGTGTCTCTTAATCAATGAGCTAATACCACTGGCATTTGATGTTATAATGGAGAAATTATTTTTAATTCTGGACATTTTTTATGTTTAGTGGGTTTTGTAAGCGTATTTTTTGACATTTATTTTTTGCGGGTATTACTTCCCTTCTGTCCTCCTGGATACACTTGTTTTTTTCCTTCAAGTTTGAGTATCATTTCTAGCATTTTTGAAGGCCTGGTTTGGTAGATATGTAAGCCTTCAAGCTGTCTTTGTTCTGGAAAATTTTTCTTTCTCCCTCGATCATGACAGATAGTTTTGCCTGTATATCAGTCTGGGTTGGCATTTTTGTTCATTTAATACTTGAAGTACATCTCTCCAAGCTCTTCTTGCTTTTACTGTTTCCATTGAGAAGTCATTTATTATTTTAATAGGTTTCCTTTAAAAGTGACTTGCTTTTTTCTCTTGAACTCTGAGCACCTTTTCTTTGTCTTGAATGTGGAGTGTTTTGACTATTTTTTGCCATGGCGATTTTCTATTTTGGTCATATCTGTTTGGGTGCGAAATGCCTCTTGTATTTGGATGGGCTCTCATTCTTTAGTTGAGGGAAGTTTTCATTTATTATAATTTGAAAAATTCCTCAGGGTGTGGTATTTTAGGATTTTGCTCTAGTATTCCATGAATACGCATGTTAGGCTTCTTCAGAGTGTCCCATATCTCTTGAATCTTCCTCTCAACTATCTTTTCAGCATTAACAATCTCTTCATTGTGCTGGTTAATTCTCCCACTTTGTCTTCAAATTCTGAAATTTCTTTTCTGCTTTGTTAGTTTTGCTGATTAGACCTCTCGTTGGTTTTGGGTTGAAGTAATTGTCTTTTAGTTTGATTTTAAACTCTGCCTGAGGCTGTTTAACTGCTCTATGCATTTTTGTTTCTTGAACTGTTTTTCTCAATCCTCCAAGTGCTTTGTGTTTATTCAAGTGGTTGATGCGGTGGTTTTAATTCCTCTTGGATTTCCTCTTTCATAGTCTTAATCATGGTAAGATTATTTGAAAGTTGTTCATCCGGGTCTGTCTTCTTGGCTATTTTCTGTGATTTTGTTCTGGTTGGAATCCATCATTATGGGATTAATTCTTTTGGTGAGTGATTGGTCTTTTGGGTTTGTTTCTCATGGATCTGCACTTTCGACATGTAGCCAGCCACACTGCTTGCCTCACATAAAAGACCCTGGGTTTGATATCTAGAAACCCTCTCACCCAAACAAAAAACCCTACAACAGCTCCCTTCTTCCACCCTCTCTTTTTTTTTTTTTTTTAATTTTTTTTTTATTATTATTTATTCAACTGCGTGCATGTCCGCGCGCGCGTGTGTGTCTGTGTCTGTGTAGAACCACGGATGAACTCGCGAACCACCATGGGCGTCTCCACCTCCTTCTGCCCTGGGATTCACAGGCTCCGCCCTACCAGGACCAGAAGCGCAGGCGTCTGGCGTCTATACCCTTCCACCCTCTCTTCAGGTCTTGGGAAATCAAAGCTGGTCTCCAGCTGCTATGGAGGTGAAATGATTCTTCTGCTTTCACCTTCTGAGAGCTGTATTCCTGTAGCATTCTATCTGAGAAAAAGTTGTGTGCATGCATGACATTGAACTCAGGAGAGCCTTTGAGAGCAGGGGCCTTACCCTGCCTCACCCTGCCTTTGAAGCTCTCTCCCTGATCCTGAGTACAGGTTTTACATGTTACAGCCATGGGAAATTTGGGCTTTTTGCTGTTCTTTTTTTCTTCCTTCCATTTTTTCCTCTTTCATGTATGTATGAGGTATGTTTTGCATCGATGGTGCACATGGATGGGTGTATGTCCCTGAGTGCACTTCAGTGTGTGTACACTTGAGTGAGTTGTATTTTCATTATTGTTCACTTCTAGGAAATATCGAATTTCCTTTTTGATTTATTCCTGAACTGAATTCATTCAGCATCATAGTGTGTAGTTTCCAAGAGTTAGTGTATTGTCTGCTGTTTGTTGTGTTGCAGATGTCAAGCTTTAGACCATGGTGGTCTGATAGGGTACAGGCTAAATTTTCAGCTTTCCTGTGTATGTGGAGATTCATCTTCTGGCCCAATATGTGGTCTGTTTTGGAGAAAGTTCCGTGCGTTACTGAGAAAAATGTGTATTCCTTGGTGCTTGAATGGAAAGTTTGATAGAGATCTGTAAGGTCCATTTCAGTAAGCGTTTGATTTAGTTCCAATGTGCCTCTGTTAAGTTATTGGCCTGTTGATCTGCCCCACATTGAGAGTATGAAATCGCCAAGTATTATCATTTTGGGATTGATTTCTTGTTTTAGACATTGTAGCATTTGTTTGTGAATGTGGAGGAGCCCATATTAGGTGCTCCTTATATGTTCAGTATGAAGTCTTCCTTGTGCATTGTATCTGTGACTAAAATGTAGTGTCCTTCTGTATCTCTTGTGATTTTCTTCAGTTTGAAGTCCACTTTGTCAGAGAGCATAATTGCTACCCCTGCTTGTTTCTTGGTTCCATAAGCTTGAAGAATTTTTGGACCCGCCTTTTGCTTTTAAAATGTGCCTATCTTTTGTGGTGGGATGTGTTTCCTGAAGGATGCGGATGGATGCGTTGTGATTTCTAATCCATGTTTATAACTTGCATCTTTTCATTGGTGATTTGATTCTACTGATATTTAGTGTTATAATGGAGAAATTACTTTAAAAATTTTTTTCAACTCATACAAACTTGATAGGTACCCCATTCCCCTCCCCCCTCTACCCCTCCCTGGATCCCCTTGCTCTCTCCCCTCATTTTCCCTTCATTTTCTTCCTCCCACCCTTTCTCCTAGTGCCCCCCTCAATTCCTGGAGCCTCCTTTAGTGTGCATGTCAAACTTCCCTCTGGGTCCTCCTCTCTGATGAGGTGTAAGAACTCAGTAGCATTCCCCAGAGCTCTTTTTTGTGTTCCCCTTTAGTATATTAACACTATTGTGGCTATTAATCCCTTGCCTCTAAGGATCTTGGAACCTGTGATCCATGCTAGACGTCGGGGATCAATGACCTGTTGGTCATTGTGCAGGTCATGCAAAGTCCTATTACAATTACTTCGGCCTTAACCTGTGTGGAATATCTTACATATCGTTGCTCCTCCCCATCTTTAGGCTCTTACAATCTTACCTCCCCCTCTTCCGCAGATTTCCCTGAGCTTTGGGATGGGGAGAGATTAGGCTGGCCTAGTTCCGGGTGGTTGATATAGAGTCTCTGATGTTCTGGATTATGGTTTGTTGATTTTTTTTTCAGTTTTGCTGCTCCTGGAATGCCCTTCACTCTATCCTGATGGGTATTGGATATTGCCCCCTGGCTAGAGATAAAACCTGTTAAATTAGTGTCTTGTTATAAGAGTATATTCAAAGGTAGATGTAATAAAAGTAGGAAACCGGTGTGAGAGAGGGTCAATCGCCCATTTGTGAAATGGTTACTTTCTATCTGCCAGACTATATGCCCTCCCCTTCTGATAAGATCATACCCATCTGTTGTAAATTATCAGGAAGGAAATCTGTGAACTTAATCAGATGTCTCATTACTACTTTCAGTCCTTGATGGTGGCCTATTTGCTCTGTTGTACCATGGTCCCCTCTCTCTTGTTAGTAGTGTGTCCCTCCTTCCCCATCACTCCTGTTCATAATCTTTGCAATTACTGTAGGTATTACAGAGATTTATCTTTGAGTGTCTCTAAGTAGGTTTGGTACTAGGAGCCACCTATTAGGGAGTACATATGACACTTAATTTTCTGTGTCTGGGATACTTCACTCAGTAATTGTTTCTGATTTCATCCACTTCCCAACAAATTCCATTAATTCATAATTTTTGATGGCTGAGTAGTACTCCATTATATCCACTCGTCAACTGTTGGACATTTGGGTTGATTCCATGACTTTGCTATTGTAAACAGTGCTGCTATGAACATGGTCGTGCTTGTGCTATTGAGGTGAATTTTTGCTGTATGGGAGGTTATTCCCAAAAGTGGAATCGCAGGGTCATCTTGCATTTCAGTCCTTTAATTTCTTTTTCTATTTTTATAAATTTTTTATTATTTCTGCTCATACAAACTTAATAGGTACACCAGTTCCCTCCCTCCTGTCCTCCCCCCGAACCCCCTGATCCCCTTCCCTCCCCCCCCTTCCCTATCCCCCAGTGCCTCCCCCCCAATTCCCAGAGTGTCCTTTATTGTGCATGCCTGACTCTCCTCTGGGCCCCCTCTCCGATGACATACAAGGACCCAGTGGCCTTTCCCTGAATCCTTTCCCGTGTTCCCCTTAACCATAGGAACACTACTGTGGCTGTCAATCCCTTGCCTCCAAGGATCTTGGTGCCTTTAGCAGATGCTAGACTTTGTGAGGTCAGTAGTGTGTTGGACATTGCGCAGGGCACGCAAAGTGCAATTATGATTGCTTCGGCCCTAACTTGTGTGGAGTATCTTGCAAATCATTCCTCCTAATCCTTGTGCTCTTACAATCTTACTGCCCCCTCTTCCGCAAATGTCCCTGAGCTTCAGGATGGGGAGAGATTAGTTGGCCTAGTTCTAGGTGGTTGATATAGAGTCTCTGAAGTTCTGGGTTGTGGTTTGTTGATTTTCTTTTGCAGTTTTGCTGCTCCTGCAATGCCCTTCACTCCATCCTGATGGGCACTGTATGTCACCCCTGGGTAGAGACAAAAAGCTGTTCAACTGGAGTCTTGTTATAAGAGCACATTCAAGGGTAGATGTAATAAAAGTAGGAAACCTCAGTGAGGGAGGGGTCAATCACCCATTTGCAAATTGGTTCTTTTTATCTGCCAGACTATATGCCCTCCCCTTCTGGTGAGATCATACCCCCTCAGTTAAATGATCAGGAACGAACGTCTTGAACTTAACCAGGTGTCACATTACTTACTTGCAGTCCTTGATGGAGGCCTATTTTCTCTGCTGTAACATGGTCCCCTCTCTCCTTGTTTCTGGTATGGCCCTCCAACCCCATCCCTCCTGTTCATAATCCTTGCAATTACTGTAGGTATTACATAGATTTACCTTTGAGTGTCTCTAGGTGGGCTGGGTGGGTTTGGTACTAGGAGCCACCTATTAGGGAGTACATATGGCACTTAATTTTCTGTGACTGAGATACTTCACTTAATATAATTGTTTCTAATGACATCCATTTCCTGGCAAATTCCAGTAATTCCTCATTTTTGATGGCTGAGTAGTACTCCATTGTATAAATGTACCACATTTTCCTTATATATGCCTTGTCAACTGTTGGACATTTGGGTTGATTCCAAGACTTTGCTATTGTAAACAGTGCTGCTATGAACATGGTCGTGCTTGTGCTATCCACGTGAATTTTTGCTGTATGAGGGATTATTCCCAAAAGTGGAATAGCAGGGTCATATGGCATTTCAATCTTTAACTTTTTTAAGAATCGCCAGAGGGCTCACCAGAGTGGTTGTATAAGCGTGCATTCCCACCAGCAATTTGATGTTGCTTGTATTGTGGATTTTTGCCATCCTGACCGGGGTGAGATGATGTCTCAGGGAGGTTTTGATTTGCATTTCCCTTATAGCTAAAGATGCAGAGAATTTTTTAAGATATTTGTTAGACATTTCAATTTCTTCCCTGGTAACGTTTCTTCTAAGTTCCTAGGCACATTTTTTAATTGGGCCATTTGTTTGCTTGGTGTTTAGTTTTCAAAGTTCTTTGTGCACTCTGGACAGTAGAGCTCTATCAGATATGGTTAGTGAAGATTTTCTCCCATTCTGTGGGTTGCCTTTGTGCTCAAGTTACAATCTCTTTATCTCAACAGAAGCTCTTTATTTTCATAAGATCCCATCTGTTGAGTGTTGGTTGTAGTGACTGTGCTATTGGATTTCCGATTAGGAACTGTTGGCCTAGTTCAATCAGCTTGAGGGAGTTCCCTACCATTTCAACTAAAGTTTTTATAGTCTCTGGCCTTATATCGAGGTCCTTGACCCATTTGGAATTAAGTCTTGTACATGGTGACAAGTACAGGTATAGTTTTAATCTTCTGCATGCAGATAGCCAATTTTGTCAGCAACATTTGTTGAAGATGCTATTCTTTTTCCATTGGATTTTTGGGCCCTTTGTCAAAGATCAAATGGCTGTAGTTGTGTGGGCGTATATCTGGATCTTCAACCCTTATCCATTGATCTGTGTATCTATTTTGGAGCCAGTACCAGGCTGTTTTTGTAACTATGGATTTGTAGTATTGACTAAGGTTTAGTATGATGATACCTTCAGCAGTGTTTTGTTATTCAGGATTGTTTTTGCTATGCCGGGTCTTTTGTGCCTCCGTATGAATTTTGAGATTGTTTGGTCAACCTCTTTAAAGAATTGCTTTGGGATTTTGGTTGGTATAGCATTGAATCTGTATATTGCATTTGGTAGGATGGTCATTTTTATGATATTGATTCTGCCAATCCAGGAGCATGGAAGGTCTTTCCACCTTCTGGTTCTTCTGTAATTTCTTTCTTTAGGGTTTTAAATTTTCATTGTAAAGGTCACTTACTTCCTTGGTTAGTTTATACCAAGGTATTTCATTTTTTTAGGGGCTATAGTAAATGGGATTGTTTTAGAGCTTTTCACTTCTTTCATTCTGGGCATGTAGGAAGGCCACTGTACGTTTATTTTGTATCCTGCCACCCTGCTGAACTTCTGTATTAGTTCCAGGAGCTTCCTGGTGGATTTTTTGGGATCACTCAGGTATAAGATCATATCATCTGCAAATAGAGATAACTTGACTTCTTCCTTGCCAATTTGAATTCCTATTATCTCCCTATCTTGTCTTATGCCTCAACTAAGATTTCAAGTACAAGTGAGTAGAAGTGGTGAGAGTGGACAGCCTTGCCTAGTTCCTGATGGAAGCGGGAATGCTTCAAGTTTTTCCCCATTGAGTATAATCCTTGCTTGGCTTGTTGTATACAGCTTTTATTATATTGATGAAGGTTCCTTCCATTCCAACCGTCTCTATGGTTTTGATGATAAAGGGCTGGATCTTGTCAAAGATCTTACACCTTTGGATCTTGTCAAAGCTTTTTCTGCATCTACAAGAATATCATGTGGTCTTACATTTTGGACTGGTTTATATGGTGAATCATTTATTGATTTGTGTATGTTGAACCAACCTTGTTTTTTTTTTTTTTTAAGAGAACAAGAGTTTACTTTCTTACGACTTCGGGTACAGTTCTCAGTCCAGCTTGATGGGAGAGCATGCACCAACACCAGGGCTGAGGGAACTGACCACATCATCACCACATAAAGGCTGAGAGATAGACAATCCTTACTTGCCAGAGCAGCATGTCTGGCCAAGTATACAGAAGAATGCTGACTCTCTCAACCAGCTCTCCGTGATTTATGCAGGGCCTAATCCCTCCCACCACAGGCTGGGCCTTCCCCATCAGTTAGATAATCTCTTGCAGGTTTGCTCTGGGCTTAACTCAACCATCAACTCTCTACAAACGTGCCCAGAGCTTAAACCTTCAACAGTCAAGTTGACACCTGTGCCTAACTATGACACTCCACCCCTTGTCAACTTGACACAAAAACATAGCAATTTTAAACTCTAACCTTCAATCCTTGTCCCCATAGGTGTTAAAATATAAATACATGGACAATGTTTAAAATGTTCTCACTAAAACGTCAGTTCCAACATATAAAAGTTCAAAGTTTTGAACTTTAAAAGATTATTAATCAGAAGAAATTAAGTACTTTAAAACAAAACATTAAAACAGAAGGATCTTAAAACAATAAGAAAACATTAAAAAGATCAAAGTCCAACAAATCACCGCATCCTATACTTCATGTCCATCTTCTGCCGCTCATCATGTAGTCAAGGTGGCTCAAAAATTCTAGGCAATCCCAGTCCCTGTTTGCAGCTTAAAGTTGTAAAAGCAGAGTTCCGCTGAACTAGGCTGAATCTCCACTCACAACAGTCCTCAGCATACATCCCACGGTTCTGGCATCTCCAAGTCTCTGGTTTCACCCCTGCAGCTATACGTTTCACCTTCTCTCACAGGAACTCTACGCCTGCCACTTGGTGCCAAGTTTTTGCTGCTTTCCATGAACCCCTCAAACTGTTCACCAAAACCAGTGCCACCTGGGGGACGCTGCCAGACTCTGAAGCGAGTTTGAAACATAGCTTAGTCCACTGGAGCTACAGCTGTACCACCTTTAACGTGCTGACGATGGAAAAGCCTCTTAGGCAGCCAAACATCCAAAGGGCAAGAAACGGCTTTAACTTGGGCTTTCGGCCCCTGAAGGAATTTGAATTTCCAAACCACGACCTTGCTATACGGTTGTTTTCACATCTTCCACCATCCCAGTGCAAGTCACTAGGTTTTCCTTCACTGATACACATTTCTCCAACAGCAGCAGATATTCTGCTGCCTGCCCTTTGCACATGCAAACCTTCAAGGCTGCCAACACAGCTCTCCTCTGTCAAGCAAACCAGTCCATTGTCTTTAAATTCAGCTTTACCAAAATCCTTGTTCCCCTCATCACAAATTGGGCCCAATCTCTCTCAGCAACTGGCCCACTAAACTTTGAAGAACGGTATTTGTAAATCCACAAAGTGAAAATTCTCAAGCATTTCCAACTTTGTCCAGCAGAACCGTTCAAAAGCCACAAAACCCACATAGTCAGATTTATCAGCAACACCTCACTTCCTGGGTACCAAATTCTGTTGCAGTCAGCCTGCAACATTGCTGATAAATCACCATCAAATGGCGTAAGGAACAAAGGTTTCTTTTCTTTTTTTTTTAAAAAATTTAATTATACATTTTAAAATTTTTTTACCAGTTCCCTCCCTCCCCCCTCCTCCCCCTGAACCCCCTCCTCCCCCTCCTCTCCCTCCCCATCCCCCAGTGCCTCCCTCCCAATTCCCAGAGAGTCCTTTATTGTGTACGCCTAACTCTCCACTGGGTCCTCCTCTCCGATGACATATAAGGACCCAGTGGCATTTCCATAAGCCCTTTCTCTTGTTCCCCTTAAGCATAGGATCACTGCTATGGCTGTCAATCCCTTGCCTCCAGGGATCTCAGTGCCCTTAACTTATGCTAAGCTTTATGAGGGCAACAGTGCACTGGACATTGCGCAGGGCATGCAAAGTCCCATTATGATTGCTTTGGCCCCAACTATTGTTGAGAATCTTGCAAATCATTGCTCCTCCCATCCTTTTGCTCTTACACTCTTACTGCCCCCTCCTCCCGCAAATGTCCCTGAGCTCCAGGATGGGGAGAGATTAGGCTGGCCTAGTTCTATGTGATTGATATAGAGTCTCTGAAGTTCTGGATTGTGGTTTGTTGATTTTCTTTTGCCAAAGGTTTATTTTCTTACGATTCCTGTGAACCATCCTTGTGTGCCTGGGATAAAGCCTACTTGATCCCCATGAATGAGCTTTTTGATATGTTTTTGAATCCGATTTGCTAAGACTTTGTTGAGAATCTTTGCATTTGTGTTCATCAAAGAGATTGGCCTATAGTTTTCCTTTTTAAGTGTATCTTTATTAGGTTTTTGGATTAAGACAATATTAGCTTCGTAGAAGGAATTTGGCAGTGTTCCTTCCTTTGCTATTTGATGGAACAGTATAGGGAGTATTGGTGCTATTAGCTCTTTAAATGTCTGATAGAACTTGTGCTGAATCAGTCTGGTCCAGAACATTTTTTGGTGGGAAGATTTGAGATTACTTCTTCGATTTCCTCTTATGTTGTAGGACTATTTAAATAATTGAAAACTTCCTGAGTCAATTTAGGTAAGTTGTGGTTACTTAGGAATTCATCCATTTCTTTCGTGTGTTCTCAAATTTCACAGAGTATAAGTTTTTGAAATATGATGTTATAATTTCCTGAATTTTTTGGGTATCATAGTGATAACTCCATTTTAATTTCTAATTTTGTTAACTTGGGTTTTCTCTCTTGCTTTTGGTTAATTTAGCTAGGGGTGTATCAATCTTATTGATTTTTTCAAAGAAGAAGCTTTTTGAATGGTTTATTCTCTGTATCATTTTCCTTATCTCAATTTCGGGTATTTCTCCCCTGATTTTGCTAATCTTCTCTCTTCTACTGCTTTTGGGATCAGATTGCTCTAGACTCTAAAGCTTTAAGCTGCATCCTTAAGTTACTTATTTGTGATGTTTCTATAACTTACCTCTTAGGACAGCTTTCATTGTGTCCCAAAGATTTTGATAAGATGTATTTTCATTATCGTTTGCTTCCAGGAAATTTTGAATGTCCTTTGTTTATTTTATTTTTCATTTATTTATTTTTCCGCTCATACAAAGTAGTAGGTACCCCTGTCCCCTCCCTCCTGCCACCCCTCTCTGAATCTCCCTGTTCTTCCCCCCTTTTCCCCTTCTTTTCCCCCTCCTTCCCTTTCTCCCAGTGCTCCCTCCCCACAACTCTGAAGCATCTTTTAATGTGTATATCAAACTTTCCTCTGGGTCCTCCTCTCTGATGAGGTGTAAGGAACCAGTGGCATTTGAATTTCCTTTGTAATTTCTTCCTGAACCCAATTCTCATTCAGCATCATAGTGTTTAGTTTCCAGGACTTAGTGTATTTTCTGTTGTTTGTTGTGTTGCAGATGTCAAGCTTTAGACCATAGTGGTCTGGTAGAATTTCAACTTTCCTGTATATGTGGACATATGTGTTTTGTGGCCCAATATGTGGTCTATTTTAGAGAAAGTTCTGTGTGCTGCTGAGAAAAATGTGTATTCTTTGGTGTGTGGATGAAAAGTTCAATAGAGATCTGTCAGGTCCATTTCAGTAAGGCTTTGATTAAGTTTCAATGTGTCTCTGTTAAGTAGTTTTTGACCTGTTGATCTATCTCCTGTTGAGAGGGGCGGTGTTGAAAACCCCTAGAATTATTGTTTGGGGGTTGAATTTCTTGCATTAGACCTGTAGTGTTTGCTTGATGAATGTGGAGGAGTCAGTATTAGGGGTGCATATATGTTCAGTATTGTGAGTCTTCTGGTGAATTGTATCGGTGACTAAAATGTAAGTATCCTTCTGTGTCTCTTATGAATTTTATAGTTTGAAAGTTCACTTTGTCTGATAGCATTTAGCTACCCCTGGCTGTTTCCTGGTTTCCTTATCTTGCAGAATTTTTGACCAGCATTTTATTTTAGGATGTTCCTATCTTTGTGGTGAGATGATTTTCCTGAAGGCAGCAGATTGATGAGTTGTGATTTTTAATATCCAAATTTGTAATCTGTGTCTCTTGATTGGTGAGTTAATTCCATTGACAATTTAATGTTATAATGGAGAAATTACTTTATTTTTTTTTAAAGTGCAGTTTTAAATTTTATTTATTTGTATGTGTGTGTGTGTGTGTGTGTGTGGTGTGTGTGTGTGTTGTGGTGTGTATCAGAGGGCACTGTGTGTCCCTGTGAAGGACTAAGAGTGACTTCAGGAATCTTCCTGGATTGCTTCTACCTCCTTCTTGCTTCACTCTGCAATTTCCAGTCTCTACACATTAGGGCCAGAAGTGCAGGTTGCCGCCATTTCTCCACCTGGCGGTTATATGTGGGACCTGGGATGTGACCTCAGGACCTTCTGCTTGCAAGCCAGGGTCTTTACACCTGAGCCACCTCTCCAGCCCCGAGAAAGTACTTTTAATTCTGAACACTTTCTATGTTTAGTGGCTTTTGTAAGTATCTTATTTGGCTTTTAAGTTTTGGTGGTATTATACTTCCCTTTTGTCCTCCTGGATATGCTTGTTCTTATCTTCAAGCTTAAGTATCATTTGTAGCATTTTTTTTTGAAGGCCTGGTTTGGTAGACATGTAAGCCTTCAAGTGTCTCGGTGCGAGAAAATTTTATGTTTCCCCCCCTCCATTTGTCAGATTGTTTGCGGGGTATATCAGCCTGGGTTGACATTTTTGCTCATTTCAATATTTGAGCACATCTCTCCAAGCTCTTCTTGCTTTTACTGTTTCTACTGTTTCTACTACAAACATTTGTTGTATTCATAGGTTTACCTTTAAAAGTTACTTGTTTTTTTTTTTTTCCCTTGAAGTTCTCAGCACCATTTCTTTGTCTTAATGTGGAGTGTTTAACTTTATTTCCCGTGGCGAGTTTCCTATTTTGGTCATATCTGTTTGGGGTGCAGAAGGCCTCTTGTATATGGATGGGCTTCTCCTTTTTTAGATTAAGCAAGTTTTCCTTGATGATAGTTTGAAAAATTTCCTCAGGTGTGGTATTTTGGGATTCTTGTTCTGGTATTCCATAAATACACATGTTAGGCTTCTTCAGGGTGTCCCAACTCTTGAATATTTCTCTCAAGTATCTTTTTGTCTGTAACAACCTCTTCCATTGAGCCGGTTAATACTCCCACTTTGTCTTCAGGATTTGAAATTCTATTTTCTGCTTCATTTGTTCTGCCAATAGACTCTCTGTTGAGTTCTGGGTTGAGAATAACTTGTCTTTTAGTTCAATTTTAAACTCTGCTTGAGTCTGTTTTAACTGCTCTATGCCTATTTTGTTTCTTGAACTGTTTTGCTCAACTCCTCCAAGTGTCTGTTGTGTTCCTCTTCTAAGTTGTTGATGTGGTTATTTAACTCCTCCCAGATTTCCTCTTTCACAGTATTGACCATGGTGATGATCATGCTTTGAAAGTCGTTATCTTGGGTCAGGCTTTTTGGCTATTTTCTGTGGATTTATTCTGGTTGAAGTTATCATTATGGGGTTAATTCTTTTGGTGAGAGATTTGTTTTCTTGGGTTTTGTTTCTCACGGATTTACACTTTGACTTAGGCATTTTTGTTTTACCTCTTAAGACCTTTTTACAATTTCTGTATGTTTTTGACTGAACTGAATTAGTTGGTATCACTATTCTCAGGCAGTTATTGCTAGTGTTTGCCTTGGTATTGGTTACGCTTGTTGTTATCATTATTTCCTGGATGAGGCTATTAGTCAGTACAGGGAGTGTACAGGGGGTGAATATTAGTATAGTAGTGCACTTTTACGATTTAATACCTTGGTGATATGTGAGGGTGAGTGGTATATTCCCTGACATTGTATGTGTTTTGGGAGTGGCTATATGGAAAAGTTACTCTACAGTAAGTGATAACTGAAGGGAACAGGATGGTAAAAAGGGGGTTTATTTATCTTTGGGCTGGATGTGGAGAATTTGTCCCATGTAATAGGATGAATTTAGAGGATTTCAGATGTGTGGCCTTTGTCCCCTAGAGGTTTGCTTGGGTGTTCTTTGGAATCTGTTGAATTCTGATGAGCAGTGTGTCCTCCCTGGACTGGGGCACAGTGTGTCCTTGCTGGATTGCTCGCATCCCAGGTGGTCGGGTGGAAAGGTCAGAAGGTGCTGGCAACGGGTGCAATTAACCTGGAGACCTGGGTGTGGCCTAGGGGTCTTCCCCAGCCTGGAGAAGCGTCTGCTCTGACTCGCTGGTGGGAGGAGCTGAGACAAGTGGGTTACCTGGGGCTTGGAGGAGAGCTGGGGATGTTTACCTGGGGCTCAGTGTGTCCTCGCTGGATTGCTGCATGTCCAAGGTGGGAGGGTGGAAAAGGGAGAAATTTCTTTTAATTCCTGACATTTTTTGTTTTAGTGGCTTTCATAAATGTATTACTTAGCTTGTAGGCGTTGGTGGTATTATACTTCCCTTCTGTCCTCCTGGATATGTTTGTTCTTTCCTTCAAGCTTGAGTATCTTTTCTAGGATTTGTTACAGACCTGGTGAGGTGATCATGTAAGCCTTCAGGATGTCTTTATGTTGAAAAATTTTTCTTGTACCCTCGGTCATGGATGATAATTTTGCTGGGTTCACATTTGTGCTCATTCGATACTTGAAGTATGTCTTTCCAAGCTCTGGATTTTACTGTTTCCATTGAAAAATCGTTTGTTATTTTAGTAGGTTTACCTTTAAAAGTGAGTTTTTTTTTTCTCTTGAAGCACTCAGCACATTTTCTTTATCTTGTATGTGTAGTGTTTTGACTATTCGCTGTCTTGGAGATCATGCTTTGAAAATCATTATCTTGGGTCTGGCTTTCTTGGCTGTCTTCTGTGAGTTTGTTCTGGTTGGATTCCATCATTATGGGGTTCATTCTTTTGGTAGGGAGATTTGTTGTCTTGGGTTTTTTTTCTCATGGATTTGCTCTGTTACCTGGGCATTTTTGTTTATCTCTTATGACCTCCTTTTTGTTTCTCTGTGTTTTTTGACTGAACTGAATTAGATAGTATTACTACTAGCATCCACCATATCCGACCCACTGCCTGGGTCAGGGTCCCAGGCAGAAAGGCAAAGAGGCTAGTTGGGGCACAGAGATGACCTGGGGTCTGAGGCTTGGTTTAGGGGCCTTACCTGAGGATCAAGTAGTCAGCCCTGAGGAGCAGGGAGTCCACACTGAGGAGAAGAGAGTCTGCCTGGGTCAGAGTCTGGGGCAGAAGGCTATTTTCATGTCTTAATTCACAATCCCACTCTCCTCCTCTTCCTCTAATAACCCTTCTTCTCCCAATCTATTGTTGTTAGGAGGTTTATTTTCTATCCACCTTCTTTCCATTCGCTCTAAGTGTATGCAGAATAGTTCTTACTACTCTGTGGTTGTTCCTACCCATTCAGTGGCCTCAACAGTGGGTGCAGTGGACCAGTCCCCAGGAACCGGCTGAGCACTTCAGTCCTCTGTTGGGAACTGCTGGATGGGCACAGAGGACACTTGCATGCCCTCGGGCCAGTTGGTCACCTCAGGCTGCGCAGCTGTGAACTCAGGCTCGGGCATAGGCCATAGCCCTGGATGTTCTCCTTGGTCCCAGCCTTTTCAGAAGTGGCCTGCTCTTGCTTCTCGATCACTTCAGGATCTCCGTAGAAGTAGAGATCAGGCATGAACTCCCAAGGGTGTTGCCGGGAGATGGAGCCTCACACACGCAGATCTTCCCTGGCCAGCATCCACCATATCAGACCCACTGCGTAAGCTCCCTTGTTGTGGCTGGGGATGGCCATGTCCACCTAGCAAAGAGGAGACACAGAGGGATGGTGGGCAGGTGGACATAGGACGCCTCTGTAAAAGATTGGTGGTCTGCCCTGAGGTCAGTCATCATCAGAGACTTGGCTCTTGGAAGGCTGCCTGGATCTGATTAGTGAAGGTCCCAGGAGTGAAGCAGCCAGTGATTCTGGTGGCTCCCATGGCAGCGGCAAACTTCAGCATAGTGCACTGGTGGGTGTTCCAGGTGGAGTTGATGCTGACATCAGCGGGTTCTCAATGGCTACAATGGCAAGAGCTCCCAGCGGCAGCTTTTCTCAGGTCCTCTTCAGACTGATGATACAGATGCCATCGCTTTTCCTTTTGTAGATTTACTGCTCCATCTGGAAGTTGGTGCCACCTAAGTGCGTTCCTGCCTCGAGGAACTTGAGACATCCTCCTCTTTCATTTTCAGGACATCCAGGGCTCCAGACATTGTGAATTTACATTTATGTTACTACAGGAATGAAGAACAACTCCACCCAGTATGGACACCTGGCCGGGGTCAACTTGAGTGTTGAGAGTTTGAGCTCTAAGTACATTTGCAGAGAATTTGTGGTTGAATGAAGCCCAGAGCAAACCTGAAAGAAATTGTCTAGCTGATGGGGAAGGCCCAGCCCATGGTGGGTGGGATTAGGCCCTGGAATAAAACACAGAGAGCTGGTTGAAAAAGTTGTATCCTTGGTCTGACATGCTGGTCTAGCAAGTAAGGATCATCCCTCTCTCAGCCTCTATGCAGAGATGGTGTGGCCAGTTTCCTCAGTCCTGGTGTTGGCGTGAGCTCTTCTGTTAAGCTGGAATAGAAGTGTTACTGCACAATCATAAAAAAAAAAAAGCCTCTTTTTTCCGTAAGACATTTGATGGTGATTTATCAGCAACCATTCTTGAAGTTGATGACTTATGCTTGAATAATTTCTGGATCACGAATCGTATAACAGTGGGTAGACCCTTGAGGAAAGCATCTTCCATTCCTCTCACCAGCATTATCCCTCATCAGTCTCCGGGGGTATGGAACTTTTTGAGCTCTTTCTCCTTCCATGACAAAATGGTTATAAGACAATTCCCATTTGGGTCTTGTGGAAATTCACATAGCTGCAGGAATTTGTGGGTATAACAGTCCCATCATGTGCAGAAGATTAGGTTTAGTCTCATCCCTGCCCTACTGCAGACCCTTACTCTCTTCCTATTTCTCATTCCTCTATGTTCCCTGAGCTTTGGGATAGAAGTAGGGGGACTTGAATGTCCTGTTCAGGGCCAAGTAGACTGCAGTCAGTTGTTTTCTACACTTTGGCCAGCTTTGCTTTTCTGTAATAAACTCCTTCCGTTATAGAAGGAAGAGTCCAGCTTGAGCATTGAGTACTCGTCCAATAAAGGGAATTCTGGAGATTACAGGGGTAAATGGTCAAAGAGCAGCAGATACCAGTTGTTTTATTGTATCAGTCAGGATTCTCTAGAGTCACAGAATCAACAGAATGAATATATAAATAGGGAACTTATTGAGTTTGTTTAGGAGATATGGCTGAGGTAGTCCAAAGATAGCTGCCAGTAGCTTCTCAGTCCAGTAGTCCAGTGGGCAACAGCTGAAGGCTGATGGATTCCCAGAAGACTTGGTGTGTTGGAGAGCTGGAGGATGGAAGAAATGAAGAAATCCAGTGGTAGGAGGGAAGAACATTTTCTAGCACAGCCTCAGAGTCTCTCTTCTCAGTCTCCTGCTCTATGGTTCCTTTATCTGGTGCACTACTGGGAGGTTATTATAAGATCTAGAGAGGTTCTGCTCAGATCTATGGCTGATTATCCAGATAATCTCTTCAGGTGTTCTCAGCTGATCTTGCCAGATGTGGTCTCAGCTGATCTTTGTTAATGCCAGGTGTGGTCAAGTTGACATCCAGGATTAACTGTCACACTTGTTTTCTCATTATCATCTGCTCCTGACTCTGAGGTTGCAATTATGCTGCCATCTTACCTCCAGCTCTTGTGATTTTTCAGCTGATTTTTACCAACTAATTCAACCTTCTTGGCATAGACAGATCTTAAGACAGTGGACAGACAGGCTAAGATCTATCAAGGTGTGGGAAGGACCACAGAGTGGCTGACATCCAGGTTTGGTGACCCGTTCCATCTTGAGAGGCCGAGAGGAGGCCAGAACAGGCTACCAGATCAGAAGAAATCTGGAGTACTGCTCTCTCTGTGTGGGAGCACTCAACCTGCTCAGTACAGGAGAAAACAGCCAAGGAGTCGAGAGAGGAAAAGGGATTTGGAAAATCCAAGTGTGAAGTGAAAGCTGAGGGAGGGGAGATGGTTGATCAGGTAAAAGCTTTGCTATGTAGATCTGACCACCTGTGTTAGATCCCCAGAGCCAAAGTTGGAGCCAGATGTGAGGGTGCACATGTGTAACCTCATCTTCTACCACATGATGGAAGGTACAGACAGGAGAATCAGATGGAAGTTCATAGGCTGTGACACATGCACCTGCATGTAGGTGGGGATGTATCCCTTCCAGAAACATTAGGAGGTTTGGGGAGAATAAGGCAGAAGTGGTGGGACGCATTGAACCATTAGATTCATATCCACAGAGTCTGGTCTTTTCTTTATTTTTTTTATACGAAATCAATTAATGTGCATTATAAAAGCGTCATGTCAATACAAGCATAAATATAGAATATTCATAACTTCTTTTCTTCCCTATATTCAGTTCTGTACCATAGAACCAAGACATTTTTTCTTATTTATCTACCAGAACTGTGTTTATAGTGGAATAAGTTCGGTGTTCTATAAATGTTTCCCATACTACTCACATATTTGTCATGGGTCAAAATATATTAAATCTTCCAGCAGGGTTGCATAGCCTTATGAATACAAGAATTGGGGAGGTAGAAACAGGGGAATTAGTTCAAGGCTAGCCTGGATTCCATGAGACCATACTCAAAAAGCAAACAAGAAATATCTGGAAAACAGTTGGTAATGAAGAACAAAAAGGTCTTCCTGAGGCAGGTTTGAATTTGTGTGTGTGTGTGTTTTTATTAAATAAATTGTATTTATTTATTTTGGCATTGTTTCTGTGAATGTGTCTCTGTGTATATAGGTGGCACTGACTGTGTCTATAGAGGCACAAGGGTGACTTTGGGAATCACCGTGGATTGCTCCTATCCCCTATTTACTTTTGCTCTGGAGTGTCCCAGGCTCTGTCTTCTAGACCTGGAAGTACAGGCAGCTGTGTTTTCTGCCTTGGATCCAGGATCCTAACATGGGCCCTTCTGCTTTCAATACATCAGCTTAACTCCTGAGCCATGTCTGTGGCCCTGTTTGTTTTGTTTTTGAGAACGTATCTCCATAGGTTAACCTTGTGGGACAACACAAACACAACCTCCAAAACACATTTGGAAACATTAAAGGGCAAGCCCAAGTGTATCTCAGGGGTAGAAATTTTCATGTAGAGTTCCTGGACCCAATCTCCAACACCTACCCTACTTTCAAAATGAAAGATGAGGACATAACAGAAAAAAGGTAAGGTCATCGTAAAATTTTAATAGAGAATATTAAGCATATATAAGTGCTCCATTTGAAGTACACATTCATTATAAGGGAAAGTAAATAGCTTTTGAAGTAGTGAAATGCTGAGTCAGGGTCAGCCAAGTAGGAACTGTCCCTTGCTGATGACGTCACATTACTTCCCAGTATTGCAGTTTCCTTATTAATGGTTAAGAGCAAGGGGTGTTGGGAAAGACAGTCGGGTAAGAACACACTTCTTAGGCTTCCAACACTTCTTCACCGAAAGCTGAATAGCCCACACAGCTGGGGAGCAGTGGGCTGATCATCTCTGCTGCTGGGGTCTTTCCCCTGGAGAAGTTCAGTGCTTGTGCTACTTTGCTCTGATGGGGTGGAAGCTGCAGCTGCAGCTGGCCATCCCCACACCTCTAGTTGTGGGCAAGGGACAAGGTCCTTTTACTGTGGCATCAGTGCGGTGGAAGCTCATCTTGTGCTTTCTTTTCCTGGCTGGTGAATCTTGCGGTCAATTTATGCTGTTTCTTGAGATTCTAAAGCAGAGACACAGCTGTTTGAAGTCTTTGGAACTCCATTCCTGGTGATGGGCATTTATACTGTCCTCCATGGGGGGAGTTCTTCCCTGGGATTAGAAGGCAGTGCTCAGTGTTCTGCTGCCTGAGGTGAATCTTGGGAGCACCGTGACTGATTAAGAAGCAATGCACACAAGTTTGCCCATAAAATATGCACGGGTAATATATAGAAATTCTGCCCACTAGTGCGTTGCTTCTGTCTTAGATTCCTCCTAAATCACATGAAGTCCAACAAATGAGCAGCACATAAAGCAATCATCAAATTCATAATGCTACAATCAACAAAAATCGAAGGTTTGGAGTTGTAGCACAGTGATAATATTATTTGTTCAATCCGTGAACCTGCTTTCCATCCTCAAGAGCCGAAGTCGGAGGGGAAGGGGGACAAAACCCATTTAGTGTTCACCAAAGTTTTTTTTCTGAGGGATCTTATTTTTCATTTTGCAGTTCTGGGAAAACAAAACCAAAATTTGGAGCTTTCTGCATGATGCGAAGATGCTCCACTATTGAGATATAGGGGTCATATTCACTTCATTCAAGCGGAGGGTCTTATGCTGTGGCTGTGACCTTGGCTGACCTTGAATTCCTAAGGGTCCTGTAGCCTCAGTCTTCTGGGTAGTACTCTTAGGTCCTGTGTCACTCCCAGACCTTTTGTGTCTTTTGCTGTCCTTCTTCCTGGACATTTCTTCCCTGTATTTCTTTCTTTTGTAGAAAACCAATGTTCTACCTGAAAAAAAAAAGAGAGAGATCATTGATGGAGGAGTAAGGATGGAATTGGCTTCTCTATTAGTTACTTTTGGGTTCCTGTAGGCAAGGTCTTTTGGCACAAACAGTGTAAAGGAGGAAAGTTGTTTGTTTTGTTTTGTTTTTGCCTTGGGATTTCAGAGTGTTCAGTTCATGGTCACAGCCCCAATTGCTTAGGGCCTGAGACTAGGCTCCCATCATGGAGGGAGAGACATGGGGAGCAGGAGGAAGCAATATAGGAGGTTCTAGGGCAACATAGAACCCCCCAAACACACCCTCAGTGCTCTACTTATGACAGATACCCCCCTCCTATTTCTGTAAGCTCCTGATAATGCCATGGATTAGATCAGATCCTCTGGGACACAGTCCTATCCAACTGAGCCTATAATACACGGGGCTCTGAGTGGCATGGGCATTTCCTTTTTATACTTTACAGAGAGAAAGGAAGAAAGGAAGAGAGGGAGAGGAAGAGAAAATACACATGCATGCCGTGGAGCATGGGTGGGGGTTGGAGGGCCGCTCTCCTTCCACCATGTGGGCTTCCAAGGTTCAAACTAAGGTCACCGAGTCTGCCAGCATGTTCCTTGTCAGTTCTGTACATGTCATTTCCAAATTATAACAGTATATGTAGGTAATAACAACACTGCATGAGTGACTTTATCAGTGAGGAAATAAGCTGCCATACCTGTTTATAGGTGATGTTAAATTCACATGAGAGTTCCAGAAGGTCTGGTATTGTGAGACACTTGGCTGATTTAAACCTCGACCAAAGGGTGGTCATGAGAGATCTGCTGACTCTTTTCCTGGGGCTCAGCTCCTTCATTCCCTTCTGTATTTCTTTCAGCGTCTCTTTGAAGACCTTCCTGTGTTGTTCTTCTATTTCTCCTCCTCTCCATTCGTGCTGTTTCTGTGGGCAGGGATGGTTACTCGGTTGCTGTGGATTTTGTTCCCAAGGTGCAGGTGGTTGGTTTTGGGAAACCAGACCTGTGGGAGAGAAGTGGAATCGTGATGAAACTTGACATTTAGATCACAGTCAGCACTCTTCAGTGTGAGCCTAAACTGGACTTTCCTAAGACAGCCTAAACTACATAGTCGAAGTCTCAAAAAAAAAAAAAAAAAAAAAAAAAAAAGAAAGGAAAGAAAGAAAGAAAAAGAAAGGACGGACGGAAGGAAGAACAAACGAATGAACGAAAGAAAGAACAAACAAATGAAAGAAAGAAAGAATGAAAGAAAAAGAAAGAACGAAAGACAGAAAGGAAGGAGAAAGAAAGAAAAAAAAAAAAAGAGAGAGAGAGAAAGAAAGAAAGAAAGAAAGAAAGAAAGAAAGAAAGAAAGAAAGAAAGAAAGAAAGAAAGAAAGAAAGAAGAGAGAGAAAGGAGGGTCGATGGGAGAGTTGGACACATAACTTGGACACACACCTGGACTCCTCATCCAATTCCTGAGCCCCCACCCACATGGTGAAAGGAAAGAACTGGTTGCTGAGGACCCTGTCCTTTGATTGCTACTCCTGCACTTTGGTAAGCAAACACAGGCTTCCTTACACATAAGCACACATGTAAAAAAGAAGAAACTAAATTCTTAGTGTTAGCTCACTGTGCTTGGTAATGGTGAAGCACTTTCTGAATGTTAAAACACTTTTTGTTTTTATTTTAGCTTGATAGTTCATGTCTATTTAATTTCAACTTACCGGACAATTCCCAGTTCAGGGAGCTGTCTTGGCTAGCCAGGTCTCGAGCCATGACTGCTTTGCTTTGTATTTTCCCTCTTAGAGGTTCTGATTTTTAGCACTATACAGTTTTATCCAACAAAAGCCCTAAAAGAGATTGAAAAAAAAAAGCATGTTATTATTGATGGAACATATTTAAAAATGTTAGAGGTAAACAAATGGATTTTCTATTTCCCAGAATGCTTCATTTTATTTATTTTATTTTATTTATTATGAGAGAGAGAGAGAGAAAGAGAGAGAGAGAGAGAGAGAGAGAGAGAGAGCACTTCATGTGGGCTTCCCAGAATCAAACTTAGATCATTAGATTTGCAAGCAGGCACCTTACCTGCTGCATTATTTCCCTAACCCTTTCCAAAACAGCTCTAAATTTAAAAAATATTATATTTACTAAGCTTCTGACTTGAACTTTGTTGCTCTGATTTGCTCAAAATGTCGGAAAAAATTAGTACTTTTAATTAGTTGATGTTGTAGTTCTAAGAGGATTCAACTCAGGGTTGTAGAACAAGTGAATCATATGACCCATCATTGAGTCACATCCTCCCCCCACAAAGTTCTGTATTCTCTGTTCTGGTTTGGGAGATATTCTTTTTTTTTTTTTTAATTTCCACTCATACAGACTTAACAGGTACACTCGTCTTCTCCCTCCCTCTGACCTCCCACCAGTGCCTCCCCCTGCCATCCCTGGAGCATCCTTAAAAGTGTATGCCTAACTCTCCTCTGGGTCCTACTCTCCGATGAGGTGCAAAGACCCAGTGGCAATTTGGGAGACATTCTTAAAGAAGGATTGTTAGCTACAGTGCCCTTTTGCAAAGCCTCCAACTTAGCCAGATGTCATTTTTGGAAAGACCACACCTCCCTAGTAACCACTGGGCAACTCCTTAGCAACTCCTGGGACACCAACAATTGAGACCCCACCCAGGATCATCGTCTTCTGCTTCCCCCTCCCTCTACCTACTAAGCCATGCCATCATGACAGCTCTCTCCCTATCCTCCCCAACCTTAAGCTCTCTTTTCTGTTCTAATGCTCTCCCACCTTAAGGCTAAACTATGACTTCCTTGGCCACCAGGCCCTCGACTCTAAATAAACTCCTATTAAATCTCTCTCTTCTGTCAGTTTTTCTTATGCATGGACCTCCAAGTAGCATCTACATATGGTCAAAGCTGCTCCCCATCTTTTCCCCACCAACCTAACAGATTCAACTCAGAAAAAGAACACTCTGTGAGGACTGAGACATTTCAACCTGATCCTTCATCTGTTTGCATTCACATGAAATAAATCAATAAGTTGGGCATTCTGACAAATGCCCATGATCCCAACACTTGGGAGGCAGAGGTAGGAGGATCAGGAGTTCAGGGCCTCCTTATTACATATTACGTTACATGACATACCAAGTGGGAGAGCCTGTCCCCCAAAACCAAAGAAAACAGACAGGCTGAATCTGATTTTTTTTGCCTCTAGCTCTTCCAGAGCATCCTAGATGTTTTCTGCTTTTAAGGTCGTCCATCATTTTTATCCTGGCTCCCGTTGCTCCCCTCTTTTACCTAACTTTCACCTTTCTTATACAACAATTAGTCTCCAGTCAGAAGTGGAGATGGGAGAAAGAAGAACCAGGAATGGGATTGTGATTAAGGCAGAAATAACAAGGACCTGGGTGCAACTTCCAGCACAGTAGCAATATATCCATTATGTAATCATATGTGTATTTGATGCTAAGCATACCTGTGAGTTCAGTACTCAGGAAACTGAGGCAGGAGGATTGTGAGTTTGAAGCCTAAACAGACACCAAGGCGCTGGGAAATGACCCAGTGGGTAAATATCTGATCAATTGCAATTTATCTTGACACTTTAAGAATAGAACGATGGGCTGGACAGGTGGCTCAGGGGTTAAGATTCTGCCTCACAAGCAGCAAGCAGAAGGACCTGAGTTTGGATCCCAGGACCCATGTAAAAACGCCAAGCAGAAATTCTACTTTCTACAGATGCAAACACTTGTGCAATAAAATACATAGGCTTCCGATTGCCTGTACTCTTATTTGGAAAACATTAGGAAAGTTCTTTGCAAATACTAAGTAGTGGAGTGTGTGAATACTAAGCATGAGGTTTCAGGCTCAATCACCTGTGCAGAACAAAAAGACACCATCACTGTAACTAATTCAGCTGCTGCAGCAAAACATGAATAAAGCTATGTGACAAGTGATCACATGGCAAAGTAGCTCAAAGACTAGATTAGTAGAAAAATGCCATCTTATTTTGTAAACACATTTTTCTATTGCTTCTGACAAGGTTCAAATGATAGTGAGGAGTCACTTTTCCAGAAGGCTCTTCGGCCTCCTAGTGGACATGTTGGTGAATGTGGTGGGTAGATGAAAGGAGCTGGGGTCCTCTGGCACCTGATGCTTTAGTCTCAAGATATGTGTGCATTTTTAGTGTATATAAACAACAAACATAATGTTAATCATTCCCTTTTCAAGAAACTGGAGAATGATGGGGAAAGACAAAGAGCCAGACCATCACACAAGCAGACATGATGGTGCACACCTGTGACCCAGCCCTTGAGAGGCCAAGGGAGGAGGATTAGCAGTTCAAGGTCATCCTCTGATGCATAGTGGTTAAAGGCCAACCTGGGCTACAAGAGATACCATCTCTCAAAAAAGAAGAAGCAGAGGTAAGGTAAAGAAGGAACAGAATTTCGTCAGCCAGAAGTGGTGTGAGCTGTGCTTTCCCACCTAGAATCTACATGAGGGTGGATAGAAAGAATCAAATCCACAGTTTTCCTCTAACTTCCACAGGCCTGGCAGCACACACACCAGCCCATATTCACACAGCCTATATGCACAATAAGTAGTAAGTAAAAGTAAAAATAAAAGCAAGGAAGGCTTCTAGTCCAGAAATGCTCTTGGTAGAAGGAATGATCTAACCTCCCCCTGTGTGCATGGCACATATATGCATGCATGCTTTCTCTCTCTCTCTCTCTCTTAATAAGCTTTTTAAATTAAAGAATATGCAGGAGGGAAATGTCTGTAATCATAGCACTTAGGTTAAGTTAGGTGAATTGAGATTTCCAGGTCATCCTTGGCCTGCTTGTGAATTAGAGGCCATCCTGGGTTACATGACATCCTGTCCCAACGAAACAACAAAAAAGAGGGTATGAGTCTAAGATCAATTTAGCTTTGAGTATTCTAGAGGGAAATAAGAGGAAAGAGGAAGTTTTCGTATATGTAAGTTTGACCAAATCAAGTGAATTTAACACACTATTGCAAATTCCTAAGTCTTACATGTAAATGTCACTGGAATTCATGCAGTGTGAAACCCTCAAAACAAAAAAATAAATAAAGGCTGACAAGATGTCTCAGAGGATAAAGGCATCTGTACATATACCTGATAGCCAAATTCCTACCCTGAAGCCCACATGGTAGAAGGAGAGCGCTGTCCCCTGACCTTCACCATGTGCACTGTGGCGCACACCCACCTGCCCAGTCTCAGTTGCTCTCAAATAAATAGACACAGAAAATATTTTAAAAAGGGGCTGGAGAGGTGGCTCAAGGGTTAAGCCTCTGCCTTGCAGGTGGAAGGTCCTGAGTTCAGATCCCAGATCCCACGTGTAGAGGCTGGGTGGAAGTGGGGTGGCCTGTGCTTCTGGTCCTGGTGGGGCAGAGGCTTTTCCCAAATTTGCCCGTGGTACACACACACACACACACACACATGCACACACACATGCATGCACAATTGAATAAAAAATACTTAAAAAAGAAAAAAGAAAACATAGAACTGACAAGATGGCTTAGTGGTAAAAGCAGTTTGCCACCAAGTCTGATGACCTAGTTTGATTCCAGAAACACATCATGGTGAAAAGAGTGAAGTAAACTTCCTCCCCTCCCTCTCTCAATATTTATAAGTGGAATCTGGGATATGAACACAGGTCCTTCTGTTCTTGAACCAAAAGCTTCAACTTCAGAGCTATCTCTCCAGTTCCAAGAATTTTCATTTTGTCATCTGACCTTCACAAGCCCTGAGCTGCCCTGCCTCCCCCAAATAAGCAAATAAATAAATAAGCATAAAGAAACAATAGGAAATCAGAAGAAAAGCAAAAAGCAAAGAAAAATCACTGATATCTGAAACTGATAGACTTTACATTGCAGTTAAAGAGAGAAGATGCTTGCAAAATGATTAGATCCTGTCATAACACAGGATCTCCACAACGATGTTAATATTTTTAAAGTTAGTATTAAGTTAGTAGATAGTATATTTTTCCCCTGGGAACTTGGCAATTTTTTTCCCTCTGGGGATTGAATCAATAGTCTCTCACTAAGTGCTATGTATACACTGAATTAGCCCCTAAAATTTCTAATTTTCTTTTTAGGTGCTATGGATTGAACCCAAGGCCTCTTACATGCTAGGCCAGCACTCAATCAACTGGGCTACTGTCCCAATCTGGAGAGAAAGGACCTCACTGTGTAGCACACACTGGCCCACAACTCTAAGTTCTACTGGTTTGGCCTGAAGATTAGAACCTGTGTCTCAAGAAATTCAGATTAATAGGCATAAAATTCTAAACTAGATTTTTTTTGAAGAAATTAGTAACACTAGATTTTTTTTTTAAAAAAGAAATGCTTTTGTGAACATTATATTACATTAAAAAATCCCTAAAACTTTGGGTATTGGGGGGGACAGTTTTCTGTTGCTATCACACTTTAACAACTTCTGATTGAGTTAATGAAGAAAAGTTTTATATTAACTCACAGTGCTGGAGGTTCAAGCGCCAACAGGTTGATGGTTGTTTTCCTGGTGAGTCTGAAATGGTCCAGCCTGGAGAGGCAGCAGACAGCAACTGTGAGTTTTCTCGGGGGTCTCTCCCTTTTTTATTCAGCCAGGGAATGGATTAGGGTGGAGAGGTTCCACCCTAAGGAGGCATCTACTCCTGTCATCCTATCCCCAAAGGCCCTGCCTTTAATCCTATATCCAAACACTAGCCACACCTACCCACCTGCATAATGCTTCACAACCGGGATTAAATTTTCATTTTTGTTGTTTTAGATGGCCCCTTCTATTTTATTTGCGAGTGTGTGTGTGTGTGTGTGTGTGTGTGTGTGTGTGTGTGTGTGTGTATCACGAGGCACTGTATATGCCTTTGGAAATTAAATGGTGACTTCGGGAATAACACTGAATTGTTTCTTTTTGCTTTTTTGGGAGATTTTCCAAAAATCCAATTTCCACTTTCCAGGCCCCAGGGAGAGGGCTGCCACCATTTCCACCTGCTGTTTTACTGGGATCTGGGATCTCAACTCAGGATCTTTTGCTGGTGAGGGAAAGGTTTTACCCCTGAGCCATCTCTCCAGCACCTGATGGCACCTTTTTTTTTTTTTTTTGAGGTATAAAATAGAGTTTATTACAAGAGAGAAAGGGTGGAACTCATGGATCCTACACCTGAAGTGCCATGAGGGACAGGTGCTCTGGAGAACTCAAGGATTCTAGGCACGGAATCCATGAGAGGAAATGGACTCTCATACTCCACTGTGGAGTGCTGATAGCACATTTTACCCATATTTTATAAACTAATGCATTTATTTGATAGAGAGAGAGGAAGAAAGAGAGAGAGAGAGGGAGAGAGGGAGACAGAATGCATATACATGCAATGGCACATGGGTAGAAGTCAGAGGACAACTTTTTGAAGTCAGTTCTTTCCATCTACCAGGAGGGTTTTCAGGAACTGACCTCAGGTTCCCAGGCTTCCCTGCAGGCACCCTCCCTGTTGAGCTGTCTTACAGCCTTCATAGATGGCCCATTCGTGTTGCTCAGGAAGACCTTAAACTCCTGGGCCTCCTGCTTCAGCCTTCTGAGGGTGAGGACAACAGGTACTGGCCACCACACCAGGAAGAAGGATTGCACTGGAAAATGTGAAGCCTTGGGAGGGGACAGTGGAGCCATAGGCAAACCAGACCAATCATGTGGACAGTGACTAGGAAGGGAAACAAACTGGATAATAGCTACAAAGGAAGATGTACAAAGGAAAGGTGTTTGGAGAAATATTTGGAAGGCAAAGTCAAGAAAGCATGGGGTAAATGGAAAATATCAGAAAATCAAAAGAGCACATGATCACGTTGTTAGTTGGAGTCATGCATAAAGGCGGTGGGTGTAGCCAGCCACACTGCTTGCCTCACATATAAGACCCTGGGTTTGATATCTAGAAACCCTCTCACCGAAACAAAAACCCTACCAAACAGCTCCCTTCTTCCACCCTCTCTTCAGGTCTCGGGAAGTCCAGGCTGGTCTCGAGCTGCTATGGAGGTGAAATGATTCTTCTGCTTTCACCTTCTGAGGGCGGTTTTCCTCTAGCCTTCTACTTGAGAACAAGTTGTGTGCACGCATGGCATTGAACTCAAAAGAGCCTTTGTGAGCAGGGGCCTTACCCTGCCTCACCCTTGTCTTGGAAGCTGTCTCCCCAGTCCTTTGAGTGCTGGTTTTTAGGGGTTACTGGCATAGGAAATTGGGGCTTTTCGTTGTTCTTTTTTCCTTCCTTTCCTCCATTTTTTCTTCTTTCATGTAAGTATGAGGTATGTGTGCATGGATGGTACACTTGCATGGGTGTATGTCTGTGAGTGCACTTCAGTATGTGTGCACATGAGTGTGTTGTATTTTCATCATTGTTCGCTTCTAGGAAATCTTGAATTTCCTTTTTGATTTCTTCCTGAACCCAATTATCATTCAGCATCATAGTGTTTCATTTGCAAGCGTTCGTGTATTTTCTGCTGTTTGTTGTGTTTCGGATGTCAAGCTTCAGATCAGGGTGGTCTGACAGGGTACAGGCTAGAATTTCAACTTTCCTGTATATGTGGAGATCATTTTCTGGCCCAATATGTGGTTTGTTTTGGAGAAAGTTTCATGTGCTACTAAGAAAAATGTGTGTTCTTTGGTGGGTGGATGAAAAGTTTGATAGAGATCTGTAAAGTCCATTTCAGAAAAGGTTTGATTAAGTTCCAATGTGTCACTGTCAAGTTTTTTGCCTGCAGTATTGAAATCTCTGAGTATTATTGTTTTGTGCTTGATTTCTTGTTTTCGACATTGTGGCGTTTGCTTAATGAACGCGGAGGAGCCCATAATAGGTGCTCCTCCTATGTTCAGAATTGTGAAGTCTTCCTGGTGAATCATACATGTGACTAAAATGTAGTGTGCTTCTATATCTTTTAAGATTTTCTTAGGTTTGAAGTCCACTTTGTCAGATAGCATAATTGGTATCCCTGCTTGTTTCCTGGTTCCATTAGCTTGAAGAATTTTGACCAGCCTTTTACTTTTAAAATGTGCCTATCTTTTGTGGTGGGATGTGTTTCCTAAAGGCAGCAGATGAATGGATTGTTATTTGTAATCTATGTTTGTAACCTGTGTCTTTTCATTGGTGAGTTAATTCCATTGTCATTTAGTGTCAAAACAGAGAAATTACTTTTAATTCCTGACATTTTTTGTGTTTAGTGGCTTTCATAAATATATTATTTAGCTGGTGGGCTTTGGTGGTACACTTCCCTTCTGCCTTCCTTGATACACTTGTTTTTTGCTTCAAGCTTGAGTATCATTTCTAACATTTTTTGAAGGCCTGGTTTGGTAGCGTTCAAGTTGTCTTTATGTTGGAAAATTGTCCTTTCACCCTGAATCATGATTGATAGATATATTAACCTGGGTGAACATAGGACGCATCTGTGAGAGGCTGGTGGTTAACCAGTCCTGGCATCAGTCATCACCACAGACTCGGCTCTTGGAAGACTGCCTGGATCTGGTTAGTAAAGGTCCCAGGAGTGAAGCAACCAGTGATTGGGGGAGCTCCGGTGTCAATCACAAACTTCAGCACAGTGCAGTGGTGGGTGTTCCAGGCAGAGATGATGCTGACATCAGCGGGTTCTCAATGGCTACAATGGCAAGAGCTGCCAGCAGCAGCTTTTCTCAGGTCCTCTTCACACTGATGATACAGATGCCATCGCTTTTTCCTTTTGTAGATATACTGCTCCATGTGGAAGTTGGTGCCACCTAAGTGCATTCCTGCCTCGAGGAACTTAAGACATCCTCCTCTTTCATTTTCAGGACATCCAGGGCTTCAGACATTGTGAATTCCCATTTAGGTTACTACAGGATTGAACAACTCCACTCAGTATGGACACCTGGCCAGGGAGCATTGCAAGCTCACCTTCTATTTTCATGTCTTTTTGCACGTGTGGCCCACTGGGTTTCATCTGGCTTTCTGTCATACTTAGGCACAGGTATCAACTTGACTCTTGATAGTTTGTAGAGAATTAATGGCTGAGTTAAGCCCTGAGCAAACCTGCAGGAGATTGATAGCTGATGGGGAAGGCTTAGCCCATGATGGGTGTGATTAGGCCCTGGAATAAAGTACAGAGAGCTGCTTGAGAACGTTGCATCCTTGGCCAGACATGCTGGTCAGGCAAGTAAGAATTGTTCCTCTCTCAGCTGCTATGCAGAGATGGTGTGGCCAGTTTCCTCAGCCCTGTTGTTGGTGTGAGCTCTCCTGTCAAGCTGGAATAGAAGTATAACTGCACAATCATAAATAAAAGCCTCTTTTTCCCTTAAGACATTTGATGCTTGAGTAATTTTGGATCATGAATCATATAGAATGGGTAGACCCTTGAGGAAAGCATCTTCCATTCCTCTTACTAGCATTATCCCTCATCAGTCTCTTGGGGGTATGGAGCTTTTTGAGCTCTTTCTCCTTCCACGACGAAATGGTGATAAGACAATTCCCATTCGGGTCTTGTAGAAATTCACATAGCTGCAGGAATTTGTGGATATAACAGTCCCATCATGTCCAGAAGATTAGGTCTAGTCTCACCCCTGCCCCACTGCAGACTCTTACACTCTTCCTGTTCCTTATTCCTCTATGTTCCCTGAGTCTTGGGGTAGAAGTAGGGGGACTTGGATGTCCTGTTCAGGGCCAAGTAGACTGCAGTCAGTTGTTTTCTACACTTTGGCCAGCTGTGCTTTTCTGTAATAAACTCTTTCTGTTATGGAAGGAAGCTTCCAGGTGAGCATTGAGTACTCTTCCAATCAAGGGACTTCTGGAGACTACAGAGGTAAATGGTCAAAGAGCAGCTGATACCAGTTGTTTTATTGTGTCAGTCAGGGATCTCTAGAGTCACAAAATCAACAGAATGAATGTATAAATACGGAATTTATTGAGTTGGCCTAGGAGATATGGCTGAAGTAGTCCAAAGATAGCTGCCAGTAGTCCAGTGGGCGACAGCTAAAGGCTGAAGGATTCCCAGAGAATCTCTAGTCTCCCTGGAGAGTTGGTGGGTGGAAGAAATGAAGAAACCGGTGGCAGGCCGGAAGATCTTATCTAGCACAGCCTCAGAGTCTCTCTTCTAAGTCTCCTGCACTATGGTCCTTTTATCTGGCCCATTACTGGGAGGTTCCAATGAAATCCAGAGAGGTTGGTTGATTATCCAGATAATCAATTCAGATAGTCTCAGCTGATCTTACCAGGTGTGGTCTCAGTTGATCTTAGTTAATGCCAGGTGCATTAACTGTCACACTTTTTTTTCTCATTATCATCTGTTCCTGACTCTGAGGTTGCAATTATGCTGCCATCTGACCCCAGCTTCCAGAAGCATTATGAGTTTTGAGGAGAATAAGACAGAAGCAGTGAGATGCATTAAACCATATCCACAGAGGCTGGTCATTTTTTTTCTTTTGGCAAATGAATCAATGTACATTATAAAAGCATCAATTCAATACAAGGTTAAAAAAAGAATATTCAGAATTTCTTTGTTTCCCTATAGCACCAAGGCATATTTTTCTTCTTCATTTACCAGAACTGTGTTTTATATGGAATTCTTCAGCTGATGTTTACCAATTAATTCAACCTCCTTGGCATAGACAGATCTTAAGACAGTTGACAGACAGTCTATGATCCATGAAGGTGTGGAAAGGACCACAGAGTGGCTGACCATTCAGGGTTTGGCGACCCGTTCCATCTTTAGAGGCTAGAGGAGGCCAGAACAGGCTACCAGATCAGAAGAGAACTGGAACAGTGCTCTCTCTGTGTGGGAGCACTCAAGCTGCTCAGGACAGCAGAAAATAGCCAAGGAGACAAGGGAGGAAAAGGGATTCGGAAATCCAAGCGCCAAGTGAAATGCACTAGGTAACAAGGCTGAGGAAGGGGAGATGGCTGAGTAGGTAAAAGCTTTGCTGTGTAGACCAGACCACCTGAGGTAGATCCCCAGAGACAAAGCTGGAGCCAGATATGATGGGGCACATCTGTAATCTCATCTTCTACCACATGATGGAAGGTACAGACAGGACAATCAGGTGGAAGTTCATAGGCCATATTGCATGCACCTGCATGTAGGTGGGGAGCTATCCCTTCCAGAAGCATTATGAGTTTTGAGGAGAATAAGACAGAAGCAGTGAGATGCATTAAACCATATCCACAGAGGCTGGTCATTTTTTTCTTTTGGCAAATGAATCAATGTACATTATAAAAGCATCAATTCAATACAAGGTTAAAAAAAGAATATTCAGAATTTCTTTGTTTCCCTATAGCACCAAGGCATATTTTTCTTATTCATTTACCAGAACTGTGTTTTATATGGAATAAATAGAGTGCTCTATAAATGTTTCCCATACTATTCACATATGGGACATGCATCAAAATATATGAAATCTTCCAGCAGGATTGCATACCCTTATGAATCCAAGAATTGGGGAGGTAGAAACAGGGGGATTAGTCCAAGGCTAGCCTGGCTTACATGAGATCCTATTTCAAAAAGCAAACAAGAAATATCTGGAAAACCTTTGGTAATGAAGACCTTTTTTAGGTCTTCCTAAGGCAGGTGGCACTGACTGTGTCTATATAGGCAGAAGGGTGACTTTGGGAATCACCGTGGATTGCTCCTATCTCCTATTTATTTTTGGTCTGGAGTGTCCCAGGCTCTGTCTTCTAGAACTGGAAGTACAGGCAGCTGTCATTTTTGCCTGGGATCCGGGATCCTAACTCAGGACCGTCTGCTTTCAAGGCAGAGGCTTAACTCCTGAGCCATCTCTGTGGCCCTGTTTGTTTTGTATTTGAGGATATATCTCTATAGGTTATCCTTGTATTTGTGGGACAACACAAACATAACCTCCAAAACACCTTTGGAAACATTAAAGGGCAAGCCCAAGTGTATCTCAGGGGTAGAAGTTTTCATGTAGAGTTCCTGGACCCAATCCCCAACACCTACCCTACTTTCAAAAAGAAAGACGAGGACATAACAGAAAAGAGGTAAGGTCATAATAGAATTTTAATAGAGAACATGAAGCATATATACGTGCTCCATTTGAAGTACAAATACATTACAATGGAAAGCAAATAGCTTTTGAAGTTGTGACAGGAATGCTGAGTCAGGTTCAGCCATGTAGACCTGTCCCTTGCTGATGACGTCACATTACTTCCCAGCATTGCAGTTTCCTTATTAATGATTAGAGCAAGAGGTATTGGGAAAGACAGTCGGGTTAGAACACACTTCTTAGGCTTCCCACACTTCTTCACCAAAGCTGAATAGTCCACACAGCTGAGGAGCAGCTGGCTCAGCTCCTTCGCTCTCATGGGGTGGATGCTGCAGCTGCAGTTGGCCAGCCCCACACCTCTAGTTGTGGGGAACGGATGAAGGTCCTTCTACTGTGGCATCTGCGGTGGAAGCTCATCTTGCGCTTTTTTTTCCAGGTTGCTGAATCTTGTGATCCATTGATGCTGTTTTTTGAGATTCTAATGCAGAGACACAGCTGTTTGAAGTCTTTGGAACTTCATTCCTGGTGATGGACATTTATACTGTCCTCCATGGGGGGAGTTCTTCCCTGGGATTAGAAGGCAGTGCTCAGTGTTCTGCTGCCCTGAGGTGGATCTTGGGAGCATAGTAATTGATTAAGAAGCAATGCACACAAGTTTGGACATAAATATGCAGGGGTAATATATAAAAATTTTGCAGTCTAGTGCATTGCTTCTGTCTTAGATTCTTCCTAAATCACACTTCCTAAGTCCAACAAATGAGCAGAACATATAGCAATCATCAAGTTCATAATGTCACAATTAATAAAAACTGAAGGTTTGTATTTGTAGCACAGTGCTGACAATACATGTTCAACACGTCCGGGGACCTGGCTTCCTTCCTCAAAAGCAGAAATGTGGAGGAAGACGGGACAAAACCCATTTTGTGTGCAGCAAAGGTGTTTTTTGGGGGGAATCTTATTTTTCATTTTGCAGTTCTCGCAAAACAAAAACAAGAACTTGGAGCTTTCTGCATGATGCGAAGATGTTCCACTATTGAGATATAGGGGTGATATTCACTTTGTTCAAGTGGAGGGTCGTATGCTGTGGCTGTGACCTTGGCTGAGGGGTCCTGTAGCCTCAGCCTTCTGGGTGCGACTCTCACGTCCTAAGCCACTCCCAGACTTTTGGTGTCTTTTGCTGTGCTTCTTCCTGGACATTTCTTTCGTATATTTCTTTCTTTTTATAGAAAACCAATGCTGTATCTGAAAAAAAAAGATAATGAGATTGTTAATGGAGGAGTAAGGATGGCATTGGCTTCTCTATTAGTTACTTTTGGGTTGCTGTAAGCAAAGTCTTTTGACACAAACAGTGTAAAGGAGGAAAGTTGTTTGTTGTGTTTTGTTTTGGGCTCAGGATTTCAGAGTATTCAGTTCATGGTCACTGCCCCAATTGCTTAGCGCCTGAGACTAGGCTCACATCATGGAGGGAGAGACATGGGGAGCAGGAAGAAGCATTATAGGAGGTTCCAGGGTAATGTAGAACCCCCCAAACACACCCTCAGTGCTCTACGTTCCACAGATACCCCCCTCCTATTTCTGTAAGCTCCTGATAATACCATGGATTAGATCAGATCCTCTGGGACCCAGTCCTGTCCAACTGAGCCTATAATACATGGGGTTCTGGATGGCATGGGAGAAAGGAAGAGAGGGATGAGGAGAGAAACTATACATGCATGCCGTGGAACATGGGTGGGGGTTAGAGGACAGCTCTCCTTTCACTACGTGGGCTTCCAGGGATTGAACTAAAGTCGCCGAGTCTGCCAGCATGCTCCTTGTCAGTTCTGTACATGTCATTTCCAAACCACAACAGTATACGTAGGTAATAACAACACTACAAGAGTGACTTTGTCAGTGAGGAAATAAGCTGCCATACCTGTTTATAGGTGATGTTAAATTCAAATGAGAGCTCCAGAAGGTCTGGTATTGTGAGGCTCTTGGTCGATTTAAACCTCGACCAAAGGGTGGTCATGAGAGATCTGCTGACTCTTTTCCTGGGGCTCAGCTCCTTCGTTCCCTTCTGCATTTCTTTCAGCGTCTCTTTGAAGACCTTCTTGTGTTGTTCTTCTATTTCTCCTCCTCTCCATTCCTGCTGTTTCTGTGGGCAGGGATGGTTATTTGGATGCTGTGGATTTTGTTCCCGAAGTGGGGGTGGTTGGTTTTGTGAAACCAGACCTGTGGGAGAGAAGTTGAGTTGTGATGAAACTTGACTTTAAGATCACAGGCAGCGCTCTTCAGTGTGCGACTAAACTGGACTTTCCTAAGATAGCAATGTGAGTCTAGTTACAGATGACAAAGGCAGAGTCTTAAGCATCTCAAGTTCCAGGTCAATCTGGGCTGTTTATAGAGATTACATTTCAAAAAAGGGGAAAAAAAAGATAGCAATATCTACATTGGTCTAAAGCAGAAGGGAAAAGCCCAAGGGGGAAAAAAGCATTGGTAATGTTGCCAAAATCAGTGAAGATTTTTATGAAAGTGTGAATGATGAAAGAAGTTGCTGCGCTTTACAAGGCTGAGTGACCTATTATACCCTCAATGATACAAATCCAGATCTAGATTAACTTAGGCCACTTTAGTCTCTTTAATTTACCTCTGCATGTGACCTGCCATCCTGGTGACTCTTAGGTGCAATTCTCTGGCGTGTACAACCACATGAGGTGTACCACCTAAAGGCTAAGAATGTCATCTGACAGCATCTGTAGACTGTAACAGATATCTCTGCTAGGCTGTAATCTGGCCAGCAGATGTTTCCACTAGTGTGTTTGAAAAGTGTCCTGATGTATAGTTGCCTTTTTCTGACATTTAGTGATTTTGAGCATAGCCTGAGCTACTGGAGACACTGTTTCAAAAACCAACCGAAAGCATAAAAGACGTAGCCAGGGTTGGAGAGATGGCTCAGGAGCTAACCTTGTCTAGAAAGCAGAAGATTCTGCGTTTGGATTCAAGGTCCTGTATAAAAAAATGCTATCTCAAAATGGTCGTGGCTTGCATTTCTGGGAGAGCCTGGGAAATCCCAGAGCAAAGCAAAAAGGAGGTAGAAGCAATTCAGGATGATTCCTGAAGTCACCCTTGGTCCTCCACAGGGACACACAATGCCCTCTGATACACACACATACATACCCTATAAATGAATGAATGAACAAATAAAGTTTTCTTAAAAAATGTAGCCATACCTCAAACCTGAACACACAGGGGGATTGCCAAAAGTTAGAGGCCAGTCTAAACTACATAGTCAAACTCTGAAAAAAAAAAAAAAAAAGAAAGAAAAAAAAGGGGGGCCAGTGGGAGAGTTGGATACATAAGGTGTGGACTCTCAACCTGGTCTCCTCAGCTGGATTCCGTAGACCCAGCCCACATAGTGAAAGGAAAGAACTGGCTGCTGAGGAACCTGTCCCTTGATTGCTACTCCTGCACTTCCATAAGCAAACACAGGCTTCCTTACATATAAACATACATGTAAAAAAGAAGAAGCTATATTCTTAGTGTTAGCTCACTGTGTTTGGTAATGGTGAAGCACTTTCTGAGTGTGTAAAAACATTTTTTGTTTTTTTATTTTAGCTTGGCAGTTCATGTCTATTTAACTTCAACTTACCAGACAATTCCCAGTTCATGGAGCTGTCTTGGCTAGCCAGGTCTTGAGTCATGACTGCTTTGCTTTGTGTTTTTCCTCTTAGAGATTCTGATTTTTAGCACTATACAGTTTTATCCAACAAAAGCCCTAAAAGAGATTGAAAAAAAAAGCATGTTATTATTATATTTAAAACTGTTAGAGGTTAAATGGATTTTCTATTTCCCAGAATGTTTCTTTTTATTTATTTTATTTTCTTTATTTGTGTGTGAGAGAGAAAAAGACAGAGATAGAGAGACAAGAGACACAGAGAGAGAGAGAGAGAGCTTCATGTGGGCTTCTGAGAATCAAACTTAGATCTTTAGATTTGCAAGCAGGTACCTTACCTGCTGCACTATCTCCCTAACCCTTCCCAGAACAGTTCTAAATTTAAAAAATATTATATTTACTAAACTTCCAACTTGTACTTTGTTGCTCTGTTTTTCTCAAAATGTCAGAAAAACATAGTACTTTTAATTAGTTGATGTTGTAGTTCTAAGAGTATTCAACTCAGGGTTACAGAACAAGTGAATCATATGAGCTATCACTGAGTCACACTGTATCCCTTCAAAGTTCTGTATTCTCTGTCCTGGTTTGGAAGACATTCTTAAAGGAGGATTGTTAGCTACAGTACCCTTTTGCAAAGCCTCCAACTTAGCCAGATGTCATTTTTGGAAAGACCTCCCTAGTAACCACTGGGCAACACCTTAGCAACTCCTGGGACACCAACAATTGAGACCTCACCCAGGGTCGTCGTCTTCTGCTTTCCCCTCCCTATACCTACCAAGCCATGCCATCATGATGGCTCTCTCCATATCCTCCCCAACCTTAAGCTCTCTTTTCTGTTCTAATGCTCTCCCACCTTAAGGCTAAAATATGACTTCTTTGGCCACCAGGCCCTCAACTCTAAATAAACTTCTATTAAATCTCTCTCCTCTGTCAGTTTTTCTTATGCATGGACCTCCAAGTAGCATCTACATGTGGTCAAAGCTGCTCTCCATCCTCTGCCCACCGACTTAACAGATTCAACTCAGAAAAAGAACACTCTGTGTGGACTGAGACATTTCAACCTGATCCTTCACCTGTTTGCATTCACATGAAATAAGTCAATAAGTTAGGGGTTCTCACAATAGTGTTCCAATACTAAAGGGGAACAAAAAAGAGCTGTAGGGAATCCCACTGAGTCCTTCCACCTCACCAGAGGGGACGACCCACAGGAAAGTTTAAGTTTGACATGCACACTAAAGGATGCTCTAGGAATGGGGGGAGTGAGCACTGGGAGAAAGGGAGGGAGTGGGGAAAGGAAAGGGAAAAGGGAAGAGGGAGCAAGGGGATCCAGGGAGGGGTGGAGCAAGGGAGGAGAATAGGGTACTTATTAACTTTGTATGAGTGGAAGAAATGAATAAAAAAATTACAAGAATATAAGTTGGGCATTCTGATAAATGCCCACAATCCCAGCACATTGGAGGCAGAGGTAGGAGGATCAGGAGTTCAGGGGCTGCTTATTACATATTACTTGATATTACATACCAAGTAGGAGAGCCTTTTCCCAAAAACCAAAGAAAATAGACAGGTCAAATCTGAATTTTTTGCCTCTAGCTCTTCCAGTGCATCCTAGATGTTTTCTGCTTTTAGGTCGTCCATCATTTTTATCCTGGTGCAGCTTGCTCCCCTCTGTTACCTAAATTACACCTTTCTTATACAAAAATTAGTCTCCAGCCAGAACTGGAGATTGGAGAAGGAAGAACCAGGAATGGGATTATGATTAAGGCAGAAATAACAAGGACCTGGGTGCAACTTCCAGCATAGCATCAATACATCTATAACAATATGTATATTTGATGCTGAGCACACCTGTGAGCTCAGCACTCAGGAAACTGAGGCAGGAGGATTGTGAATTTGAAGCCAAAATAGACACAAGGGGTTGGGGAATGACCCAGTGGGTAAATATCAGATCAATTGCAATTTATCTTGACACTTTAAGAATAGAAGGGCAGGCTGAAGTGGTGGCTAAGGGGTTAAGATCCTGCCTCACAAGCAGCAAGCAGAAGAACCTGAGTTTGGATCCCAAGACCCATGTAAAAATGCCAAGCAGAAATTTTACCTTCTACATATGCAAGCACCTGCACAATCAAATACACAGGCTTCCAATTGCCTGGACTACTATTTGGAAAACATTAGGAAAGTTCTTACAAAGTAGTGGAGTGTGTGAATACTAGGCATGAGGTTTCAGGCTCAATCACCTGTGCAGAACAAAAAGACACCATCCCTGTAACTAATTCAGCTGCTGCAGCAGCACGTGAATAAAGCTACGTGACAAGCGATCACATGGCAAAGTTGCTCAAAGACCAGATTAGTGGAAAAAGCCATCTTATTTTGCAAACACATTTCTTTCTATTGCTCCCTACAAGGTTGAAATGATAGTGAGGAGTCACTCTTCTAGAAGTCTCTTCTGCCTCCTGGTGGATACCTTGCTAAACGTGGTGAGCAGATGAAAGGAGCTGGTTTCCTCTGGCACTTGATGCTTTAGTCTCAAGATATGTGTGTGTTTTTAGTGTATATAAATAACAAACATAATGTTAATCATTCCCTTTTCAAAAAAAACTTTTCAAAACAGGGTGATATGTAGCTCAGGCTGACCATAAGTCACTATGTATCAGAGAATGTCTTTGAATTTCTGATCGTCCTTGCCTTCACTTCCTGAATGTTAAGATTACAGTCCTGAGCCACTCTTCCCAATCTTATGTGGGCTTAGGATGGAACCCACATGTATGCGAAGCAAGCTCTTTGTGCAGCATGTGACTGATTTTGTGAAGCATTTCAGGCACAGTTAAAAAAGAAAACCCCTAGTCTATTATGGATTGGATATAATTTGATTTTTTCTGTTATTTTTTTGAGACATAGGGAAGAGGGTTTTAGTTAGAGTTGGGGGCCTGGTAGCAAAGGGAACCATAGTTTATCATTAAGGCAGGAGAACATTAGAATAGAAAAGATAAATTAAGGTTGCAGAAGATAAGGGGAGAGCTGTCATGAGGGTGTGGTGGTGGAGAAAGAAGAAAGGGTGGGTGGTGAGATTGGAAAGCTTGGAGAACAGGAGGAGAGAAAATTTGATTTTTAAAAAACATTCCAATTTTTTCACTGACCAGAAAAGTGCATGCCAGCCTTGGCTACAAAACAAAGCCCTATCTCCAAAAACCATCAAAATTTATGTATTGTGTTAGCATCCACATAGTTATGGGATATGGTGTGATAATTTGATGCATGTATACAGCATGTAATGATCAAATCAGAGCACTTAATATTTTTCATTCCCAGAACACTGATCATTTGAACTCTTTCTTTCAGTTCTTTATAAAATATATGTCTTCTAAGACATAGTGTTCTTTTTGTCTTTAACATTTTATTTGTAAGAGGGAGGGAGATGAAAAGAGAGAGGGGTAAGAGAGAGAGGCTGCAGGTAGATATCAGAGGTCAACTTTCAGAAGTCAGTATTCCATGTGGTCTCCAGGATCGAACTTGGGTTGCCAGGTTTTCCATTCAGCCACCTCACTACCTTACTGTCTTGCTGGTCCTGGAGTCTTTTCTTAAAATGATTTCTGAGTGTATATGTATGTGCACATGTTCCTGTGTGTGCACATGTGTGTGTGCAGGTACATGTGTGGAAGCCAGCAGCCCATATCCGTGTCTTCTGTAATTGTTCTCCACCTTATTTCTTGAGACGGGGTGACTTCTGAGCTTGTTGAGCTGGCTAGACGAGGTGGCCAGTGAATCGCAGGATTCTTCTTTTTTTTTTTTTAATTTTTTTTTTATTATTATTTATTCAACTGTGTGCATGTGCGTGTGTCTGTGTGTGTGTGTCTGTGTATGTGTAGAACCACGGACGAATTCGTGAACCACCATGGACGCCTCCACCTCCTTCTGCCCCGGGATTCACAGGCTCCGCCCTACCAGGCCCGGAAACGCAGGTCGCCCCCGCTTCCGCCTGGCGTCTATACGTGGGATCTGGGATCCGAACTCAGGACCTTCCGCCTGCAAGGCGGAGGCTTAACCCCTGAGCCACCTCTCCAGCCCCGCAGGATTCTTCTTGACTCACCTCTCCAGCACTGAGATTCCAAGTGCCTTCCTGTGCCTGGTTTAGGAGAGTTCTGGTGATTAGATAAAGACCCTCATGCTTATGCAGCAAGCACTTTGCCTTGGAGTCTTATTGGAGCTATCAAAACTATGAACAGAAGGGACTAGATACTCTATGCCGACCATGTTAAAATATTAGAACCTCTTTTACTCTTATTAACTGATAATCTATCTGACATCTCTGCATGCCTGGAGATGGGGAAAGACAAAGAGCCAGACATCACACAAGCAGACATAATGGTGCACACCTGTGACCCAGCCCTTGAGAGGCCGAGGCAGGAGGATTAGCAGTTCAAGTTCATCCTCCCATGCATAGTGGTTAAAGGCCAACCTGGGCTACAAGAGATACCATCTCTCAAAAATAAAGAGGCCGAGGTAGACGTGAAGAAGGAACAGAATTTCTTCAGTCAGAAGTGGTGTGGGCTGTGCTTTCCCACATAGCTTCTCACACCTGCCCCATTTCCACACTGTGGAAGATGTCATCTCTTTGTTAATTCCTGCCAAGCGAAGAGAATTTTGCAGAATTAAAACATGGACTGGTGAGGGAGCAGAAAGGGGTGTCAAAGGAAAAGACATAAAAAAGAAAAATGTGGGAAGAAACACACAGTCAGGGGATACCTCAGTGGGTACAGACACTGGCTTCGGAAGCACACACTGAGTTCCATCCCCAGAATCCACGTGAGGGTGGATCAAGAGACTCAAATCCACAAAATGTTCTCTCACCTCCACAGGCCTCGAGGCAAACACACATCCTGTATTCACACAGCCTATATGTACAATAAGTAATAAATAAAAGTAAAAATAAGAGCAAGGAAGTCTCCAGAAATATTTCATCTCTCACAGGGAATTAATCATAGTACTGGGCTTTGTGCTCAAACCTTCAGATACAAACGTCATGTCTAACTTTCTATTGGTTTCCTAACACAGCAAGGAAATGAAACATTTCTGAACTACAGCTGTCAAAACACAACCTATATTACCTGTACCTCACCCTAGGGTTTGGTACAAAACCCACAAAGACAAGCTAGCAACGCTGCTTTCTTCTGAGAAGCCCCTGCTCATGTCTTCAGCTTGCTTCACAACCAAACTTCCTCCCTAGCTGAGCATCGCGGTGCACACTTGTAATCTCAGTACTTGGGAGGTGGAGGCAGGAGGGATCTCAAATTTCAGGCTCACCTATGCTACACAGTGAGACTGAATCTCAACAAGGAAGCCAAACAGCTCCCTCCCTGTCCCGTGCCGTGCTTTGCCTCTGAATTCTTTCTTCTGACAGTGACAAGAACATGCACACCGGGTAGTGGTTCCTGAGATGTCCCCAGCTTTCTCTACCAGGGACAGCATTCCCTTGAGAATGATGGGATCCAACGCCTGACTGGGCTGATGGAGAAGGGAGCTGTCCATGGTGACCAAAACAGCCAGCTCTCTGTAGCACTCACTGCCTTTGCTGGCAGGCTGACCAGGAGAGGAGGCGCAGAACTATTTGCTAGGGGCTGGATTTGGGCAAGTCCCGGGCACAACAGAGTGGCTACCTGTGTTCTCAAGGGCCATCTAGTCTGGCAGCACTTTTTGAAAGCAGCATGACTATCAATATTTTCTAGTGGAAGCACATTTGTGAACTGGAAGGGAATGGATCCCTGGCTGAGAGGTGCATTTTCCTAAGAAGTCAGGGCAGTTGAGGGAGGGGTGCAGAAGGGCAACAGAGCCTTTGGCCTTGGGTATGCAGGATTTTTTTTCAGGGTGGTATGGTGGCTCCTATGGAAAGGTGGAAAAGTTGGTGAGAAGAGGCTCTCTCAGTGGAGAATGTGGGGAAGGAGCCTGCTCACAAACTTGGTGACCTGCATTCTAGCCCCTGAAATGCTCTTGGTAGAAGCAATGATCTGACCTCCACCTGTGTGCATGGCACACATATCCATGCATGCCTTCTCTCTCTCTCTCTCTTTCTCAAGTAAGCTTTTTCAATTAAAGAATAGGAAGGAGGGACATGCCTGTAATCATAGCACTTAAAAGTTTAAGTTAGGGGAATTGAAATTTCCAGGTCATCCTTGGCCTGCTAGTGAATTAGAGGCCAGGCTAGACTACATGACCCCCTGACCCAAAGAAACAACAAAAAAGAGGGTATAAGTCTAAGATCTATTTAGTTTTGGGGATCCTAGAAGAAAATAAGAGGAAAGAGGAAGCTTTTGTGTATGTAAGTTTGACCAAATCAAGTGAATTTGACAGATGATGATTGGGGTCACTATCGCAAATTTATGTTTTACATGTAAAGATCCCTGCACTATATGCCATGTGAGACCCTCAAAATGAAAGCACAAACCCTTCATACAAAACAAATAAATAAAGGCTGACAAGATGGCTCAGAGGATAAAAGCATCTGTACATACACCTGATAGCCAAGTTCCATCCCTGAAGCCCACATGGTAGAAGGAGAGCGCTGTCCCCTGACCTTCATCATGTGCACTGTGGCACACACCCACCTGCCCAGTCTCCCTTGCTCTCAAATAAATAGATACATAAAATATTTTTTTAAAAAGTAAAAAGAATACATAGAGCTGACAAGATGGCCTAGTGGTAAAAGCACTTTGCCACCAAGTCTGATGACCTGAGTTTGATTCCAGAATCACATCATGGTGAAAAGACAGAACTTAATTTCCTCTCTCTCTGTCTCTGTCTCTCTCTCTCTTTCTGTCTGTCTCTTTCTCTCTCTTTCAGCATTTGTAAGTGGGATCTGTTATCTGAACTCAGGTCTTTCTGCTTTTGAACCACAAGTTTTAACCTCAGAGCTCTCTCTTCAGTTCCAAGAATTTTCATATTGTCCTATGCCCTTCACAAGCCCTGACTCCCCAAATAAGCAAATAAATAAATTAACAAAAAGAAAAAAAAGGAAAACACAAAAAAGCAAAACGCAAAGAAAAATGGCTGATATCTGAAACTGATAGACTTTACACAGGAGTTACAGAGAGAAGATGCTTGCAAAATGATTAGATTTTGTCCAAAATGGGCATAACATAGGATCTCCATAACCAGCGTAGCATGTTACTACTTTTAAAATTAGCATTAAATTAATAGGCAGTATATTTTTCCCCCTGGCTCCTTGGCACTTTTTTAGTCCTGTGGATTGAATCAATAGTCTCTTACTAAGTGCTAAGTATACACTGAATTGGCCCCTAAAATTTCTAAATTTTTTCCGAGGTGATTGACCCCAAGATCTCCTACATGCTAGGCTAGCAGATAATCAACTGAGCTACTGTCCCAATCTAGAGAGACAGGATCTCACTGTATATCACACGCTGGCCCACAACTCTAGAATCTACCAGCTTGGACTGAATATTAGAACCTGTGTCTCAAGAAATTCAGATAAATAAGCATAAAATTCTAAAGTAGAAATTTTTTAAAGAAATGAGTAAAACTAGATTTCTTAAAAAAAAAAAGCTTTGGGGAACATTTCATTACATTAAACAAACCCAAACCTTGGGCATTGGGGGTGGAACAGTTTTCTGTTGCTATCACACTTTACCACCTTCTGATTGAGTTAAAGAAGAAAAGTTTTATATTAACTCACAGTGCTGGAGGTTCAAGTGCCAACAGGTTGATGGTTTTTTTCCTGGTGAGTCTGAAATGGTCTATGCAGGAGAAGCAGCAGACAGCAACTGTGAGTTTCCTCGGGGGTCTCTCCCTTTTTATTCAGCCAGGGAATGGATTAGGGTGGAGAGGTTCCACCCTAAGGAGGCATCTACTCCTGTCATCCTATCGCCAAAAGCCCCGCCTTTAATCCTACCTCCAAACACTAGCCACACCTACCCACCTGCATAATGCTTCACAACTGGGATTAAATTTTCATTTTTGTTGTTTTAGATGACCCCTTTTATTTTATTCGTGTATGTGTGTGTGTGTGTGTATGTGTGTGTGTGTGTGTGTGTGTGTGTGTGTGAGAGAGAGAGAGAGAGAGAGAGAGAGAGAGAGAGAGAGAGAGAGAGAGAAGGCACTGTTTATGCCTGTGGAAATTAAAGGCTGACTTTGGGAATAACACTGGATTGCTTCTTTTTGCTTTGTTTTGAGATTTTCCAGAAATCTAATTTGCACCTTCCAGGCCCAGCAGAGTGGGCTGCCACCATTTCCACCTGGCATTTTTACTCCGATCTCAGGATCTTTTGCTTGTCAGGCAAAGGCTTTACCCCTGAACCATCTCTCCAGACCCTGATGGCACCTTCTTCTTCTTCCTCCTCTTTTTTTTTTTTTTGAGGTATAAACTAGAGTTTATTAGAGGAGAGAAAGGGTGGAACTCATGGATCCTACACGTGGAGTGCCATGAGGGGCAGGTGCTCTGGAGAACTCAGGGACTCCAGGCACGGAATCCATGAAGGGCAGGGAGCTAGAAATGGACTCTTGGACTCCACTGTGGAGTGTTGAGGTCACATTTTAATCATATTTTATAACTAATACATTTATTTGAAAGAGAGACACAGAGAGAGAGGGAGACAGAATGCATATACATACAATGGCACATGGGCAGAAGTCAGAGGACAACTTTTTTTTTTTTTTTTTAGAGGACAACTTTTTGAAGTCAGTTCTTTCCATCTACCAGGAGGGTTTTCAGGAACTGACCTCAGGTTCCCAGGCTTCCCTGCAGGCACCCTCCCTGTTGAGCTGTCTTACCAGTCTTAGATGGCCCATTCGTGTTGCTCAGGAAGGCCTTACATTCCTGGGCCTCCTGCTTCAGCCTTCCGAGGGTGGCGACAACAGATACTGGCCACCACACCAGGAAGAAGGATTGCACTGGAAAATGTGAAGCCTTGGGAAGGGGACAGTGGAGCCAAAGGAAAACCAGAGCAATCATGTGGACAGTGACTAGGAAGGAAAACAACCTCCATCATAGCCACAAAGAAAGATCTACAAAGGAAAAGTGTCTGGAGAAATATTTGGAAGGGAAAGTCAAGAAAGCATGGGGCAAATGGAAAATATCAGACGATCAAAAGAGCACGTGATCACGTTGTTAGTTGGAGTCATGCATAAAGGCGGTGGGTGTAGCCAGCCACACTACTTGCCTCACATATAAGACCCTGGGTTTGATATCTAGAAACTCTCTCACCGAAACAAAAAAACCCTACCAAACATCTCCCTTCTTCCACCCTCTCTTCAGGTCTCGGGAAATCGAAGCTGGTCTCCAGCTGCTATGGAGGTGAAATGATTCTTCTGCTTTCACCTTCTGAGAGCTGTATTCCTGTAGCATTCTATCTGAGAAAAAGTTGTGTGCATGCATGGCATTGAACTCAGGAGAGCCTTTGAGAGCAGGGGCCTTATCCTGCCTCACCCTGCCTTTGAAGCTCTCTCCCTGATCCTGAGTACAGGTTTTACATGTTACAGCCATGGGAAATTTGGTCTTTTTGCTGTTCTTTTTTTCTTCCTTCCATTTTTTCCTCTTTCATGTATGTATGAGGTATGTTTTGCATCGATGGTGCACATGGATGGGTGTATGTCCCTGAGTGCACTTCAGTGTGTGTACACTTGAGTGAGTTGTATTTTCATTATTGTTCACTTCTAGGAAATATCGAATTTCCTTTTTGATTTATTCCTGAACTGAATTTTCATTCAGCATCATAGTGTGTAGTTTCCAAGAGTTAGTGTATTGTCTGCTGTTTGTTGTGTTGCAGATGTCAAGCTTTAGACCATGGTGGTCTGATAGGGTACAGGCTAAATTTTCAACTTTCCTGTGTATGTGGAGATTCATCTTTTGGCCTAATTTGTGGTCTGTTTTGGAGAAAGTTCCGTGCGTTACTGAGAAAAATGTGTATTCCTTGGTGCTTGAATGGAAAGTTTGATAGAGATCTGTAAGGTCCATTTCAGTAAGCGTTTGATTTAGTTCCAATGTGCCTCTGTTAAGTTATTGGCCTGTTGATCTGCCCCACATTGAGAGTGCAGTATTGAAATTGCCAAGTATTATCATTTTGGGGTTGATTTCTTGTTTTAGACATTGTAGCATTTGCTTAGTGAATGTGGAGGAGCCCATATTAGGTGCTCCTTATATGTTCAGTATTGTGAAGACTTCCTTGTGCATTGTATCTGTGACTAAAATGTAGTGTCCTTCTGTATCTCTTGTGATTTTCTTCAGTTTGAAGTCCACTTTGTCAGAGAGCATAATTGCTACCCCTGCTTGTTTCTTGGTTCCATAAGCTTGAAGAATTTTTGGACCCGCCTTTTGCTTTTAAAATGTGCCTATCTTTTGTGGTGGGATGTGTTTCCTGAAGGATGCGGATGGATGCATTGTGATTTCTAATCCATGTTTATAACTTGCATCTTTTCATTGGTGATTTGATTCTACTGATATTTAGTGTTATAATGGAGAAATTACTTTAAAAACTTTTTTCAACTCATACAAACTTGATAGGTACCCCATTCCCCTCCCCCCTCTACCCCTCCCTGGATCCCCTTGCTCTCTCCCCTCATTTTCCCTTCATTTTCTTCCTCCCACCCTTTCTCCTAGTGCCCCCCTCAATTCCTGGAGCCTCCTTTAGTGTGCATGTCAAACTTCCCTCTGGGTCCTCCTCTCTGATGAGGTGTAAGAACTCAGTAGCATTCCCCAGAGCTCTTTTTTGTGTTCCCCTTTAGTATATTAACACTATTGTGGCTATTAATCCCTTGCCTCTAAGGATCTTGGAACCTGTGATCCATGCTAGACTTCGGGGATCAATGACCTGTCGGTCATTGTGCAGGTCATGCAAAGTCCTATTACAATTACTTCGGCCTTAACCTGTGTGGAATATCTTACATATCGTTGCTCCTCCCCATCTTTAGGCTCTTACAATCTTACCTCCCCCTCTTCCGCAGATTTCCCTGAGCTTTGGGATGGGGAGAGATTAGGCTGGCCGAGTTCCGGGTGGTTGATATAGAGTCTCTGATGTTCTGGATTATGGTTTGTTGATTTTTTTTTCAGTTTTGCTGCTCCTGGAATGCCCTTCACTCTATCCTGATGGGTATTGGATATTGCCCCCTGGCTAGAGATAAAACCTGTTAAATTAGTGTCTTGTTATAAGAGTATATTCAAAGGTAGATGTAATAAAAGTAGGAAACCGGTGTGAGAGAGGAGTCAATCGCCCATTTGTGAAATGGTTACTTTCTATCTGCCAGACTATATGCCCTCCCCTTCTGATAAGATCATATCCCATCTGTTGTAAATTATCAGGAAGGAAAGTCTGTGAACTTAATCAGATGTCTCATTACTACTTTCAGTCCTTGATGGTGGCCTATTTGCTCTGTTGTACCATGGTCCCCTCTCTTCTTGTTAGTAGTGTGTCCCTCCTTCCCCATCACTCCTGTTCATAATCTTTGCAATTACTGTAGGTATTACAGAGATTTATCTTTGAGTGTCTCTAAGTAGGTTTGGTACTAGGAGCCACCTATTAGGGAGTACATATGACACTTAATTTTCTGTGTCTGGGATACTTCGCTCAGTATAATTGTTTCTGATTTCATCCACTTCCCAACAAATTCCATTAGTTTGTAATTTTTGATGGCTGAGTAGTACTCCATATTATAGATGTACCACATTTTCCTTATCCACTCATCAACTGTTGGACATTTGGGTTGATTCCATGACTTTGCTATTGTAAACAGTGCTGCTATGAACATGGTCGTGCTTGTGCTATTGAGGTGAATTTTTGCTGTATGGGAGGTTATTCCCAAAAGTGGAATCGCAGGGTCATCTTGCATTTCAGTCCTTTAATTTCTTTTTCTATTTTTATAAATTTTTTATTATTATTTGTGCTCATACAAACTTAATAGGTACACCAGTTCCCTCCCTCTGTCCTCCTCCCCCCGAACCCTCTGATCCCCCTTCCCTCCCCCCTCCCTCCTTATCCCCCAGTGCCTCCCCCCCCAATTCCCAGAGTGTCCTTTATTGTGCATGCCTGACTCTCCTCTGGGCCCCCTCTCCGATGACATACAAGGACCCAGTGGCCTTTCCCTGAATCCTTTCCCGTGTTCCCCTTAACCATAGGAACACTACTGTGGCTGTCAATCCCTTGCCTCCAAGGATCTTGGTGCCTTTATCAGATGCTAGACTTTGTGAGGTCAGTAGTGTGTTGGACATTGCGCAGGGCACGCAAAGTGCAATTATGATTGCTTCGGCCCTAACTTGTGTGGAGTATCTTGCAAATCATTCCTCCTAATCCTTGTGCTCTTACAATCTTACTGCCCCCTCTTCCGCAAATGTCCCTGAGCTTCAGGATGGGGAGAGATTAGTCTGGCCTAGTTCTAGGTGGTTGATATGGAGTCTCTGAAGTTCTGGGTTGTGGTTTGTTGGTTTTCTTTTGCAGTTTTGCTGCTCCTGCAATGCCCTTCACTCCATCCTGATGGGCACTGTACCCCCTGGGTAGAGACAAAAAGCTGTTCAACTGGAGTCTTGTTATAAGAGCACATTCAAAGGTAGATGTAATAAAAGTAGGAAACCTCAGTGAGGGAGGGGTCAATCACCCATTTGCAAATTGGTTCCTTTTTATCTGCCAGACTATATGCCCTCCCCTTCTGGTGAGATCATACCCCCTCAGTTGTAAATGATCAGGAACGAACATCTGTGAACTTAACCAGGTGTCACATTACTTACTTGCAGTCCTTGATGGAGGCCTATTTTCTCTGCTGTAACATGGTCCCCTCTCTCCTTGTTTCTGGTATGGCCCTCCAACCCCATACCTCCTGTTCATAATCCTTGCAATTACTGTAGGTATTACATAGATTTACCTTTGAGTGTCTCTAGGTGGGCTGGGTGGGTTTGGTACTAGGAGCCACCTATTAGGGAGTACATATGGCACTTAATTTTCTGTGACTGAGATACTTCACTTAATATAATTGTTTCTAATGACATCCATTTCCTGGCAAATTCCAGTAATTCATCATTTTTGATGGCTGAGTAGTACTCCATTGTATAAATGTACCACATTTTCCTCATATTTGTCTTGTCAACTGTTGGACATTTGGGTTGATTCCAAGACTATGCTATTGTAAACAGTGCTGCTATGAACATGGTCGTGCTTGTGCTATCCACGTGAATTTTTGCTGTATGAGGGATTATTCCCAAAAGTGGAATAGCAGGGTCATATGGCATTTCAATCTTTAACTTTTTTAAGAATCGCCAGAGGGCTCACCAGAGTGGTTGTATAAGCGTGCATTCCCACCAGCAATTTGATGTTGCTTGTATTGTGGATTTTTGCCATCCTGACCGGGGTGAGATTATGTCTCAGGGAGGTTTTGATTTGCATTTCCCTTATAGCTAAAGATGCAGAGAATTTTTTAAGATATTTATTAGACATTTCAATTTCTTCCCTGGTAACGTTTCTTCTAAGTTCCTAGGCACATTTTTTAATTGGGCCATTTGTTTGCTTGGTGTTTAGTTTTCAAAGTTCTTTGTGCACTCCGAACAGTAGAGCTCTATCAGATATGTGGTTAGTGAAGATTTTCTCCCATTCTGTGGGTTGCCTTTGTGCTCAAGTTACAATCTCTTTATCTCAACAGAAGCTCTTTATTTTCATAAGATCCCATCTGTTGAGTGTTAGTTGTAGTGACTGTGCTATTGGATTTCTGATTGGCCTAGTTCAATCAGCTTGAGGGAGTTCCCTACCCTTTCAACTAAAGTTTTTATAGTCTCTGGCCTTATATCGAGGTCCTTGACCCATTTGGAATTAAGTCTTGTACATGGTGACAAGTACGGGTATAGTTTTAATCTTCTGCATGCAGATAGCCAATTTTGTCAGCAACATTGTTGAAGATGCTATTCTTTTTCCATTGGATTTTTGGGCCCCTTTGTCAAAGATCAAATGGCTGTAGTTGTGTGGGCGTATATCTGGATCTTCGACCCTTATCCATTGATCTATGTGTCTATTTTGGAGCCAGTACCAGGCTGTTTTTGTAATTATGGATTTGTAGTATTGACTAAGGTTTAGTATGATGATACCTTCAGCAGTGTTTTGTTATTCAGGATTGTTTTTGCTATGCCGGGTCTTTGTGCCTCCGTATGAATTTTGAGATTGTTTGGTCAACCTCTTTAAAGAATTGCTTTGGGATTTTGGTTGGTATAGCATTGAATCTGTATATTGCATTTGGTAGGATGGTCATTTTTATGATATTGATTCTGCCAATCCAGGAGCATGGAAGGTCTTTCCACCTTCTGGTGTCTTCTGTAATTTCTTTCTTTAGGGTTTTAAAATTTTCATTGTAAAGGTCACTTACTTCCTTGGTTAGGTTATACAAGGTATTTCATTTTTTAGGGGCTATAGTAAATGGGATTGTTTTAGAGCTCTTTCACTTCTTTCATTTCTGGGCATATAGGAAGGCCACTGTACGTTTATTTTGTATCCTGCCACCCTGCTGAACTTCTGTATAGTTCCAGGAGCTTCCTGGTGGATTTTTTGGGATCACTCAGGTATAAGATCATATCATCTGCAAATAGAGATAACTTGACTTCTTCCTGCCAATTTGAATTCCTATTATCTCCCTATCTTGTCTTATGGCCTCAGCTAAGATTTCAAGTACAATAGTGAGTAGAAGTGGTGAGAGTGGACAGCCTTGCCTAGTTCCTGATGGAAGCGGGAATGCTTCAAGTTTTCCTCATTGAGTATAATCCTTGCTATTGGCTTGTTGTATACAGCTTTTATTATATTGATGAAGGTTCCTTCCATTCCAACCCTCTCTATGGTTTTGATCATAAAGGGCTGGATCTTGTCAAAGAATCTTACACCTTTGGATCGTGTCAAAGCTTTTTCTGCATCTACCAAGAATATCATGTGGTCTTACATTTTGGACTGGTTTATATGGTGAATTACATTTATTGATTTGTGTATGTTGAACCAACCTTGTTATTTTTTTTTTTTTTTTTTTTTAAGATAACAAGGAATTTACTTTCTTACGACATTCCGGGTACAGTTCTCAGTCCAGCTTGATGGGAGAGCATGCACCAACACCAGGGCTGAGGGAACTGACCACATCATCACCACATAAAGGCTGAGAGATAGACCATCCTTACTTGCCAGAGCAGCATGTCTGGCCAAGTATACAGAAGAATGCTGACTCTCTCAACCAGCTCTCCGTGATTTATGCAGGGCCTAATCCCTCCCACCACAGGCTGGGCCTTCCCCATCAGTTAGATAATCTCTTGCAGGTTGCTCTGGGCTTAACTCAACCATCAACTCTCTACAAATGTGCCCAGAGCTTAAACCCTCAACAGTCAAGTTGACACCTGTGCCTAACTATGACACTCCACCCCTTGTCAACTTGACACAAAAACATAGCACTTTTAAACTGTAACCTTCAATCCTTGTCCCCATAGGTGTTAAAATATAAATACATGGACAATGTTTAAAAATGTTCTCACTAAAACGTCAGTTCCAACATACTAAAAGTTCAAAGTTTTGAACTTTAAAAGATTATTAATCAGAAGAAATTAAGTACTTTAAAACAAAACATTAAAAAAGAAGGATCTTAAAACAATAAGAAAACATTAAAAAGATCAAAGTCCAACAAATCACCGCATCCTATACTTCATGTCCATCTTCTGCCGCTCATCATGTAGTCAAGGTGGCTCAAAAATTCTAGGCAATCCCAGTCCCTGTTTGCAGCTTAAAGTTGTAAAAGTAGAGTTCCGCTGAACTAGGCTGAATCTCACTCACAACAGTCCTCAGCATACATCCCACGGTTCTGGCATCTCCAAGTCTCTGGTTTCACCCCTGCAGCTATACGTTTCACCTTCTCTCACAGGAACTCTACGCCTGCCACTTGGTGCCAAGTTTTTGCTGCTTTCCATGAACCCCTCAAAACTGTTCACCAAAACCAGTGCCACCTGGGGACGCTGCCAGACTCTGAAGCGAGTTTGAAACATAGCTTAGTCCACTGGAGCTACAGCTGTATCACCTTTAACGTGCTGACGATGGAAAGCCTCTAGGCAGCCAAACATCCAAAGGGCAAGAAACGGCTTTAACTTGGGCCTTTCGGCCCCTGAAGGAATTTGAATTTCCAAACCACGACCTTGCTATACGGTTGTTTTCACATCTTCCACCATCCCAGTGCAAGTCACTAGGTTTTCCTTCACTGATAACATTCTCCAACAGCAGCAGATATTCTGCTGCCTGCCCTTTGCACATGCCAAACCTTCAAGGCTGCCAACACAGCTCTCCTCTGTCAAGCAAACCAGTCCATTGTCTTTAAATTCAGCTTTACCAAAATCCTTGTTCCCCTCATCACAAATTGGGCCCAATCTCTCTCAGCAACTGGCCCACTAAACTTTGAAGACGGTTATTGTAAATCCACGAAGTGAAAATTCTCAAGCATTTCCAACTTTGTCCAGCAGAAACAGTTCAAAAGCCACAAAACCCACATAGTCAGATTTATCAGAACACCTCACTTCCTGGGTACCAAATTCTGTTGCAGTCAGCCTGCAACATGCTGATAAATCACCCATGAAATGACGTAAGGGAACAAAGGTTTATTTCTTACAATCCTGTGAACCATCCTTGTGTGCCTGGGATAAAGCCTACTTGATCCCCATGAATGAGCTTTTGATATGTTTTTGAATCCGATTTGCTCAGACTTTGTTGAGAATCTTTGCATTTGTGTTCATCAAGAGATTGGCCTATAGTTTTCCTTTTTAAGTGTATCTTTATTAGGTTTTTGGATTAAGACAATATTAGCTTTGTAGAAGGAATTTGGTAGTGTTCCTTCCTTTGCTATTTGATGGAACAGTATAGGGAGTATTGGTTGCTATTAGCTCTTTAAATGTCTGATAGAACTTGTGCTGAATCAGTCTGGTCAGAAAATTTTTTGTGGGAAGATTCGAGATTTCCTCTTCGATTTCCTCTTATGTTGTAGGACTATTAAATAATTGAAAACTTCCTGATTCAATTTAGGTAAGTTGTGGTAGTTAGGAATTCATCCATTTCTTCATGTTGTCAAATTTCACAGAGTATAAGTTTTTGAAATATGACATATAATTCCCGAATTTTTTGGGGTATCGATAGTGATAACTCCATTTACTTTCTAATTTGTAACTTGGGTTTCTCTCTTGCTTTTGGTTATTTAGCTAGGGATGTATCAATCTTATTGATTTTTTCAAAGAAGAAGCTTTTTGACATGGTTTATTTTCTGTATCATTTTCCTTATCTCAATTTCGGGTATTTCTCCCCTGATTTTGCTAATCTTCTCTCTTCTACTGCTTTTGGGATCAGATTGCTCTAGACTCTAAAGCTTTAAGCTGCATCCTTAAGTTTACTATTTGTGATGTTTCTATAACTTACCTCTTAGGACAGCTTTCATTGCTGTCCCAAAGATTTTGATAAGATGGATTTTCTTTTTTTGTTTTTTATTAAAATTTAATTATACATTTTAAAATTTTTTACCAGTTCCCTCCCCTCCCCCCCTCTTCCCCCTCCCCTTCCCCCAGTGCATGACTCCCCCCCCCAATTCCCCCCAAGATAGTCCTTTTTGTGTTGCCTAACTCTCCCCTGTGTCCTCCTCTCCGATGACATATAAGGACCCAAGTGGCATTTCCATAAGCCCTTGCTCGTGTTCCCCTTAAGCATAAGATCACTACTATGCTGTCAATACCTTTGCCTCCAGGGGTCTCGGTGCCCTTATCAGATGCTAGACTTATGAGGGCAACAGTGCGACCTGGACATGCGCAGGGCATGCAAAGTCCATTATGATTGCTTTGGCCCAACTCCCAAACTATTGTGAGAATCTGCAATCGTTGCTCCTCCCATCCCTTTTGCTCTTACATCTTACAGCCCCCTCTCCGCAAATGTCCCTGAGCTCCAGGATGGGGAGAGATTAGGCTGTCCTAGTTCTATGTGATTGATATAGAGTCTCTGAAGTTCTGGATTGTGGTTTGTTGATTTTCTTTTGCAGTTTTGCTGCTCCTGCAATTCCCTTCACTCCATTCTGCTGGGCACTGTATGTCACCTCCCTGGCCAAGAGACAAAAAGCTGTTAAACTGGAGTCTTGTTGTAATAGCACATTCAAGGGTAGATGTAATAAGAGTAGGAAACCTCACTGAGAGAGGGGTCCATCACCCATTTGCAAAATGATTACTTTTTATCTGCTAGACTATATGCCCTCCCCTTCTGGTGAGATCAGGAAAGAACGTCTGTGAACTTAACCAGGTTTCTCATTACTTACTTGCAGACCTTCATGGAGGCCTATTTTCTCTGCTGTAACATGGTCTCCTCTCTCTTTGTTTCTGGTGTGGCCCTCCTAACCCATCTCTCTTGTTCATAATCCTTGCAATTACTGTGTTACATAGGTTTACTTTTAAGTGTCCCAATGTGGGCTGGGTGAGTTTGGTACTAGGAGCCACCTATTAGGGGACATACGGCGCTTAATTTTCTGGGTTTGGGATACTTCACTTAATATAATTCTTTCTAATGACATCACTTCCCAGCAAATTCCAGTAATTCATTTTTTTGATGGCTGAGTAGTACTCCATTGTATAGATGTACCACAGTTTGCTTATCCACTCGTCAACTGTTGGACATTTAGGTTGATTCCATGACTTTGCTATTGTAAACAGTGCTGCTATGAACATGGTCGAGCTTGTGCTATCGAGGCGAACCTTTGCTGCTTGGGGGGTTATTCCCAAAAGTGGGATAGCAGGGTCATATGGCATTTCAATCTTTAATTTCTTTAAGAATCTCCAGACGGCTCGCCAGAGTGGCTGTATGAGCCTGCATTCCCACCAACAATGTAGGAGAGTTCCCCTCTCTCCACATCCTCTCCAGCATTTGTCGTTGTTTGTATTGTGGATTTTTGCCATCCTGACCCGGGTGAGATGATATCTCAGGGAAGTTTTGATTTGCATTTCCCTGATGGCGAAGGAAGTGGAGCATTTTTTAAGATAATTGTTAGACATTTTAATTTCATCCCTGGTAAAGTTTCTTTGAAGTTCCAGGGCCCATTTTTTAATTGGGCCAGTGTTTTCCTTGGAGTTTAATTTTCTAAGTTCTTTGTGCACTCTGGACAGTAGAGCTCTGTCAGATATGTGGTTAGTGAAGATTTTCTCCCATTCTGTGGGTTGCCTTTGAGCTCGTGTTACAATCTCTTTATCTGAACAGAAGCTCTTTAATTTCACAAGATCCCAACTGTTGAGAGTTGGTAGCAGTGACTGTGATAAGATGTATTTTCATTATCGTTTGCTTCCAGGAAATTTTGAAAGTCCTTTGTTTATTTTATTTTTCATTTATTTAATTTTCCGCTCATACAAAGGTAGTAGGTACCCCTGTCCCCTCCCTCCTGCCACCCCTCTCTGAATCTCCCTGCTCTTCCCCCCTTTTCCCCTTCTTTTCCCCCTCCCTCCCTTTCTCCTAGTGCTCCCTCCCCACAACTCTGAAGCATCTTTTAATGTGTATATCAAACTTTCCTCTGGGTTCTCCTCTCTGATGAGGTGTAAGGAACCAGTGGCATTTGAATTTCCTTTGTAATTTCTTCCTGAACCCAATTCTCATTCAGCATCATAGTGTTTAGTTTCCAGGACTTAGTGTATTTTCTGTTGTTTGTTGTGTTGCAGATGTCAAGCTTTTGACCATGGTGGTCTGATAGGTTACAGGCTAGAATTTCAACTTTCCTGTATATGTGGACATATGTTTTGTGGCCCAATATGTGGTCTATTTTAGAGAAAGTTCTGTGTGCTGCTGAGAAAAATGTGTATTCTTTGGTGTGTGGATGAAAAGTTCAATAGAGATCTGTCAGGTCCATTTCAGTAAGGCTTTGATTAAGTTTCAATGTGTCTCTGTTAAGTTTTTGACCTGTTGATCTATCTCATGTTGAGAGGGCGGTGTTGAAAACCCCTAGAATTATTGTTTGGGGGTTGATTTCTGCATTAGACACTGTAGTGTTTGCTTGATGAATGTGGAGGAGCCAGTATTAGGTGCATATATGTTCAGTATTGTGAAGTCTTCCTGGTGAATTGTACCTGTGACTAAAAATGTAGTATCCTTCTGTGTCTCTTATGAATTTTTATAGTTTGAAGTCCACTTTGTCTGATAGCATTATAGCTACCCCTGGCTGTTTCCTGGTTCCATCAGCTTGCAGAATTTTTGACCAGCATTTTATTTTTAGGATGTGCCTATCCTTTGTGGTGAGATGAGTTTCCTGAAGGCAGCAGATTGATGAGTTGTGATTTTTAATCCAAGTTTGTAATCTGTGTCTCTTGATTGGTGAGTTAATTCCATTGACATTTTGTTATAATGGAGAAATTACTTTATTTTTTTTTTTTTTAAAGTGCAGTTTTAAATTTTATTTATTTTATTTGTGTGTGTGTGTGTGTGTGTGTGTGTGTGTGTGTGTGTGTGTATCAGAGGGCACTGTGTGTCCCTGTGGAGACCAAGAGTGACTTCAGGAATCATCCTGGATTGCTTCTACCTCCTTCTTGCTTCACTCTGCAATTTCCCAGTCTCTACACATTAGGGCCAAAGTGCAGGTTGCCGCGATTTCCACCTGGCGGGTTATATGTGGGACCTGGGATGTGAACTCAGGACCTTCTGCTTGCAAGCCAGAGTCTTTACACCTGAGCCACCTCTCCAGCCCCGAGAAATTACTTTTAATTCTGACCACTTTTTATGTTTAGTGGCTTTCATAAGTGTTTTATTTGGCTTTTAAGTTTGGTGGTATTATACTTCTCTTCTGTCCTCCTGGATATGCTTGTTCTTATCTTCAAGCTTAAGTATCATTTGTAGCATTTTTTTTGAAGGCCTGGTTTGGTAGACATGTAAGCCTTCAAGTTGTCTCTGTGCTAGAAAATTTTTGTTTCCCCCTCCAACTTGTTAGATTGTTTTGCGGGGTATATCGACCATGTTATAGCAGCACTGTTTACAATAGAAAGTCATGGAATCAACCTAAATGTCCACAGTTGACGAGTGGATAAGGAAACTGTGGTACATCTATACAATGGAGTACTACTCAGCCATCAAAAATGATGAATTACTGGAATTTGCTGGGAAATGGATGTCATTAGAAAGAATTATATTAAGTGAAGTATCCCAAACCCAGAAAATTAGCGTCGTATGTACTCCCTATAGGTGGCTCCTAGTACCAAACTCATCCAGCCCCATTGAGACACTTAAAAGTAAACCTATGTAACACAGTAATTGCAAGGATTATGAACAAGAGAGATGGGTAGGAGGCCAACAGAAACAAGGAGAAAGGGGACCATGTTACAGCAGAGAAAATAGGCCTCATCAAGGGCTGCAAGTAGTAATGAGAAACCAGGTTAATTCACAGACGTTCTTTCCTGATTTCACCAGAAGGGGGGGCATATAGTCTAAACAGATAAAAGTAATCATTTCGCAAATGGGTGATGGACCCCTCCCTCACTGAGGTTTCCTACTCTTATTACATTACCTTAAGTGCTATTATAACAAGACTCCAGTTTAACGCTTTTGTTCTGGCCAGGGGGTGACATACAGTGCCCAGCAGAAATGGAGTGAAGGGCATTGCAGGGCAGCAAAACTGCAAAAGAAAATCAAACCCAACACAATCCAGAACTTCAGAGACTCTATATCAATCACCTAGAACTAGCCAGCCTAATCTTCCCCATCCTGGAGCTCAGGACATTTGCGGAAGAGGGGCGGTAAGATTGTAAGAGCAAAAAGATTGGAGGAGCACGATTTGCAAGATTCTCAACAATAGTTGGGGCAAAGCAATCATATGGGACTTTGCATGCCCTGCGCAATGTCCAGTGCACTGTTGCCCTCATAAAGTCTAGCATCTGTTAAGGGCACCGAGACCCCTGGAGGCAAGGTGATTGACAGCCTAGTAGTGATCCTATGCTTAAGGGGAACAGGAGAAAGGGCTTATGGAAATGCCACTGGATCCTTTTATGTCATTGGAGAGGAAGACCCAGTGAGAGTTAGGCGTACACAATAAGGACTCTCTGGGATTGGGGGAGGCACTGGGGGATGGGGAGGGAAGGAGGGAGAGGAGGGGTTCGGGGGAGGAGGGGAGAGGAGGGAAATGGTAAAAAAATTTTAAATGTATAATTTAATTTTAATAAAAAAAAAAAAGAAACTTTACCAGGGATGAAATTAAAATGTCTAACAATATCTTAAAAAATGCTCCACTTCCTTCGCCATCAGGGAAATGCCAAATCAAAACTTCCCTAGATATCTCACCCCGGTCAGGATGGCAAAAATCCACACATACAAACAACGACAAATGCTGGAGAGGATGTGGAGAGAGGGGAACTCTCACATTGTTGGTGGGAATGCAGGCTCATCACCACTCTGGCGAGCCGTCTGGAGATTCTTAAAGAAATTAAAGATTGAAATGCCATATGACCCTGCTTATCCCACTTTGGGAATAACCCCCCATACAGCAGAGGTTCACCTGATAGCACAGCACGACCATGTTCATAGCAGCACTGTTTAAATAGCAAAGTCATGGAATCAGCCAAATGTCCAACAGTGACGAGTGGATAAGAAACTGTGGTACTTATACAATGGAGTTACTACTCAGCCATCAAAAAATGATGAATACTGGAATTGCTGGGAAATGGATGTCATTAGAAACAATTATATTAAGTGAAGTATCCCAGACCCAGAAAATAAGCGCCGGATGTACTCCCTATAGGTGGCTCTAGTACCAAACCACCCAGCCCACCTAGAGACAGTAATTCCAAGGATTATGAACAGGAGGGATGGGTAGGAGGGCAAAACCAGCTGGTTTTGCCCTCCTACCCCATCCCTCATGTTCATAATCCTTGGAATTACTGTTCTAGGTGGGCTGGGTGGTTTGGTACTAGGAGCCACCTATTAGGGAGTACATCGGCGCTTATTTTTCTGGGTCTGGGATACTTCACTTAATAAATTGTTTCTAATGACATCCATTTCCCAGCAAATTCCAGTATTCATCATTTTTTGATGGCTGAGTATAACTCCATTGTATAAGTACCACAGTTTCCTTATCCACTCGTCAACTGTTGGACATTTGGTGATCCATGACTTTGCTATTGTAAACAGTGCTGCTATGAACATGGTCGGCTGTGCTATCAGGTGACCTCTGCGTATAGGGGGGTTATTCCCAAAAGTGGGAAAGCAGGGTCATAGGCATTTCAATCTTTAATTTCTTTAAGAATCTCCAGACGGCTCGCCAAGTGGTGATGAGCCTGCATTCCCACCAACAATTGAGGAGTTCCCCTCTCTCCACATCCTCTCCCAGCATTTGTCGTTGTTTGTATGTGGATTTTTTCCATCCTGACCGGGTGAGATGATCTCAGGGAAGTTTTGATTTGGCATTTCCCTGATGGCGAAGGAAGTGGAGCATTTTTTAAGATATTGTTAACATTTTAATTTCATCCCTGTAAAGTTTCTTTTTTTTTTTTATTAAAATTAAAATTATACATTTTAAAATTTTTTTACCATTATCCCTCCTCTCCCCCCTCCCCCGAACCCCTCCTCTCCCTCCTTCCCTCCCCATCCCCCAGTGCCTCCCCCAATCCCAGAGAGTCCTTATTGGTGTACGCCTAACTCTCCACTGGGTCTTCCTTCTCCAATGACATAAAAGGATCCAGTGGCATTCCATAAGCCCTTTCTCCTGTTCCCACTTAAGCATAGATCACTACTAGGCTGTCAATCACCTTGCCTCCAGGGGTCTCGGTGCCCTTAACAGATGCTAGACTTTATGAGGGCAACAGTGCACTGGACATTGCGCAGGGCATGCAAAGTCCCATTATGATTGCTTTGCCCCAACTATTGTGAGATCTTGCAAATCGTGCTCCTCCAATCTTTTTGCTCTTACAATCTTACCGCCCCTCTTCCGCAAATGTCCCTGAGCTCCAGGATGGGGAAGATTAGGCTGGCCTAGTTCTAGGTGATTGATATAGAGTCTCTGAAGTTCTGGATTGTGGTTGGGTTTGATTTTTTTTGCAGTTTTGCTGCTCCTGCAATGCCCTTCACTCCATTCTGCTGGGCACTGTAGTCACCCCCTGGCCAGAGACAAAAGCTGTTAAACTGGAGTCTTGTTATAATAGCACATTAAGGTAGATGTAATAAGAGTAGGAAACCTCAGTGAGGGAGGGGTCCATCACCCATTTGCGAAATGATTACTTTTTATCTGTTTAGACTATATCCCCCCCTTCTGGTGAAATCAGGAAAGAACGTCTGTGAACTTAACCTGGTTTTCTCATTACTACTTGCAGCCCTTGATGGAGGCCTATTTTCTCTGCTGTAACATGGTCCCCTTTCTCCTTGTTTCTGTTGGCCCTCCTACCCATCTCTCTTGTTCATATCCTTGCAATTACTGTGTTACATAGGTTTACTTTTAAGTGTCTCAATGTGGGCTGGATGAGTTTGGTATAGGAGCCACCTAGTAGGGAGTACATACGACGCTTAATTTTCTGGGTTTGGGATACTCACTTAATATAATTCTTTCTAATGACATCCATTTCCCAGCAAATTCCAGTAATTCATCATTTTTGATGCTGAGTAGTACTCCATTGTATAGATGTAACCACAGTTTTCCTTATCCACTCGTCAACTGTGGACATTTAGGTTGATCCATGACTTTCATTGTAAACAGTGCTGCTATAACATGGTC